>CP136068.1:14732223-15932223 GCA_032622095.1 Siphonodentalium dalli
AGAATGAGGTCCCCAGAGGGTGAATTTAGTGACGCTATCCTGCACAGCGGGCTATTATCACTAAATTCACCCTCTGGGGACCTCATTCTGATAAGGCCCTCAACTGCTATGGAAGACCTAGAATACGATTGAAGTTCCCCAGTTGAAATTGGTGATGTTCACCCATTGGGCACCTCAATCATGAATTTTATCTTCTGCAAATTAAGGGATACATAAACTTCCTAGAAGGGAAATTTAACTAACAACAATGTAAATTTGATACTATAGATACTTCCCAGAAGATGAGGCCTAAGCAGAATGAGATCTTGAGACTCTAGATACTTCCCAGAAGATGAAGCCTAAGCAGAATAAGGTTCTCAGAGGGTGTATTTGGTTATGCTAGCCTGCTGTGTGGAGCAACATGAATTCACCCTCTGGGAACCTCATTCTACAAATGCCAGACACTCTTGGAGAAAATGAAATTAATCTGATTTTAATGACCACTGAGTGATAATGTAAACAAGTAAACAACAAGGGTGCTTCATTGATAACACCATTAATCTCATTTAAATTATGAATGACATGAATACACTCCCTATAGCTACAGAAGTTCTCTTATCTCTCTATCTGCCCTGCCATGTGTCATGTCTGTCAGTTCAGAACAGAGTTGCCTTGTAATGGGAATGCACAGATACTAGTATTAAAAGGAATTTACTGATCTGTCTGTTCATCTTTTCTCCCAAACCCCTGATTTCAGAGGTACCTACTCTACCCCCCCCCCCCGAAGATGTGATGTCACAAGTTGAGATAGGGTGGAATGCTGTTGGTCGGGGGCAGGGTGGGGTTCTGGGTCATGTGGGGGGGGGGGTGATATTTTTTTTTTGTATGTTAAATTGATCAAGGAGTTCCTGAATTTTTAATTATTTTTTGGGGAATTATGGCCCTGGCTCCACCCCTATTTGACCCAGTGACCCCATTTGAACAAATCTGAACCCCAGTCATTCAATGACCCCACATAACAAATATAAACTAAATCGGCATAATGGTTCTTGACAAGAAGTCGTTATAAGAATTACCAAGGAGGAATATAGTTATGGCCCTGGTTTCACAACTGTTTGACACAGTGACCTCATTTGAACAAATCTGAATGACAGTCACCTAGGGAACATCCACACCAAATATGATCAAAATGCAAAAATGTAATTTTTTGGTTTTTAGAGTTATGTCCCTAGCTCTGCCCCTAATTGACCCAGTGACCCAATTTGAACAAATCTGAACCCCAGTCACCCAAGGTCTCTCTGTACCAAATATCAGCTAAATCGGCCAAATATTTTTTTAGAAGAATTCATTGTAATAATTACTACGAGTTATGGCCCTGGTTTCTCAACTAATTGACCGGGTGACCTCATTTGAACAAATCTGAACACCAGTCACCCAAGAACCCTCCATACCAAATATTAGCTAAATCGGCACTATGGTTATGGACAAGAAGTCGTTGTAAGAATTACTGTGGAGGAATAGAGTTATGGCCCTGGTTTCACAACTATTTGACCCAGTGACCTCATTTGAACAAATCTGAATGAGAATCACCTAGGGAACAAAATTACTCGTTCCCATCTACATGCCATTGTTAACATGCATGACAAATTTTATGACGATCAGACTAAAGGTACGACCTGTAGCCCACGCTAAATAATTTAGTCATACAAAGAGTAAAATCCAAGATGGCTGCTGGCGGCAATGTTTTTTGGCCGAATGACCCCAACAATACTCATTCCCATCTACATGTCATTATTAACATTCATGACAAATTTTATGATGATCAGACTAAAGGTACGACATGTAGCTCGTGCTAAAGAATTTAGTCATACAAAGAGTAAAATCCAAGATGGCTGCTGGTGGCCATGTTTTCGGCCGAATCACCCCAAAATGAGTCGTTCCCATCTACATGTCATCGTTAACATCCATGACGAATTTTATGACGATCAGACTAAAGGTATGACCTGTAGCCCATGCTAAAGAATTTAGTCATACAAAGAGTAAAATCCAAGATGGCTGCTGGCGGCCAAGTTTTTACGCCAAATGACCCCAAAATTACTCGTTCCCATCTACATGTCAATATTAACAACCATGACAAATTTCATGATGATCAGACGAACAGTACGACCTGTGGCCCGTGCTAATGGATTAAATTTTGATATCCAAGATGGCCGCTGGCGGCCATGTTTTTTGTCGGAATGACCCCAAAATGACTCGCTCCCATTAACATTCCAATTTCAACAGCCATGAAAATTTTTATGATGATCAGACTAAAGGTACGACCTGTAGCCCGTGCTAAAGGATTTAGTCATACAAAGAGTAAAATGCAAGATGGCTGCTGGCGGCCATGTTTTTTGGCCGATTGACCCCACAATTACTCGTTCCCATCTACATGTCATTGTTAACATCCATCACCAATTTTATGATGATCAGACTAAAGGTACGACCTGTAGCCCGTGCTAAACAATTTAGTCATACAAAGAGTAAAATCCAAGATGGCTGCTGGTGGCCATGTTTTTCGGCCAAATGACCCCAAAAGTACTCGTTCACATCTACATGTCAATATTAACATCCATGACAAATTTCATGATGATAAGACGAACAGTACTAACTGTGGCCCGTGCTAATGGATTAAATTTATAAATGCAAGATGGCTGCTGGCGGCCATGTTTTTTGTCCGAATGACCCCAAAATGACTCGTTCCCATCTACATTCCAATTTCAACAGCCATGACAAATTTTATGATGATCAGACTAAAAGTAGGACCTGTAGCCCGTGCTAAAGGATTTAGTCATACAAAGAGTAAAATCCAAGATGGCTGCTGGCGGCCATGTTTTTTGGCCGAATGACCCCAAAATGACTCGTTCCCATCTACATGTCATTATTAACATTCATGACAAATTTTATGATGATCAGACTAAATGTACGACCTGTAGCCCGTGCTAAAGGATTTAGTCACACAAAGAGTAAAATCCAAGATGGCTGCTGGCGACCATGTTTTTTGGCCGAATGACCCCAAAATTACTCGTTCCCATCCACATGTCAATATTATCATCCATGACAAATTTCATGATGATCAGACAATCAGTACGACCTGTGGCCCGTGCTAATGGATTAAATTTTGAAATCCAAGATGGCCGCTGGCGTCCATGTTTTTTGTCCGAATGACCCCAAAATGACTCGTTCCCATCTACATTCCAATATCAACAGCCATGACAAATTTTATGATGATCAGACTAAAAGTAGGACCTGTAGCCCGTGCTAAAGGATTTAGTCATACAAAGAGTAAAATCCAAGATGGCTGCTGGCGGCCATGTTTTTTGGCCGAATGACCCCAAAATGACTCGTTCCCATCTACATGTCATTATTAACATTCATGACAAATTTTATGCTGATCAGACTAAAAGTAGGACCTGTAGCCCGTGCTAAAGGATTTAGTCATGCAAAGAGTAAAATACAAGACGGCTGCTGGCGGCCATGTGTTTTGGCCGAATGACCCCAAAATGACTCGTTCCAATCTAAATGTCATTGTTAACATCCATGACAAATTTGATGATGATCAGACTAAAGGTACGACCTGTTGCCCGTGCTAAAGGATTTAGTCATACAAAGAGTAAAATCCAAGATGGCTGCTGGCGGCCATGTTTTTGGGCCGAATGACCCCAAAATGACTCGTTTCCCATCTACATGTCAATATTAACATCCATGACAAATTTCATGATGATCAGACGAACAGTGCGACCTGTGGCCCGTGCTAATGGATTGAATTTTGAAAACAAAGATGGCCACTGGCGGCCATGTTTTTTGTCCGATTGACCCCAAAATGACTCGTTCCCATCTACATTCGAATTTCAACCGCCATGACAAATTTCATGATTATCAGACTAAAGGTACGACCTGTAGCCCGTGCTAAAGAATTTAGTCATACAAAGAGTAAAATCCAAGATGGCTACTGGTGGCCATGTTTTTCGGCCAAATGACCCCAAAAGTACTCGTTCCCATCTACATGTCAATATTAACATCCATGACAAATTTCATGATGATCAGAAGAACAGTACGACCTGTGGCCCGTGCTAATGGATTAAATTTTGATATCCAAGATGGCCGCTGGCGGCCATGTTTTTTGTCGGAATGACCCCAAAATGACTCGCTCCCATTTACATTCCAATTTCAACAGCCATGAAATTTTTTATGATGATCAGACTAAAGGTACGACCTGTAGCCCGTGCTAAAGGATTTAGTCATACAAAGAGTAAAATCCAAGATGGCTGCTGGCGGCCATGTTTTTTAGCCGATTGACCCCAAAATTACTCGTTCCCATCTACATGTCATTGTTAGCTCAACTTTACTTTGTAAAGTTTGAGCTATTGCCATGGCTTTGTCATCCGTCGTCCGTGTGTACGTGTGTGCGTGTGTGCGTGTGTGTGTGCGTGTGTACGTGTGTACGTGTGTACGTAAGGCGTCAACAATGCAGGCTACATGTCGTACCTTTGGTCGGATCATTATGAAATTTGTCATAGCTGTTGACATCAACATTTAGACCAGAATGATTAATTTTGGGGTCATACGGAAAAAAAACATGGCCGCCAGCAGCCATCTTTGATTTCAAAATTCAATCCATTAGCACGGGCTACAGGTCGTACTGTTTGTCTGATCATCATGAAATTTGTCATGGCTGTTGAAATTGGAATGTAGATGGGAACGAGTCATTTTGGGGTCATTCGGTCCAAAAACATGGCCGCCAGCAGCCATCTTGGATTTTACTCTTTGTATGACTAAATTCTTTAGCACGGGCTACAGGTCGTATTTTTATTCTGATCATCATAAAATTTGTCAAGAATGTTAATAATGACATGTAGATGGGAACGAGTCATTTTGGGGTCATTCGGCCAAAAAACATGGCCGCCAGCAGCCATCTTGAATTTTAATCTTTGTATGACTAAATCCTTTAGCACGGGCTACAGGTCGTACCTTTAGTCTGATCATCATAAAATTTGTCATGGCTGTTGAAATTGGAATGTAGATGGGAACGAGTCATTTTGGGGGCACTCGGACACAAAACATGGCCGCCAGCGGCCATCTTGGATTTCAAAATTTAATCCATTAGCACGGGCCACAGGTCGTACTATTCGTCTGATCATCATGAAATTTGTCATGGATGATAATATTGACATGTAGATGGGAACGAGTAATTTTGGAGTCATTCGGCCCAAAATCATGGCCGCCAGCAACCATCTTGGATTTTACTCTTTGTATGACTAAATTCTTTAGCACGGGCTGCAGGTCGTACCTTTAGTCTGATCATCACAAAATTTGTCATGGATATTAACAATGACATGCAGATGGGAACGAGTCATTTTGGGGTCATTCGGCCAAAAAATATGGTCGCCAGCAGCCATCTTGGATTTTACTCTTTGTATGACTAAATCCTTTAGCACGGGCTACAGGTCCTACTTTTAGTCTGATCATCATAAAATTTGTCATGAATGTTAATAATGACATGTAGATGGGAACGAGTCTTTTTGAAATCATTCGGCCAAAAAACATGGCCGCCTGCAGCCATCTTTGATTTTACTCTTTGTATGACTAAATCCTTTAGCACGGGCTACAGGTCGTACCGTTAGTCTGATCATCATAAAATTTGTCATGGCTGTTGAAATTGGAATGTAGATGGGAACGAGTCATTTTGGGGTCACTCGGACAAAAAACATGGCCGCCAGTGGCCATCTTTGATTTCAAAATTTAATCCATTAGCACGGGCCACAGGTCGTACTGTTCGTCTGATCATCATGAAATTTGTCATGGATGATAATATTGACATGTAGATGGGAACGAGTAATTTTGGGGTTATTCGGCCGAAAAACATGGCCTCCAGCAGCCATCTTGGATTTTACTCTTTGTATGACTAAATCCTTTAGCACGGGCTACAGGTTGTACCTTTAGTCTGATCATAATAAAATTTGTCATGAATGTTAATAATGACATGTAGATCGGAACGAGTCGTTTTGGGGTCATTCGGGCAAAAAATATGGCCGCCAGCAGCCATCTTTGATTTTACTCTTTGTATGACTAAATCCTTTAGCACGGGCTACATGTCGTACCTTTAGTCTGATCATCATAAAATTTGTCATGGCTGTTGAAATTGGAATATAGATGGGAACGAGTCATTTTGGGGTCATTTGAATAAAAAACATGGCCGCCAGCACCATCTTGGATTTCAAAATTTAATCCATTATCACAGGCCACATGTCGTACTGTTCGTCTGATCATCATGAAATTTGTCATGGATATTAATATTGACATATAGATGGGAACGAGTAGTTTTGGGGTCATTTGGCCAAAAAACATGGCCGCCAGCAGACATCTTGGATTTTACTCTTTGTATGACTAAATTCTTTAGCACGGGCTACAGCTCGTACCTTTACTCTGATCATCATAAAATTTGTCATGAATGTTAATATTGACATGTATACGATGGGAACTAGTCATTTTGGGGTCATTCGGCCAAAAAACATGGCCGCCAGCAGCCATCTTGGATTTTACTCTTTGTATGACTAAATTCTTTAGCATGGGCTACAGGTCGTACCTTTAGTCTGATCGTCATAAAATTTGTCATGGATGTTAACGATGACATGTAGATGGGAACGACTCAATTTGGGGTCATTCGGCCTAAAACATGGCCGCCAGCAGCCATCTTGGATTTTACTTTTCTCTTCATGTCTATAAACTAGTATTAGACATTCAACTTTCCACATTCCTAATCGCTCCATTGACTGTAATACATTAAATTATTCCCTTTCCAAGTTGAGCTACAGTGTCATTGACACTTTCATTAACATCCATGACCAATTTTATGATGATCAGACTAAAGGTACGACCTGTAGCCCGTGCTAAAGAATTTAGTCATACAAAGAGTAAAATCCAAGATGGCTGCTGGTGGCCATGTTTTTCGGCCAAATGACCCCAAAAGTACTCGTTCCCATCTACATGTCAATATTAACATCCATGACAAATTTCATGATGATAAGACGAACAGTACTAACTGTGGCCCGTGCTAATGGATTAAATTTTTAAATGCAAGATGGCTGCTGGCGGCCATGTTTTTTGTCCGAATGACCCCAAAATGACTCGTTCCCATCTACATTCCAATTTCAACAGCCATGACAAATTTTATGATGATCAGACTAAAAGTAGGACCTGTAGCCCGTGCTAAAGGATTTAGTCATACAAAGAGTAAAATCCAAGATGGCTGCTGGCGGCCATGTTTTTTGTCCGAATGACCCCAAAATGACTCGTTCCCATCTACATGTCATTATTAACATTCATGACAAATTTTATGATGATCAGACTAAAATGTACGACCTGTATCCCGTGCTAAAGGATTTAGTCATACAAAGAGTAAAATCCAAGATGGCTGCTGGCGACCATGTTTTTTGGCCGAATGACCCCAAAATTACTCGTTCCCATCCACATGTCAATATTATCATCCATGACAAATTTCAAGATGATCAGACAATCAGTACGACCTGTGGCCCGTGCTAATGGATTAAATTTTGAAATCCAAGATGGCCGCTGGCGTCCATGTTTTTTGTCCGAATGACCCCAAAATGACTCGTTCCCATCTACATTCCAATATCAACAGCCATGACAAATTTCATGATTATCAGACTAAAGGTACGACCTGTAGCCCGTGCTAAAGAATTTAGTCATACAAAGAGTAAAATCCGAGATGGCTACTGGTGTCCATGTTTTTCGGCCAAATGACCCCAAAAGTACTCGTTCCCATCTACATGTCAATATTAACATCCATGACAAATTTCATGATGATAAGACGAACAGTACTAACTGTGGCCCGTGCTAATGGATTAAATTTTTAAATGCAAGATGGCTGCTGGCGGCCATGTTTTTTGTCCGAATGACCCCAAAATGACTCTTTCCCATCTACATTCCAATTTCAACAGCCATGACAAATTTTATGATGATCAGACTAAATGTACGACCTGTAGCCCGTGCTAAAGGATTTAGTCATACAAAGAGTAAAATCCAAGATGGCTGCTGGCGACCATGTTTTTTCACCGAATGACCCCAAAATTACTCGTTCCTATCCACATGTCAATATTATCATCCATGACAAATTTCATGATGATCAGACAATCAGTACGACCTGTGGCCCGTGCTAATGGATTAAATTTTGAAATCCAAGATGGCCGCTGGCGTCCATGTTTTTTGTCCGAATGACCCCAAAATGACTCGTTCCCATCTACATTCCAATATCAACAGCCATGACAAATTTTATGATGATCAGACTAAAAGTAGGACCTGTAGCCCGTGCTAAAGGATTTAGTCATACAAAGAGTAAAATCCAAGACGGCTGCTGGCGGCCATGTGTTTTGGCCGAATGACCCCAAAATTACTCGTTCCCATCCACATGTCAATATTATCATTCATGACAAATTTCAAGATGATCAGACAATCAGTACGACCTGTGGCCCGTGCTAATGGATTAAATTTTGAAATCCAAGATGGCCGCTGGCGTCCATGTTTTTTGTCCGAATGACCCCAAAATGACTCGTTCCCATCTACATTCCAATATCAACAGCCATGACAAATTTTATGATTATCAGACTAAAAGTAGGACCTGTAGCCCGTGCTAAAGGATTTAGTCATACAAAGAGTAAAATCCAAGATGGCTGCTGGCGGCCATGTTTTTTGGCCGAATGACCCCAAAATGACTCGTTCCCATCTACATGTCATTATTAACATTCTTGACAAATTTTATGATGATCAGACTAAAAGTAGGACCTGTAGCCCGTGCTAAAGGATTTAGTCATGCAAAGAGTAAAATCCAAGACGGCTGCTGGCGGCCATGTGTTTTGGCCGAATGACCCCAAAATGACTCGTTCCAATCTACATGTCATTGTTAACATCCATGACAAATTTGATGATGATCAGACTAAAGGTACGACCTGTTGCCCGTGCTAAAGGATTTAGTCATACAAAGAGTAAAATCCAAGATGGCTGCTGGCGGCCATGTTTTTGGGCCGAATGACCCCAAAATGACTCGTTTCCCATCTACATGTCAATATTAACATCCATGACAAATTTCATGATGATCAGACGAACAGTGCGACCTGTGGCCCGTGCTAATGGATTGAATTTTGAAAACAAAGATGGCCACTGACGGCCATGTTTTTTGTCCGATTGACCCCAAAATGACTTGTTCCCATCTACATTCGAATTTCAACAGCCATGACAAATTTCATGATTATCAGACTAAAGGTACGACCTGTAGCCCGTGCTAAAGAATTTAGTCATACAAAGAGTAAAATCCAAGATGGCTACTGGTGGCCATGTTTTTCGGCCAAATGACCCCAAAAGTACTCGTTCACATCTACATGTCAATATTAACATCCATGACAAATTTCATGATGATAAGACGAACAGTACTAACTGTGGCCCGTGCTAATGGATTAAATTTTTAAATGCAAGATGGCTGCTGGCGGCCATGTTTTTTGTTCGAATGACCCCAAAATGTTTCTTTCCCATCTACATTCCAATTTCAACAGCCATGACAAATTTTATGATGATCAGACTAAATGTACGACCTGTAGCCCGTGCTAAAGGATTTAGTCATACAAAGAGTAAAATCCAAGATGGCTGCTGGCGACCATGTTTTTTGACCGAATGACCCCAAAATTACTCGTTCCCATCCACATGTCAATATTATCATCCATGACAAATTTCATGATGATCAGACAATCAGTACGACCTGTGGCCCGTGCTAATGGATTAAATTTTGAAATCCAAGATGGCCGCTGGCGTCCATGTTTTTTGTCCGAATGACCCCAAAATGACTCGTTCCCATCTACATTCCAATATCAACAGCCATGACAAATTTTATGATGATCAGACTAAAAGTAGGACCTGTAGCCCGTGCTAAAGGATTTAGTCATACAAAGAGTAAAATCCAAGATGGCTGCTGGCGGCCATGTGTTTTGGCCGAATGACCCCAAAATGACTCGTTCCAATCTACATGTCATTGTTAACATCCATGACAAATTTGATGATGATCAGACTAAAGGTACGACCTGTTGCCCGTGCTAAAGGATTTAGTCATACAATGAGTAAAATCCAAGATGGCTGCTGGCGGCCATGTTTTTGGGCCGAATGACCCCAAAATGACTCGTTTCCCATCTACATGTCAATATTAACATCCATGACAAATTTCATGATGATCAGACGAACAGTGCGACCTGTGGCCCGTGCTAATGGATTGAATTTTGAAAACAAAGATGGCCACTGGCGGCCATGTTTTTTGTCCGATTGACCCCAAAATGACTCGTTCCCATCTACATTCGAATTTCAACAGCCATGACAAATTTCATGATTATCAGACTAAACGTACGACCTGTAGCCCGTGCTAAAGGATTTAGTCATACAAAGAGTCAAATCCAAGATGGCTGCTGGCGGCCATGTTTTTTGCCCGAATAACCCAAAAATGACTCGTTCCCATCTACATGTCATTGTTAACATCCATGACAAATTTTATGATGATCTGACTAAAGGTACAACCTGTAGCCCGTGCTAAAGGATTTAGTCATGCAAAGAGTAAAATCGAAGATGGCTGCTGGCGGCCATGTTTTTTGGCCGAATGACCCCAAAATGACTCGTTCCCATCTACATGGCAATATTAACATCCATGACAAATTTCATGACGATCAGACGAACAGTACGGCCTGTAGCCCGTGCTAATGGATTGAATTTTGAAATCTAAGATGGCCCTGGCGGCCATGTTTTTTTTCCGTATGACCCCAAAATGAATCATTCCGGTACAAATGTTGATGTCAACAGCTATGACAAATTTCATAATGATCCGATCAAAGGTACGACCTGTAGCCTCTATTGTTGACGCCTTACGCACACACACGCACACACAGACGACGGACGACAAAGCCATGGCAATAGCTCAAACTTTACAAAGTAAAGTTGAGCTAAAAATGCATCATAGAATATCATCTACATTGTAGGTTAGCGTACATAGAACAATTATATGTCATATACTCTCTGAATTCCAAGATGTCCGGTTAAGATTCAGACCTGTGAGATTATCTTGTTTGTTCTAAGTGACAATTATCCTAATATTTCTGTCACATACAACAAGGTGGTCATTCTAACTAATTTCAGTTCGTTGATGTCATTTGAACTATTCATAGTATAATTAAGTTCCAGTATGTCCTGAGTGACAAAATATGCACCATACCTGCAGTATTCTTCACAAAAACAGGATTACATTTAATTTATGAATTGTGAAGGAATGATTTTCAAATCAGACAGTGTTAGAAGTTCATCCAAAGTCTTAATAGTTTTCCTGCATCGGAGGTTCAAACTTTAAAAATTGATTATCTCAAAAACTTTAAAAATGGACTTAGGACAACCTGGAAATCAGGTTGCTCTGTGTCACACAGGTATAGTAGTAGCACAATGTAATTTTTATATCAGATAAAATGAGAGAACATGCAAAACAAAGTTCCCTCTACATTTTCTGACTATTAATAGATAAGGGATGCTATCATGATCCATGCTTACAATGTGCACAAAACAAATCAAAATAAAGTCCTCGCTCCCTCAATTGATTAAAAATAATTTATTTTTTTTGGCTTAGTTTTAAAACTTGTATATACTATATACATGTAAGTAGCAAATCATTAGTTCCACAGTTATACTAAAACAGTTCAGTATTATTGAATCAGAAAAATGGTGGAAACAATCGCATACATGCATAACATGTAGTTAATCAGTTTGTTATGATGTAAACATGTGATTATTTTAATTTTACTTTAACTAACATGGACACACATGATGTAAATCCCACCCACCCAAACATGTTGAATATTCTCGGGGTAAGATAAGACTGTAGAACTATCACATCATCCTAATAATAACTTCGTATTATATTTCAAGTTGGTCACCAGATACTCTTCAAATGACATTATGTGAGTGGATTGGATAAAGTTATTTAATAATGTCAAGTGAATTATGAGGTCAAAATACCCTCACATTTAAAATGTGGGCGGTTCCTTGCAACAAATAATGTTGATGCTGTCATGCTGTCTTCGATGGGCAATGTACATAATTATGTCACTTTAAAGATGCACAATGCCAATAAGTTACTATTTCTTTGGTTTTGGGGGGGGGGGGTGAAATATTTTATTTGGGTCGAGGAACCCACCCTTCAAAGCTCAAAATTATTAGATATAAATTTTTTTAATCTGTTATTTTTCACCACATGGAATATTTGGCGACCTTGAAAAACATTAGCTGAATTGTTACAAAATTAGTACAGGCATACACACATGCTGTTACATGAGGTCACTGTTCGGTATACGATCAGGTCACTGTTCGATATACGATCAGCACATCGGTGGCGATCACAATTCGCAAATAAATTCAGAATGAAATGACAATGAAAAGTATCGCCATCAACAAGAATATGGTATGTTGTGACAGTTCACATGATGATACATGCAATTTGCTTAAATTTATGAATAAGTAATCATAATTTATCGATGCAAATACTAGGAATACAATATATTGAAGTTGTAAACCACACTCGCTCACCTCCAAACTGCCAAGAAAAACCGTTATTGTAGGACTGTTATGGCAAATTTTTATATGATATAGTGATTGGTCTTGTTGTGAGTATTTCTTGGTAATAAACTAATTTGGATAACTAAATCGGCTTCTGGTGAATTATGTTGTTGTTGTAACTGGATGCTATAGGGACCATGTACCTTTAAGGTATATTAATATACAATTATAATCAGAAGTTCAGAGGGCACATCGTTCTAATTTACATTGAAAATATCGTTTACATCGATTCGGTACCGGTATTCGCTTTGATTGGAGAGAAGTTGATGATAGATTCAACGGTTTACTTAATTTTTATGTACATGTATGTCGGCATCAGACCTGTTTAATGCCTAAAAATCTGTCAGTGAGATTCTCCCCCTTCAGTCAGGGAGATTTGGGTCTTGTCAGAGAGATAACAAATTGCAGCCAAAAAGTAACATTTTCACTATTTCTTCCTTTGAAAAATGGTGGGTAGTGATTTTAAAGTAGTTAAATGTAATTAATCTTCCCTTTTTCAAAGGATGAATTAATGTAAATGCACATTTCTGATCAATAAAAAAATTATTTTTTTTTCTTTGATTATTTATTTCATAATATCAATGTATAGCGTTATAACATTTAAAACCATGAAAATTCTTCGGCCCACGAATCCCTATACTTGGAATCATATCGGCGTAGTTTCGATGGACTATTAACAACTTCGTCACTGTCATTTCGGTAGCGTTTCGCAGAATTAAAACACCAGACATTTCTAAATTTAACACCAGAACTAGTAAACTATAAGGATTTATTGCGGAAATAAACCCAACCCCAGTATATATAGCATAGTGCATTTATTTACTAACACGCCATGTTTGGGGGCTTATAGTAATTATTGATCCCCAAAGGAAACAAACTGCCATACAATCAATTAATTTCTTTTGAAGTCGTGACAAAGAAACAGTGTAATAAACATCAGAGGAAGGCCAGTGTCTACTCCGGTTATCAATGGAGCACACCTGATCTCGGCAAATCTCGTTCACACGTAGTTTCAATTGAAAACACTTCCGCGTTCTAAGAATTCTGACATTAAATTTGTTGTTGTTGTTGATTTGATTGAAACCGTGAGATTGCAAGCTTAATTCGGGAGTGCGGGAGATGAGGCCTCAAACCGGTAGTCTCCCGCACGATCCAGGAGATTAAACAGGTCTGATCGGCATGCAACATGTGTTTGGAAGCTATGGAGTATGGACAGCCCACCGAAAGTGAACATGTGCGCATACATATACGCCCTGAAATTGGCCTGAATGGGAACTTTGAGAGTAAAATAATCATGTTTGTAATGGTGTGGAATACAAGAATTTCCGGAACATTAAAAACAAATCTCAAGTTAAACAATAGGCAATAATCACAGCAAGAATAGTACAATGTCAATCTTGGTATATTTTAGAAACAAGTGAAAGTGAAACTGCATTGTATCATTCCTTGCATAACTATTTTTTTTTATAATACAATAGATATGAAAAGTATTTTACTTCCTGGTAGTACATGGCTATTAATAACAAAATCGAGTTTTGACTCAAATTGATAAGCAGCCCATAATGGACAGTTTTTATATTTTACATCCTAGTATTTTTTCTTTCTTTATTATTTTCAGATCTCAATAAAATATATACAATAGACCAGGGAAATAGGGACAGCTGGGTTTGTGGAAATAAACACTCTTTTTTAGGCCGTATCATTATGATCATACCTGTGGTGGTAGCAACTAACGGTACACATATAGCATCATAATCAGCATCTGTAGTAACTGAAATTAATGAAAATATCATTGTTTTTATAATGAAAGTGTCAATGAAGCTCAAGTTCAATATAATTAAAGTGTCAATGACAATGTAGCTCAAATTGGAGGGCAAGATAATTTTTCATGTGTTACAGTCAATGGAGCGATTATTAATTTGGAGAGTTCCAATTCAATTTAATACTTGATGTCCACATGAAGAGATATATATGAAGTTAGATCCAAGATGTTCGTTGATCGCCATATTTTCAAAACAATTTGATAGATCCCATCCAGTGCAAAGAATAAAATCGAAGATGGCTGCCGCTACAATCTTTTTGATGACTCCCATCTAGTGGTCATCCCGAAGATCCATATGAAGTTTAGTGACGATTGGATGAGAGATGTGGTCTGTATTCAGTAAGGTGTGCCAAAGGATTTAGTCATACAAAGAGTAAAATCCAAGATGCCAGCTAGGCTGAGCTAGCGGCCATGTTTTTCAATGAAATTAGGAAAACTTTGATGGCTCCCATCTAGTGGGATCCGGCTCCCATCTAGTGGGACCCAAAAGATCCATATTAAGTTTGGTGAAGATCGATTGAGGGATGTGGTCTGTAGGGTGTGTCAAAGGATTTAGTCATGCAAAGAGTAAAATCCAAGATGGCTGCCGCAGCATGTTTTTCATCAAATATTTTTCAAATTCGATCGCACCCATCTAGAGGTGATCCTGAACATGATAGTAAATTTTCAAAAACAATTCTCCAATAAATGCGGGCTGCAGAGTGTGTCAATGGATTAAAATTTGTAATTCAAGATGGCTGCTAGTGGCCATGTTTTTTAACCAATTTTGGATGGCTCCCATCTAGAGGTCACCCCAAAGATTCAAATCAAGTTTGGTGATGAACGGATGAGAGATGTGACCTGGAGGGTGTGCTAATGGAAATTGTTGACGGACGGATGCAAACACGGACGGAAGACACATAGCTCAAACTTGACTTTGCCAAGTCAAATCGTTTTAGTGGAGGGATTTCAGTGTGTACATGTACATGTATATGAAACTGTTTTCATTTCAAAAATTTCTCAAATAAATTTGTACTGCAGGGTGTGTCGACAATGGATTCAAATATGAAATCTAAGATGGCTTCTGGCGGACCATATTTTCCAATGAAATTCAGAATGGAACTGTTATTGACACTGTAGCTCAACTTGGGGATAATATCATACAATACACACTACTGCCATTGTCTCCCAAAGTGGAGTTAGTAAGCTACTTATCAACTTGTGCTGAATGGTCGTGCTCGACAATTGCGGCTAGCCTAGTGAGTGATATAATCCTGCACCACCACTACATGTATGGTAATCTGCATTGGATTAATGGACTCCGCTTGGGTGAATATGTGTATGTTTTGTACATGTATTTGGAGACTATTATAAGTTGAAAATTGACAGATCGTCATGATAGTTTATGATATCGTCATGATATGTTCGCACATACATGTACATGTCATGCACAATAAACCATAGAGGCAGTGGATGATCGAGCAAATTAAATCTGATTTAATATCCAACATATGCCCAAGCAGTGACTTCTTAGGGCTGTGTGTGGGGGGGGGGTGAACAACAGCACAAATTTGCTCATACCACATCATGGGATAGAATTCTATGACTGGTGTACTATTGTTATCGATTTTATACCCAACATTTTGTATGTGGTAGGAGACTTTTCAATGATAAAACAATCTCTGATAGTATAGGTATTTTCTAGCCTGAAAATATCTGATTAAAAATTTGTCCAGGGACAAGGCTGGAGGGTTTCAGTCCAACTTAGAATTCCCAAAGTCCAGAAAATTCCGGGAAAATGGATGTGTCAAACTGCATATAGTACTCCATCATTTCCAGCTCTTGATAATTATTTAGTCATGCATTGAGTAAAATAAAGATGGATCCGGTGGCAATGTATTTGATTGAACATAGTTCAAATTTTATAGCTCCCTTCTAGAAGTGATCTTAAACAAGGCTGTAAAAGTTCAAAACATTTCTCCAATAAAGGTGGGTTCAGGGTGTACCAATGATTCAAGATGGCCACTGACAGCCATGTTTTTAAATAAATTTCAGGAAAAATAGCTGACGAAAAATGTTGGCTGTTGGGCATGCTGAAGGATTTAGACACGCAACGAGTAAAATCTAAGATAGCTGCAGGTAGCCATGAAAATTATTCAAATTTTCAATAGTTCCCATCTAGAGGGCACTCTAAAAATCCATGTTAAGTTTGGGATTAGTCAAATAAACAAGACAGTCAATTATGTTCTAACTCGCTTGCAGCTCGAACGAACATAAAGTATTTATGGAATAACTACAACGAATGCATGATGTTAAATGTAAACTTTAATGGACAAACGTGAAGTGTAGCGATAAATATCGTTCACAGACTATCAGTCATATAACAAATAAGACATGAAATGATGAATATTATAGTGTTACAAGCATCTCCCAATCATGGGGTGGGTGGGTGGGATACAACGCAAAACTTCAAGAGTAGAGTGAAGCTTGACCACTGTGTCAAGCGAGTTAAACCAATGCAAAATCAGTCGTGTGAATAAGCTCACACGAGCTCGTCGTTACGATTGCCTTGAGCATCGTTCAGACGGCGCGGTATTGACCCAGTTTTAATGACCAAAACAAACTGGACAACTTCGTTAACTCGTTACCGGCCGTGCACTATGCACGCGTTGGCGAACATCAATAAATATATTGACTATGGGTCGCTCACCAGACTGTAAAGACAGAGAAGACTGGGACTCTGAAGACTACCAGAGTCAGTACGTGACAACATCACTTAAGACAAGTACTAGTAGTTCTAAACAGGGCTCTTTAACTTGAAATTTCTAATTGCACACCACTGACAAATCTCCAACCTCTTACCTTTTCAAGAAGACAACCATACCAAAGTACTGAGTTCACAAAAATCCTTTCCGCACATCCCTCTTAGGCAGGGTTGGCGCTGGACGAAAAATTTCTATTGCCAAAATTTTTGCCAAATGAAATTATTTTTTGCCAAATCAAAAAAATATTTGCCAAATTTAATTGCGCGTATAATTAAGGAAATTATCGTGTTTTTATCCTTGTTAAAAACTAACCACAGACACAGGTAAAATGAGGCTACTATAGAAAAGCAAGTTAGTATTATTAATATATATCAAAGTAGCAATAAATATCTAAGCGACAACTGCCTGGAAACTACGTTTAATTTTGCTACACAGTCATCAAGCATTCATAGTATTTCCCATTGTATTACTGCTGATATCAACGACCCATAAATTAATCCGTCGTCATTCACAATCGGCTGATTAACCGAAGTTATCTTATACTCGCTGGTAATATAACGCTGACATCATAAATATGTGCAATATAATGTCGCCATTAATATGCATTGTTACAATGACTAGATGTGTCCATTATCCAAATGGACAAAGGGAGGATTAACAGTCAAAACAAATTATTAATTACCTTTTGCGGTATCTACATTGAGATCATGTTTTCCAAAGTACTTACAACAGCCTCAATGAAAAATTTACATAAAGTCGCTTTTTTCCGACTCACACAGTGACTCACATTTTAATTTAACCACGGTCGATTACGATTAGCTGTTTGATGAAAGTTTGAATATGACAGTAAGAGGGGATTACCATTTTGTAAAAAATTAAAGCAGATTACATATAACTGTCGACATATCACTGCTGACTGTGCAACATGTAAATTGATATAGATTTCTTGTTTTGGTTTTCCATTGTATTGTCTGTAATTCGACACACGTAACGAATAACCCACGTTGAATGGTGTCTTATGATTAGATAGTTCACATCCCATAATTAAAAACTCACTTGCCAAAATGTTTGCCAAATGAAAATATTTTTTGCCAAATGAAAATATTTTTTGCCATTGGCAAATTTGGCAAGTGGCAGGGCGAAATCAATATTATTACACCAGTACCAAACAGGATAGAGGAGAGTTAAATCTCTTATCTCTGCCTCTATTAGAACAAATGTGAATCCCCATCTATGAGATCCATTCATCTAGTAATATCAATATACCCCCCAATATCCAATAGGGTATGATTTCACCTGGATAAGTGGTGGTTAAGAAAATAATATTGAAACAGCCAAGTCTGTATTTAGTGAGTCTGAACTTTGCAGAATGAGGTCCCCAAAAGGTGAATTTAATGACATTATTCCCCAAGGTAGAATAGCATCAACGAATTCACCCTCTGGGGACCTCATTTCCTAAAAATGACCCCATTTGAACAAATCTGAACCGGTCACCCAAGGCCCATCCATACCAAATATGAAAGTGTCAATGACACTGTAGCTCAACTTTGTAAAGAAGGTAATTTTTGTGTGATTGGCAATGAATAGAGAGATTAAAAAGGAGTGTAAAAAATAAGCAGTAAAGGATTTAGTCATACACAGAGTAAAATCCAAGATGGCAGCTGGCGGCCATGTTTTTTGTCCGAATGACCCCAAAATGACTCTTTCCCATCTACATTCCATCTGCAATAGCCATGAAAAATTTCATGAAGATCAGAATAAAGGATTTAGTCATACAAAGAGTAAAATCCAAGATGGCTGCTGGTGGCCATGTTTTATGGCCGAATGACCCCAAAATGACTCGTTCCCATCTACATGTCAATATTAACATCCCTGACAAATTTTATGATGATCACACTAAAGGTACGACCTGTAGCCCGTGCTAAAGAATTTAGTCATACAAAGAGTAAATCCAAGATGGCTGCCATGTTTTTTGGCCGAATGACCCCAAAATGACTCGTTCCCATCTACATACTGTTAACATCCATTTTATGATGATCCGACTAAAAGTACGACCTGTAGCCCATGCTAAATGATTTAGTCATACAAAGAGTAAAATCCAAGATGGCTGCTGGCGGCCATGTGTTATGGCCGAATGACCCCAAAATGACTCGTTCCCATCTACATGTCAATATTAACATCCAAGACAAATTTCATGATGATCAGATAAACAGTACGACCTGTAGCCCGTGCTAATGGATTGAATTTTGAAATCAAAGATGGCCACTGGCGGCCATGTTTTTCATCCGAATGACCCCAAAATGACTCATTCCCATCTACATGCCATTGTTAACATCCATGACAAATTTTATGATGATCAAACTAAAGGTACGACCTGTAGCCCGTGCTAAAGGATTTAGTCATACAAAGAGTAAAATCCAAGATGGCTGCTGGCGGCCATGTTTTTTGGCCGAATGACCCCAAAATGACTCGTTCCCATCTACATGTAAAAAATATTAACATTAATTATAAATTTTATGATGATCAGACTAAAGGTACGACCTGTGGCCCGTGCTAATGAAATAAATTTTGAAATCAAAGATGGCCGCTGGCGACCATGTTTTTTGTCGGAATGACCCCAAAATGACTCGTTCCCATCTACATTCAATTTTCAACAGCCATGACAAATTTCATGATGATCAGACTAAAGGTACGACCTGTGGCCCGTGCTAAAGGATTTAGTCATACAAAGAGTAAAATGCAAGATGGCTGCTGGCGGCCATGTTTTTTGCCCGAATGACCCAAAAATGACTCGTTCCCATCTACATGTCATTGTTAACATCCATGACTAATTTTATGATGATCCGACCAAAGGTTCGACCTGTAGCCCTTGTCAAAGGATTTAGTCATGCAAAGAGTAAAATCTAAGATGGCTGCCGGCGGCCATGTTTTTTTTCCGAATGACCCCAAAATGACTCGTTCCCATCTACATGTCAATGTCAACATCCATGACAAATTTCATAATAATCGGACCAAAGGTATGAACTGTAGCCCTTGCTAAAGGAAATTGTTGACGAATCACACACGCACACACACACACACAGACGACGGATACCAAGCCATGGCAATAGCTCAAACTTTACAAAGTAAAGTTGAGCTAATAAGCTAATATAGGCTCAATTGTTCTTGATAGTGATGAGCCGATAATCAGAAGCGACAATTGGAATCAGCCGATTGTGGCCCAACGGATGACAATCGGTACTCGGGTTTCAACATCGGCATTTCCGATTGTCTAAATAATAATCAGGTGCTTGTTTTTATTCAATAAACTGAGTTAAATATAACGATGTTTTGTTGAATAATTGACTAGTAAACATGGGGAAAGTGTAACCAAACACAAATTTTATGATATACAGCCAGGTCCTTCCTAACACAGGTATAAACCCCCGAAAGTACACGTCACCTGACACATAATTACGCGGTTGACTGTATTCACCACAACTCAGTTATTATATATCGAATGAATTGAAATAAATATGTAAAATATCCCGACGAGACCCATTATATAGTGTAGTGTGTTTACAACATCCCCCATTGTTCACCAATTAACAACTACTATTCAATGTAGTGACCGCTAATCACCAGTATTCAAACTGATTCCAGGTCAGCCAGTGACCTCAATGACCTCTTATCTAAACGCAGACATAAAAAAACATGTAGACAGTAAACAAGTGTTGTGTCATCCTTGGTATTCAGTGTCTCTACAGTTGAGTTGAGGATAATGTGGTATAACATCAAATTTCTCTTCCTTAGACGGAGGTCTCATGTTGAATTCTTGTATTTTATTAATTGGATAGTGATAAATACACTGGTAACAATTATTAATATTATTTATTTGTTTTTATTTGTAATTAAACATTTCGTTCCTGTTTTGGTGTGAACAGTCATGCACTCTTCTGAGTTGTCATCGCGGTGAATGCCAATACTCACCTGTGTCTGATTGGAGACAGAATTCAGACCCCCTATTGACTTAGTTGTATAAGGTGCGTGCACATTTTGAGGGGAAATACTGGGTCAACAAGTAGTGACTTATAGAATCTACGGTAAATTTGGCATAATATAACATGTGTCAGGACGCAGGAATTCGTTCACAAGTCCACCCATACCTACCTTTATACTTACCCAAACGTATACTTATGTATTCTGGTATATTACTGATGTTGTTACTTCCAAATCAAAGTAGTATATACCACATATAACATATTTTGGTATAATTATTACAATAATCGGAATCGGCACCTGAATCGGCCGATTTCGTGATCTCAAATAATCGGCAATCGGCGCAAGGCTCTATTTGACAATCGGCTCATCACTAGTTCTTGAGAAGAAATTATGTCAAGTGTTGAGTAACGCACCCCTATCCCTTATCTTTATTCAAGGGACGTGATAGTACATATCAAATATATCTATCTAACTTATCGATGGGAAGACAGGAATAATTGAACTATATTGACCCCAACCAAATTCCAAAGGTCATGACTTGGAGAGGCTACGACCTGTAAGGAATGCGAAACATTAACACAAAGAGAAAGTCTGATGCAACAGACATCAGGTCAGGCCTCGGTCAAACGTCGATCGGATAGACAAAGAGATATCGCTAATGACCCACAAAGTCATTAGCGTATATATAAACCATACATTAATCTACTCTTCAATTAGTCTTAGCTCATCTTTAAGATTTGACATATGTCAGTCGGCTCGCTAATTACTAAACGACGCCTTCTGTCTTCCCATGGCATCCAAGATTGATTCATTGTTATGTATTGCTGCTTACTACATTGATGAGACGTGAATAAAATTTATACAAAGAACTTACTTCATTCCTTCACATAAGATTTACTATGGAGGGAAAGAGTTATGGCCCTAGCTTCGCACCTATTTGATCTGAACTTATTTGAAAAAATCTGATTGTGAGTCACCTAGGGAACATGCACACTGAAATATATAAACATATTTGGTCTTTAATATGGAGAAGAAAACAATTGTTGATAGACGGATGGATAGACATCCCAACAGACAGATGGATGGAATGACAGACAGAAGACAAATTCAATCCAATATACCCCCAATGTTTCTTTGAAAAATCAGGGTACATGTATGATTTCATCTTGATAAGCAGTGGTTAGGAAAATAATATGCCAGCCAAGTCTGAATTAGACTGAATATAGTGTGTCTGAAATTTGCAGAATGAGGTCCCCAAAAGGTGAATTTAATGACAACATTCCCCAAGGCGGGCTAGCATCACCAGATTCATCCTCAGTCTGATTAGGCCTCAACAGCCATGGCAAACCTAGGAACAGATTCAAGTTCTACAGTTGAAGTTTGTAATGCACACCCATTGAGCACCTCAATTATGCATTTTATCTTCTGCAAATTAGGGGGACATAGAAACTGAACAGAAGGGAAAAAGTAACTAAAACAAAATTTCAATTTGATACTTAAGATACTTCCCAGAAGAGGATGCTAAGCAGAATTATGTCCATGTGGTGTATTTGGTGATGCTAGACTGCTGTACAGGGTAGCAACACTAAATTCACCCTCTGGGGACCTCATTCTGCAAATTTCAGACAC
Organism: Siphonodentalium dalli; assembly: GCA_032622095.1. Taxonomy (NCBI): domain Eukaryota; kingdom Metazoa; phylum Mollusca; class Scaphopoda; order Gadilida; family Siphonodentaliidae; genus Siphonodentalium; species Siphonodentalium dalli. Next base: position 14,755,066 of record CP136068.1, read on the forward strand.
ACTAAATTCAGGAAGTTTGTTTAACTTTGCTAGCAGTGTTGTTTACACAAGTTGCCAGATGACATATTATTCTAATCTAGATTAATGACCTGTGTCTCTCTGTGTCTATCTGCAGAGAAATATCTGTTTCTGGATAGAACAGATATACTATTAAAGTTGGAAGTTGGAGATAATATCGGTTGGAATGGATGTTGGTTGGGTGCAGGGTGGGGGGTGGTCTGGGCCATGTGGGAGGGGTACTCTTGGGCTCCAAATAAACATGCATGCACGTTTATTATTTTCGTGGGAAATTTCCTCCATGCACAGTGCTTATTTGGGTCTGCATGTTTATTAATTTTGAGGCTATTAAAATTGAAAAGAGCACAAAGTCAAGATTTCTATATGATTCTGATATCAAAATGATGAGCTTATAACTTTAGGCATGTACATATTCAAATTTACATGTATGGCATACATATGGACATTTAATTAATATTGAATAAAATACCACATGAGACATACATGAACTATGTTGATTCCTATACTTGACCTACTACAAAAAAATAATTTGTTTAACCAGGCATGTTGGTGTTTTGCTCAGAGTCCCACTGCACTATTATTTGGGTCTGCACTTTTATTAACTTTCAATGGAATTTCCCCCCTGGACTATTAATTGGGCCTGCACTTTTATTTGGAGCCCGAGAGTAATGGGTAATGAAATATTTCTGTAATTTCATTAAAGATTAAAGTTTCATAACACTGCAGATGTTATAATGGTGTCACTTTAAAAAAAATTTATAACATGTTTAAAATATAATATTTTTTTTGTTAAATTGAGCAAGGTGAAAAAATCTTAATTTAACAAAAACACATTTTTTTTAGTTATGTCACTGGCTCCGCACACTTTCGACCCAGTGACCTCATTTGAACAATCTGAACCCCAGTCTCCCAAGGACCTGTCATACCAAATATGAACCCATTCGACCTGATGGTACAAGAGAAGAAGTCGTTTTAAGAAATACTATGGAGTGAAAGAGTTATGGCCCTGTCTTCACAACTATTTGACCCAGTGACCTCATTTGAAAAAATCTGAATGTGAGTCACCTAGGGAACATCCACACCAAATATGAACCTATTCGGTCCAATGGTTCCGAAGAAGATGTTTAAAGAATTGTTGACGGATGGACGGACGAACAAATGGGTAAGTGACTATGAGTGATGTGGCTAAAATAATTATGTGTCTCTAATTTTTATGTGGCTGCTCAAGTAGCCATAAAATTTTATGTGGCTATCAAGTAGTTAATAGTGATAAAATTTCAGATTATGGAATCATAACATGTCGGAATTATAGCAGAAGAAGCTGATTGAAACTCAATAACTTGCATACAGCAACTAGGATAGTGGAATAGGAGAAACTGACAGGTCCGTGATTGAGTGACTAGCCACATAACTGTCCAAACACCTCCTATTCACAAACATGGATGTCTAAATCAATGGACTTTTGATTTAGACATCCATGTTACTTTTGAGTAACTTCAAAATTAAATAGGCTGATTAGGCCAAATAGATCAATTTTGAAGGTTCATCTGAAAGCCTTTACGTGGCTAGCCATGCAACGGAAGTTAGGCACATAAATATCCATTTTCCACAATCGTAGCCACATATGTAGTCGTTTGTAAACACGGACGGACGGACGATGGATGGCTCGACAGACGAGGAGTGATGACTATAGCTCCACCGGAGACTTCGTCTCAGGTGAGCTAAAAATGTTGGCTGCAGGCTGTTCGGAAGAAGTTAGTCATGCAAAGAGTAAACTCCAAGATGACAGCCTGTGGCAATGTTTTTCATCAACAATTGTTTAAATATGAAAGCTCCCATCTAGAGGCGATTCTAAACATGCCTGTAAATTATCAAATCAATTCTTGAATAATATGGGTTGCAGATTGTACCAATGAATTTAAATGTGAAATCCAAGATGGCTGCTGATACGGTGCAAATAATCAACATTTGACTCACCTCCGGGTGAAAGCGGGACAATATCTACATGCATGCAACATTTTTAAGGTACAAATGACTCATGCCCATTAAAACTTGAATCATAACATTCTGTATCAATTGGATCATGTTAATGAATGCTGGAAGCAGAGATAATATTCATTCGACATGTATTATAATATACTCACCTAACACTTTGACTGTACTAGTACCCAACAATCTCGTACTTGATTCATTCTTCTTCACATTGACGGTATAGACCCCGCTGTCTGCTTGCACAGTGTTCACTAGCTTTATAGTAGCACTGCCACTCTGTGTACTCCCAACAAATTTGATCTTGCCCACAACATCATCGTAGATGGTAGGTACCACATTGCTATTTTCAGTGAAAATATTTACGACTTGTTTTCCGTCTTTCCACCAACTACCTCTCATCGTTGTGCCAGAGAACGTCCAATCAAGTGAGTAATTGGAACCACTACAGATTGTCACATTGTCAGGAGGAGATGTACTCCAATCATCTGCAATAAAACACAAAGTAACCATGCGTTAGAGTAATACTAGTACAATTTGTAAAGAATCCCTTGATTAGGACATGTTACTGTGCAGGGGTACAATATATAAACATGCATATAAAAGACACAACAGCCTCATATTACTCAAGGCAACAGGTCTTTTATTTGTGAGCGAATCAGACATCCATTTAATAGAATTGTTTTTCATATGTTATGAGAGCCAGTGATCCCAAGGCAAATTGCAGTGAATCGTCAGAAATTCACACAGTTCATTATAAACAAATTTATATTCATGTATACATGCACGGTACAACATAAATACCAATGTTCCGCTTCCAGTAAGAAACCGTGTCATTGATTGGTCAGAGAGCTGCGCAACATATCCTATGTTTACGTCTCGAGCCGTCAACATAAGATATTAACCAAGACAATGGTTTCATCGTCTCTTGCTGGCCTGCTTTTTTCGTGACGTTATTTACGTTGAACAATGTTATGGCGAGAGCGATAGGAGATTCTGACATTTTCTGCTGATCATTCTTGGGAATAAATGTCAAATTTCTGAGAATGACCAGAACTGTCGGCAGACCATATATGTTATTGTGGTGGATTGACAGCAACATGGTGTGACATTGACGGCTTGGAGCGTTTGTACAACATCGTCGCTTCCAAGCCATCAATGTCACACCATGTTACCGTCAATCCACCACAATAACACTTGTTCAATTATTGTTCAATTTGATGTATTATGAAAAGTCGCAAAATATGATAACAAAAACAATGGGGTTAGTTGACATTTTTCGCTCTACATACTGTTACAGTAGTGTTTACAAATGATATGCATGCCTATCGATCAGGTATCCCTTTGCAGCTAGCGCAACATCGCAGGTTCACAAACAATCTAACATGAATGCAATTTCCAGCTCAATATCTGGGAAATGCTCTTGGAAACTGTAGAAAACATAGGGTAGGTAAGTTGACCTTTGTTAAATTTTGGTTGCAACGAATCTTACTCTAATTTTAGAGAATATACCTCTTTATTCCAATCAATCACCGATTGCGGCAAAGTTTGAGCTTGATTGATCTTCTCTGGGACCGACATGGGGAACAATCGGTCTCGTGTGTCAAATTTGAGCTATTATGAGCCATTTCTTCAATCAATAGCAGAACATCCAGTATAATATTAATAATATAAATCTATGTACCGTACACTCTAATCATAACACTTTTGTCTTGATGTTACCGGATTTCGCAATCGCTTCGGAGTGCTTCTGAATGACATAGTAATTTGGGGAGACCGATCGATCGTTCGTTCTCCCAAGTACGTTAATCCAGAATGATGGTACATGGTTGGTTGGTTGAATGAAGGTACATGGTTCTCCAGAGACAAATTGGTACCTGTGCCCTACCTGTCTACTTCAATCTTCATTTGAATTTACCTGTGGCTGTAGCAAGTACATCTAATATTAATAGTAGCAGGGAAAGAGTTTGAAAACGCATTTTGTGGAACGAATTGTTGTTGGCTTCATAATCATCAGTAGCTCATTAATGTCACTACATACACTAGTGCTTTTAACTGCTGAACTAGTAGTGTATGATTACTATGAACTATGATGCACCGTCCAGTTTCCGATCAATTAAAACTGTTAAAACACCTCCTTCTTCTTCTTCAGGCTGTGGCGTGTAATCAATGTCTGACTATAATAAGCCGCCTGGAGGACATGATTGATCTAAACTGATGACTCTTTCAGTGTTAATCCGATGTTAATGAGTCACATTATATAATTTAAATTTTAAGGAATTAATTTCGGTGTTCTAAAATATAAGTATGGTTGTAAAATAAGTATGGTTTTTGGCTTAGGCATGCGCATAGGACGGTTGCGTTAGTCCGGTATAGCTCAGGGGACCATCTGAGGTTACGAAAGGTTACGAAACGTAACCGGAAGTACTATGTATTTTTCGAAAAATCATGCCACAATTTTTGTACCTCAGTGAACAGAAGAGTTCTTTTGTTTATTTTATACACGTGATCACAGTGACGGGAATTTTGTTTTCAAAATTGAAGACTTGATCATATAGAATCGCTTTTGGCCACAAAAACTTTCTTAGATTGGTCATACATCAATAATGACCAATCTAATAAAACACTTGTAAATTTGACATAATTAGAATCAATATAGGCCTACTGCACATTTAAATTTAAAGTTTTAACTGCTCATTTAAAAATGAGTTTACAGTATAAATTTACTAGATGTAGTACTAGTAGATCGTGGCTAACGCCCGTAGAGCTACGGGCGTTAGCATTAGTAGAGATTCATGGCATGGTCTAAGTATTTACTAGTAGCTAATAGTAGCTTACTCCTTAGCCTATTCACGGAATTACAGAAGAGCAGGTGTGGTATAATTTGGATTATAAATACAGCTGTATTGACCCCTTTATACAGCTAGGAAAGTCCCACCTTAATAGTGTTCTGGGTTCAGATTGGGACCATTAAATCTGGTTATGCTTGAACTATTTGGGTCGGTTAGTGATTACTGATAGCCTCAGTACTCCAATCTTAAAGGGGTACTGTACCCCAATTTCAATAAATTCCCGGTGACAATAGCGATCTAATATGAATATTATATTATAAAATAACTAATTTGAGTCGACGATGTCTACTGAAAACGTTCCGGTTAACAGGCTATCGTAAAAGTAAAATTGAATTATTTAATATAAATTCATTTATGGCTGGAGTCATAAAATGGAGAATTATGCCATTACGAGTTACCGTTCTTGAAATCGCATATGTTGCGTGTCTTTTATCGACGGCCGTTCGCGAACAGTATTGAGTTGCAAACAAAACATGTTACCTGCAAAAGAAGGCCCGTTATAACCGATTCGGAAAAAAAGGAGAAAGAAACAAGAGTCATAAAGCGTCAAGTATTTTATAGGGAGTAAGATTGTTCGATGGAAGAGATTGAATGCATCAATCGAAGCTGTGAGCAATGAACTTCCGGTTCTTCCTGCGACCTGGGTCTTCTCCGGTGAAGGTCAAAAACATGGCGCGTAGTTTGAAATCGTAATATTTTTGTTTCCAAGATCAATATTTTCTTCGCTAAATTAGGTTTATACGAAACTCATATAACACGAACACAATCTAACTTGAAAGTTATTTCAATGGGAGTAAATAAAAAAATCGCCTATCTTTGTGTACAGTACCCCTTTAAGAGATCATGACTTGACCCAGAGGTGTGATTTATTGGGTATTCACCCTAAAAGCATGCAGTTCCCAGCTGATATCTGTACCCAGGTGGACAAATTAGTTGAGACTTAGACCTGATGAAGTGAAGTAGCTTTAAATGTTGGCTGCCGACCTGCAGAGAAGAGGCCGGCCTCAGTCAGGGTCACTGATATTGGGATGTGCGACAGAGATGCATTCTAATGTGGGGATGTGCGAAAAGGTGAGTAACACAACTTAGATCACCCGTCCTGTGGAGAGAGATACCAAAATTCTCCATATTGTCGCTGCAAGCCTACGAACTTGCGTGGGAAATTCAAAAAACTTGTGCAGTGTCGCATAATTTTTTCAGAAATTGAGGAAATTTTTCTGAATTGTTGTCTCAATTAAAATTTGAGACAAATTTGATATTCAAATTAGCTGCCATTAGGTGACAGATAATTTTTTTGATGGCTTGATTTTCAATCTATTAAAATCTGTTGTCATCGGGCCGCATCCGTCCCGATTTTTTATACATATTTCATTCATCTAATGAACTAAACATTATTTGAGATTATTTTCTCGAAAAAGTTGGGAAAATGGGTGATTTAAGACATTTGTGTTACTCAATTGACAGAAATTTGAGGAAATTTTTTTCAACTTTTGTCTGAATTTATATTGAGACATGTCGATGTTTCAGTAATATTGATAATATTACACATTACTATTAGGGAATTTCTTTCCCTTTAATGATTATATTTAATATTTTTTTGTGTTCAGTCATTGAAAAAAAAAATATATATATATATACATTTTTTTTCAATGAAACAGGATTTTGCTTACCCTCTTTTGATTGATTGATTGATTTATTTTTGATATAAAGACTTTTTTGAAACAAAAATGAGGCTGTAAAGAAGTCAAAGTGAATACCAATGGTATGATGGCTGAAATTTAGAATAAAAATCGTAGATTACATGTACGGCTAGATATCGGGGATGGCACAAAAAGCACTCGAAGGCTTAATTCCATTGTGGTCCCCTGATATGCTACCGGCCACGAGGCAGACAATATAGTTACCACAAAATTCTCCATTTTGATACTAAAAAATAATGGTAATGACATCAATGTTAATATATTGATATTTTACATTGATAAAGCCATCATCAATGTGGATAAAATAATTTATCATCATAAGTGATACATTTACAAGTAATCTTATGATTGTGAATATGTTTATTTTAAAAGAAATGATCATTTCACCGACAAGGTGGATGAGACGCCTGGCAGATCCATTTAACATAACAAGTCTGACACTCGTCTCATTCACCGGGTCTATGAATACTGACCGATATAATATTATATTAATATTAGTGTTGCTGCAAGAGGTGCCTGTGGGATCTGTGTCGGTTCGGTGACTTTGTAAATGATGGATACGCACCACTGCATATACGCACCACTGCCATGTATGGCCGGTTTTGGACTGGTCTGTCCATGACCGAAAGATGGAAACCCGAAATACAGGCAGCAGTAACAATATATGCAGAGATGAGTAATTGATTGGCAAAATTTTGGTCACAGTTTCAATTCAGTAGTACAGAAAGGGATCTTCCTCTCGGTCCTTCAGTTTAGATAAGAGATGTTTTTTTAAGCAAAATTTCCGGTACTTGATGTCAATGTGTAGATGTACAGTTTTGTCAAGTCTATTCCAGAGTCTTATTCCTGTGTAGAAAAAAGACTTTTTCCCATAACAACTTACATGAGGGAGGATGAATTTCAATTTACCTGACCGGGTTTCAGATTGATCAGCCTCATTGTCCGAAACATTTATATCCCCTTCTTTATTTGATCATTTGAAATGTTCATTAAAATATACTGGGGCTTGCTTATCTGAGATCTTCATAACCATTGTCAATTTCCTAAAGTTAACTCTTTCACATACCGGCAGCCAATCTACTTTTAGAAATTCCGAATAGCCAATATGTGTCCTACACTTTAGATCTAAAATGTATCTTACTAGCCTATTCTGGGTTGCTTGTAATCGGATCTTTGTTCTCTGCGTTAAACTAGTGTACCAAAAGCTTGAACTATAGTCAAATGACACTGAATGAGGGCCAAGGATAGAGTTCTTTTGCAGTATTGGTTCAGGTAAGATGCCTTTCTGTACAAGAATTTCAACTTAGAGTTTGCCTTCTGCAACATGTGTGCTGCCATTAGCTCACCATTAAGATGGTGGTCTAAAATGGCCCCGAGATATGTTACGGAGTCACTGGGTCTGATGCTCACGCCATCACAGCAAACACTCAGCTGGGATTTATTTTTCAATTTATGTGGTGATCCGAAAAGAATTGATTCTGTTTTTCCCAGGTGTAGAGATAGTTTATTATCCACCAGCCAAGCGCTCAGTTTGCTCAGTTCTACGCTGAGAGTTTGTTCAATGATGTGCACATCAGATCCAGCGACAATAAGGGCAGAGTCATCTGCATATAAGAGGAGTTGACAAGACACAGCCATGGAAGCATCGTTAACATACAGTAAAAACAGTAGAGGACCTAAAATTTACCCCTGGGGTACGCCACAGGAAATATCTTCAAAATCGGATAATGTACCATTTACATCAACAGCTTGGGATCTTGCCTGAGTTGTTCTTAATTATTTTTTCCCTGTGACCAAAGAAATTTTCGTTGCAATATTGATAATGTGGTCCCCATTGAATATGCGCACAGATGTATTTTATGAAGGGAGGTGGAGGAATTATGGTGACTTTATCGACCAACAGGGGGAATCTGGCATCCCATTCCCACTCGGTAGAGAAGATATACATGTTTCATCTTTTCATGAGAATGGAGTCCCAAGTAAAACTTATGAAATTGGAAAGGGAGAATGGGACCTCCCTCAGAATTTGTGGTTTGATGGTAGCAATTGGCCATTGTTTCGCTACAGATTTATAAATTTTGTGATTTACAAGCGGCTGTCAAACAATGAGGAAATTGTAGATATTCTCGGAAACTGTTTGGAATGGGAAACCAAAAAATGTTACTGCGAGATTATCAGATATTTTCCCTCAATTGATTTCTCGGATTTATTGAATGAATTGGAAGATTACATTGGGTCAAGATATTATGCACATGGGAAGTTCCCTTTGGATGAATGGGACAATGATTTTTATCAATCGCAGTATGACACGAAGTCCATGTGCAGTGACCCGGTTAACAATGATTGGGTGTATAGTGAGTTGTCGGATCAGTCATATCAATTTGACACACTTAATGACGACACCATATGTGTCGACCAGAAGTCAGACTTGAAAATGGGAGACAAACAGCTTTTTGGGACAGGTGGGCCTCATAGTTCCAGGGATGGTGAGGTTTTGGCCCCCTTTTCTCCTGAATTCAGGCAGCTTTCAGTCCATGACACGGATATATCTTGTTATGGCCCAAATCCCATTTTGGATGTTTCATTGAGAGTTATTCACAGTGATCATGGTCACACATCGGTCTATGGGAATCGTCCCGTACTTAATGAAAAACTTAATGAATTGGAACTGGAACCCGAAGGTATAAAATGGGATTCTGCCTCAAATGTAAATCAGGGAATCTGTGAACAGTCCCTTAAACCAGTACACTATAGGTATCCCAGTGAAATAAATTCTTATCTAAAACATGGGGCCAGTGGCTGTTCGGAGAAAATGGAAAGTTCACCTCCAAGTGAGGATTTGGGTTCTGTCATATGTAAACGCCGACAAGCATTTACTAGGGTGAAGGGTCACCCTGTTACCCTGAATTGCAAGGAAGTTAGCAGATTTACTGACCTAATTTCAAATGTAACATCACAAATGGGGTCTGACATGCATGAAAACTTCAATTATAATGATTGCAGGCAACCTGCGTCTATTGAAAATAGGCCGGGGAGGGATGAATATGGTGAAGTAAATAAAACTGCTCAGATATCTTCCCGCTACAGTTCAAAATTCATGGAGGTTAAAGGGAACACACTTGTGAACATTATTGGACCCCGTGAATCAAATGAGGGTAACCAAAATGTCCCCGATTCATTGCAGTATTCATATAAACCTTCTAGGGGTAGATCCCTTTCAATTACCCGTCTCAGAGATGGGTTTTGCAGAAATAAGTTATATAATGATAATGAACCTTCTCCCTGCACTGTTGGGAATAGAACATCAGTTAAGATAAAAACAGACCGACCTCAAAACTTAACTGGAACTGGTGGGGCTCTGACAAATTTGCAATTGGGTAAGGTTGTTGAAGAAACATATTTAAACTTAACGGGTTGGAGCAGGTGAACTAGGGCCTCCTCCAACCCCAGCTATATATCATAGCCTAGTTAAGACCTTCTCAAAGGGCAAGCATAGCTCAGTGGGATCGGTCAGTAAAGAAATTACAGACCACAATACTGTGTTGAGAGATGCAAAGAGGGAAAATTTGAAATTCCCTGAAGCATATCAATACAATAAGTTATATGACCATCTCGCACCCACGGTAGTTGGGTTGGGGGTTGTTAGTCAACAAGCAACTATGAACAGGACATGCCAGGGTTCTTCTGATTGTCACCTTGGGTTATCTGATTGGGATGGGGGAGATACAGGGTTTAATCACAGACCCTACCCCGTGTTAGGGCCACAGTTTTGTGGGTCCATGAGTTGCCCTAAACAAATTAAATTAACTTCATGGAGGCCCTCAAATGGTAATTATGTTAATCTTTTGAGTGATTTACCTCATACAGGTTCCAATATGAATGGAGAAGCCCTGGGTGAAACCAAACATGAAGTCATGTCTAGAGGGTTGATGAACCCTCAAGTTGGAGGGTTGGAGAGGCCTCAGACTCAAATTGATATCTCAGTCTGTCAGAACAGATTGAATTGGGACCCACAAAGGGAAAATATTGATGCAACCACCGATATCCCAGAAGATGCAAATGAAGCACGTTTTGGCTTCTCAGATGGGGATGCAGGGTGGTTACCACAAATTCCATTGGGCCATAGACAACCGAAGTCTGGGGGAGGGGTACACAGTAGTCTGCTCTATTTGTTGGTGCAGCCTAACAGTCAGCATTCCAGGTACCTGTCCCATTTCGGGCTTTCAGATTGGCAAGCCAATTATTTATCCCCCAGGATTTCACAATCATTACCTGATATCAAGGTAGGGCAGCCCTGTGTACATACATGCAAGTTGTACTCATCAAACGTAGGGCAGCGCCCTGGTAATGGAGGGTCCCTACACACCATAGTCACCCGGTTTGACATGGGTGTAATGCAATTATTCTTGGACCGTACAATTGAAATTACGGGTAGACCTTATTCCACAAATTTATCTGTTAAAAGCAGGAAATGTTCAGCGGGCTTGCATTCAACATATCATAATTGTTTCGGTAATTTCCATAGTGTTAGAAATTGGGATAGGGTGTCGACACCCTGGTATTGGTTTTCTCACATACATGTACACGTACTCTGTATTTTATTGAAAATAAAGCGATTGGTTTATTGCCCATGTCTGTGGAATGCCTAGTGTACATGTACCAGTACGTCTGATAACTACTTCGGTGGAATAAAAACTGGAAAAATAACTTTACTTGTCATATTGATCTGAAAATTATTAGTATGTATAAGTTTGTACTTTCTCTGATGCAAACAGTGGACATATGTGGAACCAGGATAAGAATTGGAAGTCATATAATAATAGTCAATATTGGAAGTCATATAATAATATTAGTCAATATTGGAAGTCATATAACAATAGTCAATATTGGGCATTCTGACAATTGGCCCAGTGGAACTTGAATTTGATGAAAGAGTATACCAAACTGCTGATAAATATATGTATGTTTATTTGTTTTATATTCATGATACATGGATAATTCACTGGCGTGGAGCAAATTAAATATCGACTGAACTAATATTATACCCATAATACCCCACCTAATTAATTGGAATATATATCAGTGGAAGGGTCTGAAAACAGATTTCAGCTTTAGGGTGTCATGTGGGTACACCCTTCTCTAACATGTTATTGTTCATTGGATATACAAGAACAAACTATCACATATATACACAATAGCTTGTTCAGTTCAAAAATGGATTTAGGTTAGAATTCTTTAAACTGGTTGGATATATAATTTGGAATAGGAAGAATCCTTTTAATTTGGTGGGGAAGGAGATTATATATAAATTGAAATTGGTCACTATATAGTACATGTATACCAGTATTATATATACGCCAACACAATTATAGGGTTTTATAACCCTTCCCACAACGCATGCAGGATAAGATTCCCTTGTGTTCTTTTAAGGGGCAATAGAGGGAGCTGTGTATATAATATATGTAAATGTACCTATGCAAGTTGAGATTTCTTGTTGGAGCTGTGAGGGAACGTTCATTCCCCTCTGCTCTGGTACATACAATCAAGAAGAGGTCCCTTGGTTGGTGTATTTATTCTTGTAAAGTTTTGTTGAGGGTGTTTGGTGCAGTATCCCACCCCTTAAAGTTTGATATTGTATTTCTTGAAATATATTTCTCGGAGAGCTGTTGATTTTCTGTGGCCAATCATAATTGTCAGGTGTGGTCTCTAAATAGGGTCACTGCTGTGTGGTATCAGTTACATTCTCTGGTGGTAGACTAGAATAGGAAATCGTGGGGTCTTGACCCTGGTGTAGTGTGGTGAGTGAGCGGTCGGTAATTACTAGTAATTTAGTTGTGGGATCCATGTATAGTCAGCTCGGTGGCAGAAGTCAGGTGTTTGATGTGGCATAGGCTGGGTTGGAATAATGTGCAGTGTGACAGTCAATTGATAGCCTTTGGTGGAATGTGATGTAAACAGTTTGTCCAAAACATAGGGTGCCATGTGGGTACACCCTTCTTAAACAATTTCTGTTCAATTGTGTACAACCATTGATGGCAAACAGGCTATCACATTTATATCAATTAAGATGGATGTAGTCAATAGCATCTCATCACCAGTAATCTGGTGGGAGATGTTTCAGAAAATGAGACATTTTAATTTTGGTGGGGGAAGGCAAGGATTGTGGGTGTCAGTTTGTGATGCCGGTGGTCTGGGGCCGCGTGGTGTTGGGGAAGTGTATGGGTCACGGTGCGGGCTTTGGATTGATTTGGGGGGTTTAACAGAAGTACCCTTGAAACAGGGTAGGATGCCCACATTATATACTGTACGTTCAAGTGAATACCAGAGTGACCTTCTAGTCCCTCCACATATAGGTTAATTGTACCAATTAAGCAACCTGGAAGGGATTGTTTCCCTCTGCTCGAGGAGTATATGTTAACCGCTAGGAAGAGGTTCCTTGCTTAATGTTGTAAGTAATGTACAGCTGGGTGTTTAGGGCTGTATAGTTAAATACCCGGCCCTTTTTATTATTTGTAAGATTGATCACTTGGTTGCTCATATGCTGACATGCCGGTCTGAAATAGTTTATACATGTATGTCCTAATTAATGTTGCCAAATCGTGCACTCAGAATTCCGTTCTCACTCAGGCAACACACACGCAGATTCAGTCAATATCATTTTTGAGAATAATAGCATGGATGTACATTTTATTGAAATATTGGTTTTGATAAGAGTAGACAGTTCAGAGATGGGGGACCTTTATAAAACAGGGAGGAATGTGGTATAATTTGGATTATAAATACAGCTGTATTGACCCCTTTATACAGCTAGGAAAGTCCCACCTTAATAGTGTTCTGGGTTCAGATTGGGACCATTAAATCTGGTTATGCTTGAACTATTTGGGTCGGTTAGTGATTACTGATAGCCTCAGTACTCCAATCTTAAGAGATCATGACTTGACCCAGAGGTGTGATTGATTGGGTATTCATCCTAAAAGCATGCAGTTCCCAGCTGATATCTGAACCCAGGTGGACAAATTAGTTGAGACTTAGACCTGATGAAGTGAAGTAGCTTTAAATGTTGGCTGCCGACCTGCAGAGAAGAGGCCGGCCTCAGTCATGGTCACTGATATTGGGATGTGCGACAGAGATGCATTCTAATGTGGGGATGTGCGAAAAGGTGAGTAACACAACTTAGATCACCCGTCCTGTGGAGAGAGATACCAAAATTCTCCATACAGGTGTATTATTGCATACATGATAGTATCATTGATACAACTACTGAACTAAAGTAATGGTTTCTATGGTAGTTTTCAATGAGGAATTTCATGGTGCAGACTGATTTTTTAACAAAAGGGCCCAAGTTAGGGTTTTAACTTTTAACCCCAAATTTCCAGTTTCAACCATTTGCACCCATTTTTCACCCTAATAGATAATATTTTTCAGTTCAATTCACTTAAATTGATGTGAAACACTCCGGCATGGTGATCAAATAGAAATGGAGAATAATCTTTTAAATCAATATTAAACGACACCTGGAGAGGAAGAGCCAATAAATTTTATTTCAAGTTCAACAACGAGAAACCAAAATTTTAATGTTTTTAATACGCACTGTACATATAATCAAGTCGCCAGACACCACAGATAGTTTGAAATTAATTGTGTTAAGAACTAAAGAAGAGGTCACAACAAGCCGGCAGGCTTTCTTCGACCGAAGATCACAGGTAAATCACAGGTAAATCTTGTTCAAACTAGTAATTTTTACAAATAGTACATGGGAGGCCAAATTCACATTTAATAATTAATTGCGCTTAAGTATAATTATTTGTGCTTAAGTGTAATCAATTGCGCTTAACTTAAGCGCAATTCATGGTTATATATAACTGAACACCCCTGGTGAATAAATAGGTTTATCCATAACTTAACCTTAACTCCTATTGACATTATCACCTCTTGTTTTCATTGGTAGGGAGCTAGCCCAACTTCTTTATCAAAATGGCTGACTCGCAATAGTATCACCTTCTGTTTTAGTTAGAGCGACTCGTAATAGCATTATATTATCTTCGGTATATATTAGTTGGGGCTACTCGCAATAGCATTACTTGCTGTATTAGTCGAGGCGACTTTGATTTTCTTCAATTTTCGAGTATACATGCAGGCACACCATATGAGGGAAACAAGCCCTCGGTGACACCACATTCACACTATATGACCGTGGAAATACTATAGATTTGTCCAAGAGATGCTGACATTATGTGTAGCCGTATTTATACCAAACTCAGACCATGGAACAACCAGGACTAGTTCTGGAGGTCTTTGACTTTGAACCTTCAAAAATTCACCTTTGATAATCAGATTCATCATCTGAGAAATAATCTCCAGATCTCTATTATAGTTATCACGAGGGAAATATTCAGATAATAAGTTCAACAAAAGACCATAGGTCATTGCAATGAGCTTATTATCTAAACATATTTCTCAATAAATAGGGCTCCTTCTGAAATTTTATTTATCAGCTGTCTGCTTTTATCACCTTAACATCCCTCCAAATCAATAATAATAATTTTGATGTACACTTTTTAACTAACTGTGAGAACCCATTTTGTATAAAAATGGCTAACGAGAATTATGTTTCACTTAATATCCTGTAACTACTAACACAATTGGAGTTTGGTTGATGGCACATTAGCACAACTGAACAAATTTGGTTTGATAGACTCACTCATCCAAATGAATTGCCAGTGAAGATTATTCTTCTCATTGAAAATTGACACATAGCCTCATACGGGTAAAGTGATCTGAGGAGTGCCGTTGACATTAAACTAATTTAAAGGGGACATACAATTTATATTAACACTAGCTGAGCTACCCGGCATTGCTCGGGTGAATTATGTGTAATTTATTAGTGGCGCTTCAAGTCATTTAAATAATTATTAGTCATCTGATATAACTATCACCTATTGCACGACTCTCCAGATAAAGTTATATCTATCTTTTAAGTTGACAAAATAAGCTCTTCATTGATAATTATTAGTGCCTCTTTAAATCATTTGAGATCAACAGAACCTATGCCGTGACATTCCCTGCGTCAGTTTGCTTTTGTGCACCCATTTTCCCCACATCTTTTGGACTGATAATAAATGCTCTTTATTGATCATATAATTTATTAGCCCCCCCCCCCTAAGTCATCTGAAGACAAAGGTGCCTATCCCATGACATTCCCCTGGTCAGGTGACACATCTGAACCAATTTTCCAACATATTTTCTAAGCTGATAAGGAACTCTCTTTATTCCTCATATTTTCCCTTTTAAGTCATCTGAGGTCAACGGCATCTATCCTGTGGCACTCTACCTGTCAATTAATCCATGTGTTTCAATTTTCACTGACCAGATTGCAACCATTTTGAGTATATAATTATTTAGTTAAATTAATTACTAGTGCCCTTTTAAGACATCTGAGGTCAACATGACATATCTATTAATATTTCTCGAGTCAAATTACCAATATGTACACTTTTTCCACTCCAGGTCCAGCTGTTTGGTTGCCTATAACAAAGTGGACAAACAAACATACAAACAAAATTGAGTTTTATTAAAAGTATACCAGTGAGTATACCGGTAAATGTTGTCTCCTAGTCCAGAGTTGTGTGCATAAAAATAAAATGTACTCTCAATTTTACTTCAGATGTTGATAGGTGTTGTTGACCTCAGATGACTTAAGGAGTCACTAATAATTAGAATAAAGAGCGTTTATAATCAACTTACAAGATCAAGCCTGCAAATTAGCGTCCGGACACGGACATTGTCCGGCAGAAATGCCCCAATGTCTGGCTCAATATTAATTCTACCTGACATTATGTCCGGTGCCGATAAAACCAATCCCAAGTACAAAAAAATGCATAGTTTCGCGATCGTAGAGAGTAGAAACGACTGATACGCGTGATGTTTATTTACTGTAGTTATTTTTACGGTTATTATCGACATCGACCATATCACAATTGAGCTCCACTGATTGTGTTATCACATTCTAGTCAGATACTCATAATGATCTATATTGCAGCGTTCTATTCATCGGACATTAACATTGCCTATTATTATTAGTATGCAAACCATTAATGAGTCACCCCCCCCCCCACAGTCACCCATTATCATATATCGATGACTTCAACAGAGCCCCATTATATATATCAAGTAAAAATTATCGATTTAACGTAAAATCACTTGACTTGACAAGTTTGAGTTTAATTGAGTTTGATTTCAACTCAGTTTAAAAAAAAAATGAGCAATTATAAAAAAAAATGTTCAACAATTAAATATAGGCCTACTAAACATCAATCAAAATGTTTATTTTTACTTTTTGTGAAATCTATTTGAAAAATTAAGTTTGAACAGTGAAATGAAACTTATTGTAAGTTAGATTGTATTGTAATTTGTACTAGTTGGTATAAATAATATTAAATTCCATAATTAGGCCTACTTGTCCTGCACCCACTAAATTAGTCAACTGACCCCAAAGTTGCCATTCTGAATTTAAATAAAACTACTATAACATTGCATTTGGACATCTAAAATCAATTAATTTTACTGGAAATACATAATATGTGGTGACAATACGCATCATAAACAACATCAAAACCAAACTCAATTTCTCATTTCAACTTCAACAAGTTCAAGCACAGGTATTGGAATTTGTGTCCAAAAATGGGTTTTTATGACAATTTACCCCTCTGAATAAGGAAAGAATTCTTTCCTTATTCAGAGGGGTAAATTGTCATAAAAACCCATTTTTTTACACAAATTCCAATACCTGTGGTTCAAGTGACATCCACTGACAGTGATAAAAACAAATTTGGCCGTACAGTGCTCTTTCTTCGTCGTTTCAACTCTTATAATTTCTTCGACCACTTATCCTTTCACTTATGAATACATACATCCTAAATATTTGTGTCATATTATCAATCAATTCAATTCCGATTCAGTGATTTATTTCGCTTTTTGAAAAAAGTTTGATCGACAACAACCAAACACGTCATACGGTGGCAGGTCAATGCGTACATTCAAGTGGAAAGCGACGTAATCAAACCGAGTACGAAATGTTCCTACGGTCCCCTGAGCTATACCGAACTACGCCAACCGCATAGGACACAAAACATCTATTTCGCGAGTATTGCGTATGCGCGCGTTGTGACCTTCACTATGAGGTCTGAAAAACCGACTGTCAATCATTTGGTTGGCGTTTGTTTTCATCGACTATAAGGCGGTCAATTTTTAGAATCGAAAAAAAATTAATTTGGTGAACACCTGTTACCGGAAGCGCTTATCTCCAAGCGTTGGCAAGAGAAACAATAGTTTGCGTGAAACTAAAATGCACAGAAATTGGAATCACTGACCTTTAGGCAATTTTTTGAGATGTTTTTGGAGTTAACTCCAAAAAAATCTCAAAAAATTGCCTAAAGGTCAGTGATTCCAATTTCTGTGATGAAAATCACCGCGGTATTCAACAAAATTAATGCGGTGCCCGCTAAAAGACCGCGGTATCATTATCGCCCAATACCGTAACCCCACCGCCATGACCGTCTTGATACCACTACCGTTTATTACCGGATCACCGCGGTCAAGACCGGGGTATCACCCCGTTTTTCTGGTAAATTACTTTGAGAATAGCGGTAGTTGCCGCTGTGTACGTTCATTAAACTGAAAAAAGATGATACGAACCAGAAATCTAACCATGGTGTACATGCGGTCCGGCCGCGGTGTAGTTGCCGTTCGCCCATGGTGTACCGTACTTGCCGTTCGGCCGCGGTGCTCAACTGCAGTTCCAAAATTTGACACCGCGGCCGAATGGCAAATACACCGCAATGACATTGGACACTTGTTTTGTCAAGCAGGGTATGTAAATAAAATAGTGAACTTGGAAGTTGGAAAACCCGATTTAAATACATGCATGTACCTGTAGTACATGTACATGTATAAAACTTATTCTTCCACCCAAAAAATATATATATATTAATGGAATGACTAGAGATGGCGAAATAATTAGCGTTAGTTGATCCCCAATTGTCGCATCCCGAATCGAAATGTAAAAACATGTATTTACAATTAAGCGTAGTTACTAGTTCAGACGAAGATATCTACGGTATGGTGTAATATGGTCGATTTAATTTTCTTTGATATTTTCGGGTGGAGGAATCGGGTCCGACAAAATCGTGGATAGATTGTTCCCATGATTGCAGTGTCGCCTTACCGGTACATTGTACATGATGATTGTGACATTGATGTTGTTGTAGATTGAGATTGACTACCCTGTGAATGTGTGATCTTTCCAGCCATTATTTTTATGTACCGGTGCACACAACTGCGATTACTTCGCAATTGATGGTTTCCAAGGATATTTATATGAGCATGTGCAGTCTAACTACCAGTTTAATACTTACTTACATGTATGGAACTCCTTCCACTTACGAAATCTTGAATCGTCGTCGTCCGAATTTTCACTTGAGTGACAATGAAATCAGACTGACCATCATACTGACCAGTATTAAGTATAATTCTTGATTACTAGTACTAGTACCCGGTACATGCATGATGCAGGCCTACCTTTATAATTATTAATTGAATAAATGGAGAAAAAAAGGTTAACAATAAGTTAATCACCAGGTTGGACACATCCTGATTTGAACCACATCTACATGTACCGGTACATGTACATCATGTGATTTTATAAGCCTACCAATTCTGAAGGGATCGCTCTCACCGAAAAAATGCTGAAGGGTACACACGTTTTGAAAATGTGCTGAAGGTACATTTTTAAATATCGTTCTAAATGATGTTTATTATTCGTACCGGTATCTGCCATGATTATTGTTAAACTAGAGGATGATTGTTTGCGTTCCAATGAACATCAAAATGAACTGAACATAAACTGCTAATGGGCGTCAGAACAACAGTTTAGTTATGGTGTTAATGCCAATCACAAACCTTGTGTACCCTTCAGCACATTTTCAAATCCTGTGTACTCTTGAACTTCAGCAGGTTTTTTTTGTGGGAATGACCCCTTCAGCCCTACATGTATTACTATCAGGTACCTGTATTGTGAACAACTGATCAATCAATCCTTCCAAGGAGACGGGAGCAACTGTTCTCGCACTCGTACGTGTGTGCACTCGCAATTTTTAAATCAGGGGTGCTAAATTTCGCACTCGTCTCTATTGTAAAAATGTCTCTAGTCACTGTAATGTCCCTTATGACACCCCGTCATACATGTATATTATTGACCCTACCCCTGCCTCGAGTATGGGTGACGGGATTGGTAAAACATCAACCCTGGCTCAAAATGCAAAGTTTGAGGGCCTGTAATCTTGTATCAGTAAATTTTAGACCAATCGGTCTTATCAAATCAAACAGTGGTTCACCCGACCTGTTATGGTATGTACATGTATACAGTCTATACCGTATATAAAATTTGAATGATTTAACTTATACTTGACCAAGCCTGCAAATAGCCTGACTGTCATTTGCAGAATGAGGTCCCCAGATGGTGAATTTAGTGACGCTATCCCGCATAGCGGGCTAGCATCACTAAATTCACCCTGTGGGGACCTCATTCTGCTTATGCCGTCGGCAAACCTAGAATCAGATTGAAGTTCCCCAGTTGAAGTTGGTGATGTTCACCCATTGGGCGCCTCGATTATGGATTTTATCTTCTGCAAATTAGGGGATATAGAAACTTCCCCGAAGGGAAAACGTAACTAAAAACAATGTTAATTTGATACTATAGATACTTCCCAGAAGATGAGGCCTAAGCAGAATGAGGTCTACAGGGGGTGAATTTGGTGATGCTAGCCCGCTATGCGGGATAGTATCACTAAATGAACCCTCTGGGGACCTCATTCTGCAAATGACAGACACGCTATTTTCAGGCTTGTACTTGACGTTGACAGTAATAAATCCACTATTTCCCTGTTTTTGTGAAACTTTGGGGATAGTGAAACTTTGGGGATAGCGTAACTCATTGTGACTACCAGTATAGCCACATGGTACATCAGGGTCATATCCAGAGGTTTTTTTGTTGTTTTTTTTACTTTTTTTTTCTATTTGGTCCCGATTCATATCATAACAAGATGGAAATTATCTATATATATTGACATACTGTATTTAAAGGTACGGTTGGCCTTGGCGGTGGGTATCCTGTAAAAATATTTCCACCCGTCAAAAACCGCCACAAACAGAAAGAACATCAAAATGTAGGCAGACTTTGTCCGTATACAAATAAGAAATATCTCATTTATAAACAGTATGTTATTGTCATATGTTTGACCATTGTTATGTAAACAAAAGCATAAAAAGTTACTTTTCTGGCGTTTGTTTATATTATGATGGTAAATATAATGAGCGTTCTTGTTGGTGAATTCCTGATAGGGAGCTAATAAAGAGCGTTTATGCCATTTGTGTGTGATTAGCCAGTAGCATTGTGCTGTTTTCTGTAACACAATCAGGCTCTTGCTTATGTAAAATATAGTAGGTCTTTATGATAACATGCTGTTTACGCGATGGTCATGGTATATATGGACGAAACTATATGCGTTTTAATGTTTTTCTGTTTACGGTGTTTGGAACAAATATTAATATTTTCGACAATTAAGGCCAACCGTGCCTTTAAGTTTACAAAACTATTTAAGTTTAACAGTTGGAATCATACTGTAAAAGTATGTTTGGCTTTATCTAGCTTTCATCTGTTAAAACTTGAAATACATGTAGTTTGAGTTCAGGTTTGTTATCATTCAGCCTTCAGTATTTCAATCAAAAATCTATATATATTGACATAAGGTATTTAAGTTCACAAAAATATTTAAGTTTAACAGTTGGAATCATACTGTAAAAGTATGTTGGGCTTTATCTAGCTTTCATCTGTTAAAACTTGAAATACATGTAGTTTGAGTTCAGGTTTGTTATCATTCAGCCTTCAGTATTTCAATCAAAAATCTATATATATTGACATACCCGGTAAGGTATTTAAGTTTACAAAAATATTTAAGTTTAACAGTTGGAATCATACTGTAAAAGTATGTTGGGCTTTATCTAGCTTTCATCTGTTAAAACTTGAAATACATGTAGTTTGAGTTCAGGTTTGTTATCATTCAGTCTTCCGTATTTCAATCAAAAATAGTACAGGAACAATGACAATTGTATCAAATAAACCTTGTTATCAGGTGTGATCTCATGAAACCAAATGAAAAATTAACATAGAGATTAGTACTAATAGTAATTACTAACTTAATAGACAATGTTTCTGTACTAGTAAAAACTGTTAAAACTGTTAAAACTTGAAATACATGTAGTTTGAGTTCAGGTTTGTTATCATTCAGCCTTCAGTATTTCAATCAAAAATCTATATATATTGACATAAGGTATTTAAGTTTACAAAAATATTTAAGTTTAACAGTTGGAATCATACTGTAAAAGTATGTTGGGCTTTATCTAGCTTTCATCTGTTAAAACTTGAAATACATGTAGTTTGAGTTCAGGTTTGTTATCATTCAGCCTTCAGTATTTCAATCAAAAATCTATATATATTGACATAAGGTATTTAAGTTTACAAAAATATTTAAGTTTAACAGTTGGAATCATACTGTAAAAGTATGTTGGGCTTTATCTAGCTTTCATCTGTTAAAACTTGAAATACATGTAGTTTGAGTTCAGGTTTGTTATCATTCAGCCTTCAGTATTTCAACCAAAAATCTATATATATTGACATAAGGTATTTAAGTTTACAAAAATATTTAAGTTTAACAGTTGGAATCATACTGTAAAAGTATGTTGGGCTTTATCTAGCTTTCATCTGTTAAAACTTGAAATACATGTAGTTTGAGTTCAGGTTTGTTATCATTCAGTCTTCCGTATTTCAATCAAAAATAGTACAGGAACAATGACAATTGTATCAAATAAACCTTGTTATCAGGTGTGATCTCATGAAACCAAATGAAAAATTAACATAGAGATTAGTACTAATAGTAATTACTAACTTAATAGACAATGTTTCTGTACTAGTACCGGTATATTATATACTAGTATGTGTCTCTCACTTGGATTTTAGAAAATAGCATATTATATGAATTAAAAGTGATAATGGTAAGTCTCATTTCAAGCAGCCAGGATATTAAAGCATAATCCATTGTTCAAACCAAAGGATATCTGACAATAACTTATAAGCATTTCCAATCCATACATATCTAAACATTTCCAAAGTTATGGTTGAGAAACTTTATCAAATTGACTTCTCAGTAAAATTCAAAATACTGACGCAAAGAACCCTAGAGCACAATTCCAGGAGGAAGAACATGCCTCCACCATCAGCAGGGGGTTAGTAACCCCGGGTTACCCACTCCCAAACCTTCCTCCACTCAGTCATTCAGGATATGCCTTCGGAATATCATTGCCCAAAAACAGGTGTCTCCAAAAAATCCCTGGCTTGTTCACTGTGGTACATGTACTCATAGAATTAACTCTTTTGCATCAAATGAACAGTCTCTTTACAAAAATTATATTTCAACCTTTCACACCAGCTTATTTTAGTTAATAAGGCGACACCAATTTTCAAGTCTGGTTTACGAACATGTGGGGAGAAAAAAAGTACCCTGCTGGACAAAACAAGTGTCCACTTAACTGCGGTGCAGTTACTAGTAGCATTGCCACAGCGGCCGAAATGCAACTACACCACGGCTCCACCGGCTAACAGTTAAATAAAACTACAGTTATGGTTTCCAGAGTCCCAGTATTATCAGTCTTTGCAGTCTGGTGAGCGACCGCACAGTCATTGACTGGCTGTTCTTACTGTAAGGTGGCCAGTTACCAGTGGTATCATTTTATCTTTCAATATTACTATGTGACTCAGAAAAAAATATCATTGGTGACAATGAAGGATGTTTTTTCTTTGCCAGAGGCATTATAATTCAGAATTTTGTTGTTGAAAATTACCCGGTCTATCCACCCCTCCCCTCTCCTGCACCTGAATTTTGTTTACCTCAATATTGAATGGCCAATTGCTCTCATTGTACGTGACCATGTGACTACGAAAAACTGTCATTGGTGAAAATGGGAAGATATACCGGTAAGGTATGGTAACTTAACATGTACCGGTACATGGGGGGAGATGTCATAGCACATTGGTAAGTTGTAAACAGCTTGGTTGAAGTTTTAACCATAGTTCATTCAGTTGGGTTTCCCTGCCTTCTCCTGTGTTGATTGTACTTTATCGCATACACTTTACATACCGGTACACATGTACTGCACATGTATTGTACCGGTATGTCTAAACATAATATTCTTTCTGTTTATGGTGATTTTAACTGTTGTGACCTTTTCATCAGCAATAAAGGTACATGTACAATACGGTACATGTGCACAATGCCAATGTACAATGTATCTTTAATGCAGGGACCAGTTAGACATCTTCTCCATCTTTCTCTATGTCCATGTGACAAATGACTTCTCTTTCATATACTGATAGCAGTATCATACATGTACATGTACATGTGTTGACACCAATATGTCCCGACAACAGATTTAATGTACATGTACCTGTATACATGTATCATCTGATTACAATAATGTACATGTACCTTAAGGTTTAACATACATGTTCATGTATACCGGTATATACATTACATGTACTAGTATTCATCAGAATGACACATCCAGAATTTGATATGTGCCTGTCATGCTTTAATGTCTCTTATCTCTTAAAGGGGTACTGTACCCAAGATGTTGTTGTTGGTTTCTATAATCCCCGAGTCGGAGAATAAGGTAACAACTTTTCCATTTTTTGAAAGTCTGTTGAGTACGAAGTATTGTTACGGATGGCAAATTTACCGGAATGCAAAAATACAAATTGTCGTTGTCGAGTAATTTTTGAACAGTTTTCAACCAAATGAATCAAATAAACATTATAATATGATCGTACGTGACACGTAATGGAGCAACCACCAAGTTGATCATTAAGTTCAATGTTACAATACTTATAGGATGTTCCGTACAGGGTACTTCATGTGCTACACCACTCGGAGAAATGTATGTGTCGTCACACAAATACCATGCTAGAACTTGGATTTATATATTCGTAATCGTATATAGTCACAAATAGCCGGGTTACCACCGTAGTAACGGACATTGCCCATATAGTAAACTATTCAAACCCAGCATTAAAATCATGGTTATGATCAGTCCAAACATATGAGTAAAGTTCGAACATAAGATAATAATAGCTGAGAACCTGGTGTGAATTGAACTGTGGTGGGGCCTCAAGCATATCTACCCCTGCACGTCAGAACAAAATTATGCCATGAAATGGCATAATTAGCTTGAGGATGGAAGTGAACCATCATCCCACAGCGAAATCAACCAGGCCTGTTGGGTTTGAATAGTTGAATAGTTCACTAGATGGGCAATGTCAGGTACTACGGTAGTAACCCGGCTATTGGTGACTATATACGATTACGAATATATCAATTCAAGTTATAACATGGTATTTTAGTGTGATGACACAGACATTTATCCGAGTGGTGTAGCACATGTAGTACCCTGTATGCATATATACATGTATATATCACAGCAGAAGTTTCCTTAGAATTAATGGATGGAAATGGAATGCCTTTAATATTTGTATTATTTGAGTCGGACATAGATTACCTTAGCTGCAGGCAAGCAATGCAATATATGTAAACTATGTAGAAAAAGAAATTATTGAATGAAGTGTAGTGAATATGATGCGTCACTTTAATATTTGAGTCGGACATAGCTTACCTTACCTGAAGGCAATCAATGCAATAAGTGATGTAGAAACAGAAATTATTGAATGAAGTGTAATGAATATGAAGCGTCATTTTAATGCAAGGGTGGAAGAGAAATGTCACTTTAATAGTTAACGATGATATACATATAGAATTATAGATTATCCCCATTGAAGACGATCAACGCAATGAACAGTGTAGAAATGGAGAAAATGTTGCCTGAATGAATCAATGTGTGAACATAAAGTCTCACTTTAATGAAATATTGAGATGATGGAATCAACGATGAATTTGCAATTTCTTTAATGATGAAATTGGTTTACATATACATGTATATGCAGCTGAAAATGTGAATTGACTGAAATGTAATTATGAAAGTGTCAATGGCACTGTAGCTAACGTGGAAAGGGAATAATTTCATGTGTTACAGTTAATGGATCGATTAGGAATGTGGAAAGTTGAAAGGCCTAGTTATGCAAAGATTAAAATCAAAGATGGCTGCGACAGCCATGTTTTTTGGCAAATGACCCAAAAAAGACTCCGTCCTATTTACATGTCATTGTTAACATCCCTCACAAATTTCATGATGATCCGACAAAAGAAACGACATGTAGCCCGTGTCAAAGGATTTAGTTGTGTAAAGAGTAAAATACAAGATGGCACTGGCGACCAGATTTTTTGGTTGAATTTAAAATGAATCTTTTCCCATCTACATGTAATTGTTAACATCCATGACAAATCTCATGATGATTGGACCAAAGATTCGACTTGTAGCCCTTGACAAAGAATTTAGTCATGCAAAGAGTATAATCCAAGATGGCTACTGGCGGCCATGTTTTTGGCCGAACAACCCCAAAATTACTCGTTTCCCATCTACATGTCAATTTTAACATCCATGACAAATGTAATGAAAGTGTCAATGACACTGTATCTCAACTTAGTAGGGGAATGATTTAATGGTTGACAGTAAATGGAGGAATAGGAAAGGTGCTAATTGAAATGTCTACTAGTAAGTAAGACTAGATGTACATGTCAATATCAACATTCACGACAGGTTTCATAATGATCGGATCAGGGATGTGGTGATTATGGTGTGCCAAAGGATTTATTGATGCAAAGAGTAAATTCTAAAATGGCCAATGGCAGCCATGTTTTTTTCTGAATTACCCCAAAATGACCTGTTCCCATCTACAGCCTTTACAAATCTCACAATGATCTGATCAAAGGTACGACCTGTAGCCTGTGCCAATGGAATTAGTCATGCAAAGAGTAAAATCCAAGATGGCTGCTGGCGGCCATGTTTTTCGGCTGAACGACCCCAAAATAACTCGTTTCCCATCTACATGTCATTGTTAACATCCATGACAAATTTCACGAAGTTCCGACCAAAGCTACGACCTGTAGCCCGCACCAAAGGATTTAGTCATGCAAAGAGTAAATTCCAATATGGCTGCTGGCGGACATGTTTTTTAGCCAAACGACCCCAAAAACACTCGTTCCCATCTACATGTTAATATTAACATCCATGATAAATATCATGATGGTCAGACGAACAGTACGACCTGTAGCCTGTGCCAATGGATTGAATTTTGAAATCCAAGATGGCCGCCAGTGGCCGTGTTTTTTGGTCGTATGACCCCAAAATGACTCGTTCCCATCTACATGTCAATATCAACATTCATAACAAATTTCATAAAGATCAGACCAAAGGTACGACCTGTAGCCCGCGCCAAAGGATTTAGTCATGCAAAGAGTAAAATCCAAGATGGCTGCTGGCGGCCATGTTTTTTGACCGAACGACCCCAAAATCACTCGTTCCCATCTACATGTCATTGTTAACATCCATGACAAATTTCATGAAGTTCTGACCAAAGCTACAACCTGTAGCCCGCGCCAAAGAATTTAGTCATGCAAAGAGTAAACTCCAAGATGGCTGCTGGCGGCCATGTGTTTTGGCTAAACGACCCCAAAATCACTCGTTCCCATCTACATGTCAATATTAACATCCATGACAAATTTCATGATGATCAGACGAACAGCACGACCTGTAGCCCGCGCCAAATGGATTGAATTTTGAAATCCAAGATGGCCACCAGCGGCCATTCGTTCCCATCTACATGTCAAGGTCAACATTCGTGACAAATTTCATAAAGATCAGACCAAAGGTACGACCTGTAGCCCGCGCCAAAGGAAATTGTTAAGGGACACACGCACACACGGACGACGGACGCCAAACCATGGCAATAGCTCACAGTAAGTTGAGCTAATAATGATCCGACAAAAGATACGACCTGTAGCCCGTGCTAATGGATTGAATTTTGAAATCCAAGATGACCGCTGACGGCCATGTTTTTTGGTCAAACGACCCCAAAATGACTCGTTCCCATCTACATTGTACATGTCAATAGCCATGACAAATATAATGATCTGACCAAAGGTACAACCTAGAGCCTGTGCCGAAGGATTTAGTCATGAAAAGAGTAAAATCCAAGATGCTCATGACGGCCATGTTTTTTGGTCGAACTACCCCAAAATGACTCATTCCCATCAGCCTGTCATTTAATATTAACATCCATGACAAATTTCATGATATTAAATCAGACGAACAGTACGACATGAAGACCGCGCCAATCGATTTAATTTTGAAATCAAAGATGGCTGCCAGCGGCCATGTTTTTTGGCCAAATTACCCCAAAATGACTCATTCCCATCTACATGTCAATGTCAACATTCATGACAAATTTCATAATAATCTGACCAAAGTTAGGACCTGTAGCCTGTGCCAAAGGATATAGTCATGCAAAGAGTAAAATCCAAGATGGCTGCTGGCGGCCATGTCTTTTGACCGAATGACCCCAAAAGGACTCGTTCCCATTTACATGTCAAGGTCAACAGCCATGACAAATTTCATGAAGATTCGACCAAAGCTACGACCTGTAGCCCGCGCCGAAGGATTTAGTCATGCAAAGAGTAAAATCCAAGATGGCTACTGGTGGCCATGTTTTTTGGCCTAACGACCCCAAAATAACTCGTTGCGACCAAAGCTACGACCTGTAGCATGCGCCAAAGGATTTAGTCATGCAAAGATTAAAATCCAAGATGCTCATGACGGCCGAATGACACAAAAAGGACTCGTTCCCATCTACATGTCATTGTTAACATCCTTGACAAATTTCATGAAGATCCGACCAAAGCTACGATCTGTAGCTCGCGCCAAAGGATTTAGTCATGCAAAGAGTAAAATCCAATATGGCTGCTGGCGGCCATGTTTTTCGGCTGAACAACCCAAAAATGAATCGTTTCCCATCTACATGTCAATATTAACATCCATGACAAATTTCATGAAGATCAGACTAAAGGCACAAGATGGCCGCCAAGATCTTTTTCGATCGAAAGACCCCATAATGATTCGTTCCCATCTACCCTGCTGGGAAAAACAAGTGTCCACTTAACCACGGTGCGGTTAGCATTGCCACCGCGGCCGAAATGCAACTACACCGCGGCTCCACTGGCTAACTACAGTTGGGCATTGGTTTATTTGCCATTCGGCCATGGTGTACAAATGTAGTTGCCGCTGTGTACATTCATCAAACTGAAAAAAGACAATACAAACCAGAAATCTAACCACGGTGTACATACCATTCGGCCCACGTTGTAGTTGCTTTTTGGCCATGGTGTATATGTGTACTTGTCGTTCGGCCGCGGTGTACATGTACTTGCCGCTCGGCCGCGGCGCTCAACTGCAGTTACAAACTCTGACACTGCACCCGAATGGCAAATACACTGCGGTGCCAATGGACACTTGTTTTGTCCAGCAGGGTACATGTCAATGTCAACATTCATGACAAATTTCAAAGAGATCAGACTAAAGGCACAACCTGTAACCCGCGACAAAGTAAATTGTTGACAGACACACAGACACACGGATGACGGACGCCAACCCATGGCAATAGCTCAAACTTACAAAGTAAGTTGAGCTAATAAAACGGGATGCGTTGGAATTTTGCAAAATGAATAAAATGAAAACCGTCGGGAGCTCCGAAATAGGGGTGGGCGGGTCACCGGAAACACAGGTATATATTTTTTTGGCTTTACCACTTCGGGGTTCATGCAGTTTGCTGAATTTTTCTTGCGGTCAAAATCCGATGACCACATTGAACCCGCCGTTCATTTCTTATATAATACAGCAGTATTACATGGGGTGACACCACTATAGAGGGGGTCAATTACTTAAATCTAGGGAAGTCGATAGCCGAGAGGTACTGTAGTGTACTGGTCTCTCGTGCTAGCGGGCCGGGGATCGCAACCTGGTCAGGGTATTCTGACAAAAATCAGAACTCGGTCAGATACCAAGTTTGTAAAGCTGAAAAGTCTCATTTGAGATCACTGAATAAAGATCCGAATGCAAAAATACCGACTTCCCCCATTACAACATCTATCCAGGTATTTTGTTGTTCTGCAGTATGCTGTCTGATTGGGGGTGCGGACATTAATGGCTGACCTGTGTACATGCCTCGGGTATCTGGAGAAGTCAGCCCAAAACAAGGTCGGCCACAAGAGAAGTCGGCCCGGGTAAATTAAAGATTGGTCAAGAAAAGTCGGCCCCATTATTATTTTACTGCTTGTTAATGCCTGTGGCACAATAAGATGAGACCGACATTTTGCCACACGGTGTCATAAGGGATTACATCACCTCGTAGCATTCCATTTTATGTGACCATGTTTTGGTCACATGGTGTCCAGAAGGATTATATCACCTCCTGGCAATCCATTTGCTTATCGCGCACTGTCATGGCTTTACGCAGATATGTCGATAGGGTTCGTTAAACGGAAATTTAAATCTGTACCGGAAAAATAGCAATATATACAAGACATGGTATTAGACCAGATACATGTACGAACCTTCACACTTAGTCAGCCAATTAATCTATAGACCTAAACAATGTCCTGTCATAATTATAATGGGCGTCGCGCCAGAGGGATTTCCACATGGAAGCAGTCAGCGAAACGCCGATAAAGATCAACACTAAGTCATATACAATGTTGTGTTGAACAAGGTTTCCGTGACACCTGATGTACATATATGTTACTCAATTGAGTAAACATGTCACTAACTGATGTTAATAGCTGGGCCGACTTCGTACGGGGCCGACTTCTCTGGGGCCGACTTCGTAGCGGGGCCGACTTCTCCTGTATTCCGCCTTGGTGTGTGCACATTAAAGAACGCTACTGCAGTCGCCACAGGGTTATAAAGTTACTAGTAGTAGTACTCGGCTGTGGTAGCACCTGGACCCGACAGGAATGATTAACAGCCCGAGGGCCTATTTATAGACCCGAGACGGAGTTAATCATTCCTGGAGGGCTGTAAAGAAACCAAGGTGCCCGACAAAATCATGCTATTACTATTATTACCACACCGTCCTGGTGTGAGCATGCGTTAATGAAAACAAAGCTTAGCGCTCGCTTCTGTTCAACTTCACCTTAAAATCATGGAATCATGACGTGTGGGTAAAATAATGTTCATCTAATAAAGAACGCCCTCTAAAGTGGTAAAAATATTAAGTAATAGTGTTAACGTTGGAATCAACAGAAAGATCAGACTTTAATTTTTGAGGCGCGCGATCGCTCTTGCGCACCATCGCGCGGCTAAAATTGAAAATCAGTGAGCGATCAATTGCGCGCCTAAGCCAAATACGGAGAGCGTACAAGTATAAAGAAACAGCTTGAATGTTGTAGAAAAATATCAAATGAATTCTCCAAAACCAACATTCATTGTCGGCATTCATCAAAAGGTGATCCCTCGTGCCACGATGATTGGCAGTTTAAGTTTTTTGACGTCACACGATGTGAAGTGTCAAATGCACTCTCTGTCTGAGACTGAATGATTCGAAGCTAAAAATACATTTGAACGATTTCTATGTATGGCTTATGACGTCACATAAATTCCTGGAAAATCAAAGCGAGACCACGTGGCCGGGAGATGTTACCGTATTTATTTCGTCAGCATTGAATCGGAGTATTAAATTAATTCCTTATTAATAATTATGAATTACAATTAATATAGGAGCATGTACAATACCGCTATTCTCAAAGTAATTGACCAGAAAAACTGGGTGATACCCCGGGCATGACCGCGGTGATGCCGGTAATAAACGGTAGCGGTATCGAGACGGTCATGGCGTGGAGTTACGGTATTGGGCGATAATGATACCGTGGTCTTTTAGCGGGCACCGCATTAATTTTGTTGAATACCGCGGTGATTTTCATGGAACTCTTTTAGGGGAGGTATTTACTCACACATACTTGTTCGCGTTAACAAGTGGTATCAGTACCGCGGTATTGGAGGATACCGTGGTATAGTACCGCCATATTAACGGGGTGACACCACGTTATTGGTGGTCAATTACTTTAAAGATACGGTTGGCCTTGGCGGTGGGTATCCTGTGAAAATATCTCCACCCGTCAAAAACCGCCACAAACATAAAGAACATCAAAATGTAGATAGACTTTGTCCGTATACAAATAAGAAATATCGCATAAACAGTATGTTAAGGTCATATATTTGACCATCGTTATGTAAACAAAGGCGTAAAAAGTTACTTTTCTGGTGTTTGTTTATATTATGATGGTAAACATAAAGAGCGTTCTTTGTTGGTGAATACCTGATATGGAACTAATAAAGAGCGTTTATGCCATTGTGTGTGATTAGCCAGTAGCATTGTGCTGTCTTCTGTAACACAATCAGGCTCTTGCTTAGGTAAAATATAGTAGGTCTTTATGATAACATGCTGTTTACGCGATGGCCGTGGTATATATGAACGGAACTGTATGCGTTTTACTGTTTTTCTGTTTACGGTGTTTGGAACAAATATGAATATTTTCGACAATTAAGGCCGCACGTGCCTTTAAGTATAGCGGTATGAAAACACAATGTGTAACATTCACTTGTGCTTATGGATAGTGGATTAAGCAGTGTTAAACCATCAAAGAGTTTCAATGGACATCCATCGTGAGTAAACTAATTCAATTTACGCAACATTTATGAATGTATTTCCGCTGTTTATTTTATCTTGATAGAAACCGAGCGGCTGGTCAAAACCCAGCGAGCGGGACTATGCCCGCCTACATTTTGTAAACATGAAAGTCTGAAAGATATCTGTATGAATTTGAACTGAATACACATGTACTACCCTGCTGGGCAAAACAAGTGTCCACTTAACCACGGTGCGCTTAGCATTGCCACTGCGGCCGAAATGCAACTACACAGCGGCTCCACCAGCTAACTACAGTTGGGCCGCGGTGTATTTGCCATTCGACCATGGTGTAGTTGCCGCTGTGTGCATTGGGCCATTCCACAGCGTCACGGAGTGAGACCTCACCCTTTTTCTGAGACAAAACACAGTGTAACACAAAATGTTGAAGCCTATTCCCATATTTTATGTTTCCATTTCATAGGGTACATGTTGAAGAGTAAAATGACATATGATCCATTGGTATACTCACTAGGGTTTTGATTCTACGGTGTGAGCAAATTGCCGTCACGGAGTGACGCTCACAAACTGGGTCGGTGGGGGTATGCTCACATAAGGTGTTAATTGAGAGAAACTACTTGATATATTCTTATAAAACTTATTTCATATTTGAAGCAATGGCCCACCTTCAATATGAAATATGCGAATATTTATATGATGTATGGTAACATTTAATACACTGCAATACAATTTCCGACTTCTCGTCCACCAATTTGTTTATTCAGCAATGTTTGAGTAAATTTGATCTCTAATTGTTGGTTTTGATAATGAATTGGACATATAAATGACCCATCGAGCTTTATATGTATATTCTACTGTACTGACTGTCTGAATACCCAAATACTTTGTCTGCCAATATTTATAGATCGATCCTCCAAATATGCTAATCTCACAGTGGCTTTTTAAAACTACCATACCAAGTCATAGAGATCTCAAATACACCTGCAGTAATGCCAGTATATATTGATTATCTGTTTACTGACTAAATTGGTTACTTTAATATTAAATGAGTAATTTGGCCCTTAGTATATAGGCTTGGCCATATGAAAATAGAGAAGTTGGAATTATGTTTAGGTTTTGGTTTCACAAATTTGACATTATGTACCAGTAAAATGCACAAGTTAACATTATGTTTGTCAGGGAAATCCATATGAATTCAAAATGACAGGGCTGGTGTAATGTACAGGGTTGTTATAAAAGTAGCCATAGTGAGATGTTGTAGATATGTCATGTACCTCATTTATATATGTACATGTAGTTGAAATAACCAATCCTTATGAAGAATTGAGTGAATGGTTCAATCTTAGATTGAAAGATATCTACACAATTTTAAGTCATAGATTGCAGGAAATAACCCTTTAATAATATAACATGTGAAAGTATGAAAACTATATTCAACCAGTCAATAATAATACAATAATTTAACTCAAACTGATATAAGATTACTATATTCCTGTGTCTAAAATCTACAATTTTAATCATTTCCATAAAATCAAATCAGTATTATAATTATGGCTATTGATCACATTCACTTTCAAGAAATTATTTCAACCATGACATGGCAGACAGGCTATTTAAAAATATTTATATTTATGTCTGCTTTAATTTTATTATAGAGAATGAAGGAGTCTGGAAACTTTTCTTAGGCATATTTTCCGATTTATCAATATTAGACAAACGTCATCAACAGGCATACAATAAATACAAAAAGCACACAAAAACTCACCCATATGATGAGTTAACAAACTATGCCACTTTTTAATATAAATCAAGTTATCATCCGTCAACACATGTCTTAACCCTTTCATGACTGAATACTCATTGGCGAGTAGTTAAGTAGATTCCCATGAAGTCATTTGTAGGGATGTTCGTTCAGATAATACGTTCAACAGCGAAACATAGTATACGAACATCACTACAAATGAATTCATGGGAATCAATAGCAAAATATTAAGGTTATTTCTTTGTTCCGTATGTCGTCTGCTTATATTAAAATGACAACCATATAAAATGGTAATAGAATATTCCAGTGGACATTGTTATCACTGAATGGGACAGTCCATTCCGTCAAGATTGTTATAATCAATGTTGACAGGCAACCATGTTGGTTTCAATTGTTCTCGAAAATGGCACAGTGCTCTACTTTTGAACGAGATAAATAATTACATCTGATAAAAGATGGGCCACGAGAAATCAAAAGTGGCTATACATGTACCACACTTTGGTCAAATTAAATTTTCATTTTATAGCAGAGAATGATATATATCTTGAATTTATTCACACCAAAATCTTCATCATCAGGAAAATCAATGGGGAAAATCGCTTTAAAATATATAACTACAATTAAAAATGTACTATGTCTATGATTACAAAACTTACTCATTATGTATATGTGAACTGGAAGTCTTAATTATATCACATTTGCAAATTTGTGATTTTGTCACTCGGTGACGTCACGGAGTGACAACAATTATATGTACCATATACAATATCAGTATGAATTATTTAATGTTCCATGAAAGAGAGCAACCCCAATGCCTTACTTTCATATGACTTATAACATGTGGATGTTCACAATTAAATCTGAATTAAAGTAAACGTCTTGTTTTTGTCACGGAGAAGACCAAAACCAAGAAGAAATATTTTCCAAATCAAGGAATCGGCAAACAAAATTAATTAGGCTTTCTTAACATAACTGGTGGGGAAATACAATTACACAGAGTTAACTATTTTATTGCACATATTTATGACCTGGTGTCTACATGAAACTTGGAGGGTTAAAACAACTGATTTGAACGTGCAATTAAATATAATTGATAGGTGATTCTACATGTACGTGTCTGTCATTTTATTACCGGAAGGGCTCAGAAAAAGTATTATATATCTCCGCAAAGTGGTCGACCTCAATTTCAATAATAATTTAGGTGCAGAAAATAATATTATGTTTTGAAATTTCATGAAAATTCAACTTTTTATGAAATTTCTGCTCTGAAACAAGTCCCGTGCTCAACGAATTCATTAAACTGAAAAAAGACAATATAAACCACGGTGTACATGCCATTCGGCCCCATTGTAGTTGCTTTTCGGCCATGGTGTACATGTGTACTTGACGGTCGGCCATGATGTACTTGCCGCTCGGCCGCGGTGCTCAACTGCAGTTACAAACTCTGACACCGCCGCCGAACGCCAAGCAAATACCTGTGGGGTCCTGTGCAACATTTGATGATTAGAGAACAAATTCAACAATGCCTCCAACTTAGCTCCTGTCGAAAGTGAAAGTGCAATAATCATGTCACAAACACAGTTTACACATGATGTCATGAAATTGAATACACTTAACATTGAATTGCCTAGTCTTCGTGTATCTGTGGTACACAATAATCCATAAAATCCTCAAAACAACATTCATTGTTGCAAATTACATGAAACACAGATCAATCACTCGTTGATTTTTCAGGTTACAATACACCAAATACAAATTATTAGAGTGATTTCCCCTGGGACCCCCAAGCTAGGATCAGCATAAAAAAAATTCTGCGTGTCTAAAAGGACGTTCTTTAATTTCAAATACTCGTGCAGGGTCAAAGCTTTGCAACGAATATAGGCCAGCGGGATTTGTTAACACTGAGGCCTATGTAAATCATTTGGTGTATTGTAACCTATAGTGAAAAATGGTCGTTTTTCAGATTTCTGATCTGAAACAAGTCCCGTGCTTATTATGCCCATGAAACAAATTGGAGACATAAAGCACGCGATACGACAGCTTATTTGGCGCCGGAGCCGTCCAATAAAATTACAAATTAACCCCTCTGATGCTATTTCTGCTTCTCGTCGTAGAACCGAAAATTACCATTTTCGACATATTTTTGGGCCCAATAGTGTCCCTTTAATGAATGTGAGACCATATTTGTTGGCGTCCGACATCCTAGATGAACGACAAGGCAGATTTGTCGGGTTTGGGCACGACATGAGAGTAAAGCGTGACGTCAGATGGACCATACCCTAAAATGTGATGCAAAATCGGACCCGATTCGGGTCAAACTAAGTTGAATTGCCCCTGTTAGATGACAGGTTGACAAAAAAGCCTACCATGGAAGTTTGCAGAAATGGTTCGACTATCCAACGCGCACAAATTTCGGCCAATAAATATATTCTTGTGACGGGACAATTTTGATTTTCTGTCGATATTTTTCGAAAATTGTGTAGGTGCGCCCAATGTGAAGCCTAAGTGCGCCCAATTCGCCTAGCGAATCGTATGGCATATTTTCTGGAAGTGGCATCTACAAGCTATCAGATCGACAACCTGTATGTACATCGTCATTGTTTACTTTGCCAATATTCAGCTAAAATGAAAAAAAATTGACATTCAAGTCAAAGTAATTTGTTTGCAAATTCAGCTATGGGTGGTGACAGAAAAGGGTTAATAAAGTAAGAACACAGACATATTTCGAATAAAATTTATTTATTTTGACGTGGGTATATAAATGGACGCAATATAACATCATTTGGGCGACTTTCTTTACCTTCCAGTGATCACTATAGGTTACAATACACCAAATACAAATTAGTAGAGTGATTTCCCCTGGGACCCCCAAGCTAGGATCAGCATAAAAAAAATTCTGGCAGCTGAATGGTCAATGATACATGGATGAAAAGTGCACGAAAAAATGCACAGATGTGTTTCCCGTCGAGAAACATCAAATATAACCACATGGTAAATGGTTATGGCTGTGCAAGTGGCGAATAATTTATGGGAGGTGTTTGTGTTTTTTTCGATGTCATTTTTTTCACAATTTTAAGGGTAGTGTGACGTTTGTCAAGCTCCAGTGTGATCTACCATGTTAACAAGTACTTTTTTGCACATTTCTGTGTGTCTAAAAGGACGTTCTTTAATTTCAAATACTCGTGCAGGGTCAAAGCTTTGCAACGAATATAGGCCAGCGGGATTTGTTAACACTGAGGCCTATGTGAATCATTTGGTGTATTGTAACCTTCAATTTCGTGGCATGTGGGCCTTGACCTGGTAGTGGAGAAATCGGTGTATATAAAGTGTTTGTCGACGCCGATGCCGGCTCTAAATAAAAGTGTAATGTCGCCGCTTCTTCGTTGTTTCTCAGCACAGGTCCCCATAACAAAAATTTACCCCACCCCCAATAATACTTAATCATATAGGATTAAGTATTATTGGGGATGGGGTAAATTTTAGTTCTGGGGACCTGTGTTTCTCAGTGGATGTGAATGCGATTTGGTATGTGTGTCCGGGTTGGGTCATGGATGATATTGATTATCGCACATGCACATTTGATTTGTTTTTTTTAATTTACAAATTTCGAGTAGAAGATTTGTTTACAATCGAGATGGCTAATCACAAACTGTGCCACGGTAATATTTTACCGAATGCCATGTTATCAGACTAGAAAGGCTGTGATTAATCCTCGATTAATCTATTATTTGATTGAGTCTCTGAATGACTCAGTGAGGACAATTAAAAAGTGATCATCGGCAATCGTTGTTGTTGTTGTACTTGTATGTAAATTCCTCCGTCGCGGTTGTCTTCGGAGCACGCTGCTCTCCTAACTCAGTACCGTTACTAACAGTCGATTGTGTTGAAGTTGAAGTGAAGAAAACGTAATTCTTCGATCAGTTTCTGCTGGATTCTGCGCAGTAACCTCCCGGAAGTCACGTGTGAAATTTACAAAAAAGCATACACGCTATTTTCGCTCTTGGTATAGAAATATAGAAAAATTATATGACGTCATAATTCACATGCATTTAGGTATAAACACCCACTGGGGTGGTTGCTAATATGATTACGTCAGCACGTATGGACAAACCAAATAAAAAATGAAAAGCACATAGTAATTGATAGTAGTAATATTAGTACCTGCGTACATGTTTCATGACAATGCTTGTGTACTTTCAGCTGCCTAATAATCATGATGCATGGCCCATGGGGAATTAGGCTGCAATTAAATTTTTTAGTGATATTG
Source organism: Siphonodentalium dalli (assembly GCA_032622095.1). NCBI lineage: Eukaryota > Metazoa > Mollusca > Scaphopoda > Gadilida > Siphonodentaliidae > Siphonodentalium > Siphonodentalium dalli. The sequence goes on from CP136068.1 coordinate 14,793,410, forward strand.
ATAGAAATCAGATATGGTAATTTCAATGCCAAATAATAGATTAGATCTTGGGGGAATTTTCTCCAAATTTAATAATCATGCTGACACTATTATTAGGCACTTGAGACAGCTCATTGCTATTATTTTAGTACCGGTACTCATACTCACGATACAAAAATTTCAAATGCTGTAAATTTGACAAAATCAGACAGTCAATGGTGAGCCTATATATATATATATGGTTTGCTGAAAAAATCTAAATAAGTAAACAGGTAGCGCCAGTTTGGTATTCCTTAGTTTTAAAGCCCTGTCGCCACGTCAAGGAGTTATACCAATGACAGGGTTTCTTTTTCTTGGCACCTGGGCAAAAAGAACTGATCATGAAACACTGACAATTTCATGGACAGAAGAAAACCCTATTCATCACACACAGAACAGCTGATTGTTTTATAGCGTATATTAAGTTATTGGTTCATTATGATACAATGAGATATCATGTAGGATCATAATTAATAGAATGATCAAGTGAAATACCGGTAACTCCAATCTGTTCACACAATTGTACTGTTCTATGTTTGTTGCACACCAAAAAATAATGTAGATTATAGTACGCATTATATGCACATGTGTTATGGTAGTTACATGTACATTGTAGGTCTAGTTTGCTTCAATTAGTAATATCAGAATCCGAAATGATTTAAACCTTTTCCGTTACATTTAGAACAAGCTGTATGTGTGTGATGAAGAACTGAACAGGATGGATTCAATTCATAAGTATGAGGAGCCGAAAAAAGCTAAATGGTATTCATCAGAATTTCCCAACTCCTTATAAGATAAATTTTACCCAAACTGTTCAGTCAAGTAGCCCGAATCATGCCTTCAAGGGTGTCCATCGATGCATTAGTTAGGATATATTAACACAATACACCAGTATTCTATTTGTAACTTGCCAATTATTTGTTTGTACATTCAATTATGATATGCACAGCCACAGTGTGATACTTATATACACATACATGTATGTTATATGGAAGTGAATTCAATCAGACATTGAAAAATCGCCACTGATAGGGGTTTAGTCATTGATAAGTGAAATATATGACAAAACTTCACAAAATCAAGTTCCGAAGATGACCATTCAGTCACTTTAATCATTTATATACCAAATATATATTGGTGAGTAGTTACTGATTGTGTATCTGTTATCTGCTTACATTTTCAGAACACACCTTCATATGAATAATAGACTATTTGATTCCAATGTACATGTATATATAGAGTAATTAACTGATTAAACTGGTGACATGAGGTAATTCATTTGAGGCAGCCAAAATGGTTTTACAAAAAATCCCTGCCTGGAATGACTTATTTCACTTCACCAGTTCAATCAAGTGATTTAACATTCTATTTATTATGTCATGCAATCATCGAGACCAAGCGATCACTCTCTATTTATTTATTGCAAAGTCTGCTACGTCAGTTCAGCATGACATTTAAGAAATGGATGTTGATTTTGTTGCATTCATTATTTAGAATATGGATGCAAGTTGGTCTGACATTTTGTGTGGAGCGAGATAGCATTACATGCATAAAATGTCAGACCAACTTGTATCTATACTCTAAATAAGGTATGCAACAGAATCAACACCCATTACTTATATTTACATTCAACCAAGAAAATATTAACCCTGTTAAAGATTTCTGAATCTAAGTTAAAGCATCGTATTTTCACTTCGATGTACACCCTTATATAACAGGCATGATTAAGCATATGTGCCATATTGGAAAACATTACATTACAATGATTACATACACATATAATGTTATGTTCAAGAAATAATAATTGATATACACTTACATAGACAACATATTTCGTGATGCGAAGAATTGGGAATTGCTTGCAAAACGCCTCAGACTACAAGTCAGCATGCAATCATGATGGCAACTGGAAATAACAGTTTCAGATTAAATCATTGAAATAAGTCACCGTTCTCTATCACTTTACTAATGCCTATTAAAGTCAATATCTGATCCCTTGACAGCTATATTAGTTATGTACTGCTGTGATTTGATAATAAATCTGGGGAATTTTTGATTATTATTTCTGTCATTACAATGTTTTAGAGGAATAAGGCACTTCTTGATTTTAAGAAAGTGGGTGAAATTTCACAGTAATTAGTAATATATGACATGGCAACTGGAAAAAGACAAAGGAAATTACATGCTAATTTAAGTGAAACTATAGAAGTGGTTGTGATTTACATATCACTCCCAATGTGAAGAGCTAAGTGATAACATGGCATTGATCCATGGGTGTGTTATGACCATAGTAGAAATGCTAAGAAAATAATAGACACAGATGAGAAAACCTATGTTCAATTGCTAAATGCCTCAGACTACAAGTCTAAATTCTTTGGCGTGGGCTACAGGTCGTAGCTTTTGTCAGATCTTCATGAAATTTGTCATGGATGTTAACAATGACATGTAGATGGGAACGAGTCATTTTGGGGTCATTTGGCAAAAAAACATGGCCGTCAGCGGCCATCTTGGATTTCAAAATTCAATCCATTGGCGCGGGAAAATAAGGTGTCCCTAAAAAATACCTTGATCCTTCACTGTGTGTAGAAGCAGCTTGCATCGAGTAATGAAAATAACATTGGAAAGGGCGGTTAATGCTCTTCAATCTGCCAGATGACTCGCGGTTGAGTTTAAATGTAAGTAATGGATGTTGATTTTGCAAGCAAATCAACATCCATGTCAATGCTGTCATGCCAACTGAGTCTATTTCAATGATTTCAACATTTAGCTGAACAGTAAAAGAAATTGGTAATAAATGTTTCCCCTTTCGACACTCTTCTTGGAAAAATGTCCCATGAGAATGTTAATGGTACATGGCATTATTGATTCCACATGTTGTCATGGCATTTCCCACGGCTTTGGAAATTGCAGAGGCCGTAATTTTCCAAACCCCTCTCCCCCAACATTTTATTCAAATATATAATAATTAAATACTCACATTGACAGGCTTTGTTGCTGGCAATGGTTCATGCATATCTGCAACTACCGTTACCAATTTAATTTTCGAGTCTATGTAGGCCCACCATATGAAGGAGTAACCATAAATTCCCTTTTTGTGACCATGTACATGCTATATATCAGTGCAGGAGATGTTCCTTTAGTTGGCCTTTACTGAATTCATTTTTACAGTTCTGATTTGAGACACACATTCAAGGGACAGGGATGATGATATGAAAATAGGGGTTTTTACCCAATTTTAAGTGAACAAGTACACCATATGAGGATAATTAGGGAAGCAAGCCCCCCAAGGACCCCTAATTCCCTTTTTATGACCATGGACATTGCTCATAACTTTAAAATATTGTAAAATAACACAGGTAATATCACGGTGGGGAATCACGTGGTTTCGAGTTGATGGGTATCACGCATACAAAATGGCCGGAGCGATCAAAAGCACGACCAGAAGCGAGGGAAAGATATGACATGTTATTTTGACAGCTACGAGCATATGCTATACTATTTTTCAAACAAACTGTTACCTCATTTATGTCCAAATTCACATTTGTTTTCTATAACATTCTGACCAAAGTTGTCAGTCGAAGGATTCTCCAAAATGTATGGACTGGTGTATTCCACGCACCTCCGACTGGAAACTTTGTCAGACTGTTTGCCCGCACTGTCCCAAGGGTCACTACTGTGGCGCAGATAGCGATGAGAAATAAAATAACCTATAAGATTCTGTAACGCTTGTATCGCTCTGTATAAAGGGTTACTACTGGGACGCATATAACGATGAGAAATAAAATCACCTCTATAAAATTCTGTAACGCTTGTATCGCTCTGTATTATGGGTTACTGCTGGGACGCAGATAATCACCAGAAATAAAAACGATTCTTTAACTTCTGTAACGCTTGTATCGTTCTGTATCAAGGGTTACTACTGGGACGCAGATAATCACTAGAAATAAAAACGATTCCATAAATTTCTGTAACGCTTGTATCGCTCTGTATCAAGGGTTACTACTGAGACGCAGATAATCACTCGAAATAAAAACGATTCCTTAAACTTCTGTAACGCTTGTATCGCTCTGTATCAAGGGTTACTACTGGGACGCAGATAATCACTAGAAATAAAAACGATTCCTAAAACTTATGTAACGCTTGTATCGCTCTGTATCAAGGGTTACTACTGGGACGCAGATAACGATGGGAAATAAAAACGATTCTTTAACTTCTGTAACGCTTGTATCGTTCTGTATCAAGGGTTACTACTGGGACGCAGATAATCACTAGAAATAAAAACGATTCCATAAATTTCTGTAACGCTTGTATCGCTCTGTATCAAGGGTTACTACTGAGACGCAGATAATCACTCGAAATAAAAACGATTCCTTAAAATTCTGTAACGCTTGTATCGCTCTGTATCAAGGGTTACTACTGGGACGCAGATAATCACTAGAAATAAAAACGATTCCTAAAACTTCTGTAACGCTTGTATCGCTCTGTATCAAGGGTTACTACTGGGACGCAGATAACGATGGGAAATAAAAACGATTCTTTAACATCTGTAACGCTTGTATCGCTCTGTATCAAGGGTTACTACTGAGACGCAGATAATCACTAGAAATAAAAACGATTCCTTAAACCTCTGTAACGATTGTATCGCTACTGAGACGCAGATAACGATGAAAAATAAAAATATCTTTTATCAGCTTTTGTAACGTTTGTCCCGCTCTGTATCAAGGCTTTCTACACGGGACAAAAACATACCCCCTTAACTTTTTGCTCACGTTTCTTGCCATATATGAAAATGCATACGTGCATGGCGTTGGCTGAGATGCTTCACAACCGTATACGACAGTATTGAGCGATCTGTCTTACGACGAAAAATATAGTCCCCCAATTTGCCTCTTTCTTTTTGTGCCTATTTTCGTTAGTGCAACGAAGTTGGACAATAATTGAACTTTATTGAACAAAGCAATACTTTTGCAATGTCCGGTATTGAACTCAAGTGTGGCTTTTCGAAATATTATTAATCTGCACAGTAATGTTTTTGGCGCGATGCCAAGTATCCCGGGTAACACCAGCTATTCGTCACTAGTGAGATATAAGGAAATATGTAATGGCTTTTTAAATGATATAATATGGGTTTCATGTGATATACCTTTTCTCTACTGGTATTTCGAACTTATATTTTACGACTCAGCCACTACAACCATTTGAGGAATATTATTCTCAAAATATTCAATAGCAACATATATGACATTTCGCAGAACACGACGTCTGAACTGCGTAGAATGTAAACAAACAGTCCTTTATCGACAAACGAGATACACTTTATCTAATGTATACCAAACAATGGCGTTGTGTTCCTGCTACTTTATTACTAAATTTATTGAGATACATGAATGTGTTGAGCAAGATAATTCGCTATGAGGCTTATCACAGTGTTTCAAATCACTTTAATGTATTATACTTTCATGTCATAGTATGGCGGGATATTGTTTCTTTTGATTGTATTTACCTATGATATTATTTCTTAGCAGTTTTTTAATTTAAAGAAGTAAAAGACACAAATCGCTGAAACTGATGATGCACAAAAATGTATAATTTAGTCATAAGCTGTCAATCTGCGGAATACTGTAAAACTATTGGCTGTCACACACTGTGCCATTAATGTTATTTCTCGATGACCTAAATTTATAAATTACTTTCCGCTACAGAAATTCGATATAAAAAATTCGACCCTTCCTACGATTTAAAATGGACTTTCGATGTTCCATATAATTCCTTAGTGTAGGAATGCCATGCTAATAACCACACTGCTAACTACCAGTGAAGAAATCAACAAGACTTATGATAACATTTGCAAAGAATTGAAACATGGAAATGAAACTAACAATTTTCAACACAGCCGAAATATAACAAGAACACTTGCACCAAACTAGCCGTTTCGTGCCACTAACATATACAAACGATGGATAATTGACGCCAATTGATCAATCGGTAATTAGATGTCTGAATGACAGTGTGACTCTTCAAACTTGATGTGTGTTTTTTCTAACTTATAATTATGTTGGTTCGATCTCCTGAGAAATGTCAGTTTAATCATAAGAGAAAAAAACTCTTGTGTTGATTACGGTTATGATTTAAACGCACATTACAACAGTTGTCTTCTATTTTTCGGATATAACTAACTAATCTTAAAACAACATGGCTCATTAAAATATAGTGTTACAAATGCACGAAACATTGATATACTGGCTTTATTTACTTGTCATGGTCACAGGAATTTTCCAGCTGTTCTTCGCACATAAGTGAAATAAAAACTTTTATTACTACCATATCAGGAAATGTGGTTGGCAATTTCATTCCAATAAAATTACCGAAACAATAAGTAAATAGTCGACTACCGATCTACAATAGGCACGAGATTTTGCATGGAAAATAATTTTTTCAGATCAATTTAACCCACTTTTACCCACAAATTTCAAGTGATACTGTTTGATACATGAGATTTTGAGGTTGGATAATTAATATCGATATCAGATATTCCCAATATCCGTACGTGTATATATGTTGTTGATCATCTATATCTACATTTGCGAATGTCTGTGTGTGTTCTATAGAAATTCATAGGGGACCACCTCGATGGCACAAAAGGGATCTAATAGGGGTAACTTTTTTACGAGAAAGATAATGGCGAGGGATAGAATTTTCTGAAGTGACGCCGTTTTTGTCAGGGGCAGAAAAGGGAGAGGGGCAGAAAAAAAGTGTCGCCGATTGCGACCAAAATTATATATAATCATCCCCATAATATGAGGAATCAAATGGTGTGGTTTAAATATGTCAAAAGTCGCGCCGTTCGCGTCGGTGACACCCGGAATGGGAGAGGGGCACAAAAATTGATCAAAATAATTTTAGCGACGAATTCCATCAAATTGGTGCACATTCTTCTGAGATACAATGAATCTTATTGTGTGATTTAAAGACGCCAAATGGGAGTCGTTGGGATGAGAAATTTGGGGGCGGTGGGGTGGGGGGTTACTAAATATGATAAGAATTGGTTTAGTCGCCGATTTCCACGAAACTTATACAAATTCATCCCCATGGTATGAGGTGTCTAATGGCGTGGCTTAAAACTGTCAAAAGTGGCGTCATTCGAGTCAGGGGTGCACTGAAAGGGAGAGGGCACCAAAATTGATACACAATATTTTTAGAGCCAATTTCCACCAAATTGATACACATTCTTATCCATGATATGAGGAATCTAATTGTGTGATTTTGAAGACGTCATATTGGTGCTGCTTTGGTGAGATATTGGGTGGGGTGGTGTGGACACTAAATTTGATAAAAATTTGTTTAGTCGCGGATTAGCACCAAACTTACAAATGATATCAGGAGTCTAATTGTGTGGTTTAAATATGTCAAAAGTGGGGCCATTCGAGTCAGGGTTGCCCAGAGGGTGAGAGGGACACAAACATTGATAAACAATATGTTTAGCGCCGATTTCCACCTGATTGATGCATATTATTCTCCGCGATACGAATAATCTAATCCTGTGGTTTAAATGAGCCAATTGGTGCCTTTTGGGTGAGAGATATGCAATGGTGGCCCTAAATTTGATACGAATTTATATACTCGCCAATTTTCATAAATATTGTGTATATTCATCTCTATAATGAGTCTAAGTGTGTGGTGTAATGCTGTCAAACGTAGCGCCGCTTGAGTCCGAAATAGGGATGGGAGGGTCACCAAAAACTTATAAAAATATGTTTAGTGCAATTACCATCAAACTCATACACGTTCAAATATTTGCGAATATCTGTCTGTGTTTTATATATAATTTAAGGGTATAATCGAGATGGCACCAAGGCGGTCTAACATGGGTAACTTTTTACGAGAAAGATAATGGTTCGGGTTAAAATTTTCGAAAGTGACGTTGTTTGTGTCAGAGGAGGGGCTATTTTAGCACAGATTTCGACCAAATTGATATATTATTCTTCTCCATGATACGAGGAATATAAACGTGTGATTTAAAGAAGCCGTTTGGGTGAGAGATGGTGGGGGGTAATAACTATGATACGAATTTGTTTAGTTGCCGATTACCACCAAATATATAATTATCTCCATTATATAATGCATGCATGTATATATTTATTTTGAATACCTCCATTTCTGGAGAAGAATATTTACAGCAAGGTATTTACAATTGTGTACATAACAAGTGTGAACAATGTACAATCTATAAGATGAGTGGCAGGGCATGTAACAGTCGGGTACGTTGCGGTTGATGCCTGACACATGATGGCGTGTGGAATCATCTACGGCTGGTGGTCATAGGTTATCCTCTAATCAGGGAGCACATGACAAGAAGATACGCAGCGGAGAACAGAATTATTGTATGCTTGTTCTCAATTAGATGGTGTGGTTGTCCTGGAATGTTCCCTCCAAGAATCAGTGCTGGAAGTTCTTCGTCGCTCAAAGAATCGTGCATGAAGATAAATACAGAAACTCCATAGTGGTTGAGAATAGTCTCCCATTACGTAATGAAAGAATAACTTCCGAAGAACAATACCTCATTGCGTGGAGAAGTTCGTTGTTGTACTGCTGACCACAGGCACGGCATGTCATATGGTTAATACACGTCGTCTTATTGAGTAGAATAGCAAGATTCCGAAGTTGAACTGAGCAATTTGGGTACTGTCTAAGAAGTGCCCATATCGACCAGGGAGTCATAGGATCTGTGTGAACTAGTTGGCAATGGATGAAGTCCAGAATGAGAAATAATGGTCCCAAACAGCTTTCTTGTAAATTGTTTTCCATGTAGAGTCTGACGGAAAATGTCCGGTTTGTGTGAAGATGTCAAGGTAATCGTAGAGTTTATATTGCTGAATTTATGTCTATTAAACAGAGTGAATTTAAAGAATCGTAAGAGGAATATCTTTAACGGCACCTGATGTCCTTGGGGAAGGTGAATCAGATGGCCGAGGAAGTTCAGCTTTTTTATGTGGATTTCGGACTCAAGAGGCAGGAGTCCCAACAAGCTGAGAGCGACGTCTGTTGATGTGCGTCCAGGAAGAGTTTCTATGTGTTTAACACAGCATCGGAAAGCTCGTTCTAGTGAGATGTGTATAGAACGTGTACTGACTTGTGTGAGCTCGCATCCATATAACGCCATAGGAAGCACAACATACTTCAGCATAAAATTTAACTTATATATAAAACTTAAATATCATTATCTCCATTATATAATGCATGCATGAGTCTAATAGATGTGGTTTAAATATGACAAAAGTGGCGCGGTTCAAGTCAAGCTTGAGGGGAGTTGCAACAAAGTTGATACAAATATAATTAGCACAGATTCCACCAAATTCATGCATGTTCTTCTCTAATGATTGATTAATTAAATCACATTTGGGGTCGTTTGGGTCATGGATGGCGAGAGGAGATTCACTAGCATGTATAATGTTGTCCAATTGGCCGATATCCAACAAAGTTATATATAGTCATCTCCCAGGCCATCTCCATGTCGTTCTAATGAGTTTTGGCATTCCAATTTCACAATATCGACAAATGGTGACTGAATTAAGTCACTTGAACAATTATATCATCTCAACTGTCATATTTATATGGGGATGGAAATCAGGGCATTCCTATCATGATCTAGCAACACAGATACATAGAAGAAAGCATTAAAAGTATATTTATATCAATCTATTTAACAGATACATATATTCATTCAAACTGAGGGACCTTGAATCGTCAAAGGTTTGTATATTAGAATGGCTCATGTATATATTTTAACACGATTGAGTCTGTCCCATTCAATATAGTTTCCACAAAAAAAGTTACAATTTCCAAGAGATATGGAAATGTAGAGCAGGCCTATTCAAAAATAGTGGCCACAGCGTGCAGTCAAATATGGTTACTTCTGCGATAAAGGAAAACGCAGTCCGTAGCACATGACTTTTCAGGATCCTTCAATATTGACATCTGACAAGGGTATATCTGTCCGATACAGAGGATTTCTTTCATTTTTTAGAAGACTCATCGCCTAACATAAACAACTCAACATATCGCTTTGTCGGGCACATGTAGCTGCTATACATGCATAACATCCATTCTTTTAAACTTAAAATGATTAGCCAGTATATAACACCATAACAGAGGAGCACCTGGACATATCTTTAAAACATCTGTATCTTCATGAAGATATGATAAACTAGATTGCTTGATTGATACATCTCTATGTAAAACACAATTGTCGTCTTTTATTTTTTCGAACTAATGTGTTTATGATGTTCATGATTCATGCTATGACGTCTGAAGTATACGCAGTTGTAAATAAATAAATACTTATTTATAGGTTGGACGGATTAAACGCGATAAACTAAATGATAATCGCTCCGACCTGACAAGTTGAGCCACTACTTATATTCCATGTGTAAGAATCATGTTTTGTGATGCCATTTGGATATACAATTTATGATAATACGTGTAACACTTTGGGAGCAAGATTATTCTCTATTCCCACCGAATATCCACAGAGGGTTTGACATCACTTTATCCTGGGCAACGCCGGGTAACCCTGCTAGTATTTAATATAAACAAGCAATCAAATACAAATTACACATGTCGTATACGTGGATACAAATGTTGGCACTGGGGACAGAACACAACTTGTCGAAATTATCAGAGGTCATCTGGAATGTCATTACTAATAATGTTAGAGGTGGATTTGTAACTTACTATGATATGCATGGCGTCAACCGGAGAACGGTCACTGTTTCGGATAATTTGGGTTAAAGTGGTAGATACCGAGGGGTACCATCCTCTTGGCATATTATTAAGTGTGGCTGCTGGTGTGGCTGTTGGAGTGAATATGGTCGCGCATTATGCAGTACATGTATCATTTTTATGAAATGAGTATGGATCCCTCCGCTAATCTCACATATCATCTCTTGACAGTCGATCAGTAACTAGTGAGGTAAATGAGGTGAGGAAACATGCCAACTATGCCGACTATGCAAGTGGAACTAACAACTACTATGAAGAATTGTTTGACCCAGCGGGTGAGTTTATATCAAAATGTATTTTCTCAAAACCAATTTCGAATCAGTTGTATTTAGTTCGGTATAATTTATGTACACAATGTAAAAAATCATCAGTCAGTCAGCCGGAAAGTATAAGTGACATTTTTTTAATTTTTATACGCTTGTTTTGAGAAAAAAACATGTAATATGTTATTGGTCTGTCCGGCCGGCCATCTGTCTGGGCGTCCTTTTGCTTTTTTCGTTTCCGGATGATAACTGTAGAAGTCTGAACTGAATGGAGTTAAATTTGGTATGTGTATTTAATAGAACAACATACAGGTCAAGTTAGAATTTAGGTTCCGCCAATGTTTACCAGAGTTACGACCATTTTTGTTTAAATTTTCACTTAATTTTCGTTTCCGGATGATAACTGTAGAAGTCTGAACTGAATGGAGTTAAATTTGGTATGTGTATTTAATAGAACAACATACAGGTCAAGTTAGAATTTAGGTTCCGCCAATGTTTACCAGAGTTAAGACCATTTTTGTTAAAATTTTCACTTAATTTTCGTTTCCTGATAATAACTTTGGTATGTCTGAATTGAATGGGCAGACATTTGGTATGTGAGTATACTAGCATAAACGACAGGTCAAGTTCGCATTTGGGTTCCGCATGCGTATTTTCACCTGAGTTATGGCCCATTGTTTAAATAACAAAGGACGTATTTTGCCAAGCCCTAGCGATGATCTTGTTTTAGCTTGAACAATCATTAAACGTATACATGAAATTATACATATAATGGCAAATCAGTCGATCATTAGACTGAACTCATATATATTATACAGAGCTATCGTTACTTATGCGTATGACCATAATATAATTATACGCCTAATGTCAAATTCGACGACCGTAAAACCGAACTCATTATATATATTATATAGAGTTATCGTTACTGATATGTATACCCATGATGTATAATCCGACGATAGTAAAACCGAACTCATTATATATATTAATAGCAGATTAGCCCGCCACTGGCGGGATTGGTCCCATGGCTTTGTTTTTCAAGGTAACCCATGCTATCATATAACCCGACAAAAATATTCCCGAGTTAACCATACATAACAAATTTCACGTCGATGTCACCGATGACAACCGAGATATTGCCCAAGGTCATTTGTGGGTACCCGTTTCAAGGTCACCTCAGGCGGACAAACTGACCCGACGAAAATCTCCCCCATCCCTTGGAAGCCCCAAGTACGAAATTAGACAGCCCCGCGGCGATGACGTCACTAACACAAAGTAAAAATTATGCTCGCAAAGCTCTAATATTAAAAAAACTCGCAGAGCCCTAAGGCAATGTATTTTACATGTCTGGACAGACACAAGAATCACACTACAAAACACAGGGTTACAGCGACATCCATGTGATAATTCAGACTGGGGATCGAAATACAAGGCGGATCACGAAAGTGCGGACCTGTCTCAAGGTCAAGGTCACATCAGGCGGACAAACTGACCCGACGAACATCTCCCCCGTCCCTTACGTACGAAATTTCGTCTCGATCGATTGAGCCGTATTGATAGTTCTCGTGTATATTAATGCCCTTTAACGGGACACCGCAGATACGAACGCTCTTTAATCATTAACCCAGTTAACCCACCAATCCCCATTACGGTGGCCGTTGGAGGCCGAAGGAGTGGTCGCACGGGCTCGCGAATGGCGCGATGACACTTCCATTGGTTTGTTACCATTATATAGGAAGTTTGGGCTCAATCGGTCGAACCGTTTTCGAGACTATAAAGGATATATATACACACACATATATATATATATATTCGGAAGTCTTAAAATATATAGTAGACTAGCAGGTTAGCGCGCCACTGGCGGCGTTGGTCCGAACATGACATTTTTTTGGCTTTTCAATGAGTTAATTTTGCCTTTTTAATCAAGAGAAATTATGGTACCCGTCCCTAAAAGATTTAAGGTACATCGGGTGGAAAGAACTGAGCCGATGAAAATTTGCCCCGTTCCTAGGAACGACAGACATAAGAATGACACAACACGCATTTTTTAATGAGATAATTCTGTCTTTGTAATCAAGAGGAATTATGATAGCCGTCCCTAAAAGAGGTATGCCAACGACGTCGTTGTTGTTGGCATTTACGGCTTGGGGGCCACCCGAAGATTCTCACATTGCCGTAAAGAGAAAATAGCATTGTGTGTTTTCTCGCCAACAAAGTCGTTGTTGTTGGCATTCACGGCTTGGCGAGTCCAGCAATGTCGTTGTTGGCATTCACGGCTTGGGGCAGAGGAAGTCCCGTCAGATTCGGGGACGTATCACAGTGCCTCGTATTTACTAAATTTCAGCAGCCACATGTGTGAGTTAGCACGAATTGAGGGGTGTAAGTTTATAGCTTTAAAATCTGATTGTATCGAAAATAAACTAAGATTTTCAGCCGTAACAAGAAATGTATATATCAGAAAATGTAAATTCTATATTTTAGAAGGTATTAGCAAGTTTTGGCTCAACGGGTTTAGCAGTTTGAATTGAATATGGATATAAAAAGATACATATACAGATATAAAAAATGTAAAGTTACGCCTCTTGGATCGCGAGCGAATCGATAGCGAAACCCATTGTATCGAAACGAAGGTCGCACTTTAAGGAGTGCTCAGAGCTTGTCCAAAATGCGACGTTGACCATCCCCGTGTGACACTTATATACGAAATTTGAGCTCGATCCGCGCAGCCGTTTTCGATTCTATGAAGTACCCACATACACACAAATATACACACATATATACACACACATATATATATATATACGGAGTTCTCAAAATATATAGTAGACTAGCTGGGTACCCGTACTGACGGGAAGAGTCGTTGTGTTGTTTTTTTGTAGTTATGTTTTAACTCACCAACACCCCAAAAATGGTGGAAATCGGCCCAGCGGATACCGAGATACAGGTTCAAGGTCATTTGAAAGGTCAAGGTCACGCCGCACGGGCATCCGGGTGTGACGAAAAAGTTTGGGCTGTTCTCATTCCTTTTCTGAAGTTTGTATTCTTGAGTGGATGAAAGTTAAGAAGGAATGTCCTATATGCCGAGCAGCCATAACGACTCATATGAGGTCTATCGTCCTCCATTGTTAAAATTGGTGTCAACATAAGTTGATATTTACAAATCGATGGTAGCTTGGCGTGGGAATGAGGCATGTGAATCGACCAGTCAGCAGGTAATCAGAATACATTTAAAATGTTCACATTGTTGTCAAGCAAAGTTTATATTTACAAATTGAGTAAATGGTTGCATGGCGTAGGAATGAGGCAAATGAATTGACCAGTCATCAGAATACATTGAAAAGGTTCAAATTGGTGTCAAGCTTAGTTAATATTCACAAATCGATGGTAGTTTGACGTGAGAATGAGGCAAATGAATCGTCCAGTTAGCAGGTAATAAGAATACATTGAGAATGTTCAAACTGGCGTCAAACAATGTTTCTTTTTACAAATTAGGCAAATGGTAGTTTGGCTATGATTTGGTCGTCCCATTCATTGAGAACTTCTGAGTGAATATCTCTCATGCTGGAACTGAAAGGCAATTTGAGTAATGGTCTTTTCTGCAGAGCCTATTCCAGAACCTCCTGGTGGACTATATTAGACTCGAGTCGACGGTCGCGTTGCTCATCCGTTTCTACCGCTAGAGAAGCTTGATTTTGAACTCTATTAGACTCGAGTCGACGGTCACGTTGCTCATCCGTTTCATCATGAACGCGATATGTCAGCTTGCGCCGAACGTCCCTGCTGTACCACTCTCGGGCTGCATTAAGTTGGCAATTCTTAGAACACGTTGATGAGATTTATTATTACAAATATTTACAAAGTCACATCAGGCGGCCACGGAGAATAATACAACAACATCTTCTCACGCTGCACGTTAGTATCTAGTGTGCGTTCAGAAACAAGAGAGAGCCCAGTCTTTCAATCCCTGACTGAAATAGTATATATGGAAATCTGAAAGCCACACCCAACCACGTGTACCAATCTTATCCGTACACGTACTGGCCTGTCCAAACAGGTTAAGATTTAATACAATCTTTATAGGAAATCACTTACTCGCAACGGAATAGCGCAGGCTATTCAATTTCGGGTCATTTTCCCACGCATAATTTATGAACCTAATGGTAGGGTATTGACTTCCAGATTAACCTTATATACGCTGGATAACATTGGAAGTATTACATAACTCTCATCACCTTTTTCAAGATTTTTGTCCTAAGACAAAAAACTTGATAATTCCGTGAGGGGAGCTCCAAACTATCCCATTTGGAATATACATGTAACACAATAAAACATAAGTTTTTAACACAGGAATGTCATACTCCGAATCGTCGATAGCAGGAATTGTTCCGAACAGAGGAATGTCATAATCCTGGAATATTAGCTTCTGATTCCGTGTTGGGAGTTAATAGTGGCATCCCTATTAACTCCGTTCGTCCTGGCTCCATTCCGAATACCAAGTGGATCCAGATCCAGCGATGGAGGACGTCGATCGATCTCATCGTCATAGCTATGTTCAAATAATCGCCTTGTGTCGGTACGAAAATTGGAATGAATTCCAATTTGACATTGAATGCGGGCGACATTTGACAAAGGATCAATATGGTTTAATATCCAGAATTTGACTTCATGTGGATGGTTATATTTGCCTTGTGTCGATACGAAAGATGAATAAAGTTCAACTCGATCTTGAATTTGGGCATAACTAAAGGGTCAACATAGTACTGACTCGTGGAAAGGACTTCATACGTTGTGTTTAGAAACTAATATCAATTAAGTCTGGTTGGCATTAGCGTGTGAAAATCACGCTATACGTGTAGGACACGTTTCATTGCACAGAAATGCCCATATAACCGACTAACCTTTTAATTTGGCTCAAAGGCCCTACAATACCAGCATGGTACAAATGCTCTTGTACAAATGCTCTATAAACTGATATTTTAGAAATTCCTTGGCACGGCGTGTAAAATCACGCCTGTCACGTCAAATCGCTATCCATTAACTTGGAATGCCAAACTAAACATCTCCATATATACCAGCATGTACCTTAATGCTCTATAACATAAACATTTTACAACATCATTAGCGCCGACGTGTCAAAATCTCGTCGTTTGTGTCAAAGCACGATTCCATAAACCTGGAATGCCAAATTAAATATCACGGGCCCTGTATTTGGGCATACCCGTCGAGTAATCTATAGCTTGTCAGCTAGTAATTCTAACAACTATCATAAACATTAACAACTCCCACACCAAGGACATTTTATATAAATGCCATCGATTATATATATATATATATTCCTTGTGAAACGAAATAAAATGTACAACTCATGAGACCATTTGCTTGGCTTATTGGTTCACATACTCATAGCTAATTATATATGGGTTTTTAATACAACCTACTTTACCTTATTATCATGATATTTCCCTTTAAAACAATTCAATAGTTCACTATACAAAATTTCCTGACATCAGCTATCTCTTTAAAGGTATTTCCAGTTCATTCTCATATGTCCCTTTAACTTAAAATCATCAGACAACGACTAACTTATATTTTCATGACCTCAGACAACTCTTAAACGGAATGCATAAGCTAGTCTTCATTCACATGTCCCATGTTCCTCGTAAAATATGAATTCTCGATATGGTGAACGAAACTTAATTTATATGTGATATGTATGAAATTTTACCATGCAGTCAAATTTTCAATTACCACCATAACACTCGTGGACATTCATTTAAATTGTTCACCTGAGCGACTCCTCTCGGTTGCAATATAATTGACTTAGCCTTGTATCATCTCCAGTGCGGTTAATGAAAAACTGCTTATTGTCCCGTGGAAAGTTTTGACCAGTTTGCATAATTAATACCCTAAGGCCATGTGTTGGCTAAACGAGGGTCTCGATATATCATTCAGGAATTTTGACCAAACAATTTGTATGTATCTTAGTAATTGCCTTATTTTGTCATTTGAGTTTGATGGGCTAAGCAGCCAGTTGTGACTTTTCTGTTGGACGGATATATTTCTCAATGAAAATGTTTTCAACATAGCTATGGTTCAAACTGTCTTTATTCAGGACAATTTTCATGAAAAATTGTGTCTTTATTCAGTACAATTTTCATGGAATTAATAGGATTATCTGGATAAACTCATGTTCTTTTCTCTGACAACTCCTTAAAAAGTAAGTTCTTTGTTTTTCTTCTTTTATATTCTACATGTATATTATTACGTGTACTCGGTGCCGTCCACAAACATTTAGACATACTGGAAAGCATGTTAGTCTGATTAACACTTACAGACACTCTCAGAATACACGTAATAGATGTAATTATGGCATAATCAATTTTCTAGCCATTCTTTTCTTGCATAGGCACAACATAATTGATTATTCAGTTACATTTCTGACTTTCCGACTTGTCAACTCTGATCAACTTTAGTTTGTTCGAAACTTGAACACATTAAAACCATTTCGATAACGCCTACATACAATGGCGATACATGTACAGCGATCTATCTATTTTTAAAATCGACATTTTAACCCAATCTGGGTGTGTCCTAACAAAATACCACTAACCATCCGTGTAGATATTTTTGCAAAACATTGGAACCATTTGGCTAAATGGAACCTTCCTAAACCATACTTCAAACTTCAAGTGACTATAATGTCTCTAATTTAAAATTTTCCAAATTACTTCAACAAATTTCTTTTATTTAAAGATATATCTCGCTGGACGCAACCAGTCTCTTGACAAACTGTCATAAATAACTAATGTTTTCAAATGGATAATCTGAGCACAATAAAACTAATATTATATGCTCAATTGACCGACATAACAGCCTTAACAACAATTGAACCCACAATTCGTTCAAAACCAGAACTCACTAAACTCATACTGATTAACTTGACAACATCGTAAACTCATCAGTAATTTTAATACCTATATAACCTGCATTAGGTGTAATAATTTAGAACAGCGTACATGTAACTAATAATACCTCGAAAACAAACAATATTTATTTCAAATCGACGCAACGATTTTTGAAACAACAATTTGACATAGAAAACGTTGACACAACCGTAATTTCCAAGCATACCTAATATAGAAAAATTGACGCAACAATCTAAACTATAACTGAATTCCCTGAACATAATTCACTGCATAATTTAATAATTTACTGGGAGTCATTCTCGCGCATATTGTCAAACCAATCTCATCCAATTCTTGGATGCCATAGCTCTGGACACATTATCCCAGTGATTCATTTCATCTAGCCGATAACATTTTTCAATTTTAATAATTACGGCCAATTTGCACAAAAAATTAGACCAGCAACAATTAACTAATAATATTTCGAAAATAAAAACCAGTCTTTATTTCAAATCGACGCAACGATTATTGAAACAACCACAACTCGAAATAAACATACTGGCATAACAGTAGTTTCTAAGAATACCTTATATGGGAAAATTGATGGAACCATTTTAACTATAGTTAGATCTACCTATAAAGAGTTGTGAACCAAGCCAAATAATTGCCAAATTGTCTCATACCTTGTATTCCTTCCTATTTCCCCGTGACCACCTGGCATCCATCTCCAAGAATTCCAAGAAATGTCTAGCTCACGGCACCACGTCGACCTGTACCACTCTCGGGCTGGTCCCAGGTTCTTAGCATTAAGTTGGCAATTCTTAGAACACGTTGATGAGATTTATTATTACAAATATTTACAAAGTCACATCAGGCGGCCACGGAGAATAATACAATAACATCTTCTCACGCTGCACGTTAGTATCTAGTGTGCGTTCAGAAACAAGAGAGAGCCCAGTCTTTCAATCCCCGGCTGAAATAGTATATATGGAAATCTGAAAGCCACACCCAACCACGTGTACCAATCTTATCCGTACACGTACTGGCCTGTCCAAACAGGTTAAGATTTAATACAATCTTTATAGGAAATCACTTACTCGCAACGGAATAGCGCAGGCTATTCAATTTCGGGTCATTTTCCCACGCACAATTTATGGACCTAATGGTAGGGTATTGACTTCCAGATTAACCTTATATACGCCGGGTAACATTGGAAGTATTACACTGCTTCTTTTACCGATATTCGATTTCTTGGGTGACATCTGTCTGATGCGAGACTTAAAACCAACAAAAAGAAACCTACAACAAAGTTGGGTAAATATTTGACAAAAGTATATTATAATCTCAACAACTTACGACAGAAGGAAAATGTACAAAGAGGCAGTATTTCAAAAATATGAATGGCAATCGTTAAGAGGGAGGCAAAACTCTCTATACTAAAGCCGAAGGGAATAAAGAGCGTTATTCGGTTAACCAACCCAAATATTGGAAATATAAAGAGCGTTATTGTATAAGGCAATATAGCACTGCGGCTCATTGTAAACTGTAAAATCTGAACAGTCACAGTATTAAGGCAATTTAGCATTGTAAACTATAAAACAGTCTAAATTCACAAAAAAAATGTCAATGTCTCGAGAATACCATTTTGATAGACCGTTTATAAACAATGCGTATACAAACCAACCCAAATACAGGAAATATAAAGAGCGTTATTGTATTAGTCAATGTAGCACTACGGCTCATTGTAAACTAAAAAATCTGAACAGTCACAGTATTAAGGCAATTTAGCATTGTAAACTATAAAACAGTCTGAATTCACAAAAAGAATGTCCATGTCTCGAGAATACTATTTCGATAGTATTGTAAACTATAAAATCTGAACAGTCACATTATTAAGGCAATTTAGCATTGTAAACTATAAAACAGTCTGAATTCACAAAAAGAATGTCAATGTCTCGAGAATACCATTTCGATAGACCGTTTATAAACAATGCACATACTAAACCAAATCTGAACAGTCAATTAAATGGAAGATTCGTAGAAGCGTTTATTGTAAACAAACGCTTCACCAGCCTCATATACAAAAGCTGAAGGGAATAAAGAGCGTTATTCGGCTAACCAAGCCAAATATGGGAAATATAAAGAGCGTTATTGTATAAGGTAATTTAGCACTGCTGATCCCGAGATGTGAGTTTTGTATGACAAGGTCACGCCGCACGGGCAAACGGATAGGCCCATGCTGCTCCTCGGGTCAAAACTACACACCCGTACCAAGTTTCTTCAAAATCGGTTGAACCATTTTCGAGTCAATCGCGGACACACACACACACACACACCCTCAAACACACACACCCTCCCTCACACACACACCCTCACACACACACACGCACCCTCTCACACACAAATTTCCTCAAATATATATTAGATATAGAGTTATCGTTACTGATACATATACCCATGACGTATAATCCGACGACTGTAAATCCGAATTCATTATATATAATATGACAATTCGTTAGCGTACTTAACGAACCCCAGCTGAACCACTCTCATAAACCAGTACATACACTAGGATATATCTGCATGTGCCATTTTTTAATCTTATAAAAATAACTTCATATAGATTGGTATTCGCATGAAATAAGATTCACTTAGGCCTTATATCGTGGTACGATTATGATTAAGTTCACTCTAGACACGCACAAGGGTTCATCGAAAGAGTTGGTTATAGAGCTAGAAATTTCGTGTATAATAATTGGTGACATCACAAAATCAGATATAGTCTATATACGACCCAAAGCGTCCGGCTTTGGTTCGTTATTATATAGAGTTTTCGTTACTGATATGTATACCCATGTCTAATCTGGCGATCGTCAATCCGAACCCAGTATATATTATTGAGTTATCGTAACTGGTATGTGTACCCATAATGTCGATTCCGACGATCATAACATCGAACTCATTATCTATTATATAGAGTTATCGTTACTGATATGTATACCCATAATGTCTAATCCGACTCTCGTAGAACCGAACTCATGTTTTCCTTTTGACAGGAGTTTGGTAATTAGCCTAATTCTGAAATACAAGCATCTCTAGATAGTGTTATGAATTTCCGCTTGATCATATATGTTGGTCAATAAATATTACATACGGTATAATCAGTTCTACATGCTATATCCGCAACAAAATACCAGATTGATCAGCAATCTCTATACTGAATGGATTCTCCTATTCGGTTATAAAGGTATTCATTGGAGCGGTATATAATACTAGTAGTAATAGTAATAGTGATAACGCACATGCTCATTCCGAAATGCATAACATTGTCTATATATGAATGTATTTAAAAATGTGTACTGGGTTGAGTGAACAAATGTAACAATTGTTAATGTGTATATGACTATTCAAGATGTAATTGTCCGGGAATGTAATGTATACTTGCTTAAGAAGGTCAGCAACTGATCACTTCTTTAAAAGAGCGTTTGTTTTCATTACATATTTAGCTGACGTTACTTGTTTACAGATGGAATGGACAATTAGAATCATGGGTATATTATTCATTTGGGGAGGTGTACATAAAATAAAAGCAGACGACAGACAAAAAAACGGACATTGCAAGAGGAGAATGATTAATAGATTCATATTCATTTAAAATGTTCAGATAGTAAGTTCATATGTCGTTATTATCTGAAAGTGTTACACAGGAACTACTCGTCAATATGATTTGCTAATCAGCTCTGTTCAACACCGAGTGTTATTGTTGTTATCTTTATTTTATTTTATTTTTTTTACACACAGGTATTAGCCTTTTCTTTTTCTTGTATTTAGTATGGCATGTATAGCATCATTTTGACATTTTTGACATTTTGGTTTCAATATCCAATTAAGATGAGTTGATTACATGCAGATGAATTATTTGGTGAAAACGTCGTGCAGTTGTTACCTATGTTTATGATGCCCTAGGCCTCAGCTACATGTAACCTGTTTTTTTTAATTAAATACTCATTGGTGAGTAGCCGCCATAATAAATGTTCAGACAATATGTTCAAGAAACGTCCATATGTCGTTTGTTGACCTCATTATTTGAACATTTCTCACCAATGGCTCTGAATCATTCTGATCTTATATGGTCGGTGTTTCTGTCTGTCGTCACTCGAAATGATTCATAAACCCTTACAATGCATACTTTTATAACAGAAAGGGAGAATCCATTTATAATATATAGAAATGCTCATAAAACCTGTCACAACAGGTCATTTCTCATATATGTTTTAGTTACAGGTTGTCATTTATAAATAAATGTTACTTACATCGATTCTTCCATACAGTGATCAAACTATACATTTGGACGATCCATTGTTCATTTGGAGGGTGTTCATGTATCAAAGGTAGTCGGTAGATAGACAAACAATACAAGAGTAGAATGATTCATACTCATTGGTGTGACGTGTTGAGATAATAAGTTTTACAAACGACCAATGGCATATAAGTAAAAGGAACTAACTACCCATGAATAAGCATTTAGAATGGAAATGGTTAAAAATTAAAACATGTTATCAAGTTAAACAAGTGATCTGAAAAGGAATGCACAGAACACATGTCTTGCGTTATACAGTATTTAGTTTGAGCGATAGAAATAAAATACAACAATTTAATTTCCTTCAGTATTAGTTGGATCTCTGGCGATTGACAGTTGTAATATAACCCTAGCATGAGTTTGGAGAGCATTACGGTCTATCAGCTCCCGGCTTAAATTATTATAAGCCAAACACCACATTAGCATGACTTGCTGTGAATAATTCATGAAGGGCCGCTAATAAATCAGTAAGAGACACTCATGTTGTAACTAGTATTACCAAGTGGTACTGTACCACGAGCGAAATGGCCAAATAATAGTCTATTGCATGTCACTTGTTCCTGAAACAGTTCGTTAGTGGGTTTCGAAAAGGACTTAAAGCCGGTTTTGGAGGGAAAAATATCTGTTTTGCATAACCAAATTCTCAGTGTCAAATTACACAATATATTAAGAGTGTGTGCCCCCTAATCGTCTGGATTATCCAGCGTCAATGTTTAGCATAACCTTTTGGACTTCGAAAATTCTCCCGCATCTATCCAAAACCTGGTATGTAGATAAAAGTACCCCGAAAATTGGTGACGTGTCAATAATATAGATATATTTATAAAAAAAGTAAAAAAAATTCATGTCAATAACAATAGTCGGTATATTCATAATTGAGTGAACTTTTTATATGTACATAGTTCTTGTTATTTTGACAGCACATTTGATATTTATTTAGTTTTATTGCTTCACCTGTAAATTTGCACACACAAAAATACGTTCAATGTTATTATAATGTTAATTATAATATAACTAAAATATTTAATTTGTGTTTAGATCTCAAGTTCGTCGCAGTTCTATACTGAATGTATAAACTTCGTCCACAAAATTCGATTCTATCCTCGCTACAGCTCGGTTCGAATTAAATTTAGTGCACTTTGTTCATAAATTTCGTATAGAAATATGACTCTTTAGAGATCATCTATATGTCAATTGCCACAGAAGGCACGATGTTGTTATTATAAACGAACTCATCTTACTTACAGAAATACCGGACCCGGGATATATAACACCGTGAGTACTTGTATACTAGCCTAAGTCGAGACTAAATCTAGCTCTAGTTTAAATACATTTTAACGATAATGAAATCTGGATAAACAACTATTTTGCTACCAAATTAGTCCAGAATAATATGATAATAAGTTAATAACATAGTACATTATTCGAAAACTTACTCACTCCAAGTCCAAATGACATGGTTTCAGTAACATGGCGGGGCACGTACTGTGAAATTGGTATATATATACCTCGACGAAATCATCTAATCAGTACCATTTATTCCAGATTTAAACCGGTATATGAATTAATACAACTTGTGAATATACTTCAATGTATCAACATGTGGGTCCAATTGTTATTTACCTAGTCTAATCGTATGTCTACCTATCATGCCCCTTGATGGTAAAACGCATGGATACGATGCATATGTTTTATGGTATATGTGTGACTTAGAAATGGTATTTAAAACAACTGCACAATTCCATGACTTTTTCGTGGAAGTTCGCATTTAGAGGTACTGTGTACCTATTATTACCACGGCGTTCCTGCGACTTGTGAAATTCGTCAGTATATCATTTGGATCAAATTGCTATTCGCCTAACTGAACCGTTACCAACCATGGCCTTTGCTGACCAAAGGCATGGATACAAAACACCTTTTGTAAATGATTTGACTTAGAACTGGCATTAAATACTACTATCAGGTATTTAAATCCAACATTTAGGTTCATTATACCTGAGCACTAAGTCCTCATTTTGAAGATTCTTCGAAACAACAATAGGGCCCTATATAGCAACCATTTATTAACTACAAAATATTTGTAAAAGTAAAGCATAAAGTGATCCAAACAGAATGAAAAAAAAAAACACTCATATTTATTTAGACCAAATGTCTGGTTACGACAATTGACCAAGACATCTTAACCAAATATTTAATATGTAATTTCCCATTGTGAGCTGTTTATGAATAATGAATATAACCTGGTGCGAAATCCTCTATAATTTATAATGAGGGTTACCAGCGTATTTTACTCATTCACAATACATTGTACCACTAGCTGGACGACGAGTGTGACTCTCCACGCAGTTGTATTTCAACCAGGCTGCGCTCACGAATCAATTCATGAACTATATATTACATGCACACTGCTGCTACGACACGATAGGTAGCGATAAATGTGCTGATTATAGGGTGTAATGTGCATATCGTGATTCACGTTAGACTTGAAAGTTATTGCACAACATTATTGAAATTAATTTCAACACGCAGTGACCATTGGTGGTCTGGTATAATGGCAATTTTGTTCTCTCATTTCTAATAGCATGCCATTCCATGCCTAAGCTAAACTAACGGGATGTAGTATGCTGCGTACATGTAATGCATAGTCAGCTAATAATGGGGCCGACTTCTCAGGATACCAAAATCAACTCTGTAACAATTTAATTTGGTATCCAGAAGTCCGCCCCGTTATTAGCAGAATATTCACTGCATGTACGCAGCATAATACATTTCAAAAAATTTAAAGGTATAATTTTGGCAGAAATGTGGAAATTGCAGTAAGATATAGGGGAATTATGTTTGAATAGATAATCGTTTTTCATAGCTTCTTTTATGTATTTACATACTTGTTTAGTACTTGTGAAGGTTAATGTATTCAGTATGGCTTTGACGTTATTCATATAATGACTAATGTGGAAAATGTTGTATTTACTTCTTATATCATCATATAGCCCACATTGGCATTGAAAATGAGTTTCGTTTTCAACCTTATCTGGCCAATGTGGACACAATATTTTTAACTCATCTATTGGTTTTGGTTTTGTGTATCTGAGAGTTTCTATATTCAAGGTGTATGCACTTATTGTCATTTTACTTAGTTCTTTTCTGATGTCTTTTGGTATATTGAAACTAAGATAGAATGATTTTACTGTAGAATTTAAATTTTCACTCGTTTGAGGTTTTCATTCGTTTATATTCGTTTGCTACCTTTTTGTTGTAAGTGGTCCTCATTACAACTTTAAATTGTGATTCTTCGGAAGTATCTATTATCTACTGGCACATTTGGACTAGTGTCACAGTTATGACTTAGATTGGGTTGGCGGTTTAATCCATATCGAAGGTTGTAGTTTCAGATAAGAAATGCAAGTAGTGTGTGTGTGTGTGTGTTGAGCAATACCACTCTGTAGTCGTTGAGGCACATTGTGTTACCCGTGATGCGGTTCACACCAAATGTGCTCAAAGGACCACACCACCTCACCACATTTTCTTTGATAAAGGTAATTGCTTTCTTATTAGTTACATTTTATTCGAGATATGCAACTACCCCATCCGAACATTTTATGTTAGATATAGGTGCAAGTAAATACACGTGCATCCCCGACATTTTTGACTGATACATGCATAAGTATGCCCTAAATATAACGTAATGTTCATGTACATTATTTTCTGCTACATGTTATTTGTATGTATATTTTATACATACACGTTATGCTATATACATATGCCTCGTGAATACGGGGCCCTGGTGACCCAGACGGAGTGTTCAGTGCATACACCGTCATAGGCCGTTCAGCGTGCCGAAGCTGGTTCGCCCACTATAAGCGCGGATTCTCGATCAACTCTAAAGGATCAGATTTGTGTATTTTGCTTTCCAAGTGTCGGTGGTTTCTACGCACAGTAGAGTGATTTCCAGTGAAATGTACCATATATGTGGTCTTTACTCGATCGCAAAAACTGACAACGTCGATATGGCCTAGTAGCTAAAATACCCCATCCACCAACCAACCTCGTGTCTGGCGAATGATAAATACACCAGTCTGAATATGACAACATACATGGTAAAACTAATCATCACAGTGTGAGTGCTTGTGACATTTTGGCATATATACTACGCACTTGTAATATTGCATGTCAATTTCTCTTATTCACTGACATAAATCCCAAGGCCTTGACGGACAGAGCAATTAATGAACACTGGCCAATGTCTGGTGGTCAGTTCTGCTAACGTGTTTATGACAATGGTAACGCCGTTTTTAATATTGTTCACATACTGAAACACACCTTAACTCGATTTATTGATTGACTGAAGGTTTAAAATCGTTTTAGCGGTTGGGCCATATCACGACAAGAGTATAATCAGGTATCAAAACAGTTTGTCGCGAAGCAAGTATGTAGATCAATCAGAGATTGGATCTGACTAAAACAATGAGCTTTGTATAAAAAGGAATGTTTCCATTTGGAGTTAGGAATATACATCCAAGAACTGACTAATGTGCAAGCATGCTATAAAACATAAAAGCAAGCAAACATAGAATACAAATTCTTAATAGATAGCAAATAAATAATTACCAAGGTTGCACTTCGAAATATGTAAAGTAGTTTCTAACGTCTGATTTGCATTGATAAGGTTTTTGTAATATTTGATTAATCGCGCATGAACTGATGGTCGGGTGGGTGTGGTAGAATAATGTCATATATCACTCAACCGACACCCTCAATCCATAACTGTTGGTGACTTTTTGTGTAAATAATTTTCTCATCCAGCATCTGGTAACTTTTTAATAGCTCAAATATGAACCTCTCTTTCTGAGCCTAAACTTCGGAGATATTTTGGCAATTTTATTTCGAAGCAACAGGCGATTTTTGTTGCGGAACAAGAGCATCGACACGAGTAGACTGTGGGGCAGTAATTGGCTCAACTTGTGTGGATTGCGTATGAGTAACGGGTGCAGCTTCATTGGACGTTTTATGGCCTGTGATACAGATTCTCGGACAGGATTTTGATCAGTTACATATACATCAAGTTGTGATGCACGAATATTGTAGGCCTGGCCGTTGTCTGTCTAAGTGCTGGCACCAGTTCACTGTTTTTTTTGCAAAAACGACACCAGAGTATGTGACTGGTTGAATTGATGGTCGAGCACCAACCATTTGCTTTACATTAATATATGATAGATGTTTATCAGCCTTACACCGTTGCAATTTGTATTCATATTCCCATATGGGACATGATAGGACCATTGTAGCATGTGAACGTTGACAGTTTGAAAACTGTTTTTGGTTTAGTACAATCCTTATGATCACGAACAGAAGCAGAACAGCGTGCACATATTAAGGTTTCTTTACTTTTACAATGTTCCTGCCAATGACTATACCACGACATTTAAGACATAGTACGGTACTTGGGACATATGCCGACATATATATCTTCATATATCAAACCTTCAATGCCGGCGGATGTTTGCTCCGATTTAAAGTCAAAAGATAACAATGCAAATGAACTTTTATTCCACCAACTGTCTTAGAACATCTGCGAACAACAGTAACTCCCCATTGTGCCATCTCAGCCAATATCTCCGACAGAAGTTTTGGTCATATCACGGGTTCACAAAACTGATCTGCTACTATTCGGTGTTTTGTGAGGAGCAACCGTGACTGGTATTTTTGCAACAGATGTTAACTACAACAAAGCATCAGATTGAACTTTGTTTGAACATTGGATCAGGAGAGAGCTATAGTCACTGGTCCGGTCCCGATCGGTTTGACAGATTTCAATTATCCAGAAATACTTTGAAGTGTCTTATCAATAACAATACGGAAGGTATTTTCATAGTCGGGTCGAAGATAAGAATCAAGTACTGAGGGAGTAACCCAGCATCATTGGAACTGATTGAGTCAAAAACAAAAAAGACTATCACAGCAGCCGCCACGGAATACCCTTCGAATTCTGGTCTGGCAAACAACTGGTACATAAAAGAATCGGTGACCCGTTTAGACACCTGTATTAGCCTCCCGTTACCACCCACCCATAGTAAGACATGATTCAACAATAAACAATCATCAGAAGAACACCAGAGAGACAGAAGAGAACATAAATATGAGACGTGAAACAGAAAACAATACTTCAAACATCAGACGAACACTAGCACAGATAACAACAATTTAATCTGAAACACTGGATGCGTGATTTATAATTTAGCCAATTGAGGACTCCCACACCATACCTACTAGGATGCACACACGATAGGCCTATTTTAGCTTAACTGTGAGTGAAATTGTATATGTGGAAGCTTTAATGAGTATGCTTTTCTGTACATTCTCTGCTTTGTTTTTAATCCAGGAAACCTGCATGCCATGTGGCGGCTATGTCTGCCAAATTGTACGTATTTTCAAATTGTAGCTGTGACATTTTGAGCACAAATTTTCCTTACGCGGTTGGCAATTTCATTCCAATAAAATAACCGAAAAAAGGAAATAGTAGACTACCGATTTACACGAAACTATCACGAAATTATGCTTGGAAAATCAATCTATGGGATCAATTTAACCACTTTTTGACAACAAATTTATGTGATACTTGAGATTTCGATGTTGGAAAATTAATGTTGATAACAGTTATTCCCAATGTACGTACTTGTATATATGTTTTTATCATATTTAACGTAAACCACACAATTAAATACAAATTACGCAGATTATATGTAGATACACATGGCACTGGAGAAAGAACACGAGTTGTCAAAGTTATCAGATCTCCTCCTCCCGAATTATATTATAAATAAGTGTGGATTCGTACATTATTTAATGATGATATGCATTGTGTCTGCCGAAGAACGGTCAATGTGGATATTTTGGACTCTTGCGGTAGACACCAGAGGGGTACTATCCCCTTGGGGTATTGTTAAGTGTGGCTGTATGTGTGACTGTTTGTGTGAATATTGTAGCGCATTATTCAATGTATGTATCGCATTTATGGATATGGCTCCCTTTGCTAATCTCATGTATCATCTCTCCTCATTTTGACAGTCGACCAGAAACTAGTGAAGTTAATGATGCAAGCGGGACTAACAACACCTATGATGAATTGTGTTATCCAGCGGGTGAGTTTATCTCAATGTGATATATCAAAATGTATTTTCTCAAAACCAATCTGGAAACAGTTGTAATTAGTTTGGTATAATGTATTTATCCACCTCTCATTATCTCTATTGCCTAAATAAAGCCTACCTAAATAACGTTACGTTTATTACGTCAAAGTAGCTTTATTATGTCAATGTATATTGATTAGGTTAGTACTACTTTCATGACGTAATTGTATATGCAAATTGCGCAAGTAACTAGGGATGTCAAGCGACCTGAATGACGTCATTGTGATTTTGGGACTTTTTTATCGTCCATAATTCACCGCGGCAATTGATACAACATTCGTAATCGGATATGTGTGTTCGCTCTAAAACACATGTAAACCATTAGCTAAAGGCCAGCTTAGCATATACATTAAAAAACACAAGGAACTATTTCGCTCTAAGTTGCACTCCTGTTTTCCCACGTCACGAATGCTACTTAGTTTGCTTGACCGAATACATGTAAGGGCGTCATCGAAGTAACGAATGTAAAACTGAGGAAAATGACAGATCTTCTGCACAAAATGCATGTTGTGTGCGATGGATAAATAAAATATGTAGCTAATGTTGTCGCTCAAACTGTGTATGTCCGCTTTGAGAATTTGGCATCTATTGGACTCGGTAAAGACTCGCCCAATAGATTCTCAACCCCCCCTCACGGACATAAACAGTTTAAGCTGCGACACTAGCGCTTTATTCTGTGTCACGCAATGTAAAAATCATCAGTCATCCGGAAATTGTAAGCACAATTATTTTCGTTTTTATAACTTGCACAATCATTAAACATATACATGAAATTATACACATCAAATTTGTTGATCGTTAGATCGAACAAATTATATATAGTATAAAAAGTTGCCGTTACTGATATCTATGACCATAATGTAATTATAGGCCTAATATCAAATCCGATGACCGCAAAATCAAGCTCATGAAAACTATTATATAGAGTTATCGTTACTGATAGTCTGATACGTAAGATCCATACTATCAAATCCAACAACCGTTAGTCAAGAATTCGTTACATTTATTATATAGAGTTACCGCTACTGGCATGCATACCCATGATGTATAATCCGACGATGGTAAAATCGAATTAATTTTATCTTTTATAGAGTTATCGTTCCTGATATGTATGCCCATAATGTCTAATCCCACAACCGTAAATCCTAACTCATAATATATTATAGCGCCCAGGTCGGAAGTGGTTTCACAAAATCGTACAATCAGCAATGAATCGAATTTGCTACTTCACAACTTCCAATATGCGGCAATTGACAATTATGTATTTATTTATTTATAAACAGTAAGTTGTTATGATTATTTCCTGCATAGGTTCATATTAGATCAGTTTCATTTGTTAGCTAAATGAAAGCAGTCACGGCGGCATGACGTCAAAACGTCATTTGTCTCTGCGGGCCAGAATCCAGACATGACTGAATGTGTCATCCCAATAATGTATAATCCGTCGATTGTAGAACCGAACTCATTTTTTTCTTTTTGACAGGAATTTGGTAATTAGTTTAATTTTGAATATAATCATCTATAGATTTACATGTTGGTCAATAAATGATGTATACAGTATAGTAAGTTCTACGTACCAATTCCACAACAAAATGCCAGAGTAATCTTCTAAATGTTCTTTACTAAACACTCATTGGTGAGTAGCCGCCATAGTAAACGTTCATACAATAAGTTCAAGAATCGTCCATATGTCGTTTGTTGACCTCATTATTTGAACATTGCCCACCAATGGCTCTGAATCATTCTGATCTTATATGGTCGGTGTTTCTGTCTGTCGTCACTCGAAATGAATCATAAACCCTTACAGTGCATACTTTTATAACAGAAAGGGAGAATCCATTTAGAATATATAGAGATGCTTAAGCAATTCCCTAAAACCTGCCACAACAGGTAATTACTTATACATGATTCACTTGCAGGTTGTCATGTATACATACTTGTTATACTACATCGATTCTTCCATTCATTTATAAATTTATACATTGGAATGATCCATTATTCAATTGGTGGGGTGTTCATGTATCACAGGTAGACGACAGACAGACAAACATATACTAAAAAAGCAGAATGATTCATACTCATTGGAGGGTCGTGTTGAGATAATAAGTTTAAAAAACGACAATTGGCATACAAGGACTAGGAACTATTTAGAGTGGAAGTGGTTAAACATCAAAACATGTTAGCAAGTTAAACAAGTTATATGAAAAATGAATGCGCAGAACATCTGTCTTGCGTTATACGGTATGTAGTTTGATGGAAATACAATACAACAATTTAATTGCATCAGTATTAGTTAGATATCTGGCGATTGCCATTTGTAATATAACACTAGCATGAGTTTGGAAAGCATTAAGGTTTATTAGTGCCCGACATAAGTTATTTTCAGCCCATGGCTAATGGCATGAATTGCTGTTAATAATTTCTGAAGGGCCGCTAATAAAACTGTAATGCCTGAGAAACTAATGTTGCTTCTATTATTACCAAGTGGTCCTGTTCCACGAGTGACATGACCAAACACTATTCAAGTCTAATGCATGTCAGTTGTTCCTGAAACATTTCGTCAGTGTATTTCGAAAAGGACGTATATCCGGTATTGGCGGGGAAATTCTTTTTTTGCATCATCAGATTATCCGTGTAAAATTACACAATATATTTAGAGTGTGTGCCCCTTAATCGTATGGAAAATACTTTTTCCCGCATTATTGAGTTGTAATTTCCAGTATAATATCATTTTGGTTGGGTGACTGGAATGTTTGTTTTCCAAAATATCGTACAAATATTTTTATTATTTGGAGACACGTCATTGGTGGTCAGAGTACTCGGAACATTGGATATTGAACACACAACAAATGGAAAGCGCAGGAACGTCAGACCCGTTATGACCCCCACAAGGGAAGCGAGATACTCAAGCTTTAGCGTTTAGCATAACAACATTTTCGAATTCAAATAAAAAACAATTCCAAAATAAATGTTGTATAGAATTATGACTCATGAGAGATCACCTATACATAAATGGCACGAGAAGGCACGATTGTGTATGATACAGTAGCTACATACACTCATCTTACTTACAGATATACCAGAACCGGAATATTTGGAATCGTGAGTATACGTATAATAGCCCAAATCGAGACTAAATCTAGCGATAATTTAAATACGTTTTAATCTAGTAATGATATATGGATAAACAACTATTGTTGCTACCAAATTAGTCCAGAATAATGTGATAATAATATACTATGCTATTCGAAAACTTACTCATTTCAAGTACAAATGACATGGTTTCAGTAACAGGGTGGAACACATACATTAAATTGGTATATTTACGGCCACGAAATCTAAACATCTAAACCGTACCATTGATACCAGATTTTAAACAGGTATATTAATTAATGCGACTTGTGAATATACTTCAAAGAGTGGGTCCAATTGTTATTCACCTAATCGAATTATATTTATACCTATCATGGCCCTTGCTGTTTAAAACGCATGGATACAATACATATGTTTTATGGTATTTGTGTGACTTAGACATGACAATTAAAACAACTGCCCATATCCATGTATTATTCGTGGAAGTTCCTATTTAGATGTACTGTGTATCAATTATAATGACGGCATTTCTGCGACTTGTCAAATTATTCACTATATCATCACGAACTAGCATTTAATACTATCAGTTATTTAAATCCAACATTTAGGTTCACTGTACCTGAGAAAATTGGGTGGGATAAATCCTCATGTTGACAATTCTTTGGAAGCACAATAGGACCAAATATAGCAACCATTCATTAACTCTCAAATGTTTGCAAAAGTAAAGCAGTGATCCAAACAGACTAATGGACAAAACTAAAGCACTGAAATTTCCCATTGTGAGCAGTTCATGAATACTGAATATATAAGAGAACCAGGTGTGAAATTCCTACAATGAGGGTTTCGAGCGAATTTCACCCATTCACAATACAAACCGATCATACCACCATACATACATGGCACCAATAGCCCGATAACGAGTGTGACTCGCCAACGTAGTATATCAACCAGGCCCTGCTAATAATTCAATTCATGAGCTGGATATTACATGCAAACTGCTGCTATGATATTATCGGTAGCGCTAAATGTGGTGATGATTGAATATAATATGTATATCACGATTCTCTTTCGACTTGACAGTTATTGAACAACATTATTTAAATTCATTTCAACATGCAGGGACCAATGGTGGCCTAGTATACTGATAATTTTGTTTCTCATTTCTAATAGCTTGCCATCCATGCATAAGCTAAACAGCAGGGTGTATTATGCTGTGTACATGCAGTGCAGTCTCTGGATATATAATTTAATTATTACAGAGTGGCTTAGCCATTCTGTAACAAATGAATTTGGTATCCAGATAAGTCGGCCCCATTATCAGCAGATTATGCATTGCATGTATGCAGCATAATACATTTCAACTAATTTAAAGGTACACTTTTGGGCAGAAATGTGGAGATGACATACAGCGAAGAGTACCTCATATCCACCAACAACACTGCTGTGAACACAATCCTGGTTGACACTATGCGAAAATAGCTAAGATAGTAATCATATACACATCGCGATATCAATTACCCATGTCAGGAAAATTCAGAGTTGTTAACACATCACCTGCCTGATCAATGTTGGAAAGCAGCATTTTGATAAGCATGACGTTATTAGATGTCAACACGGGTTACGCACGATTCAAAGTTTCCAAAATGCACCACAACCACCAAATTCCCCAAAACCAGGATATTCAACTGACATCCCATTTATTGCAATTTTCCAACTGATATTTCCACAGTCCTTACTGCTGGACATGTTGTCACAATCCCATGGTCAGACAGTGTCCACCTGGTAGCACATATGCGTCCAAACTCTCAAACTCATTTCATTTCCCGGTCGGGACAGTCGTCCGTCTTGCACGATATATATATTTGCGAATATCTGTCTGGAGGTGTGTATGTCCGCCATAGATATTAACGAGGAGCACCTGGATGGTTCCAACGTTTTGCACGTTAACGGTTTGTGGGCCCATGGAACCGGAAATAATTACATGAATACAATGCTACCACGATATTATACTGAACCATGGGAAATATAAACCTCCCCAATGGAATTATCCTGTCTAAAATTCCAATGAACCCATATTGGCATTTGAACCCGATCTTGTCAATCAAAGTTTGATTGACGACATTGATTTCTTTGATGACATCAGTGATTACCCATCAGTTATAGCGGTTGCTGTGCCGTGTTTACCCACTATTCGAGCCTCAATTGGAAGCCATTGTGAGCATGAATACTCTCGACCGGAAGCATACCTCCCGGGCTAACGGTCCTGCAAATTCGTTGTTGACACATCCTGTATTCTTAACGGCGAGACTATACCGAATGCTAGTCTGTAATATTGTAATGATGATACACCTCGTGAGTTTAATGATGGTTAAGATGTGCTTAGAGATGCAAGCAAAACCATTTTTTTATAGTAACGAGATTTTGTCACATATACAGGTACAGGAAAACACACTTGAACGTGTTCGAAAGAATACACATCGTTTAATAGGCACATTGATACCAATGTGGACATTTCTTTGTAAAAACTGAAGTGCTTACACTAAACGTATGCACTCAGCCACATGTATGGTGTGTATGTCGTGCCACCAACATAGCTTAGCTAATCTCATATCTGAAATGTTGTCTTATTACAGAACGAAGATATTCTTGGCAAAATTATATGAATAACACAAGTAGTGGTCATATACCAAATTTTCAAACAAGACTTTATTTTTTAACACTATATCGATGTACTTAGCGACCATAACCGAAAACTGTTATGCAAATTCCGGACTAGTAACCATAAATTACCACTACCGTCTGACGTGTAATTACCAATGCCCGGCGCAGATTGCTCCAATGTTAACTGGTCGACGTCCTAATGCAATCGTGATGAGAGACTTGCTCAGCGAAGATAATAGAACACATGTCCTCAATCTGTGGGAATTTATTAAGATATTAGATCGAGAAATGACCGAATGACTCAGATATAGCTGTACAAGAACAGTACCGATATATGCATACGCATAGTTATACTTAGAATATACATATTTAAATACTTAGATTTATGCATATATATTAAATATATATTAAATATATACGTACATACATATAGTCTTGATCTACTCATGTTACAGTGGTATAGATAGTTATCTAAGAATATTAGTTATGTACCCATATAGTAGATAATTTGTCATCCGGAAGTTCACATGACGTCTACACTTATTACATACATGTATATTTAATTATTAGTATCTTCATACCTCTGTTATGTTTATTGATGCATGCTAAATATGATGTATGTAAACTATTTATAAAGTGACACTTTTGGATTGATGGATAGAAAAGGGGAGGGGCACCAAATTAAATGAAACATATCTCTCGCCGATTTCTACCAAACTGATTTATAGTCGTCTATATGATAGATGTGTTGTAGTGATGTGGGTTAAATATACTCAAGTGGCACAGTGTGTTTCAAGGGTGGAGGATGCAGGGCACAAAACAAAATAATAACCACACATTTTCCGAAGTAGCACCATTCGGTGATCTGGAGAGCACACAAAATGATACTTTTGTGGTCGATTTTACTAAAAAAAATTATGCATCATGAACAATCATATGACATGCTTTAAAGTTCCCAATGTGGCGAAAATGGTGATAACGACAGGTGAGAATTGGACGTCGTGGAAATGGCACCAACATTGACAAAAAAGTATTGCGGACATCAGAAAACTTATCTATACTAATCTATATTTCTTATCTGACGACATAGTTTGAACTTCCCACGTCGCGCGGTCCATGTCAGTGGTTGGAGTCGGGGCACAATAAAGGCCATGGTAACGGGAGTAATCGTTGACATTGATAATGACTGCCGAACTATTCCAGCCAAATTCTTGTTCATATTTTAACCGAAATATAACATATTCAAAGCTTTTTGTTACCGTACTCTTTAGTCTGAGCTAAACCGGGATCCTGTGCTATTCTACAAATGAAACCATTGATTAACTATATAATTTGACAGGCAATCAGAAAATCATGAAGTGAAATACACGAATACCATTGGAAAGAGTGAAACACACTACAGTGAAGTTATACGGTCAGCATCGAAACATATCAACAGCGGGTATGAAAAATACTGCGGTGACCGGACAGCAATGATGAGTCACCAATGATGACTTGGTGGGTAAGTCAACAACACCATGGTATATCAAAATCGATTGTTCTCAAAGCCTGCTCTAAACTATAGGAAATTGTAAGCACGCTTTTCTCTATGTCTACAATATTAAACAATCATCAAACTTGCTAGATATACAGTACACTCAGAGTGTGGTATAAGGAAAACACTCAACACGGTGGGAACCACACTAAGCCCACCGTGAATCACCGGCATTCACGGTGATTTTTCCACGGTGATCCACGGTGAACTCGAGTGGATCGGATTAAGTTGAATAAACAAACGTCCGGGTGACTTGTCGGTGATCACTGGGAATCACCGCGAATCACAGAGAATCGCCTCAAAACGCCAACAGCTATATTGTATCACGTCATGCATAGCCGAAACCCTTTACTGTAGTTTATTCTAAAGCATACACTCAGTGGGCCATGCATTGTATGTTGTTGTACATTAAATTTATATTATGGTTGATATTTTCAAAAATTCCAGAATGATTAACTATCTACATGTACATGTATAGGTAAAATAAATAAACAATTTGTTATTGTATTGATTGATTTCTTCCGCCCCATGATCACTAATTTCAAATTTTAAGCGCAAATTTCGTATTATTTACACACATGCACACATATATATATATATGTATAATATAATGATCCAAGTCCATTAAACAATTAAATTTGTTTTAATTTATTTTTAATAATGCTATCTTGTTTAGCAAAATGTTTAAAAGATCGAAATGTGCGCGAAACGCAAATATGGATAACATTCCCTAGCTCTCTCATTTGTTCAGGCCCCTACATCAATGCATGCATAAACGTTCCGAGGGAAGACTGATTCAGCTAGCGTAAATGTTTTTTTTATTTATTGGGGTTTTGGATTTAACCCTGGATGATTTGGAAGGGGCGGAACTACTCCCCTACAACCCACTTTTGAATTTTAATGATTATCATGCTATGTGTGTATAATAACATGTAGTGGATGAAACGGGTGTATAGTGTAAATACATGTGTATATACTAGCTAAAATAATAAAACAAAATGTCGGTGACCACTAGGATTCACATATACAGTACACTCATCGTGTGCTGTAAGGAAAACACTCAACACGGTGGTGATATTTTTGGGAGAGTGATTCACGGTGGCCCACTCAACACCGTGGGCCTTAGTGGAGAGGATTAGCGATGCGCTTTTGTCTCATCAACAAGGTGATGGCAGTGTATTCCCACCTCACTACAAAACACCGCGAATCACCGTGAAACACGGTGGATTGCCGACAATCACTGCTAACCCATTATATTCGCAACCTTCAAAGCATTGCATTTTCCACCATTTACTTTTTATTTGTTTTCATTTAAAAAAAATTGAAAAGGACAACATAGTAATGTAAATTAAAATTAGCTGTAGGGGACGCTTTATTATACTGTGGTCCGTTTGTGTGCTTCGCGCACATTTTTATCTTTTAAACTTTTTGACATGTTGACTTGAGAGAAAAAAAAACTATAATGTTTTCAGTTTCAACTTCTTGCTCAATTTAAAGGCACTTGTTGGTTTGAATGTCCAAATTATGATCGATTTTGATACATCGCGGATCATGGATCAGCATATGCCGATAAGTACGCTAAAAATGATATACATGAACGGCCTCTTTCTTGTTGTATTAATTATTGTGATCGAAGAACGTTTGGGTCCCAAACGTTCTTCGGCATACAGATAATTCCCAGTATTCTAGTCATTACATAGTACAAATAAAGAGCGTTTATTTCACTTATCAGCGAAAACTGAGGACAGCTCGTAAATATCTCTGACATTATCAAATATATGTTTTGTTCCGAGCAGGTGCAACTAAATATATCGCGTATTTATCAATATATCATTGTAATAATAGTATCATTTTCAAACTTTAGTAAAACTAACACCGTTATATCACCCACCAGGTTGGTACCATTCCAATTTTGGTTTAATGATCTTTATTGCATCCAATTTTCCTGGGATACATGTGCATGTACATAGATTTTCGGTATCAATTAAAGTCATTCGTGTGCGTAAATATGCAACTATATACTTGTTGTATAAGCTTTGTTTTAACTTTTTATCTGTATGTATGCACATTTATATATCGCATGCCTGTGTCTAATGTGGAAGTTGTGTGGTTTCGGATTACTCGTTCACCATCATTACGTCATTATGTATACACAAAGATAGCACACGAGAAAACTACAGGATGCTCGGGTATTCAGCTAACTGAATTTGACCGTTGTTATGTAATATTGCGCATTGCGGATCGCAACTGTGTTTTTTTAATTCCTATCTGATTTTCATGATATAATAAAAGCTATATATCTGAAGGATTTAAATTCCGAATCGCGACGGACTGATTTCG
The DNA here is from genome assembly GCA_032622095.1 of Siphonodentalium dalli. Classification (NCBI taxonomy): domain Eukaryota; kingdom Metazoa; phylum Mollusca; class Scaphopoda; order Gadilida; family Siphonodentaliidae; genus Siphonodentalium; species Siphonodentalium dalli. The sequence goes on from CP136068.1 coordinate 14,832,550, forward strand.
TGGTATCCAAATGATATGTCGCAGGGTAAATCCGATGTTAAATTGGTTAACATGTTTTTAACCAATAACGATATATATATACCTCAACTAACCATATTGTAGACGATAGTATGGCAAATGCAATTGTTGAGTAATGATAAAGGGCATTTTATTATTTAAATATTGGATATGTAATCATCGCGTTCGAGTTAGCAGAGGCTTATACACGCATAAATTAGTTTTAAAATATGAATTAACTATATTTTACTCTGGATAGACCTCAGTATTCCCCAACATCAAACGTACGTTGCCCATTAATTTGTGTCTTCGCAATAAAGCATTCAATCATTTCATATGAACTGCCACATAACGGTACGTAGTCGGAATTAGGAAAGATAATACGGTAACTTAATATAGATCACAATCCCGGAGGTTTAATTTATTCGGGATAAATAAATATAGCATATAAACATACAGCATTTTTTAAATGTGTTTTCATTCGTACTGAAGAGAAAGTTTATTTTTACCATTTATATGAATAGACTAGCAGTAAACGCTCTTTATTGTTCCAACGTGACTAATAGCAATGGTACTTATATGTATATGGTAAATATAAAGAGCATGTGTCATACGGACTAGAGGAAACACCTGAGTCTGATTGCATGCGACAGTACCGGCGTACATTTTATTTGTGGCCGCTAACACCGGAACAATAGCCATGCGGGATGTGTACTGTGCGCCTTACTTCATTCTGAATGGCAAAGTAACACTACATGTAAATGTAGCTCATATGGTTATGATTGAAACTCGCACCCTATGCGCGGCGCTGCAACGGGGACAATTAAATTTGACACCTCTTACAGACTTGGCTGAACTGTCAAAGTTATGTAAGAGCTAACTGACTCCCATAAATCTCTACTCTTGTCACTCACGTAGATATCATACTGCAATAGCTCAAATCACGTTATCCCTTGATATCATGTTCAAATCATGTTACTGCAAACTTCATAACATTGAAACAAAAACAACACAGGTAACAATTCTCTTAATCAGTAACTGTATATCAGGATGTGGTTGAGGTAAATGCTACCGTATATCAGGCTTTTTGCAGTACCGAAATCTCCAAATCTTTCAAACCGGAGCGGCATTATCATATAGTTCAGCCGGACTATTGCAGGGATCGGGTCATTACTTAGCAAAGTAATTCATTACCATTACAGGTACTTACCAATGCCATTAATTTCAGTGTTAGGTTTAAATAGACTTACTGTAAGCAATACACTTATTAATTTAAACGATAAACAAGACGAATCGTTATAGTCCAGGAGATATTGGTCGACCTCTGCACCCCCCCAGGACTTAACGTCACCCCACTAATTTTCTTCCTTAAGGTCTCCTCTAATTTTTTTCACTTGTTAACAAGAACAAAAAGTGGCCGCAGAGACTCCAGGCAAGATGGCGTCCATCATGGCGGCCATTTTTTTTAAATGCACCAGGTCTCTTTGATCGCCATTATAGTAAAGATGATAGCAAATGCGGTCTTGTTTTCCGCTCGATTCGTTATGCTAATATACAACCCTTACAAATTAGCCAAAAATCCGACACCAGAATCCAATATGGCGGCCAAGATGGCGCGCGAAATATGAAAATATGCTAGTTTTCTGACATGTTACAACCTTTCGTTTGTCTCTGTGGGAAAATTTTAGAATTTTTGCATCATGTTATACATTTATCATATAGAGGAGTCATTGGCGAACACATGGGGACCATAATATGCATTCATTGCGGGATATTTTTGTCAGATATCACGTTTTCCCAAATGCCGGTATCATAGGTCAAAGCCGAATCTCCGTTAATAACGGGATGTTATATTTCGAATCAATGAATGTTATTGCTATTATAACAACACCCATGCATATATATTTGCATGAGATACTCGAGCTAGGATTCCTCTTATACCTGAGAGGAGGAATATTTACCCAAATCCAAGATGGCGGCCAAAATGGCCACCAGAAATAAAAAATCGCCGAAAATCGCTGATTTTAACATCAGTGAGCATTATTGTCATGACAACTCCACACCTGCTTACTATTGTAAGTTGGGAACACTTAGGCGAAGAAATTTCCTTGTACCATATCCAAATAAAAGTCCCCCAAATCCAAAATGGCGCCCACAATGGCAGACAGATTTTGAAAAATTACCGAAATTCCCTCATATTCACATCATTGGGCATTATTGTCGAGACAACTCCATCCATGCGTACAGTTGAGTTGGAAATACTGAGGTGAAGTAATTACCTTACATCTCATGCAAGAAATTGTTTTCCAAATCGAAGATGGCGGCCAAAATGGCGACCGAAATTTGAAAACACGCCTACATTCATTTACTTTCTTAGGATGGGCGTTATTGTTTCGCGATTTCTACCCACCAGTACATGTTGATATGTATGAATTATTCATTAGGGTTTGGCAATTGATACTCACAGTCAATATGGCGGCCAAACTGGCGGGCAGAAATTGAAAAGAAGCCGATATTATCACATACTAATTTCAACTTTTTGTCATAATATTGATTTGTATAAACAAAACGGTACATAATATAAGCCATATATTAGTTCCAATGTAAGTCGTAGCCTTTTGGAAGGATGAAAACCCACAATCGCAATGTGGCATTTCAAAATCCATTCTCCACTAAGGGCTCATACTGGCCGTAACCGTATATAGGTGCGCCGAATAGTCATATTATGACTTCCAAGAATCAAAACAACAGTACCTGAGCTTATTCTGAATTGCCACATTCAGCATTATCTAGACTCGTTTCCGTCTCTTCGTCATATTAATCTATCTCACTCACAACAACAGTTCACTACTCTTCTGTGTAGGAGTGTGCCAATAATCGCAATGTTTCAAACAATACATATGTCGGTGTCCAGCTCACGTGTTGGTTTCGAAAGCTTGGAATTCTTAGCGAGCTTCATTCGTGGTATAGCTTATGATATAAGTCAGATACTACATATGGGGTATATGCGTCATCTTGTGCGATACACTATATATAAAGGTATTCGGTCGATGCGTATACTAGCTTTCATAAGGATCTATCTGCTTATTGTCAGCTTTGGTGACCTAATGGGGATAACAACGTGTACGCCTGGTGATCTTCCCAAACAGCCACTTCTCAATATATGGTTCATCAATTGACATACTCATCTAATGCACTGACGTACCCGGACAACTTCTGTATATGGCTTCGAATGTTGAAAGCCCGACATTTGCCGGATGCAATTCTGCTAAGGCGTAGAAGACCATAATGCATAATATACCCAAACTCCTTGAACATGATCATAAGAAAAGGCTTGTTGGCGTCCAGCAATCGTCTCACCGAACAGATCCAAGCAGATGATAACAATACACACGTTGCTAGTGTGTGGGTATGTATCATGATAGTGGAAATGAAATTGGACCATGACTGTACCGCCCCTTATTTTGTTATGTTTTAGATTCAGACAGGATCTCATGTGTGGCTTTGCTTTCCTTGTATACTAAGATTGTATGTTCCCATCCGTTTGGAAGCCGTTCTTAAACAACTGGATCAGGGGTATGTCATTGGCTACTGCTGTATAAGCCCCACAAAGACTGTGGTGTAATCTTAAATGCGATACCTTTGATAGTTGGTTGATATGTCATACTCACGCTGGGTGGTATGGTTCAAGAAAGTACAAATGCCATCAACAAAAGGGTGAAATTTTCAACGCGAAGAACATCCAGAGGAATGTTACGTTGATGAGCTGTTGCATTCAGTTCAACACACGTTGGTACACCAAGTGATTTCTTGATAACATCACCAATGCGACCATTTTCCTGCATGAGACATTAACTACTATATTCTAAAGTTATATATATAAAGCTATATGATCATAAAGGTCGCGTTCCCCAACGGCCACAGCCATCGCCATCGAGACTGTAAATTGTTCTTTAAACACATAGTGAAATAAATGCACCACATTTCCTGACATTCTCTTGAATAATACCGCCCACATACTGACACTAACCCCGAGAGAGGATAACAAAACACGCATACATCCATGCTATAAAGACATTATCCTTTAGTCCATCCGACTGTTTTGAGGGAGGCTAGCATATTATTATCCAGACAAAAGTGTACGTAGTTGAATCAGAAAGGCTAAACAAAACCGACACGCATGACATTCGATATCTTAAACATGCACCAGGTGTAGGGGTGGTGTATACAGTGACCCATTTCATTCCCACTATCATGGCGCATTTCCACAAACTAGCACCGCGAGCATTGTTCTTCTCTGCTGGGAGATATTCGACGAGACAACTGCGGGGCGTCACACAGTTTGCTTCGGATAATGGTAAAGAAGTGTGGGTAGTCTGTACACCAGGGTCTTCTCCTTAGCTGATAGACATCTGTCCAAGGGAATGAGACAGCTAGCAACCTTCGAAACACTGTCGAAGTTGTCCACATATGCCAATGCGTTCGCTGAGTGTGAGTTGACGAACTATCTATTGAGAAGTGACTAGCTAACTGGTTCGCCAGGTGTACATGTCGTTATCCCATGGGGTATGAGACACATACATAGAGATGACCTTCTGTAAGCTAGACACCGGAAAATGAATTGTTTGAAACGTTATGATTAGAGGGACCCTACTCACAGGAAGTGGTGAATACTTTGTCGGTGTGAGCGACCTAGATTTATCAGATAAAGAAATGGAAGCTGGTCCAGATAATTATGGACGTGCCGTGGCAAATCAGAATCTGTTATCAGGTAATTGTTCTTATATAACTATTCGGCGCACATACGCTTACGGCCATTATCGGCGCTAAGTGGAGACTGGATTTCGAAATGCCACATCGCGATATTAATTGTGGTGTTTCATCTTTCCAGAAGGACACGAGCTATGTTATGCGTTTTGATACCTTTAAGTTGAACTAGTAGATGGTTTATGTACAATTTCGTCCATACATACCGACAAAAAGTTGAAATTAATATGTGAAAATATCGATTTCTTTTCAATTTCTAGCCGCCAATTTACCAGCGATCTTGGCTGTGAGTATCAATTGCCAAACTCTAATGAATACTTCATGTCACATTCCATATCAACATGTAATGGTGGGTAGAAATCGCGAAACAATAACGCCCATCCTAAGAAATTAAAGGAATGTAGATTTGTTTTCAAATTTCGGTCGCCATTTTGGCCGCCATCTTCGATTTGGAAAACAATTTCCTGCATTAGATGTAATGTAATTACTTCACCTCAGTATTTCCGACTCAATTGTAAGCATGGGTGGAGTTGTCTCGACAATAATGCCCAATGATGTGAATATGAGGGAATTTCGGTGTTTATTCAAAATCTGTCCGCCATTGTGGGCGCCATTTTGGATTTGGGGGACTTTTATTTGGATATGGTACAAGGAAAGTTCTTCGCCTAAGTGTTCCCAACTTACAATAGTAAGCAGGTGTGGAGTTGTCATGACAATAATGCTCACTGATGTTAAAATCAGCGATTTTCGGCGATTTTTTATTTCTGGTGGCCATTTTGGCCGCCATCTTGGATTTGGGTAAATATTCCTCAACTCAGGTATAAGAGGAATCCTAGCTCGAGTATATCCTGCAAATATATATGCATGGGTGTTGTTATAATAGCAATAACATTCATTGATTCGAAACATAACATCCCGTTATTAACGGAGATTCGGCTTCGACCTATGATACCGGCATTTGGGAAAACGTGATATCGGACAAAAATATCCAGCAATGAATGCATATTATGGTCCGCATGTGTTCGCCAATGACTCCTCTATATGATAAATGTATAACATGACGCAAAAATTCTAACATTTTCCCACAGAGACAAACGAAAGGTGGTAATATGTCAGAAAAATAGCATATTTTCACATTTCGGCGGCCATCTTGGCCGCCATATTGGATTCTGGTGTCGGATTTTTGGCTAATTTGTAATGGTTGTATATTAGCATAACGCATCGAGCGGAAACAAGACCGCATGTGCTATCATCTGTACTATAATGGCGATCAAAGAGACCTGGTGCATTTAAAAAAAATGGCCGCCATGATGGACGCCATCTTGTCTGGAGTCTCTGCGGCCACTTTTTTTTCTTGTTAACAAGTGAAAAAAATTAGAGGAGACCTTAAGGAAGAAAATTAGTGGGGTGAAATTAAGTCCTGGGGGGGGGGGGGTGCAGAGGTCGACCAATATCTCCTGGACTATTACCTATCATATTTCTTCCAAGATAATCTTTTATCACATAATTTGGCCATAAAAGCAGTTTCATAATTATCGGTAATAGACACGTTTAATATCAGCGCGTGCGATGACGTCACGGCGTTCTTCAAATAACTTGCGATCGCTGTAGTTTATGATTGTTGTTTTCGATTAATATTTCGCATTGCTTCGGGTTTATTTGATCATGTGATAAAATGTATCTCGCACTCGTCCTATTTTATACGTAATTTATCAACCTCGTCCTCTAAATTATATTTGAGCCTCGGTAAACCTCGGCTCAAATCGAATTTAGTGAACTCTGTTGATAAATTCCGTATAAAATAGAAACTCATGTGAGATCCTCTATATATTATTTAGGCCTAATATAAATGACACTGGGGACAACTTCGATCAAGTAATTCAAAAATGAATGGGAAAGTATTGATTTTTGTGTGAAAAGGTTCATTACGAAACGTTGTTACATGTAATGCTAAAATGGGCACATCCTTCATGTAAGAATACTCAAAACCACACAACCCATCCATTGTCCATATGCAGAATGGTTAGGTTACACATTCATTTTCATTACCTGAGAATAAGTAGTGCGTTGTAATGCATTAACAATAAATATAGCCATTACCACACATACACCATATATAACAACCTTCTACATGTACATGTATATGTCAGATATGTTAGGAACCACTAACGACCCCACACTTTGTGGCACAGTAAGCTACAAAACATGTATCAGTATCGTTACATTACATTAAACCCTAGATAAATCGTTGAAGGCAATACGTTGGTATCATGTGATAGTTTCACGAAAATATCTAAATTTCAGGAATAAAGGAAACGGAAAATGTTGAACAGTGAGTACACATATTCTAGTTTAAATGTTGAACAATGAGTACACATATTCTAGTTTAAATGTTGAACAGTGAGTACACATATTCTAGTTTAAATATTGAACAGTGAGTACACATATTCTATTTTAAATGTTGAACAGTGAGTACACATATTCTAGTTTAAATGTTGAACAGTGAGTACACATATTCTAATTTAAATGTTGAACAGTGAGTACACATACTAGTTTAAATGTTGAAGAGGGAGTACACATATTCTAGTTTAAATGTTGAACAGTGAGTACACATACTAGTTTAAATGTTGAACAGGGAGTACACATAGTCTAATTCAAATGTTGAACAGTGAGTACACATATTCTAGTTTAAATATTGAACCGTGAGAACACATATTCTAGTTTAAATGTTGAACAATGAGTACACATATTCTAGTTTAAATGTTGAACAGTGAGTATAAATATTCTAGTTTAAATATTGAACAGTGAGTACACATATTCTATTATAAATGTTGAACAGTGAGTACACATATTCTAATTTAAATGTTGAACAGTGAGTACACATACTAGTTTAAATGTTGAAAAGTGAGTACACATATTCTAGTTTAAATGTTGAACAGTGAGTACCCATATTCTAGTTTAAATGTTGAAAAGTGAGTACACTTATTCTAGTTTAAATGTTGAACAGTGAGTACACATATTCTAGTTTGAATCTAGACGTTGGCTACGTAGCCTTGTTAACAGTGTAATGCTACACGAATCACAGCTATTGTTTGTACCAAACAAGTGTGGAATATTAATTTTGAACTCATTATGACTCCCCTTGTAAGTACATGTATACTCAACATGACTTTTTGCACCAGGCTTGAAGTTGTGGTGCCGGACATTGGCAGAATAAGGTCCACAGAGGGTTAATTTACTTACCTTAATCCACACAGCGGGCTATCGTCACAGAATACATGCTCTTGGTACCTCATTATGCATTGCTTCACCTGCTGTGTGGTACCTAGACACACATCTACGTTCCAAGATGGTGATGTGCATCCATTATGCACATCGATTATGTTGTCGGGCCATTTGGGGATATAAATAAACTGAACTAAAATACAAAGATAAACTTTCGAAAGAAATTTCTAAAGAAACTTCTAGAAAAGATGAGACAAAAGCAGAATAAGATTCACGACGGGTGAATTGGGTGACACTAGCCCGTTGTGTGGGGTAGCATCGATCAATTCACCTTCAGGTGACCTCATTTTCCATGTGACTGGCACAATATTTTGAGGCCTCTTTACAGACCTCGATATCTTCAAACAAAAATAACCGATTGATTTCTCAGTAATAATGCTAATAGTTGCATGCAAACCATTTCTTGTTATCAATTAAAACTGGTCGAAAATTAACCAACATAATCCCTCTCCTGACAATCTAATTATTGAATTTGAAGCTTCAATTGTTAAACATTTGGAGGTGTGGACCAAACAGCCCCAGAAACATTAATATTATACACCATATAGATTGCCCCCACTATTGGAGAGTTTCCACGCGATATATCCTATGTTTATAAAGACACAAACTCATTTATGTCAAACAATTACCAAGAGTAGGAAAATATTCTACATTTGGTGAAACATAACTAATTATTGGTTTCAATACACATCTGTCAGATCCATTTCAAGCTACGTGTCCATTCAGGCTATGGTCTTACAATCTCGTCCAAATACGGATACGATAGGCGAGAATCGCATGCGTTTTGATATGTCGATGCCGTCTGGAGAGTTTGGCGGGACCAGCATCCCGTCTCGATTTGCTCAGTCTACCCTTGATGCTATAAAGTGGTAGCCGCGGGCGCTTATATATAGAGTTGTTTTTATGAGCCATCAGGCCCCCGCGGCAGCGGTCGCTGGCGCGACCTGACTGCCTCGATATCAATTTGAAAAAGGGGTGCTTAATTTTGTGTTTCCCCAACAGGTCTTAGACAGTAATAACCGATTGATTTCTCAGTAATAATGCTAATAGTTGCATGCAAACCATTTCTTGTTATCAATTAAAACTGGTCGAAAATTAACCAACATAATCCCTCTCCTGACAATCTAATTATTGAATTTGAAGCTTCAATTGTTAAACATTTGGAGGTGTGGACCAAACAGCCCCAGAAACATTAATATTATACACCATATAGATTGCCCCCACTATTGGAAAGTTTCCACGCGATATATCCTATGTTTATAAAGACACAAACTCATTTATGTCAAACAATTACCAAGAGTAGGAAAATATTCTACATTTGGTGAAACATAACTAATTATTGGTTTCAATACACATCTGTCAGATCCATTTCAAGCTACGTGTCCATTCAGGCTATGGTCTTACAATCTCGTCCAAATACGGATACGATAGGCGAGAATCGCATGCGTTTTGATATGTCGATGCCGTCTGGAGAGTTTGGCGGGACCAGCATCCCGTCTCGATTTGCTCAGTCTACCCTTGATGCTATAAAGTGGTAGCCGCGGGCGCTTATATATAGAGTTGTTTTTATGAGCCATCAGGCCCCCGCGGCAGCGGTCGCTGGCGCGACCTGACTGCCTCGATATCAATTTGAAAAAGGGGTGCTTAATTTTGTGTTTCCCCAACAGGTCTTAGACAGTGCCGTCCGCCCACCCTAAAAGTGATTTTTCCTATAGTGTTTTTGAAACGTGTCTCTTTGTGGTGTCATTCTTTTGGTATGATTTTTTACTAAATAACGGGTATGTTAGAGTTACATTTCTTTGAATTTTACAATCGAAACATATTCGCATGCGATGCTGAGTCACGCGGGACACGGCAAACTAAATCGCGCGCAAATTGGCTTGCGATTTTTCAGCATCCCACCCCATTTGGCATGCGATAGCGTTTGTACTAGGTGGTCCATTACACACATATAGCCCTAATGTCATACCCGACGATAGTATAGGCAACGTAATTTTTCTTTGAAAATGACAATTTATATAAGTTCAAAGTCACATGTTCACAGATATAACAGATTGCCCACCACCTTCAACATTATGATTTTGTATAGTTTAATTGAGCTCACATGTTGTTTTATTCCCCATTAACGCATATACGGATATTTGTCTCGCCTGTAATTGGGCACTGCATTGTTGTTATTTTTATTTTGGGAATTCCTCCACTGGAACCACATGCAATAAACCCCGTTCTATACTGAATGGATTATCCCATTGAGTTATAAAAGTATACATTGTAATATTATATTGTTCATTTGGAGGTGTGTTCAAGTATTAAAAGCTGACGACATTCATAAATCAGATCATACACGGGGAGAATGATTCGTATTCATGGTTGGGAAATGTTCAGATAATAAGTTCTACAAACGACCACAATATCCCAGATAGCACACCTATGTTGGGCCAACGTTGGGCCAACGTCATTTCTATCGTTGGGCCACCGTTGGAATCCAACGTTGGGCCAACTATGGCTGTTGCCGCTGGCTCGGCGTCGGCGCGACGTTGGATCCCGTCGTCGACTCGACGGTCGTTCGACGTGGAGCCGACGTTGGTGCGCCCGTCTGGCACCCGACGTAGAAACGACGTCGAATCAACGGTGAATTCCACTAATAATACGACGTTGGGTCAACGTTGGGCCAACGTCATTTCTATCAACGTTGGAATCCAACGTTGGCCAACTATGGCTGTTGCCGCTGGCTCGGCGTCGGCTTGACGTCGGATCCCGTCGTCGACTCGATGGTGGTTCGACGTCGAGTCGACGTTGGTGTGCTGTCGGGCACCCGACGTAGAAACGACGTCGAATCAACGGTGAACTCCACTAATAATACGACGTTGGGGCAACGTTGGGCCAACGTTGTGTTTGGGCATTGACAGGGGCGGATCGAGGCTCCATTCGTAGGGACGATTCCCCTCACATTAGGGAGTCCTTATAAAGTTAACACCAATAAATTTAAAGTCCCACATAATTTTTGCAACTTCAAAGTATTATAATTGGAAATAACATTCAAATTCACAAATATAAAACCAGAAGAAAATGAAACATATATAGAAACAAAATGTATGCCGATTTAAATAAAGACAAAATGACATGTCATTAGTTGTTGATTTTAAGAATCTTGACCATCTACTCACTCTAAAGAAAAATATTTTGTATTGGTCTCCTGAATAAAGTTATCGAGAATGCTACATATTTGTGTTAGCTTATATATCCCTTACCATACAAAAGAAATGAGTTTATTTCAGCTTAATTTGCGATTTTGTGCTCTCGATAATGTTGGGAACAAAATGTTCAAACATTATGTGTCTTTAAATTTTGGTCAAGTTACATCTTCTTCGAACATCATTATTCTGGAGAGTGATCTGATGTAGATGTGCAAAATTTGAAACGGCTCAAAGTGCATATGATTAAATTAAACCTAGTAATTGCTCATTTACGTACCAGTACTATTATATAGAGCGAACTCTGTGCATGGTGATATAAAATGTCACATAAGAAAGAATATCGCGTTTTTGAAATCCTTTTTCTGATTAGTCCATGATACTTCAGATTCTGAGTATATAAATTCAATACAATGCATGTACAGCAATTAATTTTATCTGTTGACATATTATGAAATGAGCAATTACTAAGCTTATTTGTATCTATGCACATATGTATGCCGCTTGTTGCATATGTTGGAATGATTTATCTGGGAGAAATTAAACCCATGGATCCATAAAGATTAATTTATGTATACAAAACCCAACATATTATATGAAATATAATATTTCCATCATTCCATGATATGTCATGAACTGGATTCAGTGTACTCATGGCTCATGCATATATGTATGCAGGAACTTGTATGAAGCAACTGTTTTGTTGGCCATTGATTGACAATTCTTCTGCATAAATCATATCGCGAGAGAAACCATTTTATATTCACCTCCTTGAATATTTGGAATTTACCATTTTCATAGGTTATCATTAAGTTATTAATAACTGATGTATCAGATGTATAACTGCCACAACAAGATGAACACACATCATCCTTTCAGTGCCGATTATCGATACACCGATGAATGCCGAGTTGTTTTTGCATCTGATTGAATGCACAACACGGGACAAGTAAGAATTTCCATCCAAGTGAATAATCATAAACTGACGAATTCATGTCGTACATGGTGTTATGTCGCTCGCGCTGGTGTCAGTCGTGCAATAATATTCACAATATAACGATGTGCAACACGATATAGACCATGCTGGAATACTGGTACATGTAAGTTCATATCCCCAAGCCGTTGATGCTTTCGACAGACGAGTAAACTTTGATCGAATCCGCTTCTATAGTACCGTAGCTTATACACAAAATATCCAGATCCGGAAACAGGATAGCAAGTAAATAAGTCCTGAAAGAAACAGAGAATAACGTTAGCCCAATGCATTTTCTGTGTGCAGCTTGACATTGTCACATACTGTATACATCTTGATATATAATAACCAGACCAATCCGGGAAATTCCTACATGCATTTGCATGCACGAGAGTACTTTAATTATTTGACCGGCTGCCAATAATATATATAAAATATGTATGCATATGGTACTTTAATTATTCGAACGGTTCCCGATAGTATCTATAGGTACCATACCTTTGCACGTGGTACGTAATCGTTACATATACTGGTATCAAGGAATTCGTGAGTTGTAAGGACTTGAGCACGTGCTGATGCATGACACCGACCCCGGTAGGCGGAGGTGTTATGCGCGCGCGAAGTTTTTCTCAACTCATGAATATCTCTGAGAACAGCAGGTAATTATCTTATATACCCTATACCCAGGATCGTCTCAATCAACCAATTGGTCACGGATTCTCAAAACTCGCTAAGCCTACGTACTGCTCACTCTCGTCGGTATCAATTTCCAGCAAAACTGTCAATCAGTTCATTAATAAAATTGCACAGATCCCACACGAGCCAGTGCATGGTAAGTTTCTTCTCATTGGAAATTTTCCCCAGCAAATATGAGACCGAACATATTAGTAAATTCGCAAGATATCGAGTAATTATTTTAGCAGGTTTTGAATTGTTGTCAACCGTATCATCAACGATAAAGAGCGTTTGTGTTTCAATGCCCATTTACTAGTACGATGAATATTAAACAGCGGTTCGAAAACTTGCTTTATTAAAAATCGCAGCATTTGGTGACAAATCGGAATGGATATGCAGAACGGGGTTTGAGAACGGGGGGGGGGTAATATGTCAGGGACTTTGACAGAAAGCCTTCCTTTGTTGAGGGGTTAAATTGCAACCACCCGTGGACCAATCTGTTTTCCCAACTTGATCAAGTTTCATCTGGTCTCCCATTCGATGCTGAGTTTGAAATCCAACACACTAGTGACACTGCCATTTAATAGATATAATATAGTCTTTGTAGAAAATAATATAATGTACTCTAAATATTACATATATGTTGGGAACCGAAACTATCCAGATGATCTCAGAAAGATTTTGCCTGAAATTCAACTTATGTTATTGAAAATTCCAAATCTTGAAATTAGCTCACCGCATAATAATGACCAAAACGTTAAGCATTCCATGGCTGCCACGATATTCATTAGAAATTTGGAAATGTATACTATCGAAATGATCTCAAACAGATTTTGCCTAAGATGTTCAACTTATAAAGTTATTGAAAATTGAAAATGTTGAAATTATTTGGGGGGGGGGGGATATACATCGACCTCTATCGCCACATCCATGTTGCGATCAAACTAATTATTTGTTCTAACCCACAACCTCCTAGAGTGGGCAATCTTACTGTCAGGTCAGGGACATACGGGTAAGGTCCCGCCCCATTAAAGTTGACAACAGCATGTTGATAGCAGACCGCCTTTCTGCCAAACTGCTCTAAATGTAGGCCTGCTGGTTAGAATAACAAACTATTTCAGTTGGTAGCTTGGTGAGCCCCAAGCCAAGTAATTAATTGATATGAATACCTCAGACAAAATATGGGATGGGTAATATTTGTTTATTGGTTAAAAATGCCCCATATGTATCGCCAAAATTATTAAAAATTTCCAAAAGTTGTGCATGTCGCCACCCCTGCCGCCACGTCCCACATATCCCCAAAAAGTTAAATCACCCGCCCACGCGGCATTTAATACAGTGACAACGTCCATTATGTAGTCATTGGTCGTTTGTGGGGGATGCATCAATACACAAATTGACCCCAACCAAATACATAAATCCTAATATTACTCAACGTTACGACTATAGGCCTACACTACAGCTGAAATACTTATTGTGACAACGTAATAACTTCCTTCCAACAGCTCCAATCATGTGAACATTGACACAACGTATCAATATGACGTGCTTCTTTGACGTAAACAATGTAAAATGATACGCACGTAATGTATAGTTTGTAAAATGAATTTTTTTTTTGCAACCATGGGTGTATGCCCATTGCTGGGCAGCGGAGCGCGTTTCAAACCCCTGTGACGTGAGTCATTGTAGAAAAGAGTTGAAAATTTCATGTCTGACACATCATTACTTGGTAACTTTAAGTACGTGTTTTCATTGTCTGATTTTCCAACAATCAGTAGGAATATTTTTGTTTACACCTCCGGTATCATATTTTTTCAACTTTTAGACTTTAGTAAAAATTGTTGTCTGAAATGAACACCATTTTGGAAATGTTCCAGTCTTATTCAATTTGGAAATTGCCAACTGTTACAGTTGAAAAGCCTGGGTGCCGGTTGGAAAGTTTCAACGCAAATCGGGGGTGGGGGTGGGTGGGTGCAAATGGAAACTCGCTAAGGAGTTTGGTGTCTGGTTCAAGAGGAAATTCAACGTTGACACACCATAACAAAGACCATGTAGCCACGTCACTGATTCGGAGACCATAAATAGGTACATGTACATATTTCAGAAACTAAAAACTTCCCCGGGAATCATACTCGAAAGAGCAGATAGACCCTTTCACACCTCAATATATCCCCCCTCCGATTAAGTATATGTACTGCATGGTAATCACACAAGAATGGCCTGGTTGACAAAATATTGATACATTGGCGCCATATGCTCTGGTAAGTACTTTCCATTATCATTTTCCAGCTGGTTTAAATTTTTCGCACAGAAGTGAAACGAACGCTCTTTATGTATAACATATATCTGGAATATATAGACTAACACGGAACGCTCCGTGTAAATAGCTGATTTTTGGTTGGGACCCAAACATCGTTTTCAAACTTGTATTTGTTATGACTTCAATGCATCTTTTTGTGACATGTATTTATCGACCTATTTCGATACGGGAAACAATTCACAAGAGAATATTATTAGGTGTATTTTGGAGCGCAAACTGACAAATGGATTTAAGGTACCGGTTGGAAAATACCGAATTAAGGGGAGGTTGTTCAAACTCCATGCATAAATCAATCTCCTACATAACAGGGCATCAGACACCGTAGCGAGGGGACTGAACTCTGGTTTGCAGCTTGAGCATTTTATTCAACGAAAGGGGGTGGTGCAATCGTAAATTCCTATCCTGGTAGTACACGTACACCCCCCAACAGCTATAAGCATAATAGCCTAGTAGGGTATACAACTGAAAGCGGAACGGTGTCCACTGTCGTAGGCTGAACTTAATTATCCATGGAAATCCATGACAGGGACGTGGCTAGATGGGTTTCAGCGTTGGGGAGAGTGCATCCACCTTGGAATTTTCAACTGCACCCCCCTTTGGGGTTTGATTTCCCCAAAAGTTACTGGCCCCTCACAGCCTGGATGTTAGCATTATTCTAAATGGATCAGTAGTATTGTTGCCACAACCAGAAGAGGAACGGAATACACTGAGAACATTTTGAGATCCGAACCTGAAAATAGCAAACTCCTAACATCTAGACTGGCCTCAAGAATTCCAATAGTTGGAAAGTTCCAACCTGAGACCCCCCCCCCCCCCCCCCCACCCTAAGGTTGTAAAATTTCCAACTGATGCCATTTCAGTCAATTTTTTTTCACCAAAAGTAGGACAATGTGCAAATGATGTTCCAAAAGACAATTAATAATTGTTGGAAAATCAAACTATGAGAACAATCTCAACCTATAATATTGTGACCGGGGGGGGGGGGTGAAAATAAAAAATCCGGCACGTATGCCGGGGTGGGTGGGTGGTCAAAGCCACCAACAAGCAATTTTTTCCGCAACTAAAAAAAAAAAATTCCTGCTTGTTTTTTTACTGTTTTGGCAATGAGTTGGGCTTCAAAACCACTTTGAATGAGAGAAATAATGTTATTCTAACTGTAAACTGACTGCAGGCAGTTATCGTGTTGTATTTTGTTGCAAATTTTGAAATCCAAGATGGCCGCTGGCAGCCATGTTTTTTTGGCCGAATGACCTCAAAATGACTCATTCCTATTTACATGTCCATGTTAACATCCATGATAAATAGTATGCACAGAAATTCATATACAGCTGTTTACAGTGAATTTTCCCCCCGCAAATCTCTGTTTCAGTGTTAAAAGGGGGGTGGGTGTCAAAAAATTATCGGAAAAAACTGCCGAAAACGGAAAATAATTTGGCGGTGGGGGTGGGTGGGTACAAAAAATGATCGAAAGGGAAAAAATGCCATACGTGTCTGAAATTTTTTCCGACCCCCCCCCCCCCCCTGGTGTGACCGTGCGAAAGTTCCAATTAATGTTGTGTCACGTATGAAATATCCAAATGTTGACAATTTTGACCAAAGTTGTGGTGGGGTGGGGGATGTGAGACACCCGTGCAACACCCCTGCGCCATGTCCCTAAATCCATGCATTATCACACATGGATCGTGAAATTTAGATAGTAATTAGAATGACATTTTCTTCCTCATACAGTCGGTTGCCATCACACGAAACTGACATAAATTTATTTGTTTTCGTTTCTGAGAATTGAAGGGTTAAACTTCAAATTCAAACTTTAAGTTGGTTGTGGAGGAAATGAATCCGACGACGCACGCTTATCGTTGAAATTCCAAGTTATTCGGCATGATATTCTCAACTAAAGTACTTACCGGTACTTCTTCGGGTCCCTATAGCTGGTGATGGTGTTCCGTGGTGCATTATCCAAATAATAATCCATTAAACCGAGAAGCTCACTCAGAACACAAATGCAAGTTCAGTCAATAAACCAAAGCGTTATTTGAAAAAGAAACACGCGACCAGTTAAGAATGACGTTAAAATGACGCTACGACGTAATCGACCGATTTATCCACACTATGACCAACGTTGGGCCATCGCTGGTCCAACGTCGACATCTAACGCACCTACTAACCTCGCGTGTCGCCTAGTGCGTTACGGTTTCAACGTCGGGCCAATGTTAAACCAGCGGTAAAACCAACGTTGTCCCAACGTTGGTTGTCCAACGTCGGGCCATCGTAGCCATGTTTGAAACGCGCAAAATCTGACGCATGTCGACGTTGGTCCATCGTCGTACCAACCACAAAAGCCGACGTTGCGCCAACGTAATTATTCAAACGTTGGCCCAACGTACGTGTGCTATCTGGGATGGTTTAACTGATTAGCTGAACATTTCCCAAAGGATCTACTCGTCCAGGGTTATTTAGCAGGGTTGTGGTAATCGTAATCAGTAATCGTAATCAAAGTAATCGATTACAAAATTTGGAGTAATCACCTGTAATCAGAAATCATGACATTTTTTGATTACAAGTAATCGTAATCGATTACTTTGAAATGTACCTGTAATCATGATTACATTTTGATTACTTTTTGATAACTTTTACTAAAATATTCACAATAGCTATTGCATACCCATAGTTTCACAATGTAGCCCCGTGGAGTGTGCACAGATACAAACATCATATCAGAAAGTTAGTACAATTTTTTCATGTGGTACACAGTGTACATTATAGCAGTGGACACAGATAACACACAATTGTTGAAATGTTGAATACAGTATGTATAGCAATAAACTTATGATACAGACAATGAAATGTTCTAATATGAATAAAATAGGCTAGTCAACTTCAATTAGGATTAAATATCATTGGGACTGCTGCAAACAATGGTTGTAGAGTCACACTGGTGCAATAGGACTGATTAACTTAACAAAGCAGGTGTGATCGGTAGACCCAATTAGCTGATTTGTCATTTACTGCACACATGGAGTTACGTCTCATTTAATCCTAATCAGGATATTAACGGATGATCATCAAATAAACTTTAGTGTTATTTTCATTGTGTTGGGTATTGAATCTAACAGAACATGCAAATAATTTATAATTGTTTCTAATGATAGTTTCATTCTTGTGTCATAGCCCTGTATATACTTTTTCACTCTGTATTGCACACAAATTATGACTGAGTGAAATAAAGCAATTCAAATAAAAAATAAATATGCGTTAGTTTCAATGCATGTAAGAAAATATTTTTAAAATATATTTACATAAATAAATACATATAAAGCGTAATATATTTCCAACAAGTTGGTGCACATCATGGTGAAACCTCACCAATACATGTAAATGTAAAAAGTGTATGTGTTTATTGCTTGCTACATTCTATTGTTTCAGTCGCTTCGTGTGTCCATGTTATGTAGTGATGTTTTATTCAATCAAATTTGATATTTTATTTTAATTTGATTTGTTTCATTATTTACTCATATGCGATCAAAATGGATGGACACTAACAATTGTAATCAGATGTAATAAAAAGTAATCGATTACATTTACTAAAGTAATTGTAATCGTAATCGATTACATTGGAAAAAATGTAATCAGTAATCGTAATCGTAATCATGTAAATCAAAAGTAATTGTAATCGTTATCGATTACATTGGCATGCAATCGCCCCAACCCTGATATTTAGTATATAACGTATTACCTGACCATTTCCTAAGGGATCTACTCGTCTATGATTACTTGGACTACCAATAACCCTAACGCTGGCATGTTCCAAATGTCTAATTATTGATTATCTTTCCATTTTAGTGATTCATACTAATCAGGAGGACGACAATCACATACGAATGCTGCTCGGTGTCAACTGACCACGGATACTGTACACCAGCGAAGTGACAGTTATTCATTCGTTACTTTATATAATGAAGATCGTCGCATGTTAATGGTGTCTACTGACCACGGATCCTATACACCAGTTATCTGCTAGTCATTAATACTTTACTGAACATAATGAAGATCCTCGCATTTTAATGTTGTCCATCAACTGACCACGGATATTGTGCATCCGAGAGGTGACATTTATTCATACAATACTTAACATAATGAAGATCGTCGTATTTATCAACTGGCCATGGATACTGTACACCAGCGTGGTGGTGGTGATTAATACGTTATATGACACAGTGCAGATCCTCGCATTTGAAAGTTGTTCGTGAACTGTCCAAGGATACTGTACATCAGAGATGTTTCCCATACACTGTTATTGTTTCATACATTACTTAACAGTGTCTTCGTATTTGAATGATGTGCTTCAACTGTGCACGGGTACTTTACATCATAGATATTTCCCATACAATATTAGTAATTCATGTATTATTTGGTCCATGAATCAGGATCGTCACATTTGAATGTTGTTTGTCGGTTCTCAATTCTCTCATCGACGTTAATGCACATATCAACAATGGCAAGCGTGTCACGGTGTGATGATGGCGGGGTGTTCAGTGCACGCAGTACGATATATGTTAGTTAACCTGGGGTAGCCATTGGGGGCACATATCAACAGATATAAACATGAATTAATTTAATTAAATTTAATAAATACAAATAATAGCATGGAAAGTATTCAACAACATAATCTTGTATCTGTCGTCTCAGCTTAGGCCTAAACAAAAAATACGTTTGTTTCCGCTAACCCGACCGACCCTATTTTAAACCGCCGACCCTAAACTTTTTATTGCCAATTCATATCGTAACAAGATGCAAAACATTTATATATTTATATATATTGACATAAGAAATTTAAGTTTACAAAAAGATTTAAGTTTAACAGTTGGAATCATACTGTAAAGTATGTTTGGCTTTATCTAGCTTTCATCTGTGAAAACTTCAAATAATTTGAGTTCAGGTACGGTATGTTATCATTCAGCGTTCAGACTTCAGTATTTCAATCAATTACAGCACAGGAACATTAACAATTTGATCAAATCAACCTGGTTATCAAGTGGGATCTCATAATACCAAATGAAAAATTAACATAGAGATTAGTACCATATATAGTCATTACTATCTTAATACATGTACATTGTTTCTGTGCTACATGTACATGTATGATTTCTGTATTACATGTACATGTAGTATATTATGTACGGTATGTGTCTCACTTGAATTTTATAAAATAGCCTATTTATGAATTAGAGTGATGATGGCAAGTCTAATTTCAAGCAGGATAAGGCTTCCGATAAGCATAATCCATAGAACCAAAAGATATCTGACAATAACTTATAAGCATTTCCAATCCATACATATATAAAAAGTTCCAAAGTTATGCTTGAGAAACTTGATAAAATTGACCTCTCTGTAAAATTCAAAATACTGACTCAAAGAGCCTTAGATTAGATCTAAATGCAATGGATTTTCAAAATTTTTCCAGGGGAACCCCCACCATCATCAGGGGGTCACCCTTCCCAAACATTCCTCCGATCAGGCCTTCAGGTTATGCCTTCGGCATATCATTGCCCAAAAACAGGTGTCCCCAAAAAATACCTAGATCCTTCACTGAATGCGGAGAAGGTGGTGTTGTGAAGCCATCCTTAAGAGATCGGTACAAGACGGTCACTCCAATATGTGTACAGTGCAGTGGTGCTGGATTGACTCCAGTTGTCGCCAGACCATATAGGAAATATTAGGATTATCAAAGACTATCTTAGTATATAGACTAGTATATATGTAAATATTAAAGCATATGTAAGATTGAATTGGAGTTTCTAGTTCCTCTGTCATCTGGATTAACCTGATTGGGGCTAAGAAGTGCATAGTTTGGGTTATTGACAAGTATTATACAGTTATTTTTAAAGATTACTGAAAAAAAAAAGTTAACAAAAAAAAAAAGTTGAGCCTACCTACCTACCCTAATTTTGTTTAGCTCGTTAGCGGAAACAAAGGTATTATTTGTTTAGGCCTTATCGTGTGACCGAACACACCATCAACACACTCAGTTATAATTACATTTAAACTCCAAAAATACACCTAGTACTATTCGCTTTTTCATTTTGGAGATATCGAAGTAGGTAGATAAATACTTGAACTACCGTCCTACGGGCATTAAGTGTCCCAGAAATACGCATTGAAGTCATAAAAAATATAACTTTGAACACAGTGTTTGGACTTAATATTCTGATATATATATTTCTAATGGCTTGGAAGAAATTTCCATCGATATCATATGACATATGTTTTAAACATTTTTTAAATCCGAACCTGACTGAAATCTGCAGTCTTAGAATATATATGTACTAGCCGATGAGCCCGACGTTGTCCGGGCTATTCAAAAACCAAATTTCAAGTCGATAGCTCTACTATCGATAGTTCTACCCGTTTCCGAGATCTGATCTGCGCATGCGCGAAACTGGCGGCGCACGGGCTCGGCGACCCGATAAAATTCGTATCCGGGGCAAGATACACTCACAAACCAAATTTCAAGTCGATAGCTCCACCCGTTTC
This sequence comes from Siphonodentalium dalli, assembly GCA_032622095.1. NCBI lineage: Eukaryota > Metazoa > Mollusca > Scaphopoda > Gadilida > Siphonodentaliidae > Siphonodentalium > Siphonodentalium dalli. The sequence continues at coordinate 14,854,292 of CP136068.1, forward strand.
CGAGATCTCGTCTGCGCATGCGCGAAGCTGACGTCGCACGGGCTCGGCGACCCGATAAAATTCGTATCCGGGGCAAGATACATTTACATACCAAATTTCAAGTCGATAGCTCCACCCGTTTCCGAGATCTCGTCTGCGCATGCGCGAAGCGGACGCCGCACGGGCTCGCCAATACGACAACGACGACCGCCTGGTCAAACTACACACACGTACCAAGTTTCGTCCCGATCGGTCGAGAATCGTAGATTTGTATAAATGACAGACAAACATACAGACAGACAAACAGACAGACAGAGGTCTTCAAAATATATATGAGACTAGCCGATGAGCCCGACGTTGTCCGGGCTATTCAAAAACCAAATTTCAAGTCGATAGCTCTACCCAGCCCGACGATTTCAAGTCGATAGCTCTACCCGTTTCCGAGATCTGGTCTGCGCATGCGCGAAACTGGCGTCGCATGGACTCGGCGACCCGATAAAATTCGTATCCGGGGCAAGATACATTCACATAGCAAATTTCAAGTCGATAGCTCCACCCGTTTCCTAGATCTCGTCTGCGCATGCGCGAAGCTGGTGTCGCACGGGCTCGGCGACCCGATAAAATTCGTATCCGGGGCAAGATACATTCACATAGCAAATTTCAAGTCGATAGCTCCACCCGTTTCCGAGATCTCGTCTGCGCATGCGCGAAGCGGGCGCCGCACGGGCTCGCCAATACGACAACGTTCACCGCCTGGTCAAACTACACACACGTACCAAGTTTCGTCCCGATCGGTCGAGAATCGTAGATTTGTATTAATGACAGACAGACAGACAGACAGACAGACAAACATACAGACAGAGGTCTTCAAAATATATATGAGACTAGCCGATGAGCCCGACGTTGTCCGGGCTATTCAAATACCAAATTTCGTTGTCCGGGCTATTCAAAAACCAAATTTCAAGTCGATAGCTCCACCCGTTTCCGAGATTTCGTCTGCGCATGCGCGAAGCTGGCGTCGCACGGGCTCGGCGACCCGATAAAATTCGTATCCGGGGCAAGATACATTCACATAGCAAATTTCAAGTCGATAGCTCCACCCGTTTCCGAGATCTCGTCTGCGCATGCGCGAAGCGGGTGCCGCACGGGCTCGCCAATACGACCGCCTGGTCAAACTACACACACGTACCAAGTTTCGTCCCGATCGGTCGAGAATTGTAGATTTGTATAAATGACATACAAACATACAGACAAACAAACAGACAGACAGAGGTCTTCAAAAATATATATGAGATAGGTCTAACTACAGACAAATTCAGGCCGCCATTTTGTTTTAGTTTGATTTAGTAGTAATTTGTAACTGATTAGCAGGTTTTGACTGGCCAACGATTAGTGAGGTGGGAGAACAATTAATTTTAAAAAAATATTACTGGCCTCAAGATTTCCAAACTGACACTAAGATTGGGAAATTCCCGTCGAACGTTTTGACCGAATGTAGGAAATTCCCCGCTAATTACTAATTGCCTCCACCCCATATTAACGCACGAGTCCCTGTTACGACAGACGTTGTATGTATATTTTTATTCTATTTTCTCGACTCAATTCAATTCAATTTATTAGTATTCTGATCATCAAGGTAGATATAACATAAACATGGTTGTTACAAATATTGACTCGCGACGGGATGATACAATCGTTGAACTCAATTAAATTTGTTTTTCAGTAATGCTATTTATGTCATTTACGAAAATAAAAACAAAATGGATGCCATTATTGAGATCTATGTAGCGCTAATATACAGAGAACGACAAATAAAAATTATGTCGAAAGCAACACGCTGTGCGGGAAACAGGTATCTGAAGTTGAAAGTCTTACACACTTAGGTGTCCCTATACATAAGCATAATCAAAACGGTGAATTCATTGACGAAATAAAACAGAAGCTTAGGTCAAGCTATTTTGCTATGTCCAACATCGGTATGTATGCTGGAGGTATAACACCAGTCAGCAGTAGGACAATCTATACATCTATAATATTGCCAAAAGGTCTCTTTGGATGCGAACTGCTATGTGGCTTGACTGATTCAGATGTATTATCCCTGGAAAGAACTCACCGATTTTGCCTTAAAAAGATCCAAGGTTTGCATTCCAAAACACGGACCAACATTGTAGAAGGGTTGCTGGGAATAGGAAATATTCACAGTTTTATTGAAAAAAAGAAGCTTCTCTTCTTCGGAAGTCTATGCGCCCTCACAACTGAGAAGGCAGCCAAATCGGTTTTCTTATTAAGGCTGCACTCGTTCTTCATAGATGGGGTTTCGGGAAAATCCTTCATTTCCGATATTGCAAATATTCTGGGTAACCACCAGTTGATGTCGTATTTTACAAATTATGTTTCTGAAAGTGAATTCCCAACAAAGTCGTCATGGAAAAGTATAGTGCGCAAGGCAATATCTGAATATTCAGAACACGGATGGAAAAGCGCGGTGATCGGTGACAAATCACTCAGTCGCTTTCATGTTATACACCCACAGTTATCAGTCTCCCATTTGTGGCGTTGCTGTCGAAAGTTCCCTAGACACAAAATGGCATACCTGACTGTGGCCGGTATCATGGCTTGTACTGAGTCCGTGTTTGTAACTTGCAACAAATGTGGTGTTGCTTACGATGATCTCCCTCAACACGTCATCATTAACTGCCCCGCCATTGCGGAATATCGAAACGACATATGGTATGAGTTAATGAACCAGTTCAATATTCAATGTATTCTCAAACTAGACAGCCTTTGCCCAGATGTACAATTGAATGTATTTCTCACTGCACGTCCACCGGAGTTATTTGATTTAATTGATGAAGCTGACTTATTCACAGACTTTGTAGTATGCAGTACGTATTGTTTGTGGAAAGCTTATACCACGCAATCTCAAATATTACCGACATGCAGTGATGATAGTAATAATTCATGAATATTATCAATGAGGACGCCGATAAAACGTCGGTAACTGATGTACATGCTCTATTTCACATCCGCATGAACACATGTTTGTGTATATTTATATATGTTGACCCGTATATAGAGTCGGTTTGAATGATCAGGTTAGCATATAACGAATGATGTATGTCCGTCGTGTGTGAGTATATGTGTGTATGCATATATGTAAGGGTGTATTTGTATGTGTATAAGTATGTGAATGCATGTGCGTGCATACGTGTGTGGTGTTTCTATATATATATATATATATATATATATATATATATATGTATGTGTGTGTGTGTGTATGTATGTGTATATATATGTGTATATATATGTGTGTATATATGTATATATATATATATATATATATGTATATGTATGTATATATATATGTGTGTGTGTGTGTGTGTATATGTGTATGTATGTGTATGTATGTATGTAATTGTGTATGTGTGTTTATATGTATGTATATGCGTATATATGTATGCATATGTGTAGTTAAGTATGTAAGTTAGGGCCATCCTGTATGTGCGCCCGTGTTGTTTGTAACTGCACGTGGACGTTTAGTCTGCGAGACTACACAGGTGTTCTGTTTGTGTTGTATCCATTTGTTAAAAAGTTTATGTGCTTTTCATGTCAATTCTCTTTTGTCAAACAATGTATGCATATATATATGTAACCTGTAATTATGTTATTACTGCTCTCCGAAATTGGAGGAAATAAAGGTATATATATATATTAACGCACGAGTCCCTGTTACGACAGACGTTGTATGTATATTTTTATTCTATTTTCTCGACTCAATTCAATTCAATTTATTAGTATTCTGATCATCAAGGTAGATATAACATAAACATGGTTGTTACAAATATTGACTCGCGACGGGATGATACAATCGTTGAACTCAATTAAATTTGTTTTTCAGTAATGCTATTTATGTCATTTACGAAAATAAAAACAAAATGGATGCCATTATTGAGATCTATGTAGCGCTAATATACAGAGAACGACAAATAAAAATTATGTCGAAAGCAACACGCTGCATGCAATACCATTTAAATTCGCGTGTAATTATATATGGCCTTGGTTTATTGTCAGTTATTTATTAACTAGTATATTCCAAGTACACTGTTGACAGTACACTAGCGATGTATACAAAAGCCAGATTACTCAACAGCCAAGTACACTGTTGACAGTACACTACCGATACACAAGTCTGATTACTCAACAGCAGCCTGGTGTATACTTGGTGTAACTATACTAGTACACTAGACTGTTAATCTCGTATGTGTATATCGGTAGTGTACTGTTAGTGACATCGGCACCTGTATACAGTCGAATTAGTGACTTGTGTCGTATATAGTAATACGACAGAACTATATATATGTCATTTACATATTTTGAAAACATGATTCTAGTCGATTTGTCGCAAGATGGTGTGGAATTATACAGTATATTAAGTAGTCTACTAATCGATCTATAGCCCCATAGATCAACCTAAAAATTACGTTGATGGCATATGTAAAACGCACAATGTACGAGGAAAAACAATTGGGAATATTAAAATATTTTATTTTTCGGGAACAGTACCTTTTTGTCGATTACAGCGATCATCTTGTGTAAATTTTAAATATTTCGATGCATCGTTTGATACTTAGAATTAATTACCTACAATTTCCAAAGTATTTTTACAATAGATTCAATAAAGCGAATTTCATATTCATAAATGTATTGTTAATAAAAGTCATGCTCCGTATATTTTTGAGTTGTTGAAATTTTTGTGAAAATAAGTTGTTGCATACGAACCCTGTGTATTTGTGTGTCATCACCCCGCCTTCCCGTCCCAACATACACATTTACACCGGTAGTGTGTTATTGTCGGCGCTCTAAATGTTTATTGTGCCTGATGGCAGAGTCGTAATTTCGCTAAAATCCGGATTGAGAATCCGAAGCCGATTACGGGGGCGGGGCTAATTCCCGATTCTAGGTCAGATTTTGAAATCCACGTGGTCTCCGAAACTATGTTTAATGTTCTCCCAGCGTCAAACATGGCGCATGTATTTGACACAAGTATCATTTGTATCTTATATTTATAAAGTTCATGTTTGTTGTGAAAGTCATGCTTTTCTTCTATGTGTATAAACACGGCACATAATTTGCTGCCAATCCGACTTAATCGCATCTTCTTCTTTTTTCAAGTTAAAGTGTGTTTATTGAGGATGGCAAGCATATTTAAACGTGACAGCTCTAGGCCTCCTGAATCAAATGCCGAAGATGTTGTGAAGAATACACGAAACTTGTCAGTTGAACAGGGACGTGGCGACAGGGGTTGATTGTGTGTCCCGACCCCCACCCGAACTTTGGTTCAATTTGCTAAGCTGTGCAGTCATTCATACGTGAGGAAAATAATGATTATTTTGACTAACTGTTTCAAATAATGATACGTACAAGCCAACAAACGCAACAAACAAACCCGATTTTAAATAAATACATATACAAACTTATGACTAACTCGGGAGAGGGGGTGTCCAGTGATCTGTATATATGTTCAACTTGTTTTGGTAGTCATGTTGCTTTGCCATTACTAATTATTTATTTTTTCAGTGTAATAACATATGGGAGAGGGGTACCCTTAAGTGAGTCAGTACTTGTCCCCCAATTCCTTTGTATGTATAAACAAATGTATGTGTTATATATCATGTGTTATCTAAATTTGACATATATTTGAAATAAATATATCTAAACTAAACTTTGGTACATTCCAGCAGTCGGAAATTGCATGCATGACACAACATTAGTTGGACATTAATTTGACACCATATATAGGTTGGCCTTGTTCTCATTGTTTGATTTTTTTCAACCAGTAAAAGTTGGTAATTTTCCATTCTTAGTGTTTGTCGGATTGGATAATTCCAAGGGGAGCAAATTGAATTCTGCGAACCTGTGAGATTGATGTTTGGTTCAATGGGGGGGGGGGGGGGTGGGGGGGGGGGGGGGTGCAGTTGGCCGGAAATTTGAGGAAACTTCTAGCCACGTCCCTAGAACATGTGTCTGTTGTCTATACAGAGACTATTGTGCAAAACGACTGCATTTAACGAAACAAAACATGTTAAACGTGAAATTGCTATAACTTTAAGACTAGAAGATAATACATACGTGTATCTGATAATCCATCGATACCATATAATCCTACTATTTCTTGAATAAGAAGAGACATTATAATAACGAACACAGCAGAAGACATATCCATGCAGGTTCATATGAATTCGGTCAATGGTGACGTATCCGCCGAATTCGAAATAGACATGCGTTCGGGCGGTATTTTAAGGATGGAATTATGAAATGGACATATGAAAGTGACAATCAACAATGATTTGCACCGAAGTGCTCCCCCAGCGTTACTATCAATAGCGTTATATTTGGCTAATTTCTGTAATATTCTCCCAGTTTACATTCAATAAAACAAATTTGTCTCCGCATTTAAAATTCTTTGATATAGATCGTTTATATTCTGCAATAATTTGTACACAAGAGACGGATTCTTATGTTTTATTGTGTTTTTAAACTCTGAGGTGGCGAAATCTCGGTTTGTTTACATTACGAACATTTGAGTCCGTAATCGGAATCCGAATCCCAATCGGATTACCACGAAATTGAGATTACGGTCTGTTCGTTTACTGATTCTGTCAATTTCTGGTCTGTTCTTTTACCGAACCAAGTCGTACGGGGACCAATCTGTAATCTGAATCCAGAATCTGAATCGGATTTTAGCGAAATAACGCCTCAGTATATACAAGAAAACTAAGATGCATGCATCAGATCGCCCGTGAACTATTTATCATAGAATTCGTGTAGCTATCGATTATACATTTTGGAATATCTGTCTGTATGTATGTGTGTATGAATGCATGTATGTATGTGTGTTATAGACTCGCACACTGCTCGACCGATCCGACTCGGATTTGGTATTTAACGTGTCAACCTGACCTCGCTCATAGGCATGTTTCTGGACCTTGACCGATCCGACTAAAATTTGTGTGTAGGACTACTTCGATCCCGGGAGCAACATGGACGGGTCCAATTTCACGTGCGACCATGTCATCGAACATGCTGATATATGCATGTTTCTGGACCAATTGATAGTTTGTCCAGATGCTGTATATACCGGGTACTGCCCAGATGAAGGCGATCACAAACAAATCCCGAAATAGCCCGAACGAAGTCGAGTACATCAGCTAGTCTACTATATCAATTGAGAACTCCGTATATATGTGTGTGAGGGTGTGTGAGGGTGTGTGTGTGTGTGTATAAGGGTGTGTGGGAGGTGTGTGTGTGAGTGTGTGTGTGTGGGTACTTCATAGAATCGAAAATGGCTGGTCGGATCGAGCTCAAATTTCCTATCTAAGGGTAAAAACCCACGGGAATGGTAAACGTCACGTTTTGGACAAGATCTGAGCAATCATTCTCCACTCCCAATCATCAAAATCACCGCAAACGGCACATCGGGGGTTAAGGCAGGCACGATCTTTATATTGACCATATTTTTAGTTGTTAACCGACTAACGCTCTTTATTGTCATCGGCGTTGCTAAACGGTCGCATGTGCCTACGAAACTACGGACGTAAAACCCGAAAGGGATTTATCTTGATTAAAAAGGCAGAATTAACTCATCGGAAAACAAAACATGCGTGTTGTGTGGTTCTTATGTATGTCGTTCCTAGGAACGGGGGACATTTTCATCGGGTCAGTTTTTCCGCCCGATGTACCTTAAATCATACCTCTTTTAGGGACGGGTACTGCGTGTTGTGTGAACAAAAAATGCGTGATGTGTGATTCGTATGTCTGTCGTTCCTAGGAACGGGGGACATTTTCATCGGGTCAGTTTTTCCGCCCGATGTACCTTAAATCATACCTCTTTTAGGGTCGGGTACTGCGTGTTGTGTGATTCTTATGTCTTCTTCACCTTGAAACGGGTACCCACTAATTATACATATGTGTGTGTCCTTTATAGACTCGAACCGATTGAGCTCAAACTTGCTACCTACGGGAAGTGTCATGGATGGGTTAAATTGTGACCCCGACCTGACCTTGACCTTGAAAATGATCAATTTAAGGTCAAAATCTGGAAAAATGCACAATTAACTCATGTTATAAACAAAAAATTAATATTAACTCATTGAAAAACAAAACATTAAATTAAAAAATTAATTATAAAAATTAACTAAAAAACATAATTAAAAAAATTAAAAATTGTCATGTTTCTGACGAACGCTGCCAGTGGCGGGCTAACCTGCTAGTATTATCTATTTCTAGATTTAGTTACTAACTTTATACCTGTATATTGTACAAAGAAATGTTTGACAAATGTATCTATATCAATATTACCATAAGGGTCATTAAAAATTAGATACGACGAAACAAAATTTTGAAGGGTGCATGTGATTGTGAGGATTAATAGGATCATAGGTAAATTTAATTCATGGACGCTTGTTAGTTTTAATTGGACTACATGTATCAGGTAAATTTTTATATTTCAAATGATGACAGGAATGTGGAAAGTTGAACTACCCAAGTAATACTGGCTATCCGCACGAAGAGATATACATGTATATAAAAAGCAAAATAGAAGATGGCTGCTGGCGACCATGTTTTCCAAAAAATTCAAATAATTCGATAGCTCCCATCTAGTGGTCACCCCGATGATCAATATGAAGCTTGGTGACTATCATATGAGGTATGTGGTCTGTAGAGGTGCTAAAGAAAAGAATTCAGTCATACAAAGAGTAAGATACAAAATTGCTGTCTGTGGTCATGTTTTTAACGAAATTCGGAGAAAAAAAATAGATCACTCTCATCCTGGTTATCCAGAAGATCATTGTGGGAATCTGGTGGCGATCGGACAATATATGTCGTCGGTAGGATCAACCAAATTATTTAGCCATAAAAATAGTAAAACTCAAGATCACCGCTTGCAGATATGTTTTCACAAGGAAATTTTGAGAAAAAAATATGGCTCCCATCTAGTGGTGACCCAAAATATCCATATGAGAAACAGTTCTCCAATAAATGCTGGCTGCAGGGTGCGCCAATTGATTCAAATTTGAAATTTGGCAGGGTGTACTGCTGGTGGCCATGTTTTCCCCGCAAATTTGATAGACTAATGAACAAAACCACTGAATCCATTGAATCAATATACATATACACACATATATATATATATATATATATATATATATATATATACATATATATATATATATATATATGCATTGTTATCCACACTACTGGTATATAAAGGTACTGAAAATAACTATAGTATACTAGTATACACAAAATAAACCATATATTATGTCAATGGGTTCTAATATCCCAACATAACAGCTGAGAACTTGGTGTGAATTGAAGAGTAGTGGGGTCTCAAAAATATCTATTCCTCCACGTTAGAAACATGCCATTAAATAGCATAAGTATAATCTAGCTCGAAGACAGAAGTGATCCATCAAACCACTCTTAATTCAACCAGGTCATCACACCCCATGTATGGTCATCACATGATGATCTAGGTGAAATCGGGCTTCTCAAAGTACCACCGGTACCAAACATGCCGGTACCGGTATCGATACTTTGCTAGTACCGTAGTTCCTGTACCGGTACTGTCAAGCCATTTTATAGTTCTAGGAATATCTAGAGGTAATACAGTGCTGAAAATCACAAGCCACGAACTCTATTATTAACATGAACTAATGATAATTTAATATCAGAATAAAGAAACTATTTCGGGATATTAGATATCATTTTGGAATATACTAACAAACTTTCACGTAGAGTTTAGTGATGCGCAAATGAAAACATAAACAATTCAATCAACCAAAATAGAACTATTCGTTACACACGTTTTGTGGTTTTAACTTATTGTTCTTCTGTGTGTGATAAACTGATAGAAAGTAATGCGACACACGTCGGTGGTTTTCACTTCACAATATTCAATCAGATTAAATGTATTTGCAAAGTCGCGCGGTTGGCCATTTTGAATCTAAACAATAATGAGTCAAGTTAGGCGACAATTTCTCTCCACGAGTTCCTATACACTCTAAATAATGGGGATGCAATATTGCTCCTCGGAGGGGCAATATTTGCATCTCTTGAGGTGCACTATTTCACCTACTCTCCAAAAGGCTAACTTGCTTCTCCATTGGGGTGATAGGAGCCGAGGAACAATTTGACCCTCATGTGACCCAAGTTCATCCCCGTTGAAGCACAATTTGTCACTCAGTGGGAGATATACGTAATCACTCAGGAGGGGCAAAGACGACCCCCCATGGAGAGGTTATAATCTACCCCTTTTGGGGAGATGGTGAAATAGTGCCCATCCGGGAGGTAGTTTAGGCACCCCCCCGAAGGAGGGTTCATATTATACCTCCCGGAGAGGCAACCTTGCAGTTTTTGGAGAGCCACTCCGGGATGCACTTTAGCCAACCCCCCAAGGAGAGTTCATATTTTACCTCCCAGGAGAGGCACCCTTGCAGTTTTTGCAGAGCCACTCTGACACTCTTGGTGTGCAAATTTACGCACCCAGAGAGTCTAAGTAGCATCAGTTGAGCATTAGGATGTTCCCTCCCCGGGGAGGCAACCTATCACTCAAGAGAGGTAACATGAACAATCTCGGGTGATGGCACTCTGACACTCTTGGTGCACAAAGTACCCCCCAAGAGTGACAGAGCACAAAGATGTTACCTCCATGGAGAAGAAAGGATGGTTGAGCCCATTCTAAGCCAAAAAGAACCTTTAAATTGATTTGCACATGTGGATCAAATAACAATGGAGAAAACAATTTAATTATTTATTTAAAAAATCCAAAAATAATAAAAACATAGTTCAGAGCATTTATGGTTTCAGCTTGATTTAATTACAACACCATGTTTCTTACCATGAATAATAAGAGAAATGAAGGTCTTTAATGTTCTCAGAAATGTTCACTAGATTTTGCAATAAAATTATTTATGCATCTATGTATGTTCATTGCATGGAATTTGTCCGCAATCCAGAACTGTGGTTATGAAATGGGATATTTGAGGTAATTTAACTCAATAAATTGATAACCACGTAACACTGGGTATAACTACACAACATTGGCGATGAAAATCTTTGAAAAAAAAAAGAAATAAAAGAAGTCCATTTTGGGGGTTTTTTCTCCATTTTAAAGATATTCGTAAATAAATAGAAGAAAATCAATGAGTGGTTTGATACCTTTGGTACTAATGGGAGCTTGCACTAATGGGTCTATCGTTCAAATGCAATTTGTCCCACACCCTTCTGTTAGAACTATAATAATAATATATGTGTTTGTTTATCTTGTGGACTACACAGCACTATATAAATAATTCCAAAGAATATAGACATGTCCGAAATATTATTAAGTTTTAACCAATAAAAAAAACAGATGGAAGCACCCTTCAGACATTTCTGTCTTCAACCCAGTAAACATTGCGGGCATGGTAATATTAGTATCCCTCGTCACAACTGGGCGGAGCCACTCTCCCATATTACTTATTAAGAGCCTCGAGACACCAAGTGCATGGCATAGTATTGTCTCTTTCATACCATTTCAATCGAGCAGAATTGCCTCGGCTCATGCACCTGGCTAAGCCAAAAATCAATTTTTAATATAATTTTGACAATATGTAGTCCACTTGAAGCCAAACACACCCCTGATGTCGTAATATGCATCAAAGAAAATATCCATCACCTAATTAGTCAAAATTGCTAACAGAAAGTGATTTTTTTTTTAAAGTCAATATCCGGCCATCAAATAGGCTCATAAGCTCGGGTCGACAAGTACATGTACATTTTATTAACAATACTGAGGCGTGTTACAAATTACAAACATAGTAGTTACATTTAAAACAAAATTTATTGTTGCAACAAATCGTCAAATGCATCAAAACATTTTTCAGTCAAATAAACCGAAACATATTCACCTTTCCTATGTCCTCACTAGATTTTGCACAAAAAAAAAATTACTTTGTGCATAATGTATGTTTCATTCCATGGAATTTGACGGTGAAAATAGGGTGTAATGAATCATGAATCCTTGTTCTTGACTTGTGTAATAAATTTTATTTGTTTAAACATGCCATTTTGGGCCGTTTTTCTCCATTTTGCAGATATTTCGCGGATAAATATAACAAAATCGAATGAGTGTTTGTCCCACGCCCCTTTTGTTATAATATTAATAATATAATTAAAGATGCTTGCAAATTACTATTTCCTTGGCTTCGGGGGTCAAAAATACTTATTAGAGTCGAGGAACCCACCCAACAAAGTTCCGAATGATCAGATATCGATTTTTGAAATCTATTATTTTTCACCACCGATAATTTTTAGTGCCCCAGTAAAAGGTTGACGAGAAGTCTCTGACAAAATTGCGGATGAAGATGAATAACTCTAAAAACACCCCTCACCTGGCGTTATATGCAGTCAATATCAATCCCCTAATTAGTCAAAATTGCTGACAGAAAGTTAGTACGTGTAAATACGTGTATAAACCGTACAAACATTAAATCGGAAGTTGCTTTCGAAAAGACGAAAAATGCAATTTCGCTCTATCCACAACGTTGTTCAATGTAAATTACATCATGAAAAAGGAGGCAAACGAGAGACGATGAAATGGTTGTCTTGGATTGGGTGATGATCATCGTTGTCACCATGTTAGAGAATTTCCAGCTAGACACCCACTTTGATACAACTTTGACGTAAATATGCTGGTGATCTGGTTAACCTGTTGCTCAGAGCCCGGAATCGCAATATTAGGTGTTCCTGTTGAACTCATTCTCTGTAATTCCAAACATGTTCCTACCTGCAAATAATGGACAGAAGCGATAATATACAATTATACATTAATAAAAGAATTAGTGACACTGTAGCTCAGCTTGCGCATGAGGCATAATTCTTACAGAAGGAAATGGAATGATAAAGGGGGGTGAAAATTTCCAGTATATATGTACCACCCTCTATTAACCAGATTCATATATCACACACATATCTAGGCCATTTCCCGACCTGTTACAATAGGTTTGGGTGCCCAAAATTAATTTTAACCAAACAGTAATAATCAAGGTTTGTCCTGTTTTTGTACATCTATATCAATATTTGGTAAACCAAGCAAAAATACCATTGGAAGTCATAATCAGTGCCATCGTATTATCGCTGGAATAATTGATGATTATATTGATATCTGTTTGATTTATAAACCACAATGTTTTGTGCTTTCACATAATGTCATGTAAATTGAAGCCAACAAATAACTTCCAAATACTGGAAATAATGGCTGAACATACATGTATACATGATGTATGTAAAATAATCAAGAACTTTTGACATAAGACAAAGTAAATAACTCATTAAACATTGCCATTATCAATTATATTTGTCTTCCAGTTCTGCCAGCATGAAACAATTTTCGTCTACGTGAATTTATCGATTAAACATGGTATGTGGGTTCCATATAGTCATCATTGGTAGTATGATACATGTAGTGATGTACGCATACAATGTTATTAATATACCAATGTGTGTGCAAGGTGTGTGTGTGTGAGCTGTGTACGAATGTCGACCCCCACCATTTCCGTCTATGCAATCGTTGTCAGATATTGTTCTGTATATAAATGTACTAATAACATAAAAAAAAATAAAAAAACATTACTGATGGTCTATTCTTCCTGAATAAGTTGTATTATAGATTCCAGGGCATAAAATAATAAACATGTCAAAGACACCTGTCAAGAAACGCTTCCATCAATAAATGTTGATTTCATATCAATATTTTCTTATATTAAATGGGACAATATTTCATTACTATTTTTAGAACAGACGTTCACAAAGTGTTCATGTGATGAACGTGGGGATTGAGTTCCCCTGCGTGTTAAATAAATAAATATCAATTGTTAAAAGCGTTTCCGAACAGTGGTCGTCGAGGAAGAGATAGTCCATCTTAAATGAAAATCCAAGTATACAGCTTTTAAAACTCCAAATTGTTGAAATTGTTTTGAAACATTACATGAGGAACTACTAGTCAGTCAGTATTTAGTACAGAAAGGGCTAAATTGAAATGCTTTCATAAGTTTCATCAAGTATGACTATGAGGAGAATAATTATGTGTTTTGTAGTTGATAAATATATTCCTGAAAGTCTCGATCATTATTCGAACTTAAAACCCACTTGCGCGTCTGCCTATTGTTGTCGCTTAAGTATTATCCAGACGAATGTCCTCCACCGAGGATGCCGAGGTGTTAGCTCGCCGAGGTGGTAATTAATTTGCGAGTCATTATAAGCTCAACTATGCATAATCTGAATAATGACCACCTCGAAAAAGGAATAAACACTCCTGGTTAAGTGGATGAATAACATTTGACATGATAATCCTCCAGCGACATAAAAAGGGAAGAATTGACATTTATCCAATGTTAAAATTAAAATCGTTCTTATATTTGATGAATATTTGTACTAAAAGTGTCATAATTTGGAAAAATTACCACCATAGCGGATGTTTGGCGAGACATGTAATGTATACAACAATTGGAAAACTTGGGATATACCAGTTGTATACTAGTATATACTTGCAGCCCAAATATAATTTTCCAGATTTGGTTTGGTTACAAGTGCAATTAGAAATTCCTAGTTGGACATACCCAAACGGAATCTACATTTCCATGTCAATATTTAAATATAACACGTTGATTACCAAGCAAAATAAAGTTTGTATACATTGAAATCTTATATTAGACCGATCATCGTGTATGATAAGAATTGCCAAACAACGCGGCCCCCACCTCCAGTCATACTATAGAAATAATTCATCGGTCTATTTCTAAATTAAACAAGAGATGGACTGTCGTCTGGTGCATACCCCCTCGTGGCATACCGTCTAGTGTGGGCACATCTATAACTTATGATGGCTATACTCAGACATATGGACCCAGAAATCAGCATTTTCATATTAACAAAGTCAATACAACAAAAAACCAAAACAAACAGTTGAATGTGCCATTAAACGTCCTCATAGTGGTGAATAATATGAATATCCATACAAAATTTCATTGAGATCCGAGTAATACTGTTATGACATGAACAGACATCGGACGGACGTACAGACGGATGCACCAACGGAGAGGTGCAAAACAGTATACCCACCTTTTTTTTAAACAAGACAGTCAATGACTGTGGGTCGCTCACCAGACTGTAAAGACTGAAAAGACTGGGACTCTGAAGACTACAAGAGTCAGTATGTGACTATCACTTAAGACAAGTAGTTCTAAACATAGACATAGCTGGAGGTTCTCCGTTGAGCAGGGTTCTTCAACTTGATATTTCTAATTGCACACCACTGACAAATCTCCAAACTCTTCCTTTTAAAGAAGACAACCATACCACAGTACTAAGTTCACAAAAATCATTTTGCATCCCTCTTAGGTTGAATTTCACAACTGGTACCAGTACTTCAAGCTCTCTCTCTCTCAAACGTTTGAAAATTACTATTTACAATTTGTGGCCAATTTGGTCCAACAGTTTAACCTGAAGTAGGAACATATGGACTGTTGGTATAAAAACATACATGTTGAAAATAAAACCAAACTATGAAAACAATTCTAACCTATTTTTTATGTGAACATCTAATCTACAACAAATGTTATACCAGGCATGAAATTTTCAACTGTTTAAATTTTGATCAAAGTAGGCGTCAAAACCCCACCCCTCTACATTTCTTCCACATTGCCTCAAACATTGCCCCATCCAGGCTGCCTAGAAATCAATATTATCATACCAGTACCAAACAGGATAGAGGAGAGTTAATTCTCTTAGCTCTGCCCCTTAGAACAAATGTGAATCTCCATCTACTAGTATGAGATCCATTCATCTAGTATTATCAATATACCCCCCCAATATTCAATATGATATGATTTCACCTGGATAAGTGGCGGTTAAGAAAATAATATTGGAACAGCCAAGTCTGTATTTGGTATGTTTGATCTTTGCAGAATGAGGTCCCCAAAAGGTGAATTTAATGACACTATTCCCCAAGGTGGAATATCATCAACGAATTCACCCTCTGGGGACCTCATTTCCTAAAAATGACCCCATTTGAACAAATCTGAAGTTCTGAACCCGGTCACACAAGGCCTATCCATACCAAATATAAGCTACATGTAATATAGGCTTAATTGTTCTTGAAAAGAAATTATTTTAAGATTTACAATAAGGGAAAGAGTTATGGCCCTAGCTTTGCACCTATTTGATCTGATGAACTTATTTGAACAAACCTGATCGTTAGTCACCTAGGGAACATGCACGCGGTTGAGAAAATAATATTGGAACAACCAAGTCTGTATTTGGTATGTTTGATCTTTGCAGAATGAGTCCCCAAAAGGTGAATTTAATGACACTATTCCCCAAGGTGGAATATCATCAACGAATTAACCCTCTGGGGACCTCATTTCCTAAAAATGACCCCATTTAAGATTTAATATGGAGGGAAAGAGGTATGGCCCTAGCTTTGCACCTATTTGATCTGATGAATTTATTTGAACAAACATGATCGTGAGTCAGATAGGGAACATGCACGCGGTTAAGAAAATAATATTGGAACAGCCAAGTCTGTATTTGGTATGTTTGATCTTTTCCGAATGAGGTCCCCAAAAGGTGAATTTAATGACAATATTCCCCAAGGTGGAATATCATCAACGAATTCACCCTCTGGGGACCTCATTTCCTAAAAATGACCCCATTTAAGATTTACTATGGAGGGAAAGAGTTATGGCCCTAGCTTTGCACCTATTTGATCTGATGAACTTATTTGAACAAACCTGATTGTGAACACATAGGGAACATGCACACTGAGATATATAAACATATTTGGTCGTTAATATGGAGAAGAAAACAAATGTTGATAGATGGATGGATAGACATCCCAGCAGACTGACGGATGGAAAGACCGCCTGGCAGAAGACAAATTCAAGCCAATATACACCCCCAATGTTTCAGGGTATGATTTCATCGGTATGAGTGAGCCTGGTTAAGAAAATAATATGCCAGCCAAGTCTGAATATAGTGTGTCTGACATTTGCAGAATGAGGTCCCCAAAAGGTGAATTTAATGACAATATTCTGCAAGGCGGGCTAGCATCACCAGATTCATCATCTGGCCTCAGCAGCCATGGGTAACCTAGGAACAATTGAAGTTCTACAGTTGAAGTTGGTAATGCACACCCATTGAGCACCTCAATTATGCATTTAATCTTCTGCCAATTAGGGGGACATAGAAACTGAACAGAAGGGAACAAGTCAAAAATTTTAAATTTCAATATGATACTTAACATACTTCGATGATGCCTAAGCAGAATTAAGTCCATGGATGGTGTATTTGGTGATGCTAGCATGCTGTACATGGTAGCAACACTAAATTCACCCTCTGGGAACCTCATTCTGCAAATGTCAGACACACTAAATTCAGAGAGTGTGTTTAAAATTGCTAGCAGTTACAATGTTTACACAAGCTGCTAGATGACATTTTATTCTAATCTTGATTAATGACCTGTTTCTCTCTCCATCTATCCACAAAGATATATCCGCAACTTTAATAGAACAGGTATTAAGTGGAAGCTGGAGATTTGGAAGGAATGTTGGTTGGGTGCAGTTAACTGCAGTGTGGGTGGGTGGGGTGGGTGGGGAATGGGGTGGATCTGGGCTATGTGGCCTCAGATGGGTAAAGAATTATTTCCGTAATTTTTTTATGTGTTATGTCACTGGCTCCACCCACATTCGACCCAGTGACCTCATTTGAACAAATCTGAATAACAGCCCACCAAGGACACTTTGTACCAAATATGAACCCATTCGACCCAATAATATTTGAGAAGAAGTCGTTGTAAGAATTACAGAGTTATGGCCCTGGCTTCAAAACTATTTGACCCAGTGTCCTCATTTGAACAAATCTGAATGAGATTCGCATAGGGCACATCCACACCAAATATGAACCCATTTCGTCCAATGAAATCAGAGAAGAAGATGTTCAAATAATTGTTGACAGACGGACAGATGGGCGGACGGACGGCGGATGAGGAGTGATGACTATAAGGGGTATAATTAAGGTCAACTAAAAGTAAGTTCTACGAATAATAGAATGGATGTGAAGAATGATAATTATTTCAATGTGAGTACTCTACTCTAAAATAACAACTAACATGAATGGGCAAAACAGAAAAAACAAGAGGTGTGCACTCGCGTGCTAGGCTGCTAGCATACCCCCACTGTGGCAAATTTAACCCGCATTATCCGTATACCTAACATTTCCAATGGGAACTACTCGTCAATGAGTATTTTTAGTATAGAAAGAGTTGAAGTGGTAAATTATGATAACTAATACTTACCGAATGAAAACTCAACAACGAATCTCCACAATCCTTTAACAATGGTCTGAACAACTTCTAATGCATAAAGCTTCAACTTAGGGAGAATTAATTGGTAGTATGAATACAGCACCTGTGTCTGGAAATAACAAATGTCAAAGATTACACTCTCATCAAAATGACTCCCTTCAATTGACACCATACGATTACTACTCTATTATTTTACTATTCCCCACTATAAATTGAAAATACCCAATCCCGATTGAATGAGGGCATCAGTTTGCCATCTTGACACAGATTCAAGTCAATTACATGTAATTTGACTGCTGACTATTCAGAAAAAATTGATGGCTCCCATCCAGAGTTCACCCCGAAGGTCCATGTGAAGTTTGGTGATGATCGGATGAGGGACGTGGCCAGCAGGGTGTGCCAAGGATTCAGACATGCAAAGAGTAAAATCCAAGATGGCTGCCGGTGGCTATGTTTTCCATCGAAAATCACTAAAATTAGATAGCTCCCATCTAGAGATGATCCTAAATATGCATGTAAATTTAAAATAAAAATTGCGAGCTGCAGGGTGTGCCGATGGATTCAAATTTTAAATTAAAAATGCCTGCCGGCTAGAGCTGGGCGGTATTTCCATATATTGACTATAGTCGGTTTGGAAAAGAAAAACCGTATTGAAACAGTGTGTACAATAAAAATTCAATATATCATAACCGCAATTTTATCACCTCAAAAGACGGTTTCAAATTACAATCCAATACTGAATTGAATACTTTAGCGAACAGCTGATTGAAAGCAGCCTTTATCGGTCGCTCCCATGTTATGTCTCTGTTGTATTCAATTGTAACCAATGATGCAATGGTTGTGTTTTGGGCTGAAGTAGAGCAATGGAGTATCTTCTTCTAAATTCAACCTGATAGCGGTGTAACGTCACAAGCTATACTTCGTCCAAACTTTTCGACTCACAACTCGGCGGTATTTGTCATTCAATTTTTTCTAAAAATTTGACTAACAAATCCGGGAAATTTATTCAACTAGCCCGCCATTGAGTATTTGCAGATGCAGAATATGACCTGCAGGTGTTGGCCGAAGTATATCACTTGGGACGTAACCTCGCTACCATCAACCCCAATTTTAAATATAGTTGAGCTGCATTGTCTCCCTTCCGTTTCACCTTGCTATTATTATTTCATTATTATGATAATACATGAATAAAGTTCTCCCCCTTAACTAAATCCCGTGTTCAAAAGTTAATTAAAAATGTTCCGTAATTCATTGTGTGTGATAGACTGCAGACAGCCCAGAATGAACCATATTGGCCCAATTCTACTAGGTCCTCAACATATGAGCACGTGCTGTGATGTCACGGGAATGTGAATCGCGTGTTGAAATTTAAACAATGGAGTGATCAGGATAACGAGAGCCTGTAATTCACTCAATGTTGTTGCGTATTCCAGAATGCAGGAACTTTATATAATGGACTCATGTCATTCTGAGAATAGTTTATCATTTAATGCCTGGCGATAGTGTGTAGAATTTTAATCCCTAATAACGGAAACCCGGAGTGTTATTTCTCTCGTTTAAAATTTTATTTTACGTGATATTTTTCAATAGTAAAATAATATTCAATAAAACCGTATATCGTGGTGTTATTTTGGAAAAATCGCGGTTTTTAAAAAACGTCAATACCGCCCAACCCTACTGCCGGCAGCCATGTTTTTTTAACAATATTTGGAAATGTCACCCCGAAGATACATATGAAGTCTGATGATCGGGTGAGCGATGTGGAATGTAGGGTGAGCCAAAGGAAATTGCAGACGGATGCAGACAGACGACAGACAGGAACCCATGGCAATAGCTCAAACTTTACAAAGTTTCAATGACTGTAGCTCAACTTGCGGAGGCATTAATAATTCTATGCTGAGCTGTCAATAGAATGCAGACGGCCACCTGTTTTAAAAATATTTCTGAAAAATTTGACAAACCCCCACCTGGATCACCCCGAAGTACCATACTCTCGGGTGCCTTATTATAGTGTCAACACGTTTATTAATTTTGGAGAAAATTACCAATGATCACTATTATTTGGCATTGAGACATAGAGTGAAATTGCCATCACTATTATTAATTTCAGCCTAAATCCCCATCCATCACTATAATTAGGCCATCACAATTATTAGGCACCTGAGAATATGAAGATATGAAGTTTGGAAGAGTATGTGGCATGTTGGGTGTGCTGAAGAATTTAGTCATGAAAAGAGTAAAATCCAAGATGGCCACTGGTGACCATATTTTTAAACAAATTTCAGAAGCTATCATTGGCTCCCATCTAGAGATAATGCCGAAAACCTCATGATGTTTGGTGCAAAATATCTCAAATTGAAGTACAACTATGATCAATTTATAATCAGTCACCGATCTGCATTATTTACTCCGGCAGTCAGTGTTTTTATAATGGCGGTGACATACTGATATGCCTGGTTCAACCTGAGGTTGCGATCTTTATTTATTAGGATCTATCAGTCCAAATACATGTACGGTACCAGTACATTCTGTAATATGCACATTCACCCCAATTGTGTCCCGTTATACCATATACTTTGTGCTGCCATGGCCATATATTCAGAATATGATCTTATGGTTGTTTGCACACAAAAAACACAATAAACAAATTTATTTCTGCTTATATCAATGTTACCAGAAACAACAAAATTTCATTTTAGGCCTACCGGTACATGTACATATGTAGCTATACTTACAGCGCCTGTGGTGTCAAATGTCCACTGTTCGGCAATTTGGGCCATGATTGTCATTGCATTATCATCTTTTATGCTTTCAAGTCAATATTAAACATGCAGTTGCCACCTTACATGTATCTCTTAGAATGTTACTTAGCCTCAAAACTTCTGCTTCGTCCTTTGAAGATCATACATGTACCTTAAGGGAAGGAAAGAATGAAAGAATTAGATAATTTTTTCACGCAAATGAGGTGCGGTCAATGCTCTTAGCCCGTTTATATATACATGTAACTATGGGTATATACCAGATATAACCATACAAAAAAAAAACGCCATGCTTTTTATAGTGTACCAGTATTTATACATGGTGTATGCGCCTGTGGTTGGCCGTAATCTAATGTCTGGTGTTATTGTTTTGAAGGGTTATCATGTTCGACTGGTATTGTTAGCTTGGTAATGGGATTAGCAGTTTCTCTATGTCTTGTCTGGACAGATTTTTTTTAACTTTGTCTGAAATACATGTAGAAGCTGGTAGAAGGACTTTTTATACTGGAATTTGCGCAAACAGGAGTATGGGGAAATTACATGTAGAGTGTAGCCCCACCCTGAACCCTCCCCGTGAACAGCCCTTTTAATTCAGATTGTTTGGCTTCGGCAATCTGCTACGGAAACCCTTTATCGTAGCCCAGCTTGCTTCAGCAAATGGCTTCGGCATTGCCGATTGCCGTAGCCAATTATCAGGGCTGCGTGAACCAACCCTGTTTTCCAACACAATCTAATATCAACGATTTATTATCTTCAGTGAATGCAAGACTGTGCCAAAAGGGGACGTGTCGACATGGGGTGGTTATGTAGGGGTTTTACCTCCCCCAACTGTAGTCAAACGTGATGCAACATTTAGTTGGAAACTTTATACCAAAAATAGGTTTAAATTGTGGTCATCTAGTTTGATTTTCCAACAGTTTATTAGTGACATCTGTTGATTTTAAACCACCATTTGCAAAGTTTTGTACTGAAATGGCCATTTTCCAACATTACGGTGGGTATCAGGTTGGAGATTTCCCCAATTCGAAATCTTGAGGCCAGTCTAGATGCTAGGAATATCCAATTTTCAAGTTCAGATACCATCATCCAACCCGTGTGTCCTGTCCGTTCCCAGTGGACAGCCAACACTGATAGTGGGGGGGGGGGGTTGGGTGGGATCTCATTATGCTTATTATTTATGTGGGCAGTAGCCTCTATATGGGCGCCTGTGGCGCATAACATACTATGGGTGGCGGGATGGGGTGTTGGTTGGATGGGTGGGATCTCATTATGCTTATTATTTATGTGGGTAGTAGCCTCTATACGGGCACCTGTGGCGCATAAGATACTATGGTGGCGGGATGGGGGGGGGGTGGGATTTCATTATGCTTATTATTTATGTGGGCAGTAGCCTCTATACGGGCGCCTGCGGCGCGCCTGCGGCGCATAAGATACTATGGGTGGCGGGATGGGGAGGGGGGGGGGGTTGGGTGGGATCTCATTATGCTTATTATTTATGTGGGCAGTAGCCTCTATACGGGCGCCTGTGGCGCATAAGATACTATGGGTGGCGGGATGGGGTGGTGGTTGGATGGGAACTCATACTTAGTATTTATGTGGGCAGTAGCCTCTATACGGGCGCCTGCGGCGCATAAGATACTATGGGTGACGGGATGGGGTGTTGGTTGGATGGGAACTCATACTTAGTATTTATGTGGGCAGTAGCCTCTATACGGGCGCCTGTGGCGCATAAGATACTATGGGTGGCGGGATGGGGTGTTGGTTGGATGGGAACTCATACTTAGTATTTATGTGGGCAGTAGCCTCTATACGGGCGCCTGCGGCGCATAAGATACTATGGGTGGCGGGATGGGGTGTTGGTTGGATGGGAACTCATACTTAGTATTTATGTGGGCAGTAGCCTCTATACGGGCGCCTGCGGCGCATAAGATACTATGGGTGGCGGGATGGGGTGTTGGTTGGATGGGAACTCATACTTAGTATTTATGTGGGCAGTAGCCTCTATACGGGCGCCTGCGGCGCATAAGATACTATGGGTGGCGGGATGGGGTGTTGGTTGGATGGGAACTCATACTTAGTATTTATGTGGGCAGTAGCCTCTATACGGGCGCCTGCGGCGCATAAGATACTATGGGTGGCGGGATGGGGTTTTGGTTGGATGGGAACTCATACTTAGTATTTATGTGGGCAGTAGCCTCTATACGGGCGCCTGCGGCGCATAAGATACTATGGGTGGCGGGATGGGGTGTTGGTTGGATGGGAACTCATACTTAGTATTTATGTGGGCAGTAGCCTCTATACGGGCGCCTGCGGCGCATAAGATACTATGGGTGGCGGGATGGGGTGTTGGTTGGATGGGAACTCATACTTAGTATTTATGTGGGCAGTAGCCTCTATACGGGCGCCTGCGGCGCATAAGATACTATGGGTGGCGGGATGGGGTGTTGGTTGGATGGGAACTCATACTTAGTATTTATGTGGGCAGTAGCCTCTATACGGGCGCCTGCGGCGCATAAGATACTATGGGTGGCGGGATGGGGTGTTGGTTGGATGGGAACTCATACTTAGTATTTATGTGGGCAGTAGCCTCTATACGGGCGCCTGCGGCGCATAAGATACTATGGGTGGCGGGATGGGGTGTTGGTTGGATGGGAACTCATACTTAGTATTTATGTGGGCAGTAGCCTCTATACGGGCGCCTGCGGCGCATAAGATACTATGGGTGGCGGGATGGGGTGTTGGTTGGATGGGAACTCATACTTAGTATTTATGTGGGCAGTAGCCTCTATACGGGCGCCTGCGGCGCATAAGATACTATGGGTGGCGGGATGGGGTGTTGGTTGGATGGGAACTCATACTTAGTATTTATGTGGGCAGTAGCCTCTATACGGGCGCCTGCGGCGCATAAGATACGATGGGTGGCGGGATGGGGTGTTGGTTGGATGGGAACTCATACTTAGTATTTATGTGGGCAGTAGCCTCTATACGGGCGCCTGCGGCGCATAAGATACTATGGGTGGCGGGATGGGGTGTTGGTTGGATGGGAACTCATACTTAGTATTTATGTGGGCAGTAGCCTCTATACGGGCGCCTGCGGCGCATAAGATACTATGGGTGGCGGGATGGGGTGTTGGTTGGATGGGAACTCATACTTAGTATTTATGTGGGCAGTAGCCTCTATACGGGCGCCTGCGGCGCATAAGATACTATGGGTGGCGGGATGGGGTGTTGGTTGGATGGGAACTCATACTTAGTATTTATGTGGGCAGTAGCCTCTATACGGGCGCCTGCGGCGCATAAGATACTATGGGTGGCGGGATGGGGTGTTGGTTGGATGGGAACTCATACTTAGTATTTATGTGGGCAGTAGCCTCTATACGGGCGCCTGCGGCGCATAAGATACTATGGGTGGCGGGATGGGGTGTTGGTTGGATGGGAACTCATACTTAGTATTTATGTGGGCAGTAGCCTATATACGGGCGCCTGCGGCGCATAAGATACTATGGGTGGCGGGATGGGGTGTTGGTTGGATGGGAACTCATACTTAGTATTTATGTGGGCAGTAGCCTCTATACGGGCGCCTGCGGCGCATAAGATACTATGGGTGGCGGGATGGGGTGTTGGTTGGATGGGAACTCATACTTAGTATTTATGTGGGCAGTAGCCTCTATACGGGCGCCTGCGGCGCATAAGATACTATGGGTGGCGGGATGGGGTGTTGGTTGGATGGGAACTCATACTTAGTATTTATGTGGGCAGTAGCCTCTATACGGGCGCCTGCGGCGCATAAGATACTATGGGTGGCGGGATGGGGTGTTGGTTGGATGGGAACTCATACTTAGTATTTATGTGGGCAGTAGCCTCTATACGGGCGCCTGCGGCGCATAAGATACGATGGGTGGCGGGATGGGGTGTTGGTTGGATGGGAACTCATACTTAGTATTTATGTGGGCAGTAGCCTCTATACGGGCGCCTGCGGCGCATAAGATACTATGGGTGGCGGGATGGGGTGTTGGTTGGATGGGAACTCATACTTAGTATTTATGTGGGCAGTAGCCTCTATACGGGCGCCTGCGGCGCATAAGATACTATGGGTGGCGGGATGGGGTGTTGGTTGGATGGGAACTCATACTTAGTATTTATGTGGGCAGTAGCCTCTATACGGGCGCCTGCGGCGCATAAGATACTATGGGTGGCGGGATGGGGTGTTGGTTGGATGGGAACTCATACTTAGTATTTATGTGGGCAGTAGCCTCTATACGGGCGCCTGCGGCGCATAAGATACTATGGGTGGCGGGATGGGGTGTTGGTTGGATGGGAACTCATACTTAGTATTTATGTGGGCAGTAGCCTCTATACGGGCGCCTGCGGCGCATAAGATACTATGGGTGGCGGGACGGGGTGTTGGTTGGATGGGAACTCATACTTAGTATTTATGTGGGCAGTAGCCTCTATACGGGCGCCTGCGGCGCATAAGATACTATGGGTGGCGGGATGGGGTGTTGGTTGGATGGGAACTCATACTTAGTATTTATGTGGGCAGTAGCCTCTATACGGGCGCCTGCGGCGCATAAGATACTATGGGTGGCGGGATGGGGTGTTGGTTGGATGGGAACTCATACTTAGTATTTATGTGGGCAGTAGCCTCTATACGGGCGCCTGCGGCGCATAAGATACTATGGGTGGCGGGATGGGGTGTTGGTTGGATGGGAACTCATACTTAGTATTTATGTGGGCAGTAGCCTCTATACGGGCGCCTGCGGCGCATAAGATACGATGGGTGGCGGGATGGGGTGTTGGTTGGATGGGAACTCATACTTAGTATTTATGTGGGCAGTAGCCTCTATACGGGCGCCTGCGGCGCATAAGATACTATGGGTGGCGGGATGGGGTGTTGGTTGGATGGGAACTCATACTTAGTATTTATGTGGGCAGTAGCCTCTATACGGGCGCCTGCGGCGCATAAGATACTATGGGTGGCGGGATGGGGTTTTGGTTGGATGGGAACTCATACTTAGTATTTATGTGGGCAGTAGCCTCTATACGGGCGCCTGCGGCGCATAAGATACTATGGGTGGCGGGATGGGGTGTTGGTTGGATGGGAACTCATACTTAGTATTTATGTGGGCAGTAGCCTCTATACGGGCGCCTGCGGCGCATAAGATACTATGGGTGGCGGGATGGGGTGTTGGTTGGATGGGAACTCATACTTAGTATTTATGTGGGCAGTAGCCTCTATACGGGCGCCTGCGGCGCATAAGATACTATGGGTGGCGG
Source organism: Siphonodentalium dalli (assembly GCA_032622095.1). Taxonomy (NCBI): domain Eukaryota; kingdom Metazoa; phylum Mollusca; class Scaphopoda; order Gadilida; family Siphonodentaliidae; genus Siphonodentalium; species Siphonodentalium dalli. The sequence goes on from CP136068.1 coordinate 14,880,710, forward strand.
GATGGGGTGTTGGTTGGATGGGAACTCATACTTAGTATTTATGTGGGCAGTAGCCTCTATACGGGCGCCTGCGGCGCATAAGATACTATGGGTGGCGGGATGGGGTGTTGGTTGGATGGGAACTCATACTTAGTATTTATGTGGGCAGTAGCCTCTATACGGGCGCCTGCGGCGCATAAGATACTATGGGTGGCGGGATGGGGTGTTGGTTGGATGGGAACTCATACTTAGTATTTATGTGGGCAGTAGCCTCTATACGGGCGCCTGCGGCGCATAAGATACTATGGGTGGCGGGATGGGGTGTTGGTTGGATGGGAACTCATACTTAGTATTTATGTGGGCAGTAGCCTCTATACGGGCGCCTGCGGCGCATAAGATACTATGGGTGGCGGGATGGGGTGTTGGTTGGATGGGAACTCATACTTAGTATTTATGTGGGCAGTAGCCTCTATACGGGCGCCTGCGGCGCATAAGATACGATGGGTGGCGGGATGGGGTGTTGGTTGGATGGGAACTCATACTTAGTATTTATGTGGGCAGTAGCCTCTATACGGGCGCCTGCGGCGCATAAGATACTATGGGTGGCGGGATGGGGTGTTGGTTGGATGGGAACTCATACTTAGTATTTATGTGGGCAGTAGCCTCTATACGGGCGCCTGCGGCGCATAAGATAATATGGGTGGCGGGATGGGGTGTTGGTTGGATGGGAACTCATACTTAGTATTTATGTGGGCAGTAGCCTCTATACGGGCGCCTGCGGCGCATAAGATACTATGGGTGGCGGGATGGGGTGTTGGTTGGATGGGAACTCATACTTAGTATTTATGTGGGCAGTAGCCTCTATACGGGCGCCTGCGGCGCATAAGATACTATGGGTGGCGGGATGGGGTTTTGGTTGGATGGGAACTCATACTTAGTATTTATGTGGGCAGTAGCCTCTATACGGGCGCCTGCGGCGCATAAGATACTATGGGTGGCGGGATGGGGTGTTGGTTGGATGGGAACTCATACTTAGTATTTATGTGGGCAGTAGCCTCTATACGGGCGCCTGCGGCGCATAAGATACTATGGGTGGCGGGATGGGGTGTTGGTTGGATGGGAACTCATACTTAGTATTTATGTGGGCAGTAGCCTCTATACGGGCGCCTGCGGCGCATAAGATACTATGGGTGGCGGGATGGGGTGTTGGTTGGATGGGAACTCATACTTAGTATTTATGTGGGCAGTAGCCTCTATACGGGCGCCTGCGGCGCATAAGATACTATGGGTGGCGGGATGGGGTGTTGGTTGGATGGGAACTCATACTTAGTATTTATGTGGGCAGTAGCCTCTATACGGGCGCCTGCGGCGCATAAGATACTATGGGTGGCGGGATGGGGTGTTGGTTGGATGGGAACTCATACTTAGTATTTATGTGGGCAGTAGCCTCTATACGGGCGCCTGCGGCGCATAAGATACTATGGGTGGCGGGATGGGGTGTTGGTTGGATGGGAACTCATACTTAGTATTTATGTGGGCAGTAGCCTCTATACGGGCGCCTGCGGCGCATAAGATACTATGGGTGGCGGGATGGGGTGTTGGTTGGATGGGAACTCATACTTAGTATTTATGTGGGCAGTAGCCTCTATACGGGCGCCTGCGGCGCATAAGATACGATGGGTGGCGGGATGGGGTGTTGGTTGGATGGGAACTCATACTTAGTATTTATGTGGGCAGTAGCCTCTATACGGGCGCCTGCGGCGCATAAGATACTATGGGTGGCGGGATGGGGTGTTGGTTGGATGGGAACTCATACTTAGTATTTATGTGGGCAGTAGCCTCTATACGGGCGCCTGCGGCGCATAAGATACTATGGGTGGCGGGATGGGGTGTTGGTTGGATGGGAACTCATACTTAGTATTTATGTGGGCAGTAGCCTCTATACGGGCGCCTGCGGCGCATAAGATACTATGGGTGGCGGGATGGGGTGTTGGTTGGATGGGAACTCATACTTAGTATTTATGTGGGCAGTAGCCTCTATACGGGCGCCTGCGGCGTATAAGATACTATGGGTGGCGGGATGGGGTGTTGGTTGGATGGGAACTCATACTTAGTATTTATGTGGGCAGTAGCCTCTATACGGGCGCCTGCGGCGCATAAGATACTATGGGTGGCGGGATGGGGTGTTGGTTGGATGGGAACTCATACTTAGTATTTATGTGGGCAGTAGCCTCTATACGGGCGCCTGCGGCGCATAAGATACTATGGGTGGCGGGATGGGGTGTTGGTTGGATGGGAACTCATACTTAGTATTTATGTGGGCAGTAGCCTCTATACGGGCGCCTGCGGCGCATAAGATACTATGGGTGGCGGGATGGGGTGTTGGTTGGATGGGAACTCATACTTAGTATTTATGTGGGCAGTAGCCTCTATACGGGCGCCTGCGGCGCATAAGATACTATGGGTGGCGGGATGGGGTGTTGGTTGGATGGGAACTCATACTTAGTATTTATGTGGGCAGTAGCCTCTATACGGGCGCCTGCGGCGCATAAGATACTATGGGTGGCGGGATGGGGTGTTGGTTGGATGGGAACTCATACTTAGTATTTATGTGGGCAGTAGCCTCTATACGGGCGCCTGCGGCGCATAAGATACGATGGGTGGCGGGATGGGGTGTTGGTTGGATGGGAACTCATACTTAGTATTTATGTGGGCAGTAGCCTCTATACGGGCGCCTGCGGCGCATAAGATACTATGGGTGGCGGGATGGGGTGTTGGTTGGATGGGAACTCATACTTAGTATTTATGTGGGCAGTAGCCTCTATACGGGCGCCTGCGGCGCATAAGATACTATGGGTGGCGGGATGGGGTGTTGGTTGGATGGGAACTCATACTTAGTATTTATGTGGGCAGTAGCCTCTATACGGGCGCCTGCGGCGCATAAGATACTATGGGTGGCGGGATGGGGTGTTGGTTGGATGGGAACTCATACTTAGTATTTATGTGGGCAGTAGCCTCTATACGGGCGCCTGCGGCGCATAAGATACTATGGGTGGCGGGATGGGGTGTTGGTTGGATGGGAACTCATACTTAGTATTTATGTGGGCAGTAGCCTCTATACGGGCGCCTGCGGCGCATAAGATACTATGGGTGGCGGGATGGGGTGTTGGTTGGATGGGAACTCATACTTAGTATTTATGTGGGCAGTAGCCTCTATACGGGCGCCTGCGGCGCATAAGATACTATGGGTGGCGGGATGGGGTGTTGGTTGGATGGGAACTCATACTTAGTATTTATGTGGGCAGTAGCCTCTATACGGGCGCCTGCGGCGCATAAGATACTATGGGTGGCGGGATGGGGTGTTGGTTGGATGGGAACTCATACTTAGTATTTATGTGGGCAGTAGCCTCTATACGGGGCGCCTGCGGCGCATAAGATACTATGGGTGGCGGGATGGGGTGTTGGTTGGATGGGAACTCATACTTAGTATTTATGTGGGCAGTAGCCTCTATACGGGCGCCTGCGGCGCATAAGATACGATGGGTGGCGGGATGGGGTGTTGGTTGGATGGGAACTCATACTTAGTATTTATGTGGGCAGTAGCCTCTATACGGGCGCCTGCGGCGCATAAGATACTATGGGTGGCGGGATGGGGTTTTGGTTGGATGGGAACTCATACTTAGTATTTATGTGGGCAGTAGCCTCTATACGGGCGCCTGCGGCGCATAAGATACTATGGGTGGCGGGATGGGGTGTTGGTTGGATGGGAACTCATACTTAGTATTTATGTGGGCAGTAGCCTCTATACGGGCGCCTGCGGCGCATAAGATACTATGGGTGGCGGGATGGGGTGTTGGTTGGATGGGAACTCATACTTAGTATTTATGTGGGCAGTAGCCTCTATACGGGCGCCTGCGGCGCATAAGATACTATGGGTGGCGGGATGGGGTGTTGGTTGGATGGGAACTCATACTTAGTATTTATGTGGGCAGTAGCCTCTATACGGGCGCCTGCGGCGCATAAGATACTATGGGTGGCGGGATGGGGTGTTGGTTGGATGGGAACTCATACTTAGTATTTATGTGGGCAGTAGCCTCTATACGGGCGCCTGCGGCGCATAAGATACTATGGGTGGCGGGACGGGGTGTTGGTTGGATGGGAACTCATACTTAGTATTTATGTGGGCAGTAGCCTCTATACGGGCGCCTGCGGCGCATAAGATACTATGGGTGGCGGGATGGGGTGTTGGTTGGATGGGAACTCATACTTAGTATTTATGTGGGCAGTAGCCTCTATACGGGCGCCTGCGGCGCATAAGATACTATGGGTGGCGGGATGGGGTGTTAGTTGGATGGGAACTCATACTTAGTATTTATGTGGGCAGTAGCCTCTATACGGGCGCCTGCGGCGCATAAGATACGATGGGTGGCGGGATGGGGTGTTGGTTGGATGGGAACTCATACTTAGTATTTATGTGGGCAGTAGCCTCTATACGGGCGCCTGCGGCGCATAAGATACTATGGGTGGCGGGATGGGGTTTTTGGTTGGATGGGAACTCATACTTAGTATTTATGTGGGCAGTAGCCTCTATACGGGCGCCTGCGGCGCATAAGATACTATGGGTGGCGGGATGGGGTGTTGGTTGGATGGGAACTCATACTTAGTATTTATGTGGGCAGTAGCCTCTATACGGGCGCCTGCGGCGCATAAGATACTATGGGTGGCGGGATGGGGTGTTGGTTGGATGGGAACTCATACTTAGTATTTATGTGGGCAGTAGCCTCTATACGGGCGCCTGCGGCGCATAAGATACTATGGGTGGCGGGATGGGGTGTTGGTTGGATGGGAACTCATACTTAGTATTTATGTGGGCAGTAGCCTCTATACGGGCGCCTGCGGCGCATAAGATACTATGGGTGGCGGGATGGGGTGTTGGTTGGATGGGAACTCATACTTAGTATTTATGTGGGCAGTAGCCTCTATACGGGCGCCTGCGGCGCATAAGATACTATGGGTGGCGGGATGGGGTGTTGGTTGGATGGGAACTCATACTTAGTATTTATGTGGGCAGTAGCCTCTATACGGGCGCCTGCGGCGCATAAGATACTATGGGTGGCGGGATGGGGTGTTGGTTGGATGGGAACTCATACTTAGTATTTATGTGGGCAGTAGCCTCTATACGGGCGCCTGCGGCGCATAAGATACTATGGGTGGCGGGATGGGGTGTTGGTTGGATGGGAACTCATACTTAGTATTTATGTGGGCAGTAGCCTCTATACGGGCGCCTGCGGCGCATAAGATACTATGGGTGGCGGGATGGGGTGTTGGTTGGATGGGAACTCATACTTAGTATTTATGTGGGCAGTAGCCTCTATACGGGCGCCTGCGGCGCATAAGATACGATGGGTGGCGGGATGGGGTGTTGGTTGGATGGGAACTCATACTTAGTATTTATGTGGGCAGTAGCCTCTATACGGGCGCCTGCGGCGCATAAGATACTATGGGTGGCGGGATGGGGTGTTGGTTGGATGGGAACTCATACTTAGTATTTATGTGGGCAGTAGCCTCTATACGGGCGCCTGCGGCGCATAAGATACTATGGGTGGCGGGATGGGGTGTTGGTTGGATGGGAACTCATACTTAGTATTTATGTGGGCAGTAGCCTCTATACGGGCGCCTGCGGCGCATAAGATACGATGGGTGGCGGGATGGGGTGTTGGTTGGATGGGAACTCATACTTAGTATTTATGTGGGCAGTAGCCTCTATACGGGCGCCTGCGGCGCATAAGATACTATGGGTGGCGGGATGGGGTGTTGGTTGGATGGGAACTCATACTTAGTATTTATGTGGGCAGTAGCCTCTATACGGGCGCCTGCGGCGCATAAGATACTATGGGTGGCGGGATGGGGTGTTGGTTGGATGGGAACTCATACTTAGTATTTATGTGGGCAGTAGCCTCTATACGGGCGCCTGCGGCGCATAAGATACTATGGGTGGCGGGATGGGGTGTTGGTTGGATGGGAACTCATACTTAGTATTTATGTGGGCAGTAGCCTCTATACGGGCGCCTGCGGCGCATAAGATACTATGGGTGGCGGGATGGGGTGTTGGTTGGATGGGAACTCATACTTAGTATTTATGTGGGCAGTAGCCTCTATACGGGCGCCTGCGGCGCATAAGATACTATGGGTGGCGGGATGGGGTGTTGGTTGGATGGGAACTCATACTTAGTATTTATGTGGGCAGTAGCCTCTATACGGGCGCCTGCGGCGCATAAGATACTATGGGTGGCGGGATGGGGTGTTGGTTGGATGGGAACTCATACTTAGTATTTATGTGGGCAGTAGCCTCTATACGGGCGCCTGCGGCGCATAAGATACTATGGGTGGCGGGATGGGGTGTTGGTTGGATGGGAACTCATACTTAGTATTTATGTGGGCAGTAGCCTCTATACGGGCGCCTGCGGCGCATAAGATACTATGGGTGGCGGGATGGGGTGTTGGTTGGATGGGAACTCATACTTAGTATTTATGTGGGCAGTAGCCTCTATACGGGCGCCTGCGGGATGGGGTTTTGGTTGGATGGGAACTCATACTTTATGTGGGCAGTAGCCTCTATACGGGCGCCTGCGGCGCATAAGATACTATGGGTGGCGGGATGGGGTGTTGGTTGGATGGGAACTCATACTTAGTATTTATGTGGGCAGTAGCCTCTATACGGGCGCCTGCGGCGCATAAGATACTATGGGTGGCGGGATGGGGTGTTGGTTGGATGGGAACTCATACTTAGTATTTATGTGGGCAGTAGCCTCTATACGGGCGCCTGCGGCGCATAAGATACTATGGGTGGCGGGATGGGGTGTTGGTTGGATGGGAACTCATACTTAGTATTTATGTGGGCAGTAGCCTCTATACGGGCGCCTGCGGCGCATAAGATACTATGGGTGGCGGGATGGGGTGTTGGTTGGATGGGAACTCATACTTAGTATTTATGTGGGCAGTAGCCTCTATACGGGCGCCTGCGGCGCATAAGATACGATGGGTGGCGGGATGGGGTGTTGGTTGGATGGGAACTCATACTTAGTATTTATGTGGGCAGTAGCCTCTATACGGGCGCCTGCGGCGCATAAGATACTATGGGTGGCGGGATGGGGTGTTGGTTGGATGGGAACTCATACTTAGTATTTATGTGGGCAGTAGCCTCTATACGGGCGCCTGCGGCGCATAAGATACTATGGGTGGCGGGATGGGGTGTTGGTTGGATGGGAACTCATACTTAGTATTTATGTGGGCAGTAGCCTCTATACGGGCGCCTGCGGCGCATAAGATACTATGGGTGGCGGGATGGGGTGTTGGTTGGATGGGAACTCATACTTAGTATTTATGTGGGCAGTAGCCTCTATACGGGCGCCTGCGGCGCATAAGATACTATGGGTGGCGGGATGGGGTGTTGGTTGGATGGGAACTCATACTTAGTATTTATGTGGGCAGTAGCCTCTATACGGGCGCCTGCGGCGCATAAGATACTATGGGTGGCGGGATGGGGTGTTGGTTGGATGGGAACTCATACTTAGTATTTATGTGGGCAGTAGCCTCTATACGGGCGCCTGCGGCGCATAAGATACTATGGGTGGCGGGATGGGGTGTTGGTTGGATGGGAACTCATACTTAGTATTTATGTGGGCAGTAGCCTCTATACGGGCGCCTGCGGCGCATAAGATACTATGGGTGGCGGGATGGGGTGTTGGTTGGATGGGAACTCATACTTAGTATTTATGTGGGCAGTAGCCTCTATACGAGCGCCTGCGGCGCATAAGATACTATGGGTGGCGGGATGGGGTGTTGGTTGGATGGGAACTCATACTTAGTATTTATGTGGGCAGTAGCCTCTATACGGGCGCCTGCGGCGCATAAGATACGATGGGTGGCGGGATGGGGTGTTGGTTGGATGGGAACTCATACTTAGTATTTATGTGGGCAGTAGCCTCTATACGGGCGCCTGCGGCGCATAAGATACTATGGGTGGCGGGATGGGGTGTTGGTTGGATGGGAACTCATACTTAGTATTTATGTGGGCAGTAGCCTCTATACGGGCGCCTGCGGCGCATAAGATACTATGGGTGGCGGGATGGGGTGTTGGTTGGATGGGAACTCATACTTAGTATTTATGTGGGCAGTAGCCTCTATACGGGCGCCTGCGGCGCATAAGATACTATGGGTGGCGGGATGGGGTGTTGGTTGGATGGGAACTCATACTTAGTATTTATGTGGGCAGTAGCCTCTATACGGGCGCCTGCGGCGCATAAGATACTATGGGTGGCGGGATGGGGTGTTGGTTGGATGGGAACTCATACTTAGTATTTATGTGGGCAGTAGCCTCTATACGGGCGCCTGCGGCGCATAAGATACTATGGGTGGCGGGATGGGGTGTTGGTTGGATGGGAACTCATACTTAGTATTTATGTGGGCAGTAGCCTCTATACGGGCGCCTGCGGCGCATAAGATACTATGGGTGGCGGGATGGGGTGTTGGTTGGATGGGAACTCATACTTAGTATTTATGTGGGCCGTAGCCTCTATACGGGCGCCTGCGGCGCATAAGATACTATGGGTGGCGGGATGGGGTGTTGGTTGGATGGGAACTCATACTTAGTATTTATGTGGGCAGTAGCCTCTATACGGGCGCCTGCGGCGCATAAGATACGATGGGTGGCGGGATGGGGTGTTGGTTGGATGGGAACTCATACTTAGTATTTATGTGGGCAGTAGCCTCTATACGGGCGCCTGCGGCGCATAAGATACTATGGGTGGCGGGATGGGGTTTTGGTTGGATGGGAACTCATACTTAGTATTTATGTGGGCAGTAGCCTCTATACGGGCGCCTGCGGCGCATAAGATACTATGGGTGGCGGGATGGGGTGTTGGTTGGATGGGAACTCATACTTAGTATTTATGTGGGCAGTAGCCTCTATACGGGCGCCTGCGGCGCATAAGATACTATGGGTGGCGGGATGGGGTGTTGGTTGGATGGGAACTCATACTTAGTATTTATGTGGGCAGTAGCCTCTATACGGGCGCCTGCGGCGCATAAGATACTATGGGTGGCGGGATGGGGTGTTGGTTGGATGGGAACTCATACTTAGTATTTATGTGGGCAGTAGCCTCTATACGGGCGCCTGCGGCGCATAAGATACTATGGGTGGCGGGATGGGGTGTTGGTTGGATGGGAACTCATACTTAGTATTTATGTGGGCAGTAGCCTCTATACGGGCGCCTGCGGCGCATAAGATACTATGGGTGGCGGGACGGGGTGTTGGTTGGATGGGAACTCATACTTAGTATTTATGTGGGCAGTAGCCTCTATACGGGCGCCTGCGGCGCATAAGATACTATGGGTGGCGGGATGGGGTGTTGGTTGGATGGGAACTCATACTTAGTATTTATGTGGGCAGTAGCCTCTATACGGGCGCCTGCGGCGCATAAGATACTATGGGTGGCGGGATGGGGTGTTAGTTGGATGGGAACTCATACTTAGTATTTATGTGGGCAGTAGCCTCTATACGGGCGCCTGCGGCGCATAAGATACGATGGGTGGCGGGATGGGGTGTTGGTTGGATGGGAACTCATACTTAGTATTTATGTGGGCAGTAGCCTCTATACGGGCGCCTGCGGCGCATAAGATACTATGGGTGGCGGGATGGGGTTTTGGTTGGATGGGAACTCATACTTAGTATTTATGTGGGCAGTAGCCTCTATACGGGCGCCTGCGGCGCATAAGATACTATGGGTGGCGGGATGGGGTGTTGGTTGGATGGGAACTCATACTTAGTATTTATGTGGGCAGTAGCCTCTATACGGGCGCCTGCGGCGCATAAGATACTATGGGTGGCGGGATGGGGTGTTGGTTGGATGGGAACTCATACTTAGTATTTATGTGGGCAGTAGCCTCTATACGGGCGCCTGCGGCGCATAAGATACTATGGGTGGCGGGATGGGGTGTTGGTTGGATGGGAACTCATACTTAGTATTTATGTGGGCAGTAGCCTCTATACGGGCGCCTGCGGCGCATAAGATACTATGGGTGGCGGGATGGGGTGTTGGTTGGATGGGAACTCATACTTAGTATTTATGTGGGCAGTAGCCTCTATACGGGCGCCTGCGGCGCATAAGATACTATGGGTGGCGGGATGGGGTGTTGGTTGGATGGGAACTCATACTTAGTATTTATGTGGGCAGTAGCCTCTATACGGGCGCCTGCGGCGCATAAGATACTATGGGTGGCGGGATGGGGTGTTGGTTGGATGGGAACTCATACTTAGTATTTATGTGGGCAGTAGCCTCTATACGGGCGCCTGCGGCGCATAAGATACGATGGGTGGCGGGATGGGGTGTTGGTTGGATGGGAACTCATACTTAGTATTTATGTGGGCAGTAGCCTCTATACGGGCGCCTGCGGCGCATAAGATACTATGGGTGGCGGGATGGGGTGTTGGTTGGATGGGAACTCATACTTAGTATTTATGTGGGCAGTAGCCTCTATACGGGCGCCTGCGGCGCATAAGATACTATGGGTGGCGGGATGGGGTGTTGGTTGGATGGGAACTCATACTTAGTATTTATGTGGGCAGTAGCCTCTATACGGGCGCCTGCGGCGCATAAGATACGATGGGTGGCGGGATGGGGTGTTGGTTGGATGGGAACTCATACTTAGTATTTATGTGGGCAGTAGCCTCTATACGGGCGCCTGCGGCGCATAAGATACTATGGGTGGCGGGATGGGGTGTTGGTTGGATGGGAACTCATACTTAGTATTTATGTGGGCAGTAGCCTCTATACGGGCGCCTGCGGCGCATAAGATACTATGGGTGGCGGGATGGGGTGTTGGTTGGATGGGAACTCATACTTAGTATTTATGTGGGCAGTAGCCTCTATACGGGCGCCTGCGGCGCATAAGATACTATGGGTGGCGGGATGGGGTGTTGGTTGGATGGGAACTCATACTTAGTATTTATGTGGGCAGTAGCCTCTATACGGGCGCCTGCGGCGCATAAGATACTATGGGTGGCGGGATGGGGTGTTGGTTGGATGGGAACTCATACTTAGTATTTATGTGGGCAGTAGCCTCTATACGGGCGCCTGCGGCGCATAAGATACTATGGGTGGCGGGATGGGGTGTTGGTTGGATGGGAACTCATACTTAGTATTTATGTGGGCAGTAGCCTCTATACGGGCGCCTGCGGCGCATAAGATACTATGGGTGGCGGGATGGGGTGTTGGTTGGATGGGAACTCATACTTAGTATTTTATGTGGGCAGTAGCCTCTATACGGGCGCCTGCGGGATGGGGTTTTGGTTGGATGGGAACTCATACTTTATGTGGGCAGTAGCCTCTATACGGGCGCCTGCGGCGAATAAGATACTATGGGTGGCGGGATGGGGTGTTGGTTGGATGGGAACTCATACTTAGTATTTATGTGGGCAGTAGCCTCTATACGGGCGCCTGCGGCGCATAAGATACTATGGGTGGCGGGATGGGGTGTTGGTTGGATGGGAACTCATACTTAGTATTTATGTGGATGTGGGCAGTAGCCTCTATACGGGCGCCTGCGGCGCATAAGATACTATGGGTGGCGGGATGGGGTGTTGGTTGGATGGGAACTCATACTTAGTATTTATGTGGGCAGTAGCCTCTATACGGGCGCCTGCGGCGCATAAGATACTATGGGTGGCGGGATGGGGTGTTGGTTGGATGGGAACTCATACTTAGTATTTATGTGGGCAGTAGCCTCTATACGGGCGCCTGCGGCGCATAAGATACGATGGGTGGCGGGATGGGGTGTTGGTTGGATGGGAACTCATACTTAGTATTTATGTGGGCAGTAGCCTCTATACGGGCGCCTGCGGCGCATAAGATACTATGGGTGGCGGGATGGGGTGTTGGTTGGATGGGAACTCATACTTAGTATTTATGTGGGCAGTAGCCTCTATACGGGCGCCTGCGGCGCATAAGATACTATGGGTGGCGGGATGGGGTGTTGGTTGGATGGGAACTCATACTTAGTATTTATGTGGGCAGTAGCCTCTATACGGGCGCCTGCGGCGCATAAGATACTATGGGTGGCGGGATGGGGTGTTGGTTGGATGGGAACTCATACTTAGTATTTATGTGGGCAGTAGCCTCTATACGGGCGCCTGCGGCGCATAAGATACTATGGGTGGCGGGATGGGGTGTTGGTTGGATGGGAACTCATACTTAGTATTTATGTGGGCAGTAGCCTCTATACGGGCGCCTGCGGCGCATAAGATACTATGGGTGGCGGGATGGGGTGTTGGTTGGATGGGAACTCATACTTAGTATTTATGTGGGCAGTAGCCTCTATACGGGCGCCTGCGGCGCATAAGATACTATGGGTGGCGGGATGGGGTGTTGGTTGGATGGGAACTCATACTTAGTATTTATGTGGGCAGTAGCCTCTATACGGGCGCCTGCGGCGCATAAGATACTATGGGTGGCGGGATGGGGTGTTGGTTGGATGGGAACTCATACTTAGTATTTATGTGGGCAGTAGCCTCTATACGGGCGCCTGCGGCGCATAAGATACTATGGGTGGCGGGATGGGGTGTTGGTTGGATGGGAACTCATACTTAGTATTTATGTGGGCAGTAGCCTCTATACGGGCGCCTGCGGCGCATAAGATACTATGGGTGGCGGGATGGGGTGTTGGTTGGATGGGAACTCATACTTAGTATTTATGTGGGCAGTAGCCTCTATACGGGCGCCTGCGGCGCATAAGATACTATAGGTGGCGGGATGGGGTGTTGGTTGGATGGGAACTCATACTTAGTATTTATGTGGGCAGTAGCCTCTATACGGGCGCCTGCGGCGCATAAGATACGATGGGTGGCGGGATGGGGTGTTGGTTGGATGGGAACTCATACTTAGTATTTATGTGGGCAGTAGCCTCTATACGGGCGCCTGCGGCGCATAAGATACTATGGGTGGCGGGATGGGGTGTTGGTTGGATGGGAACTCATACTTAGTATTTATGTGGGCAGTAGCCTCTATACGGGCGCCTGCGGCGCATAAGATACTATGGGTGGCGGGATGGGGTGTTGGTTGGATGGGAACTCATACTTAGTATTTATGTGGGCAGTAGCCTCTATACGGGCGCCTGCGGCGCATAAGATACTATGGGTGGCGGGATGGGGTGTTGGTTGGATGGGAACTCATACTTAGTATTTATGTGGGCAGTAGCCTCTATACGGGCGCCTGCGGCGCATAAGATACTATGGGTGGCGGGATGGGGTGTTGGTTGGATGGGAACTCATACTTAGTATTTATGTGGGCAGTAGCCTCTATACGGGCGCCTGCGGCGCATAAGATACTATGGGTGGCGGGATGGGGTGTTGGTTGGATGGGAACTCATACTTAGTATTTATGTGGGCAGTAGCCTCTATACGGGCGCCTGCGGCGCATAAGATACTATGGGTGGCGGGATGGGGTGTTGGTTGGATGGGAACTCATACTTAGTATTTATGTGGGCAGTAGCCTCTATACGGGCGCCTGCGGCGCATAAGATACTATGGGTGGCGGGATGGGGTGTTGGTTGGATGGGAACTCATACTTAGTATTTATGTGGGCAGTAGCCTCTATACGGGCGCCTGCGGGATGGGGTTTTGGTTGGATGGGAACTCATACTTTATGTGGGCAGTAGCCTCTATACGGGCGCCTGCGGCGCATAAGATACTATGGGTGGCTGGATGGGGTGTTGGTTGGATGGGAACTCATACTTAGTATTTATGTGGGCAGTAGCCTCTATACGGGCGCCTGCGGCGCATAAGATACTATGGGTGGCGGGATGGGGTGTTGGTTGGATGGGAACTCATACTTAGTATTTATGTGGGCAGTAGCCTCTATACGGGCGCCTGCGGCGCATAAGATACTATGGGTGGCGGGATGGGGTGTTGGTTGGATGGGAACTCATACTTAGTATTTATGTGGGCAGTAGCCTCTATACGGGCGCCTGCGGCGCATAAGATACTATGGGTGGCGGGATGGGGTGTTGGTTGGATGGGAACTCATACTTAGTATTTATGTGGGCAGTAGCCTCTATACGGGCGCCTGCGGCGCATAAGATACGATGGGTGGCGGGATGGGGTGTTGGTTGGATGGGAACTCATACTTAGTATTTATGTGGGCAGTAGCCTCTATACGGGCGCCTGCGGCGCATAAGATACTATGGGTGGCGGGATGGGGTGTTGGTTGGATGGGAACTCATACTTAGTATTTATGTGGGCAGTAGCCTCTATACGGGCGCCTGCGGCGCATAAGATACTATGGGTGGCGGGATGGGGTGTTGGTTGGATGGGAACTCATACTTAGTATTTATGTGGGCAGTAGCCTCTATACGGGCGCCTGCGGCGCATAAGATACTATGGGTGGCGGGATGGGGTGTTGGTTGGATGGGAACTCATACTTAGTATTTATGTGGGCAGTAGCCTCTATACGGGCGCCTGCGGCGCATAAGATACTATGGGTGGCGGGATGGGGTGTTGGTTGGATGGGAACTCATACTTAGTATTTATGTGGGCAGTAGCCTCTATACGGGCGCCTGCGGCGCATAAGATACTATGGGTGGCGGGATGGGGTGTTGGTTGGATGGGAACTCATACTTAGTATTTATGTGGGCAGTAGCCTCTATACGGGCGCCTGCGGCGCATAAGATACTATGGGTGGCGGGATGGGGTGTTGGTTGGATGGGAACTCATACTTAGTATTTATGTGGGCAGTAGCCTCTATACGGGCGCCTGCGGCGCATAAGATACTATGGGTGGCGGGATGGGGTGTTGGTTGGATGGGAACTCATACTTAGTATTTATGTGGGCAGTAGCCTCTATACGGGCGCCTGCGGCGCATAAGATACTATGGGTGGCGGGATGGGGTGTTGGTTGGATGGGAACTCATACTTAGTATTTATGTGGGCAGTAGCCTCTATACGGGCGCCTGCGGCGCATAAGATACGATGGGTGGCGGGATGGGGTGTTGGTTGGATGGGAACTCATACTTAGTATTTATGTGGGCAGTAGCCTCTATACGGGCGCCTGCGGCGCATAAGATACTATGGGTGGCGGGATGGGGTGTTGGTTGGATGGGAACTCATACTTAGTATTTATGTGGGCAGTAGCCTCTATACGGGCGCCTGCGGCGCATAAGATACTATGGGTGGCGGGATGGGGTGTTGGTTGGATGGGAACTCATACTTAGTATTTATGTGGGCAGTAGCCTCTATACGGGCGCCTGCGGCGCATAAGATACTATGGGTGGCGGGATGGGGTGTTGGTTGGATGGGAACTCATACTTAGTATTTATGTGGGCAGTAGCCTCTATACGGGCGCCTGCGGCGCATAAGATACTATGGGTGGCGGGATGGGGTGTTGGTTGGATGGGAACTCATACTTAGTATTTATGTGGGCAGTAGCCTCTATACGGGCGCCTGCGGCGCATAAGATACTATGGGTGGCGGGATGGGGTGTTGGTTGGATGGGAACTCATACTTAGTATTTATGTGGGCAGTAGCCTCTATACGGACGCCTGCGGCGCATAAGATACTATGGGTGGCGGGATGGGGTGTGGGTTGGGTGGGATCTCATTATGCAGAAAAATTGGAACACTTCTAATTAAGCCTCATCGATATTGCGTATAGAAACATATAGAACATTCAGCCCTCATAATTGGCCAAATTTTGCTGAACCAAGCTGGGCCATGATAAAGGGTTGCCGTAGCAGATTGCCGAAGCCAAACAATCTGAATTAAAAGGGCTCAACATTATAGCACAGATGCGACGCAGTGTCTAGAACGAGTTCGCAAACCAGGTCCGGCCAGATATTTTCAGCAGAGTTATTGGACTTTATTATTTTTAGTCAGTCCTAAAATGAGTTCACAAATCCCCGGGCCACCTCTTGTTGATAATGCACTTCCCCTACTGCACATTTCGGCAGAGAACGCAAACATTATTGAAAAGGCACTTCCCCAACTGCACATTTCGACAGGGGATACTGCCGTCTGCGACTGCTTGTTGTCTTTACCATTATTCCAGTCATCTTCACCATTATGCATGTTTATCACAGTAAAGACAACACATGATAACGGTAAAGACGCTTTCAAGAACCTCAGGAAGGGTTATAAGACTGAGACAATTGTAGACATTAGCGATGGGACACTGATAGCATGTTGATATACAACCAAGGGAAAATGCGAGAAATACACAAAAACACACTTCACAGTTTGAATCGATAAGCCCTGCCCTGTGTATTTTGATGTTGCGTTTTTTTTTTTACGATCATTTCTACAACACAATTGTTGCAAGGTCTGAATTGTTTTTATTCAGATTATGGGCCATATTTGGCAGCTGGTGTAGTGTATTCTCAGATAGAACAAATATACCAAAAACTAAGTGAGTCTGGGATATTTGGCACTTGGAAAGTGGCTAGATGGTTTGTGTGGGTGGGAAGGGTATCCACCTTGGAATTTCTAACTGCAAACCCTCCCCTTGAACCACACTAAACAAGTTTGCATAATTCAATTTGCACCCAATGGGGGCTTGATTTTTCCCCATCTGGTCTCTCACAGACTACTAGATGGCAGCATATTCTAAATGGATCAGTAGTCTTGTGGCCACTAGTCATGCATGATGGAAAGGATGGATCAGACCAGGATGAGAATTCATTTAGATCTGAAACTGAAAATTCCAAACACGTACCATCGAATGGTGATCTATAATAATGCCAGGAAAATTTGCCGCCAAATTTATTTTTCTTGAACATTTCTGATTATAACCTAATGGGTTATATATGAACGTACATGTGTCATGTGGGTGTACAATGCATATCCCGCAAAAATGTGTTACAACCATGACTATTTTCATGTTAGCAAATTCGAACAGGAAGACCCAAAACCCCATAAACTAAACATTCCGGCGTCCCTATGCATGGCTATGTTTGCGTGCATCGGGACTTTGGATGAACTTTGGGAATATAAGTGCACTATATATACGATAACCATACTATTTTTTATTAGTTCAATATAATAGTCATAAATAATATACATGCATATAATAAATATGTCGAAATAAGAAGGTTCTCAAGAGAGGAGGACGAACTGGGGTAGGAATTATCAGAGCAAGAACGTTCTATCTCCCGCAACGTCATGCAGTGGCATGGATTTTTGCTGCATATTATTTCAGGGCTAAAGGGTTCTATCTCCATATACCGACTAAAACAAGTCGCGTTACGGGGTTAAACGATACCAAAATATGTAAATTGGTAGCAAGGTCATATCTGCGTAAGATTAACATATATAGAATGAAAATGATACGAACAAATCGTGAGAAATGCCTGTTTACATCACATTATATTATTCCTTTTATATATCCCTCCCATTCGAATTGACTACCGCTTGTTTTTCGTTTTATTAAGCCGATGTTACGCTATTCCAGCAAATGGCCTCCCTCCACGGAAACGATTTTCTGAAAACGAAAGCCGACCCAATCCCGACCAAGTCGGAAGTGTTCGGGTGTTTCCGCGACTGCACAAGACAACTGATTGGTGTATTTATTTCGCGTTTACAGTGGAATTATTCGTCCCGATTGAGGGAAAGTAAATAGTTAGTTACTAGGCCGTATAATTAGTACAAACTGATATCTGGTTTGGGCATTTCGTGTATAGGAGTTATTTTATTCAGTCTTTCCACAGAATAACGCAGGGAACTCAATTGTGAGGTTCAGTTTACGTTTCACATCACTTTAAAGTAATTGACCATCTATAATGTGATGTCACCCCGTTAAAATACTGCGTTACCATACTAACGCTTCAACACCGCGCGCACCGCGGTGAAAGCACGATGCATGCGGACACTGTTCGCGATACCGTGGTGATTTTTATGGACAATTTGCGAGGAAAAAAGAAAAAACATTGATGAAATCTTCATTTATTGTGGTTATTTTATTTACTTATTATTGACAATGTTTTTTGCCAATATAACAATAACATGATTTTTGAGGGCGTTAATAAACCATAATGCCCGATGAAATCATGTTATTACTATTATTACCACAGTTTTTTACATTTGACCCATTTGATTATTTAGTGGAATAATGAAGTAGATTAAGAGAGAAATATTTTCAAGAACATTTAAATATGATACCATTTGACTTGTCAGCTGACACGGACTGACGGAGTCTCGAAAATAGGACAGGGGAAAACCCAGCATTGGAGACGAGTAACAACTAATGAGAGGTTGACAGCTAAAATTATCAATGCATACTTACGCTTGATACAATAATGAACAAATCTGAATCCCAGTCACCCAAGGCCCCTCCGTACCAAATATAAGCTATATAGGCCTAATGGTTCTTGAGAAAAAACTGTTTTAAGACTTACTATGGAGGGAAAGAGTTATGACCCTGGCTTGGCACCTACATGTATTTGATGTGATGAACTTAATTGAACAAATCTGATTGTGAGACACCTAGGGAACATGCACACTGAACTATATAAACACATTCAATTGTTGATAGATGGACGGATAGACATCTCAACAGGCAGACGGATGGAAGCCTGATAGATAGAAGACAAATTTAATCCAATATATACCCCCCATTTCTCTTTGAATATTAGTCGTATGATTTCATCTGGATAAGTGGTGATTAAAACAATAATATGAAATGGCCAAACCTGAATTTAGTATGTCTGACATTTGCAGAATTAGGTCCCAAAAATGTGGATTTAATGACAATATTCTGTAAGGCAGGCTAGCATCACCAAATTCATCCTCAATCTGATTAGGCCTCAATGGCCAACAAAACCAAGGAACAGATTGAAGTCCTACAGTTGAAGTTGGTGATACAAACCCATTAAGCACCTCACTTATGCATTTTATCTTCTGCAAATTAGGGGGACATTGAAACTGAACAGGTGGAAAAAAGTGACTAAATCAATGAAGTCCTACAGTTGAAGTTGGTGATACACACCTATTGAGCACCTCAATTATGCATTTTATCTTCTGCAAATAAGGGGGACATTGAAACTGAACAGGTGGAAAAAGTGACTAAATCAAACTGTCAATTTGATACCTAGGATACTTCCCAGAAGATGAGGACTAAGCAGAATTAGGTCCCTGGCGGGTGTATTTGGTGATGCTAGCATGCTGTATGGGGTAGCAACACTAAATTCACCATCCGGGGACCTCACTATGTAAATGTCAGACACACTATTTCCAGACTTGAAGAAATCAAAGCCATTCACAGTATCATTGAATGTCAGTCATCACCTAACCATGGGAGCACCAGTTTGTTGTTAAATTGCTACATATATGTTTAGATCAGAATAATACATGTCATCTGGCCAGTTTGTATAATTAATGACCCGTACCTTTACAGATATATATGCATATGTGGTGAGAAGAGGTATTAACTTGAGAGGTGATATGGCTTGGAAGGGATGTTGGTTGATGGCAGGGTTGGGTCTGGGCCATGTGGGAGGGGGTGGGTGGGGGAGAGTGGAATGTTTCATAATTCATTAAAGAGTAAAGTTTCATAACTCTGCAGATGTTATAATGGTGTCACTTTTTTCAAATTTTAAAACATGTTTAAAAAAAAAAAATTGTCCCAGAAGATGAGGCCTAAGCAGAATAAGGTAATTGAGGGTGTATTTGGTTATGCTAGTCTGCTGTATGGGGTAGCAACACTAAATTCACCATCTGGGGACTTCATTCTGCAAATGTCAGACACACTATGTCCAGGCTTGGAGAAATGAACAATGGTTGATTGATTGATTGATTGGGGTTTTATGTCGCTTTAGCCACTAAGGCCATATCACGACATTGCCAGTTTTAATGGTGGATGATATCCGCACACTTACGGCTAATCTAACAGTGATTTCAATGGCTGATAAACTCGTCGACCATGTGCGGCAAACCACCGGCCATCGGCAAGTAACTGGCAACTTTCCCAGATAACGATTTCGAGTTACAAAGTCCACGATGGAAACATGTGGATTTGAACCCTTATCGCCAGCGCTGGAAGGCGAAACGACTTGGAGTTGTACCCCTAACCGATTGAGCCACCGAGGCCCCAAATGAACAATGGACTATTCCTATTTATTCTTGTGGACTCTGGTAGAATAGTTGTTTAGCTAATGTCATGTCTTGTAATGACAGACGGTAAACTGGTCTGAAGCAAGCAGTCTTCAGCAAGAGTATCAGGTGACCACACTATGATAAATTGGCTTTTTTAATAATACAGGCTTCAGTGTTCTCTTAAAAATTAATAGTGCATAGCACAGAGGTGTGAATTATAAAGGGCCATAACTCTGTTAAAATATATCAGATCAAACCCATATTTGAACTTGATCTGTATATAAGTGTAAAAAATTCATAAACCAAATTTGGTGTTGATCAGATGAAAAATGTGTGAGTAATCCTGTCATGGATGAATTCTATATCAAAACAAGACTGGAAGGGGTTAAATAAACAATACCAAAATCCATACAGATGAAGAACATGCTAAGAAAAATCTAGGTAAGAAATATGAGGCTGTGATGTGTCCTAAACAAAAATTAAAGGTCAAAATGCAAAAATTTAATTTATTGTTTTTAAAGTTATGTCCCTAGCTCTGCCCCTATTTGACCCAGTGACCCCATTTGAACAAATCTGAACCCCAGTCACCCAAGGTATCTCTGTACCAAATATGTCTTTTTTAGAAGAAGTCATTGTAAGAATTAATATGAGTTATGGCCCTGGTTTCTCAACTAATTGACCGGGTGACCTTATTTGAACAAATCTGAACACCAGTGACCAAAGGACCCTCCATACCAAATATTAGCTAAATCGGCCCAATGGTTCTGAACAAGAAGTCGTTGTTATAATTACTATGGATGAATAGAGTTATAGCCCTGGCTTCGCAACTATTTGACCCAGTGACCTCATTTGATCAATTCTGAATGAGAGTCACCTAGTGAACATCCACACCAAATATGAACCAATTCGGTATGATGGTTTCAGAGGAGAAGATGTTTAAAACAAGACAGTCAATGACTGTGGGGTCGCCCACCAGACCGCAAAGACTGTTAAGACTGGGACTCTGGAGACCAAAACAGTCAGCACTTTTCATAATCACTTTAAAAGAAGCTGATTTAAACAGGATATGTGGCTAGAGAGACTGTAAGTATGTAGATTGGTGAAAATCCACCTTGAAATTGCCAACTGTACACTACTGGTCACCCCCCCCCTCCTCCAGCTCAACAAGTCCCCTGCTGACCGGGCACCAGATTCCCAAGTCTTAGGTTGGAATTTCACAACCGACACCTCAAACTTTCTCAATTGTTGGAAATTTCCAATCTCACAAGCGCCTTTTTCTAAAACCATTTAGACATGTTTTAAAGCCCAATTATCCATGGACCCAAAACACAATACATGTATGTCAGACCAATCAGTCAGGTGGTTCCAAGGTAGATGTTTTATGAATTTGGTATTTCAATGATTTTATTAGACACAAAAGTGTTAACTCCCCATAGCCTGCCATTTCTTGACAGGTTGACCTCATTGTAACAAATCTGAATCTCAGTCACTAAAGGATCCTCCCGATTCCTCCATACTATATGTAAGCTAAATAGTCGAAACTCTCTTGAGAAGACATTTTAAGAATTACTATAGAGACATATAGTTATGTCCCTGGTCCCACCCTATTTAACCTGGTGACCCCATCTGAATAAATTAGAATCCCAGACACCAAAGAACCCTTCATACATATCATAAATATCAGTAAAATAGACCTGATGGTCCTTGTGAAGGAAGCATATTAAGAGGGAAAATGTCCTTCGTTTGGCCCCTATTTGACCAGGTGACCCCATTACAAAATAATCTGAATTGCAGTCAAGGAAGAACATTCCATTCTATATAAGCCAAATAGGTTCTTGCCAAACATATTTTAAGAATTACTATTAGTCCAGGAGATATTGGTAGACCACTCCATCCCCCCCCCCCCAGGACATAACTTCACCCCACTAATTTTCTTCCTTAAGGTCTCCTCTAAATTTTTTCACTTGTTAACAAGAAAAAAAAGTGGCCGCAGAGACTCCAGACAAGATGGCGTCCATCATGGCGGCCATTTTTTTTATATGCACCAGGTATCTTTGATCGCCGTTATAGTAAAGATGATGTCACATGCGGTCTTGTTTTCCGTTCGATTCGTTATGGCAATATACAACCCTTACAAATTAGCCAAAAATCCGAATCAAAATTCCAATATGGCGGCCAAGATGGCCGCCGAAATGTGAAAATTTGCTATTTTTCTGACATTTTACCACTTTTCGTTTGTCTCTGTGGGATAATATTGGCACATTGGTGCGATTTTATACATTTATCGTCTAGAAGGGTCATTGGCGAACACACGGGGACCATAATATACATTCCTTGACGAATATTTTTGTCCGATATCACGTTTTCCCAAATGCCGGTATAATCCGGTCAAAGCCAAAACGACGCTAATAACGCAATGTCTGTTTCGAATCAATAAGTGTTATTGCTATTATTACTCCAGCCATGATTATATATGTGCAGGAGATACTCGGGCTAGGATTCCTCTTATACCTGAGTGGAGGATTATTCACCCAAATCCAAGATGGTGGCCAAAATGGCCACCAGAAATAGAAAAAATCGCCGAAAATCGCTGATTTTAACATCAGTGAGAGTTATTGTCACGACAACTCCACACCTGCTTACTATTGTGAGTTGGGAACACTTAGTCGAATATTGTCCTTATATTGCATCCAAATAAAAGTCCCCCAAATCCAAAATGGTGCCCACAATGGCGGACAAATTTTGAAAAATCACCGAAATTCCCTCATGTTCACATCATTGGGCATTATTGCCGAGAAAACTCCACACATGCTGACAGTTAAGTTGTAAATACTGAGGTGAAGTAATTACCTTGCATCTGATGAAGGAAATTGTTTTCAGAATCAAAGATGGCGGCCAAAATGGCGTCCGAACTTTGAAAACAAGCTTACATTCCTTCACTTTCTTACTATGGGCGTTATTGTTACGCGAATTCTACCCATATGGAACATTGATAAGAAGTATTCATATGGAATATTGATATGAAGTATTCATTTGAGTTTGGCCAACTCTCACAGTCAAGATGACTGCCAAACTGGCGGCCAGAAATGGAAAAGAAGTCGAAATTGTCACATACTAATTCCAACTTTTTGTCATAATATCAATATGTATGGATTGGACGAAACGGTACATAAGCCATCTATTAGTTCCAACATAGGTCGTCGCCTTCTGGAAGGATGAAAACCCACAATAATCGCGATGTGGCATTTCGAAATCCATTCTCCACTAAGCGCCCATAATGGCCGTAACCGTATATGGGTGCGCCGAATAGTCATATTATGACTTCCAAGAATCAAAACAACAGTACCTGAGCTTATTCTGATTTGCCACATTCAGCATTATATGGACCAGCATCCGTCTCGTCACATTAATCTATCTCGCTCACACCAACACAGTTTTCTACACTTCTTGGTAGAAGGGTCCCACTAATCGGAATGTTTCAAACAACACATATGCCGGTGTCAAGCTCACGTGTTTGTATCGAAAGCTGTGAATTCTTATCCTTATTCTTGGCGAGCTTCATTCGTGGTAGCTTATGGTATAATTCAGATGCTACATATGGGATCTGAGAGTCATCTTGCGTGATAAACTATAAAGGTATGCGGTCGATGCGTATACTAGCTTTCAGAAGGAGCTATCTGTCTGCGTATTTTTCAGATTTGGTTATCTAATGTGGATAACAAACTATACATCTGTTGATCTCCCCATCCAGCCACTTCTCAACATATGGTTCATCAATTCACATATTCACGTACTGACGTAGCCGGACAACTTCTGTATATGGATTCGAATGTTGAAAGCCTAACATTTGACGGATGCCTTTCTGCTAAGGCGTAGAAGACCATAATGCATAATATACCCACACTTCTTGACCATGATCATAAGAACATTCATGGTGGCGTCCATCAATCGTCTCACCGTACAGACCCAAGCAGATAATAACAATACATGCGGTGCTAGTTTGTGGGCATGTGTCATGATAGTGGAAATAGAATTGGACCATGACTGCACCGCCCCTTCTTTGGGTATGTTTTAGATTCAGACATGATCTCATGTGGCTTTGCTTTCCTTGTATGCTAGGAATGTATCTTTCAATCCGCTTGGAAGCCGTTCTTAATCAACGAACCAGACGTGTACCATTGGCTACTACTATATAAACCCCACCAGACTGGGATGTAGTCTTCAGGACGATGCATTTGATAGTTACCGATAATATGTCATACTCACGCTGGGTGGTGGTCGGTATGGTTCAAGAAAGTACAATTCCATCAACACAAGGGTGAAATGTTCAACGCGAAGAACATCTAGAGGAATGTTACTTTGATAAGATCTTGCATTCAGTTTAACCTACGTTGGATACACCAAGTGATTTCTTGGTATCATCACCATTCAAAACCATTGTCCTATATGAGTCATCTTAACTACTATATTCTAAAGTTATATAATATAAAGCTATATGATCATAAAGGCCACGTTCACCAACGTCCACATCCATTGCCACTGAGACTATAAATTGTTCTTTAAACACAGTGAAATAGATGCACCACAGTTCCTGGCATTTTCTTGAATAAAACCGCCCACATACTGACACTAACCCTGAGAGATCATAATAACAATGCATACCTTCATTCCAAGACATTATCCTTTAACCCATCCGACTGGCTAGGATAGTATTATCCAGACAAAATTATACGTCTGGTCGTGTTGATTCAGAACGGCCTTGAAACGGATGTGGAAATACAATCTTACCACACCAAAAAGACCAACACGCATGACATTCTATATTGAAACATGGACCTGGTGTAGGGTTGTATATCATGGCCCATTTCATTCCCACTGTCATGGCGCATGTCCACAAACTAGCACCGCGAGTATTGTTCTTCTCTGCTGGGAGCTATTCGACGAGACGACTGCGGGACGTCACACAGTTTGCTTAGGATCATGGTCCAGAAGTGTGGGTAGTCGGTACATTATGGTCTTCTCCTTAGCAGATAGGCATCTGTCCAAGGGAATGAGACAGCTAGCTACCTCCGAAACACTGCCGACGTTGTCCACGTATGCCAATACGTTCGCCAAGTTTGTGAGTTGAACCATCTATTGAGAAGTGACTAGTTAACTGGGAAGTCGCCAAGTATACATGTCGTTATCCCCACGGGGTATGAGAAAGACATACATAGAGATGACCTTCTGCAAGCTTGTATACTTATCGACCATATGCCTTTCTAGTTCAAGATGACGAACAAATCCCATATTTAGCAAGCATCTAAAATCTTAAGCCAGACACCGGGAAATTAATTGTTTGAAACGTTATGATTAAAGGGACCCTTCTCCCAGGAAGTGTTGAATACTTTGTCGGTGTGAGCGACCTAGATTTATTAGGCAAAGAAATGGAAACTTGTCCAGATCATTAAGGACGTTGCAAATCAGAATCTGTTACCAGGTAATTGTTCTAATGTGGCTATTCGGCGCACCTACGGTTATAGCCATTATCGGCAAGAAGTGTCGAATGGATTTCGAAATGACACATCGCTATATTAAGTGTGGGTTTTCGTACTTCCAGAAGGACACGATCAATGTTATGCGTTTTGATACGTTTTAAGTTGAACTAATATATGGTTTGTGTATAGTTTCCGTCAAGGAATGTATATTATGGTCCCCGTGTGTTCGCCAATGACTCTTCTAGACGATAAATGTATAAAATCGTGTCAAGGTGCCAATATTTTCCCACAGAGACAAACGAAAGGTGGTGAAATGTCCGAAAAATAGCAAATTTTCACATTTCGGTGGCCATCTTGGCCGCCATATTGGATTTTTGTGTCAGATTTTTGGCTAATTTGTAAGGGTTGTATATTACCATAACGAATCGAACGGAACACAAGACCGCATGTGACATCATCTTTACTATAACGGCGATCAAAGATACCTAGTGCATATAAAAAAAATGGCCGCCATGATGGACGCCATCTTGTCTGGAGTCTCTGCGGCCACTTTTTGTTCTTGTTAACAAGTGAAAAAAATTAGAGACCTTAAGGAAGAAAATTAGTGGGGTGAAGTTGAGTCCTGGCCCTACCGTCACTGTCATCGTACACGTAATGTCAGGCTTTTATTGAGACATTATAATATTGACTAATTACGGTTACTTTTAAAGTATATACTCAAATTGTATGTATTTCAATATAATTTCACTACCTATGAAAAAAAAACGAAAACCGAACCGAGACAGAGGTTTTTTCTCCAAAAAAAACGAAACCGAAATCGAACCTAAAAAATCAAAACCGCCCATCTCTATAACTATGGAATAAAATAATACAAACAATCAATCTGGGACAGTGTTTTTACGGCTGCATGCAGGTGCATGTAGGAGGTCGAAAAACAATTTCAATTAATAATTTTTTCAGTTCATCAGATAATTGATTCCAACGGTGCGTTGTCGCGGATAGGAATGAACATCGATACGATTGGTACGTCTTAAAATCTATCAGTTCCTGAAAATCATACAGGTATCTGCCGGACCCAAACCCGAATAAATTAAAGGATGAAAGGAGTTTGCACAGTCATAGTGGGCCAACATCAATTATCACCTATCGCCGAAGTACCAGTATGTACCAAGCAGTACTGGTAAATTTAATGACGAAATACCAAGCTGAAGTTTTCACGATCGCTCACTGTTGTCTATAGATATACTAGTACGCTGGCTATGTCATCAAAACTGAAATAAAATTACGCCATGTTGCATTATTTTGTTTTATTTCTTCATAACTCAGCACAAAATATGCTTTAAATGTCATGTTCCGCCTTAATATCCCCCAGCTTGGTTTTGCTTGGTTCAGCTTGGTATTTTGACGCATCCATCAGGTCGGGAACAGGTGCCATGAAATGAGCTAAATAGCTCATTTGAGCTTACGTAGCTGGCCTCTTTCACGTTAAAGGTTGACAAAATGAATTTTTCGGATAGGAGGGAAAATGGTGCATTTGTCATTGTGTTTGGAGTGTCTTAATATTATTTATATAGTACTGACGCACAGCAGACAAAATTTCATTAGGCCTAAACAAATAATACCTTTGTTTCCGCTAACGAGCTAAAAAAAATTAGGGTAGGTAGGTAGGCTTAACTTTTTTTTTTTGTTAACTTATTTTTTTCAGTAATCTTAAAAAATAACTGTATAATACTTGTCAATAACCCAAACTATGCACTTCTTAGCCACAATCAGGTTAACCCAGATGACAGAGGAACTAGAAACTCCAATTCAATCTTACATATGCTTTAATATTTACATATATACTAGTCTATATACTAAGATAGTCTTTGATAATCCTAATATTTCCTATATGGTCTGGCGACAACTGGAGTCAGTCCAGCACCACTGCACTGTACACATATTGGAGTGACCGTCTTGTACCGATCTCTTAAGAATGGCTTCACAACACCACCTTCTCCGCATTCAGTGAAGGATCTAGGTATTTTTTGGGGACACCTGTTTTTGGGCAATGATATGCCGAAGGCATAACCTGAAGGCCTGATCGGAGGAATGTTTGGGAAGGGTGACCCCCTGATGATGGTGGGGGTTCTTCCCCTGGAAAAAATTTGAAAATCCATTGCATTTAGATCTAATCTAAGGCTCTTTGAGTCAGTATTTTGAATTTTACAGAAAGGTCAATTTTATCAAGTTTCTCAAGCATAACTTTGGAACTTTTTATATATGTATGGATTGGAAATGCTTATAAGTTATTGTCAGATATCTTTTGGTTCTATGGATTATGCTTATCGGAAGCCTTATCCTGCTTGAAATTAGACTTGCCATCATCACTCTAATTCATAAATAGGCTATTTTATAAAATTCAAGTGAGACACATACCGTACATAATATACTACATGTACATGTAATACAGAAATCCTACATGTACATGTAGTACAGAAACAATGTACATGTATTAAGATAGTAATGACTATATATGGTACTAATCTCTATGTTAATTTTTCATTTGGTATTATGAGATCCCACTTGATAACCAGGTTGATTTGATCAAATTGTTAATGTTCCTGTGCTGTAATTGATTGAATTACTGAAGTCTGAACGCTGAATGATAACATACCATACCTGAACTCAAATTATTTGAAGTTTTCACAGATGAAAGCTAGATAAAGCCAAACATACTTTACAGTATGATTCCAACTGTTAAACTTAAATCTTTTTGTAAACTTAAATTTCTTATGTCAATATATATAAATATATAAATGTTTTGCATCTTGTTATGATATGAATTGGGACCTAAATTAAAAAAAATATATATTTAAATAAACAAAATATTTTATTTTTTTTGGGTCCAATTTTTTTTTTTTTTGCAATGGCAATAAAAAGTTTAGGGTCGGCGGTTTAAAATAGGGTCGGTCGGGTTAGCGGAAACAAACGTATTTTTTGTTTAGGCCTTACTATATTGGAAAAAATAAAAAAAATATAGGCCTATGGGTAGCAATTTTGGCATATTTTTAGTGGCCAATCATTGCTGTGATGATTTTGTTTCCTTATATTTATTTGAATTTATGGGTTTGCCAAAAATGTCCCCATTTAACCTTTTAATAGCTTATGTCTGGTTGATCTTATGGTGATAATTTTGAGTGATTTCGTGCATTCAGTTTGATGATATTTGAATTTGAAGGTTATTGAGATATTCCGTTAAATGATTTATAGCATGTGAATCTAAAATAAAGCTTCCTTTTGCATTTCATAATTTGGACCAAAAAAAAAAAGTATTCTTAAGAAAAACATTTACTGTGTAGTTTTTACTTTTATTGTCTAATTTATAGAGGAAATATCGTAAGCTACCGCATTACGTTTATCAATATTAAACTGTAAACTACTTTCGATTTGATTTATATCTCGCGAGATTTCAAATGTCACATTAAAAAGTACAACTCAGGAACGGATTCCGAAAGTTTAAAGCCAGAACATGTGCTTCTTTTGAATTTTATCAGACCAATAAACTTTAATGGTAGTTTCATATAACCTCAGGGCTTATCTCTAGTGGGTTGCCCGTCACCTTTGTTCTGTCTGGTGATCCTGTTCAATAGAACTTAGAAGGTATTTGTTGTTTTATTGTCTGGTGCCCCTGCTGTGCAAACAATGTTGATTTTATGACCCCGGATTAATCATGGGTGTTATTTGCCACAATGATGTGGCAATCCGATATCAGGGATGTGTTGATAGCCTGTCTTCTGGTCAAATAGATAAAATAAAGAGATTATTTTATGTGATTTTCTACAGTAGCTGAATCCGGGAGATTGTCATGCCTGTCCGGGAGATCGTACTCAAATCCGGGAGTCTCCCGCACAATCCGGGAGGGTTAACAGGTCTGGTCACTAGTATTGAGGGTGTATAAACTTTAATTGGTGGGCTGAACCATCCCCGATTTGGTACAGCAGCTCATTAAATGTTAAAAAAAAGTCCTCTCCGAGAATTCAAGCATACAACCCAGAGATTTTCTGGAAGACATTGGTTTATATTATCTTTCTGTTAATGAGAAAGGTGTGTAGTAATAATAAACTATATTAAAATACAGTTTATGCAGCATGCTGGGTCCAATTTTAGATACTAATGTGTTATTTCATTTATTTCCATTGAGGCAATTCATGTCTGCTCAACTGAAATTGTCTGAGTAAATTGTCAATCTGAAAAATTCTTGATTATTGATAATCATGTCAGTGATTACAAGTGGTTTGATGGAAGTGTTGTTTGTAAAACATGTGTTTCTCAATAGTTAAATATAATTGTCTTGAATTATCGGAGAGGACACATTTTTAACAGATTGCAGAGTATCTGCACTTACTTGCAACATTAAAAGAATACTCCATGTGTGTGCACATATAATAACATTGGAATACCATAGGACACGTAACCTGAGATAAATGAACACAGTTCATACCCTGGTCATCTGTATAGCTCTCAATAAAATAGTTTAGACCATACAAAAGTATTATCCATATATTTCAATATTTGTACAGCCATAACATGATGAGGAGTCTGCCCCTATGACCGCTCGATACACTCAATACAGATTACCACAGTTCATATAAAAATAGTAAGTAACCCCCAATAGAATGTTTTCACACATTACAATGTTTTACAAGTAGCTTGAACGCTAAAATCAATAATAATCAATGTTAATCTTCTAAGCACTCCATGGCCCCTAAATTTCAATCAACCACATGTGACAGGATGAACAAATTGTAAATTATGGTTCATCGCAATAATCCACACCAAGTATTAACAATGTTTATCTGCCTGGACTGGAGAAAACCTTTTTTGAAGTTCTTATTTTATTTAGAGTTATCTGTCCCTTTTAGTGCATCCTGACTAGGACCCCTTGAAGCCCCTGACATGATAAATGCTCTATAGTACTCAATATATTCGTTTCATAGTTCATACATAGAAAAGCATTGATTTCTGTTCTCGAAATGAAATCCATGACAACCCCATAGCCCTCAATGTTAATCTTCTCACCCATCATTGTCCCCTAAAATCCACACAACCATGACCCTATGAACAAATTATAAACTATGTCTCCATACCAAGTATTATGGAAATCGGCCCAGTGAGACTGCAAATAATTTTGAATAGTGCACTACTACATTAAATGTGGGTTCGCTCTGTCTGCTCATATTCTGAAAACATCCATACAAATGGACAATGGACTATTCCAATTTCTACTTTTAGAATGAAATGGGAGAGTCCATTCATTTGCGAATGCCAATGAGTTACAGATTGTAATAGGGCTAACATATGACAGCTAAAACTAACTCTATTTCAATAATTCGCCTTGTCTGCAGGTGTCGCTCGTCTCTTATACAGTAAAGCCTGTATTAATCAGTAAACCTCGCATCTGAAAAATTGTAAGTCGAAAAAGGGCCATAACTCCAGTAAAACAATTGGATCAAACCCATATTCGAACTTGGATCTGTATTTTGGGCTGCGAAATCACAAACCAAAATACCAGATTTGGTTCCAATCAGATAAAAACATGTTTGAGTCATTGCAGCATGCGTGAATTCTTTAAAGTCGAAAAAGGCCCATACCTATATTTAACAATCGGATCAAACCCATTTTCAAACTCATCCGGTATTTTGGGATGAGAAACTCGTACAAAATTTGGTTCCGATTGGATAGAAAATGTTTGATTTATCGCACCGTGCGTAAAATGTCTACGTACGGATAGAGACGGACGGACGATGAGTGGTTCATATACTATGGTATGGGTACACATACAAACCGGTTATGAGACAACAGATTTTGCCCCAACTTATAATTTGTCGAGTCATGTTTCCAAGAGTCTTAATGATTATCTTCTCATTTCTCAGTTTGACAGGTCTATTCAAGTTCTCTAAAATATATAACAAGACAATGAAAATCGGCAATCTTTCTATGATTGAGTTACAAGACTCGGATCTCTACAGTGAATGAATGTTAAAAAAGTGTGTCCTCTCCGAGAATAAGTCAGTGGAAATTGGCAATTTTTAATTATGCTCTTGTTGAGTCAATTTTTGAAAATAATTTCAACATTACATTCTTGAAGCATGCACTTAATCTTGAGAAGTAAAATCTTTACACTACTGAAGCATCCTTATCAGACTTTCATTTTTGAGGTGCGCGATCGCTCTTGCGCACCATCGCACGTCTAAAACTGAAAACCAGCGAGCGATCAATTGCGCACCTAGGCCAAATACAGAGAGCGAACCTGATAACGCTATTATCAGTGTCTACCCAGACGAGGTCACACGGTGTGACGTGTCAAATGCACTATCTGTCTGAGACTGAATGATTCAAAGCTAAAAATACATTTCTATGTACCGGTATGGCTTATGACGTCGCATAAATTCCTCGAAAATCAAAGCGAGACCACGTGGCCGGGAGATGTTGATATTTATTCTGTCAGCTTGGAATCTGAGTATTAAATTGATTCCTTATTAATAATTATGAATTACATTTAATATAGGAGCATGTAGAATATAAAACATAGTGTGTAACATTCACTTGTGCTTATGGATAGTGGATTAAGCAGTGTTAAACCATCAAAGAGATTCACTGGACATCGATCGTGAGTAAACAAATTCAATTTATGCGGCATTTATGAATGTATTTCCGCTGGGTTTTTTTTCTTGATAGAAACCGTGCGCCTGGCCAAAACCCAGCGAGCGGGGCTCTGCGCGCCTACATTTTCTAAAAATTAAAGTCTGCTTTATATTATCAGAGAATAACAATTAGGGAATATGAATATTAAGAGTTCATAATTTACATATAAATTTAAAAAATATGGAAATTCAAAGATTTTTCCAATAATTTTGACATATATGTTCTGTGATTGTTAAATGCTCAATGTCATGTGATATCGTTCCGGAGATGCATAATATAAATTAAAATTCAGACATTAGAAATTAGTTGTTCAGTAGTTTCAATTTTGAGGGAAACCTGCGTAGACCAAGCCTGAAAAATTATAATATACTTGCTACTGCTCTGAAACTTCAGTTCACGATCCAGTATGATGTTCCTAACA
Organism: Siphonodentalium dalli; assembly: GCA_032622095.1. Taxonomy (NCBI): domain Eukaryota; kingdom Metazoa; phylum Mollusca; class Scaphopoda; order Gadilida; family Siphonodentaliidae; genus Siphonodentalium; species Siphonodentalium dalli. Next base: position 14,913,406 of record CP136068.1, read on the forward strand.
TGAATTAATGAATAAAATATAATTTGAAAAACACTTTTTTTTCACCCTATTTGGCCACTTGTGGTCAACCTTTAACGTGAAAGAGCCCAGCTAAATCGAGCTAAATTTTTAATGTGATTTAAGTTCATTTCCTCAGTTCAACACATGCATTAAATTATCGCATTGGGAATTTACATTCATTAGTTAGACCCCACGTCAAGCTTCACAGAAACCCCTTCAGTACAAGTAATTAAAACAGCAGTGGCGTGACCAAAGGCAATTTGATTAACACTTTTAGGAGAATGATTAAACCTCTTTTTGAACTTAGGAATTGTGTTTATAAAACTGCCGCTTCTGCATATTAATTTACTTGGAATATATTTCTGAAGGTTAAGGACACAAGGTTACAATGTCTTGTTCGACTGGATAAACCATTGGCATCGATTTACGAGAAATCGTTTGCCGAACGTATACTGATCTGCCATTAAGAGAAGAAATACGGAAGCACGAGTGGTCAGTACATTCATATTTTACACAGTCTTTAATGTGTCTTCTATTGTGTTGATGTGGTAAAAGCGCGTGGCTTTCCGTATCTTCCAACCAGTGAAATTCAACAAACATCATGCTTATATACAGATGGAGCCTGTTTTGAGCAGCCAATCAGAACCTTTGTTTCATTTTATCTTAGGATAAGCTTAGAGATAGCGGAGCGAATCTGACACAGTACGATTTGCTGACTGAAAAGTCAATTTAAAATTGTTTTCTCTCACAAATTTTTAATGAAAACATATGGATAAATCCTAAAGCAAATGTCACGTAAAAGATATCAAGACTGTTGTGAGTAGATGAGCACAAGATATATTTGTGAAGCTCAATATTAGGTAAACTAAACGAAAACACCTTAACGAGCAAAGCTCTGGTTTCCGTTTAGTTTCTTAACTCCAAAATGCATTCTCCATAATGTATTTGGATTTTGGAAAGATGAAATTTTATGCCTTTGACCTGACTTGGACGAAACAAATTGAATAAACTTGTCAACTAATACTTAACAGTCGTATATATACACAAAGATCATGCCGATTGGCCGACTTATATGTTTTTGAGAGCGAAATAACAAACATCGAAAAGTGTAAACAAACCCGATTCCACAGTCAAATTGACTGTGGCCTAGAAATTTTACAACGCTGACACCCTGAAATAAACACCCAAATATAACGCAAAATTCAAACAATTCGTAATGGAGTCTTACCCTGATCGATAGAGAATACATGTAATCGCGCAAATATATTGTTCTAAACAGCACACACACACTTTAATTCGCAATTAAGAAGGTATTTATCGAAGCATAATTTGTGTTTACATCAGACTAATTTAAGCACGTGAAATTTCGGTTGTTACAATTTCAGGAATACGGGTCAAATGCAGCTCAGTCGGATACGAAACGAACACCGGTAAACACGAGTGTCATAACTTGATTCAGTCTTTGTGTGATACACTCCGTCATATTTAGTTTGTAATTTTCTTTGACGTCAACGCGGAAATGCGTATTGTAGCATATTAACCCATGGTTAGGGCATATTGATATGCTTATTAAAGCAAACTGTGTTATACATACACGGCATGCATAAATTTGTGAAACAGATATATGCTTTGCAAAAGTTCTTGGTCACTGCAACAGACCATTTTAACTCATTCAGTGCCGGTGACGTATAATGTCGTTTATATACATATATACGTCGCCCGAAAAGCGCCAACCATTTGCCGGCGACGTACGTCGCCCAGAACATCTCGTTTAAAGCATGATCTACTGTGTGAAAAACTCATAATTTAATTATTGGTGTACATGTTTAAAACACTGCGGATTACAAGTTCCATCTTGGCAGAAATTTCATCGGGGGAGGGGGTGAGGGGTGGATGATGTGTTTATACGCGCATGCGCAGATCCGACTTGTAAACCATGGCGTAGCTGAGCATATCTCCGTTCAAAGGACGTGTCGTGCATCTCCGTCAGTTGAGGCATTCGAGATATATAGAGCCTGAAATCTGCAAGACTGTCAGCGAGTAAATAAATACATTTTTCATTGCATATTTTTTTTTTTTTTTTTTTTTTTGGCAGCCTTTGCATGACTATTTTTTTTATCTCGTAAGGGACCAAAATAACATTCGATCACGTTTTCAATAATCTGGCAGACATAACTACTCAATATTGATTCATCTTATTAGACGTTTTGTGGTTTTGTGTGTATTTTTTCCTTAAAAAAATAGTTCTGCAAATTATGGAAATGAAAAAATGTGTGAGGTAGTCCGTACCGGTAGTATATACACGTTATTGAAACATAAAAGTATAAAACATCTGTACTCAGTCTTCGTTGTTCTCGCACACGGCCATATTCACACACTTACCACTTGACAACGGGGCATTTAATAGCCACCGTTTCGGCAAACTCCAGCCCAAACTCCGGGCAGAGTTATCTCCCATCGCTCCGCTGAGATACTACTGTCATAATGACATTAATTGGTTAGAAATTCTTACGTGTTTTAGTTCTTGTTTTAGGATTAAAATTGTCTATGTCTGGCTCATTCATATTGTTCTTATATATCAATACCGAAAGATAGTGCTGTACCGATTATTGGCATCGGCTATCCGATCGGGACGACATATGTGATGTCGGCAAGATATCGGTATCGGCAAAATTTAGTCTCCTGACCCATATTGTCAACCGATACATGTCGCGTCCTTTGTGAACATTGTTACACCAATTCCGGCTTTAATATTAAATAAATGACGGGTATTTCTTTTTAAAATAGCAACTGTCTTATGTACCGGTCAGCCCCCCCCATCACATACGTGATATACAATGATGACAACATCGACAGGAGACTGCTGGTACTCTCATGACCAAAATAAACATTTCAAAAGGTACCGTAGTTCCGTATGCTTATAATAATTAAAGTTAAAACATAAACTATACAATTAAAATTACTTGCGAGTGCCGAGTAGCATATGTTGAAAGCAAATAACTGACACCCCTGGTGTTAATTAGCTTGAGAATGGAATCTTCCTATGACGAATCAGACTGATGTATCATAAGTGACGTGCATGTATTCACGTGGGTGTGAAATTAATTCCGCGCCACGTGCGACAGTAACTTGTCACATGGTTATTATCTTCCCAAAGCGGGTGCCGGGCATGCAATAATATCAAACGATTATTTGCATGCATTTGATGTCATCGAGTAGGAATCTCTAATAAGCCACGTGTTGACAGATGACACAGTAAACTAAAAATCACAGTGTTTATATAAATAGACGAGTCACACTTGACCAGTTTGCATTAAAGTCACCGTAGTCACGGTAGTCGTTACTCGCTATTCCTCGTTAGGCCTTTTTAGAAACATCACGTGTCGACAAAATTTAAGTGCGTGCATGTTTAAAGTGCCCTTGATTCAAATTGATTGATGTACTGGTATATACGATGACTGAAGATGGGGCGACTAACTTGTTTGATGGAACCATCCGAACCAATCAGAGTGCTCTATGGGCGGGATTTATATGTGCTGTCATGGGCAGAGCAAATCACGTCAACAATTTATGCGGGACATTGCAGGTGTTATTAAACGCAAGTTCAACTTCTGAAATTGAGTTTGGAAAATTGAAATTGAGTTCCTTTGAGTCATCTTTGAGAATGCCAGCCCTGCCCTTAATGGAGCCCCACGCAAGCACACAGGTAGTGTGGGAACTTTGTCAATTTATCAATTATACCAAAAACTTAATTATGTCGACCTTTTCCACATAAATATACAATGCAGAAAACAGTAAATAACCTGTCAATTAAAACATAATAAAAGAAACACGTCGTCGGCATCAATTGGCGCTACTGTTCTATCGATATGATGGGTTGGTTAAAGAACTCAACATTCCACATTTTTATCCGATTTGATAGCCGGAAAATAACACCTGGTTCGTTCCGCATTCCGGCTATAGTTTTGAAATCGTACAAAAAATGAGAAAACGTGATGTGTTTGGGAAACAAGAAAACGCTGTAAATGTTCAATAAATGAAAGTATTGTCAACTACCCGCCAGCCAACGATAAATGGAAGATACATATCAAACAGTAATATGACTCAATAATCTAGAAAGTTGTATTTAGAAAATTTCATTGATCAATTTGATGGATCACATGATCAGACCCTAAGAAATGAAACTCGGTATGCATCCTAATGCTAAAAATACCGAGTTCATATTATGGAACTAAATATTAGGTTGGTCCAGTAGAAATAAATTCGCAATGGGATAATTTGATGCACGCCTTGAACTGAGGAAATGGACTTAAATCACATTAAAAATTTAGCTCGATTTAGCTACGTCAGTTCAAATGAGCTATTTAGCTCATTTGGCACCTGTGCCCGACCTGTCCATTAGGATGATGAAATACATTTCTAGTGTCATCGGGTCTAGTTTTGACGGGAAACTTTGAAAGTCGATAAAATTTAGCGTTAGAACTTAAACTTTAAAGTTAGACAGAGTTTGAATTTGTACTCATTCAGTCATTGTAGAGATTCATGGCATGATCTAATGAGTAACAAACATGCTCACCTGGTGAGGTTAGTAGGAGTGTTGTAATAATGCACACAATTGACAAATGAAAGGTAAAACAGACAAACATGACATGAATTTTCATTTCCATTACAGAATAAGCCATGTAGTGATTGTGCAGATCTCGGCGACGTCTCTATACGGACCCTCACGACACCGGATATAGTAATTCGTGACGTCATATTGACAGTTCGCCGATTCGTAACATTTAGCTGACATGAATGATTAGGAATCAGGGAGCTAAATGTGTTCTAGAGTCGGGGAGCGAGTACACCGTGGAACCCTAAAGGTGAAGGTAAGTGAAGAATGACCTTCACCTGATACATGCGACACGTTATTACGCCACACCGTGGTGTTGCTTGGTACGCAGATTTTCATATTCTGTGGTCGATCGATAATCCACAGAGCCGTAATTTCGCTAAAATCCGGATTGAGAATCCAAAGCCGATTACGGGGGGCGGAGCTAATTTCGGATTCTAGGTCAGATTTTGAAATCCACGTGGTCTCCGAAACTCTCCCCCAGCGTCAAACATGGCTCATGTATTTGACACAAGTATCATTTGTATCTTATAGTTATAAAGTGCATGTTTGTTGTGAAAGTCATGCTGTTCTTCTATGTGTGTATACACGGCACATAATTTGCTGCCAATCCGACTTAATCGCATCTTTTTTTCAAGTTAAAGTGTGTTTATTGATGATGGCAAGCATATCTAAACATGACAGCTCTAGGCCTCCTGAATCAAATTCCGAAGATGTTGTGAAGAACACACGGAACTTGTCAGTTGAACAGGGACGTGACGACAGGGGTTGATTGGGTGTCTCGACCCCCACCCCGAACTTTGGTACAATTTGCTAAGCTGTGCAGTCATTCATACGTGAGGAAAATCAGGATTATTTTGACTAACTGTTTCAAATAATGATACGTACAAGCCAACAAACGCAACAAACAAACCCGATTTTAAATAAATACATATACAAACTTATGACTAACTCGAGAGAGGGGGTGTCCAGTGATCTGTATATATGTTCAACTTGTTTTGGTAGTCATGTTGCTTTGCCATTACTAATTATTTATTTTTTCAGTGTAATAACATATGGGAGAGGGGGTACCCTTAAGTGAGTCAGTACTTGTCCCCCAATTCCTTTGTATGTATAAACAAATGTATGTGTTATATATCATGTGTTATCTAAATTTGACATATATTTGAAATAAATATATCTAAACTAAACTTTGGTACATTCCAGCAGTCGGAAATTACATGCATGGCACAACATTAGTTGGACATTAATTTGACACCATATATAGGTTGGCATTGTTCTCATTGTTTGATTTTTTTCAACCAGTAAAAGTTGGTAATTTTCCAATCTTAGTGTTTGTCAGATTGGATATTTCCGAGGAGAGCAAATTGAATTCTGCGAACCTGTGAGGTTGATGTTTGGTTCAATGGGGGGGGGGGGGGGGGGTGCAGTTGGCCGGAAATTTGAGGAAACTTCTAGTCCCTAGAAAATGTGTCTGTTGTCTATACTGAGACTATTGCGCAAAACGACTGCATTTAACGAAACAAAACATGTTAAAATTGCTATAACTTTAAGACTAGATGATAGTACATACGTGTATCTGATAATCCATCGATACCATATAATCCTACTATTTCTTGAATAAGAAGAAACATTATAATAACGAACACAGCAGAAGACATATCCATGCAGGTTCATATGAATTCGGTCAATGGTGACGTATCCGCCGAATTCGAAATCGACATGCGTTCGGGCGGTATTTTAAGGATGGAATTATGAAATGGACATATGAAAGTGACAATCAACAATGATTTGCCATCAACCGAAGTGCTCCCCCAGCGTTACTATCAATAGCGTTATTATTTGGCTAATTTCAGTAATATTCTCCCAGTTTACATTCAATAAAACAAATTTGTCTCCGCATTTAAAATTCTTTGATATAGATCGTTTATATTCTGCAATAATTTGTACACAAGAGACGGATTCTTATGTTTTATTGTGTTTTTAAACTCTGAGGTGGCGGAATCTCGGTTTGTTTACATTACGAACATTTGAGTCCGTAATCGGAATCCGAATCCAAATCGGATTACCACGAAATTAGGATTACGGTCTGTTCGTTTACTGATTCTGCAAATTTGTGGTCTGTTCTTTTGCCGAACCAAGTCGTACGGGGACCAATCTGTAATCTGGATCCAGAATCTGAAACGGATTTTAGCGAAATAACGCATCTGGCGACTGTATTATTATGGTTATTTCGTACTGAGTATAAATCGTACCGATAGAGTCACGATAGTACAACAAAGATTAGCACATGTGTTTACGTCACCGGTGTACTTGTGGGGGCATGTTTCTATTATGAAGGTTCGCTATCCCGAAGGTCCGCTATGCCGAAGGTTCTCTATTCCGAAGGTTTTTGTTATTTTTAGGTTAATTCTATATTCTAAAGTATTGAGACTAATTTGAGAGGGTTCATTATCACAAAGATTCTTTTTACGGAGTGTGCGCTCACATCCGAACTGATCCTGAGCGCATACCGATACAGATACAGGAGGAAATAACTTAAAGTGATGTGAAACACTCCGGTAGGGTGATCAAATATAAATGGAGAGTAATCTTGTTCAAAGTAATAATTTTTACAAATATTATATCCAAATTGACAACACACACCGTCATTCTTGTATATTAATTAAATGCAGTGACTCTCGATGGCGAAATCGTTTTCGTTAGTTTATCGCCGGTAGATGCGTCCCGAATCGAGTAGTAAATATTTACATTTGAGCGTAGCTCAGACGATGTTTTCTACTATGTATGGAGTGGTATGGTGGATTTCTTTGAGATTTTCGGCGATGTTAGTAGAATGCTACATTCCTTCAGTTGGCATGGCGCCTGGATACTAACTGGTCAGTTTCACGCACCCGAACAAGTACATACTATGTCTTTAACTTAGAACATTAAATGTGATTTTGTTTTGTTTTCGCGGGTTTTCTTGAGATTTAATGTCATTACGTGGGCCCATACTTTTGAATTCTTGGCATATAATATGAATGTTGTGGTATATTGTGGACCCTCCCGCACTGGGACATGACACAGGTACAGTTGACTTAAGTGATGTTCTGTGTGGGCTCCAATTTGGAGTTCAATATTTTAAGGGCCAAATATAGGATTTTATGGGCCCATACCTTTGAACTCTGGGCATATAATATGAATATTGGGGGCATGTCTCTATTCCGAAGGTTCACTATCCAGAATGTCCACTATTCCGAAATTTCTCTGAATGTTCGCTATTCCGAAGGTTCACCAATCAGAAGGTTCGTTATTCCGAAGGTTCTGTATTCCGAAGGTTTTTGTTATTTTAAGGTTAATTCTATATTCTAAAGTATTGGGAGGGTTCATTATCACGAAGATTCTTTTTATGAAGGAAATAACTTAAAACATTAAATGTGATTTTGTTTTGTTTTCGCGGGTTTTCTTGAGTTTAATGTCATTACGTATGACTTTATTTCTCATTAAATATTCACGCCAAGCAGCCCACGCAATTGCTATGTTTCCATGCGATTTTATGTCATTACGTGTGACCTAATATCTCAATAATCTGAGGCAAGAGTACGCCTGCTAAAGGCGAATTATAACAGTGGGGCTATAACGCTCAATGAATACTGGGAACTATAACAAACTGCGCAGCAGAATATCGCTGATTAAACGAGTATGAGATGAGCCTAACTGCAATTGTGACTTTGTTTAAAGGCCCACTTAATTTTCGAGTCATTAATTTTTGTTATAGTATATCCGGTTTTAATAACAATTTATGCCATAAAATTTGAATAAATTACTATAATTCATCACCATTTGAAACGCAGAATCCTTCTATCTCCCAGTTTGAAACACCTTTAAAATACCGCGACAAGTCGTGCGTCGTATATCTAGCAATTAGCAACTAACATGTCCTCTTCGGCTTTCCATAGATTTCAACGTAATTTGATACTTATGGGTATATGTGTCCGGGAAGTGTTTTGGACGGGTCAAATCGTGAGCCCGACCTGACCTTGACCTTTAAAACTGTCAATGCAAGGTCAATTTGGGTAAAACGGACAAATTTCGGCGAAATTTGATACCTATGGATACTTTTGTCCGGGGAATGTTTTGAACACGTCAAATCGTGACATCGGCGTGACCTTGACCTTCAATGTGGTCAATCAAAGGTCAAATCGGGTAAAACGGATGGATTTCGACGAAATGTGATACCTATGGGTACTTTTGTCGGGGGAGTGTTTTGGACGGGTAAAATCATGACTCCGACCTTACCTTGACCTTCAAAATTGTTAATTAAAGGTCAAGTGGCGTAAAACGGACGAATTTCGACGAAATTTGATACCTAGTGGTACTTTTCTCCGGGTGGGGGTGTTTTGGACGGGTCAAATCATGACCCTGACCTGACCTTGACTTTCGAAATAGTCAATTGAAGGTCAAATCGCGCCTTTCGCCGGAAATCAGATGGGAAACATCCCGGACGAAGTCGGGCCCATCAGCTTGTGTAATAAAGAAGACAGTTTGAAGAAAGTAATGTATAACACGAGAAACGGGAAAACTTGAAATATAGAAGTATGCAAATTTCCCACATAAAATTTGAAAGCTAGTTTATAGAATAATTGTATTATAATTTATATTTATGGCTAATAATATGATCTTGGTGGCGTTACCATTTCTGACTATGGTTTTCTTGTTAAAGGATGACATCGCGTTTATTTGATTTGTACATAATATCTAAATAATTTAAACTGGTGAATGAATGGGGGAACGATTTTTGTGAGCGGGAAATGTATTTAACTAGCTGTTATAGATCTGGGTTTTTCCAGATCAAATTTGGCTGTGAGATAGCCCTGTCGTACACTTGGGGATTTATTTTAAAAAGTAAACACATGACCTATGATTTTTCTTGCATTTTCGTGATCAACTGGTGTCAATCTAGCTGGGTAAACATCACTGGTATGGCCTGCAGGCTTCAATTCAGCGAATTTGGCCGAAACGTTAACACTGTCGCCTATGGGAAACCATTTAGTTCCGTGATTCCATTAAAATGTTACTAAAATGCGTGCATTTGTAAGCAATAGAGTTATTCGACCTGAACTTCTGTCAATAGACGGCATCTAGACAGTCTAGAATGCTAAATGTCAAATCCCAAAGTCGCCGCAAAGGTCAAGGTCAAGTTGGCGGACGATTCATTCAATATCAAAATAAAAGGTGTAAACGGGGTGTTATGTGGCGTTTGGTCCGTTGTTTCTCAATGGATATTAATGAAATTTGGTGTATATGTCCGGACTGGGACATGGAATACAATAACGTTTGAATTGTTTTTAAATTAACAAATTTGTTGATTTTATTCATCTTTTTCGTTCTGAAACACACTATAAAGTGTAAACGGCCGGCTCCAATTAAAAGGTGTAAGCGGCTTATCATGTGCTTAGTGGTAGGCCTATAGGTAATCGGATTAACTAACTGACGACTCTAGACTATTAGTCGGGGGTGTTTTGTATCATTTGAGATTTTTGGGGAAATAATAATTTAGAAAGTGAAATACATGATAAAATAAATTTAATCACAACGCATAAAATGATATAAAGACATTAAATTCACAGAATAAAACAAACATACGGCATACATGGATTCGTTTGTTAATCTTCTTGCGCTGCTCTTCGAAGTCCCCCATTGATATATATTGCCAGCTTTTTCAAAATTTCCTCGACGGAGAATTTCCCCAAACCATATCTCCCTTTTGCCGTTGTTGAGACGTTTGATTATTTTGATCAGCCTCTTTGCGATGGCTGCTGGTTTTGATCCTTCGCATATATCGTTGCCGCCTAACTGTATGAAAACGACGTCAGGATTCCATCTTTCCAGTTGTTTCAGTTTGGTTGTGGTTATGGAGAGCGTTGTTTTCGTTCCACCTTTACAAAAGAAAAGTTTTTTGCCAGGCGTCAGAATGTGGTCGAAATCACGTAGTCGTCTGATATATAGCTGCTGCCAAAAAATGCCATCTTAGTCTTGAACATGATGATGTTGGTGTTTGAAATAAATTTGTGTGTTTTTTTTATTGGGGTTTGGGATTCAACCCGGGAGGATTTGGAAGGAGCGGAACCCCTTCCCTACAACCCACTTTTTAATTTATTTAAATACATGATATGAAATGATTGAGTGTAGCAATGAGAGATGTGATACATGAGGCCCCCACCCCCACCCTCCATGGAATACGGAATAGCACTTAACACATAGGGTGGAATACGGAATATCAGTTAACAGCCATATGGAATACATAAAAAATATATGAAAACTTCATTTTTTTGAAGGTCGGCGTACGAATACCGGTATGTTTGGAATACCGAATACCTCCTAACAGAGGGGCCGGAATACGACGTACCTCATAACAGGGCATGGCATACGGCGTACGAAAAAGAGGGGGTGGGGCCTCATACATGGGCCCACTATAGTAAATATGTAAAATATTTCCAACAGTAATTAACGTGTCAACAATAGATTACGTTTGTCGCCATTGCTTTGTCAACGTTATTGGCACGTATCTTAAATACGGATGCGATGGTGACGTGGTCGGAACTTGGGGCTTGATACCGAGACCACTATATGAATATTAATTTCGCATATAATCTGTTTGAGGAATATCGTTGAATTTGATATTCTTTATCATTTTATGTAGGCTATTATGTCAGTCATACTTGTGACATTACTATTCAGATAGTTGTCTCGGTATCGTCTACATATTGTCGCCATTGGTTTGTCAACGTTATAATTGGCACGTATCTTATATACGGAGGCGATGGTGTCGTGGTCGGAACTTGGGGCTTGATACCGAGACCACTATTTGAATATCAATGTGCACTTCATAAACTTCATTGAGTTTGATATCTTTTGTTAACATATTCATGTATGTCTCATGTTTGTTATTATATGTTATGTGTTTATTATAATGCATTATGATTAAATAAAGTTATCATTTAAAATAAATGTATTTAAATTATTATTTCGCCAAAACCTCAAATGACCCAAAACACAATAGTCTTAGAGTCGCCAATTAGTTAATCCGATTACCTATAACGCTAAGCACATAAGCCGCTTACACCTTTTAATTGGAGCCGGCCGCTTACACTTTACACAACGAAAGAACGAAACATTGAATAAAATAAACACATTTGTAATTTTAAAAACGATTCAAACGTCAATGTATTCCATGCCATAACCCGGACATATGTACTAAATTTCAGTCATATCCATTTATAAACAAAGAAGATAATGCGACATCAAGTCCGCTTAACACCTTTTAATTGGAGCCGGCCGTTTACAATTTATAGTGTGTTTCAGAACGAACAAGTTGAATAAAATCAACAAATTTGTGAATTTAAACACAATTCAAACGTTATTGTATGCCATGTCCCAGTCCGGACATATACACCAAATTTCATTAATATCCATTGAGAAACAACGGACCAAACGCCACATAACACCCCGTTTACACCTTTTATTTGGAGCCGGCCTCGGCCTCGGCATACACTTTATAGTGTGTCCCGATTCGTGTGCAGCTGGGAAAGACTACTTCGCAGAACGTGTGACCTTGACCGTAAACAGTTCAGTTGGTGTGGACATCCCTCCTGTGGGATGTTACATTACAAAACTAAGTAGTGAATAGTATGAGTCAAGTTAAAAGTAAAAATATGAATATTTAATAATCTTGATAGTATTGGATAAAAGTAGTTCCAGGCACAACATGTATTAACTGTTTACGGTCAAGGTCACACGTTCTGCGAAGTAGTCTTTCCGTGCAAGGGAAACTGCTATCCGGGATGTTGCACGGAAAGGGTTACCGCTAATATATACGAAGCTTCGGTACATTAAGTATACTTCCATGGTGTAACCAAGAAAGTATATTGTTTTTCTACTGAGGTCGTTTTCCGTTTATTTTGAAATACTCAGAAACTAATTGCAGTAGGAACGCGAAATCTCTAGCGATTGCAGGCATTTAAGGTCTACTAAAAATAAAGGTAGGGTAATATGGGGCATAATGCGACACAAACTAAAAGTTAGATAAATATTTCCACTATACATATTAATACTCACACTTGCCTGGGAAGCATCAATTTCTGAACACCACTACTCCCCGCCGGCGTACCCAATCCGTCGCATTATGCCCCATACACGGGGTACAATTCGACACATTAAATTTTGACATTGCAACATCAGCATATACATGTAGGCCTACCGAACTTAATAAATACAAGACGGTCTGCAGTTTCTTTTCTTTTGTGGATTGAATGAATTATAAGGGTTAATTCAAGTCATACCAGCAGACCAATGAAACATTTTATTGATATATATGGCGGGTAAAATAGCACCATCAAGTTTGGATTACAGGAAAATGGCCGGGGTAGGGTTAACAATAATTATTATCTATAGGCCTATCATGTTTTAATGTTTGGGAATGATCGAATATGTTTTTTTATTTCTTTTCTTTTGAAAAGATTTATTTTTTCAGGTTTGATTTGCGATATGCCTAATCATATTTTTTTTCTCGTACTGGTTGTACCCGAGTGTCGCATTATGCCCCACAACCATACAGCCCGTCTCTCCCCCAATATGAGTGAATGTGAATAACCGATGTACATAGAACTGATCAACTTACTATTAAAATCGTCTTACTTTACCAAATTACGCATGTAGCTTTGGTGGTAGTGGTACGATGTTCTCGTTTTAACATGTACAAGACCTACCGAAAGTTATAAACCATTCAAAAAGGGGGTCACCAAATGAGGGTACCCCTACTCCGGCGTTGCGCATGTGAAATTAAACAGTCATAATGATGTCGGTCCAATTGGGATGTCCACTTCTACGATTGGTCTTAATAAAATAATAAATGTGCGATTCAACTTCAGTCTGTCGCATTATGCCCCGCGTCGCATTATGCCCCACATTACCCTATCCGCATACCGGTCCAAGGTTTCTAGACTGAATTATGGCCCTTTTACGATTATTTTTCAATATTATTTGTTATTATACTCCACACTTTTGCAACGACTTAATATCTGAAAGTATGGGGAGTATCGAACTGAAGGTTTGTACGTATGTTGGGGTCAATGAGTTCTAACCTATCGGCATACAACGAATATTGTCCGCGTTTATCCCGCGGTGTTATCTCCCTTTATATGAAAAATGTCATTTTATTATCTCGGAAATTATAAGGAGCAGACCATCGAAATTTGGACCGTATGCACACCTCGATATGCCATACTGCCCAGGGGCATCACAACTTGTGTCCGCGCTTTCCCTGAGGAGTTACCGCCCATAGTTGGCAAACCTCTATTTGATTGTACTCTGTTGTCCTCCCGTATCATTCCAGATAACTGCATTTGGTTTCCATAGTCGTGTTGACCGTTGTCAGCTTAGTCCGAAGAAGAAAATTTGACAAGGTCCGACATATATTTTTACATTGGGGTGGGGGCAAAAGTTCACAAAGAATTAACCAAAAGCACACAATACTACATAACAATATGTAAACCAATATAACCAAATATTGTATCTCACGTGACTTTGTTATTGAAATCAAGCTTTCCGATTGGTTGGCTACTCGACTCTATTAGTCGTAGTTGTATACTACGCCTTCAAGTCTCTCCCATCGTGCACTATGCATATGTAGTTTTGACTACTAAAAATAGTAACGAACACTACATCAAACTTTGTTCTGAAACTACTTGTTATTTCCGCTGATCCAAATTAAAGCTTCAGTAATAGGCGAACATCAATTGTCTGAACTTAGTAAAAGTTTTTGAAAATAGTAGTTTCCTACTGCTAAATCAAAATTACAAAGGTTTTCTCTGGAGTCCAGATGCGTTTCCTAAGTTCGCGATACCCCATTCCTATACCGGTAACACTAAAACGTGTGATCGGTTGCCGTACCCGAACAACTAATAAAATGAACCGAGAATACAATTTGCCGATTACAGCTTGTTTTAGCTGTCTCTTGTAAATAAATAATACCCCTATGCTGTATACTAAGCGTTGAAAAAACACGCTACTGCAGATTTTCATGGCCCAATAACACCAATCATACGTTCATGTTTCCGGAGTTGGGTACACTTTTTTTTGTAGCTGTAAATTCTTTGCTTCCGATCAGAGTCACGTGACCGCTCGGTTCGAAAATAATAAATAATTTCGCGGCTCAATTATTCTGATAGTTCCGTGTACAAGAGCGACTTATACTAATAAATGACCAAATTTAATACATTCTTCGTTCGTCCGGGCACCAATTAAGAGTGGGTAAGTGGTTGAAATGTGTTGACATTGGTCTAAATGTTCTTGAGTTTGGTCACTGGTCACCACAGGTACAACAACAAAATTAATTTTAAAAAACAAACAAACCTGAACAAAGGGGAATTTAAAAAAAACAAGTTTTTTTTAAAACAGGAAAACAAACATGAAAAATAAACAAACAATAAATAAACATTTACAACAAATAAAAATAATTAAAAAAAACAACAAAAAATAATTAAAAAAAACAACAAACAGGCAGCCAAAGTTTTTTAAAAACAGGAAAACAAACATTGAAATTTTTTTTTTACAAAGAATTAATTAAAAAAAAACAAACAAACAAACCTGAACAAATTTTTTTTTTTTTTTTTCTTTTTTTTTTTTTTCTTTAAAAAAAAATGGTGTTTGCCCACTGGTTTGCCTTTAATTTCTGCATTTGTTCGATACAATATAATAATTGGAGCATGACTTGTCGTGAAATACGCCGATATAGTGCATAGTGCGGTTGTGTAGTTCACTCCGCTTCGCGTCGTGAACTACACAACCTCACTATGCACTATATCGGCGTATTTCACTCCAAGCCATGCTCTATTTAGTAAATATATCATACTCACAAGCCGCCTCATACTCACAAGCGTTACTGCGCCTTATCTCCAATTAAAATTCCCCATGCTATCGAGACTATAATATAATTATATGTTATAATGTTAATACGCCGAAAAAGGTATTCTATATAAAACATATTACCCATTCCAAAACTATAAGGGTGGGTTAATGTGTTCCCGATGCCCTGATCGGTTGAAACAGAAATGGTCGAATTGAAGCGTGCACATATACATGTTCTCCGTCACGCGGTAAGCGTCCAATCGGCTACCTGGTAGCAGCATGTCGATGGATGAATGGATAAACAACATATTTAGGTCGTCCCTAACAAACATGATTGGGAGTGTATTGCCGTCCGTGCATTTCACAATAATGTCGCCTTACGGCAAACCCAATGTTTTGATGTGTTTGTCTCCCCCACCCTATATATATGTAAATGATACCAATATGTTTTTGGCCCCCCCGGCAGTAATACCACACACTCATTAGCCATTTTGACAGGTTCGTAACACCGCCAAAATGTACAAATGAGTGAGGGAGTTTACTTACAATTCATTGTGATTTAAAGATTTAATCTTGGCCTACTATGTAATTAAATATGTACACACATCTTACATCACACAAATAATTAACGAAAAGCACACAATACTAATATGTAAACCAATATAACCAAATATATCATACTCACAAGCCGCCAAGCCGCCAAAAACAAATCCAGTAGCTACAACCAATCAAGACAGAAGCCAGAGGAATCATTAAGTCCCCTAAAACCTCACTAACCCTCTAGAGGAGGCTGGTCACAGAGCTGTTCGCACTCCCCTGAAAGGATATTAAACTGGATGAATTTTTAGCCGCTTAACCACTTGTATATAAAAAGCACATGGACTCCCTTTTCATTCAAGTGCAACCACCGTCATATACTTCAAATAAATGCCTCAATGGTCTTTTCTTCTCAAAATCCATAAATGCTCTGTAAGTTCTGACAAAATTAATGTAACTCCCCTTTTTGTACACAACTTTCTGATTAGTCTATTACATTCAACTACATGATCATGGGACCAACGAAAATCGACAGGTCTGTGCAACATGGCGGAAATGGTGATACCGCATTTTTACTCTTTCCTTATTGCCGTTATCAAGTTATTGAATTCGGCTTCCATTTCTTCAGACGAATACCTCCAAATGTCATTGGTACCAACATGAACTATAAGAAAGTCAATAGAAAGGTCCACTTCCCTGTGTTTAACCCTGTTATACAGCTTCCTTAACGTAAGTCCAGGCACGCTCTCGACATCCGTCCAGTGAAGCCCTGAAACCCCTCTAACAATCGAGTCACCTATCAGACGAACATGTTTTGGTGCACCCTTTCCTGTAATATATCAGACCAATGACCATGAAGAATTCTGATTCTTGAAACAGATCAAGTTCTTTAAAGCGACATATTCCCTTCAAATCTCAAAATGCAATCCCTGAAAACTTGACTTATTCTTTCTTTATCATTCAGTGTGAATTCTAAATAAATTTTATAACAACCACTCCTCCAATCACCCTGCCGCTTGATAAGCTATGCTGGCAACCCATATCTAAAGGCGAATGTGCACCCCCCCCCCCTCTGCGAAAACTATGTGACGAAAATTCGTTTGGATTTTGTCCATTTGTTTCCATTTTTGTTCTTAGATATTTTTGAAACCATGGATAAGTTATGGGAACAAGGCTTTTTCCTTTTTTCACTAAAAAGGCAGGCGATTGCAATTCTGCGGGACAAATTCTTGTCGTATTCGCGACGTTACAATAGCCAGCTTGGTTACAAAATAAATTGCTCCGTAAAAAACACCGTAAAATAAACAAAAACAATGGAATAACGTCAAGACATTATAGTCACGAAGATAAAATGAACATGGAAATTTGAAAGTAATTTGTGTCAAGATCTCGGAATATTATGTTTTCTGGTGTTGAACATTTCAATCAGCGACTGAAACAGTGGTGAACGCATAGCAACGGCTAAATAAGCGAGGACGAATTTCCTATTAGTTTGTGAAAGATGTCGGCAGAGACAAGGACACATTTGCAGAATACAGGACAAGAAAACTGTTATTCCTGCAACGGAAAATTCAAGATAAAGAAACACAGGATTGTTTGTGACTTTTGTAAGCAGCACTACCATTTCAGATGTCAAGGGATAGATGCAGAGGACTCAACAGACATACTAAATACATCAAGTAGTATTTTGTGGTCGTGCAAGAGAAGTAGAAACAAAAGCGACAGCCAGAATAAATGCCACAGTGACCAGGAAACAAACGATGACACTAAACGGAATAACCGGGAAACAAAAGAAGAATTGATACCAAATATGGAACAGGTAAGCAGGAAAGGACAATCCAAAACGCGGGAACAATTAAGCTCTGAGGATATGGGTATTTGGATGTTACACATCGAAAAGTTGCTGGAAAAAGTAATAGCAAATATGGACAAATTTGATGCGTGTATCAAAATTAAAGTGGGTCAGCGCATTGATAACTTCGAAAATAAGTACAACACAAAAGTGGAAAAACACACTTCAGAAATGGAAAAGAGAATACAGAAAATAGAGTCAAATATGTTGAAACTAGAAAAAAGAGTAAATAGATGTGAAGAAAAACAAACTACTGAACGGGGAGAAACATACACGCAATTAGAGGCATCAAAAAGAAAATCAGAAAAAAACTAATAAAAGAATTCGAAGAGAAAAACAAACGATTATTTGAACAGCAGCGAACAGAAATACAAGAAAAACAGACTATGCTAGAAACTATTATAGAAGAAAAACTTAAAAAACCCATGAACGCATATAAAGAACCAACTGGAATTTCAGAATCAAAGAACCACAACATTGTGATAGCAAATATACCCGAATTGTCACAAACAGAAGAATATTCAAGAGAACAGGACTGGCACATTGTAAGCAATAAAATACAAGAAAGGTCAAAATTTAACGACAGCGATGTCTTGTCCTTTTACAGACTTGGCAACAGGTCTTCGAATAAAAATCGACCGGTCAAGATAGTCCTGAAAATAAACAAACTCGAGACAAAATGATTCGTGATGCTATCGGATACAATAAAAAGGACAGTAAAACAACAGGCAGTGAAAAAATTTACTTTAATTTAGATCTCACGAAAACGCAAATGGAACAGCTCTATGAACTTCGCATAGAACTGAAATATAAACAGAACGTTTACCATTCTAGGAACTTCCGCTTGGAAGGTAATCGGATAGTGGAACATTATACTTTGAAATAGTGCACTCCAGTGAAATCAGTATTACTCAATTTATTGTGACGTCGAAATTGTAAACGATTATATTATTAACGGGGACTAAGAGTCAAACAGACTCGTTCTCAAATAAAGATGATGACAGATGATGAATATTCTGGAAAGCTCGAACCGGACAAAGAGGCGAAGAGGGCACTGCGACCAAAGGTATAATTAATTGTCGTTCACCATATTGATTAGTTTTACTCCACGCGAAAGTAATGATCAAAGTATTTTTCACAACGATAATGTCTTTTCTTATGAGCTGTTTCTTAGAGTCAAATTTTGAAACAGAATCGGGCATGAAATTTGATTTCGTCCAAAGGTAAAGAACATCAGTAAAAATAAACACCAAACCGTTGAGTCGTTATTACTATCCATGTCCAAAGTTATGAACATATCTTGTAAGATGTTTATGGTTATCGGAGAAGCCCTTTTTGTCGAATGTGGATTGATTCTACGTAACCCTCTGAATATCAAATTCAGTCGATAAATATCATCTGGAAATTGATTTCCCGTAATATTATGTAGAGTTTTTACTTCACTAATGTGATTTCTTATGGAGTCTACAGACAGGCAGGATCTACTCAACAGCTGAGCATACAGCATCAAAGTGTCTATGGAGACTGGCAATGCATCAAATTAAAAAAACTCACAAAATGCTAAAAATGAAATGATCTGAGTCTTCAAATTTCTTAAAGAACCGTCAGCAAAGGCTGCTCTAGTCCATTTTATAGCATGCTTCTTCAGGGATAACAAAGGATCTGAAACAAGGAACAAATCGCTCTAAAAATCCATGAATAATTCATATATACCTTCTATAAACTAACTGCAGAAGTGTCTGTCACTCATACTAGCTCTATTAACATTATTTATATTTCTGATTAAACGTATTTACACTGAAACAGTCGATTATGTAGAGCTTTAACCACGATTCACAAGTTCATACACCAATTATGTGAAAACCACAAAAACTATTACTAGTCACCAAAATTGGCAAAAACCAATAACCAAGCGAATGAATATCCGCTACCAAGTTGCCCTTAACCATATCAATAGTTAATTGCATATATTTACACACTAAGTGTTGTCATCACTAAATCCAGCATTCTGATTGGCCGGCGCCCACGTGGCTAGTTGCAGTTATTTCTCGGTGAATGCGTAACGCCTCATAACACCAAGCTAATAACACCATCGATACGTCATTAGGTTTGGAAAGACGAACGCGTAATGTTTTGGGCGCATTTGGACTCGCGCAGGATTGACTTAATACATCATCGGGTTTCAACATGAAGAGAAATTGTTCCTATTAACTTTTGCCAAGGGTGCTATTGGGTATTTTGGGCTGATCTTGTCACGATACACTTTTCGATTTAAATATATTTACAAAAAAAACAGTCCACATGACAGTTAATCCTTATTTACCAATACGAAATGACTTGCGAATTTGTAACTTTTTTGTCTGGAAAGAATGATTTCACGAGCGTCTGCCGAAAAGGCATTGCCATGATATACCAAATCACCACGAATGAGAGAAGAGGGATAACTCTATATCAACACGCCCGATAACCCTAAAGGCTGGTGGCTGTGGCGAGGCATATTGCTGTAGTGATATTGTGTGTCGGTTTTCACACGTGTGCTCAGAATTTGAGGAACATCATAAATTCTGGAATCCACCCGGCGAGAACGCTTATGGCATTAGATAGGACCATGACTGGTGTATTCATACACCATATGTGATAGCCGTGCGCCTTTAGATATATTTTTGATTACTTAATTTGTCGAATTTTACAACCGGTTTGTGTCGTTTATCAAAGAAACTACCTAATATAAATGGTAGAAATCTCGATATGTAGGCTTCGTGTACACATGTCACTAGATGCACATTCCATTGATACAATGAAACCAAAATCCACAATAAATAACATATTTTCCGTGGAAAAATATCGATTTTCCTGAGTGTCATATCACAAATTTATGACAGGCATATTGCCTCCGCAGATAGGCTCATGGCAAAGCACAAACTTGTTATGATAGGCAAGTGGCATTGTTGATAGGCACGTGGTAAATATTGACCAAGCTCCAATTTAGCACTTTAAAGCCAACAATATGCAACTTCTGGCATATATTATTTTATAAATACACTCTGGAATGATTATTCATTCAAATGTGTGCATGACGTGAAAATTAACGCACGAGTTTGTTACGCGGAATGTTACAACGTTACAACGATGGGGCGCGAGTTGTAACTTGCAGCATAATTTAATTTTCTCACCACGCACACATAATGTGTGGTTGTGTTTTATTACACACCCACTATAATAGAACTATTCAACATCGAGATTTAGCGTTTATTGATTCGTTTCTGTCGTAATTTATAGCCATTTTTATCAAACTGATAGGCGACTTTATTAATAATGTTTGTAGTTCTTGTTCAAAAGATAAAGTTGACTGTAATTTGTGATTCGTGACGTCGACGTTTTCCGTATTGTATACGTGTTGAATACGTTGGTAAAGATATTGTATGGGCTACACACTGCTCAATATAAGAAAATTAACACAAATATTCATCTAGATCGGGCTCTATTTCTTCTGGTTCCGACATTATTTTAGCTTCTTTCTGAAATAGATAATTGAGCGGAGCCTGAGTCAGATATAAATACAATTGGACCACTATAAATCTTACATTTTACATCTTCTGCGTCTTTACGGCCAGCATTGACCAACCCCAGAACGTGGTCTGAGTATATCCCTAACTATGTATAAGCTATCTGTAAATGACTATTTAGATATGTCGTACATGACCAGGATCCATCCGGAGTTTTCATGCATCAATTACATGTATATACAGTTGTAAATTTACCTTGCTATACCCCCAGTAAAATCACTCGCTGCATGTGTAATCTATGGCAGAGTATGGCAGCATAAAGTTGGAGTCCATTTATATTGGTTACCTCTTCGTTACTTTCGTCATTTCTTGTGTTGGATATGTCCAGTATTCTTGATATTTTCTCTTCTTCATTTAGGTCTTTAAACTGTTTTTTAAATATATTGTTGTATTCAGTTGCAAATTGGAGAAGGAACTCTCTTCTTATATGATTGAATGCTGAGCATCTAAGGATGAAATGGGACGTTGTTTCCTCTTCTACCTTGCATAGCTTGCAGATACCATCAGATGTCTTGTCATATTTCTTCTTTAGGGTTTCAAGTCGGTATGTTCCAGTAACTAGTCTAAGGATTGTGTTGAGACGTGGGATAGCTCTCACATGATTCCCAATGATGTTAAGAACTGGATGATGATGACCGGATTTATATGCCTCGATGTTTAATAATTTGAGTGAAGGATATAATCTGGCACTGCATTTTGCTCGTTCAATCCAATATGTATTAATTGCAATTTTCACTTCTGTCTTCCATTGGTCTTTATTATATGGATGGTCTAGTAGATCGGTGGGTGTTGGAAGTTTGTATTTGAATAATACTTGTCTGACGGCAGCAAACCAGCTATGCCTGGATGAATCTGTCCACAATAATTGTCGTGCAGCTAGTCTTCTTTCAATACTGTTTGAGGGTAGTCGACATATGTTGTTGAAGAATATAAGTGCTTTGGTATCGATGGTTGCTTCAACGGGTAGTACCCCTGTCAAAATATGTATAGCTGGATCAGGTGTTCTCATTGGAATTGCCAGAATCTGTTTCAGTAATTTCTTCTGAAAAATTTCTAGTTGTTGAAGGTGGTGACGATTTGGTAATATGATCTCATATCCATACAGAAAGATGGTAGAATGTAAATATTGTATAGGTGGATACATGTTTGAGGATCCAATCCATTGTGTCCGTGAAATCATGCAGGCATTAAACTATAAGCGGCTCTTCTGGCTTTCTTTATGTTGTTTGAAATAGATGCTCCCATTGTTTTCTCAATTGATGGTGCACGAATAATACCAAGATGGGTAGTTTTCTCTACAGCTGGCATTCTGATGTATTTATTTTCCATCTGCGTTGTTCGTTGACAGGATTACGGATGTTGGTTGGTTTCACAGTGATGGTGACACTTTTTTGAGGTTGCAGGAGATATCTATGATTCCGGCTGTATTCTACTGCAACGTTGATTAATTGTTGTAGCTCCATTGGGTTGTTACTAATTATAGCAACATCATCTGCACAGGCAGTAGCATTAAGGCGTATATTTCCAATATTCGTTCCCGCATCTGTTTGGTCGAATTTGTCCAGGAGATCTTCAATGTATATTTTATATAGATCTGCACTCAAAATAACACCTTGGCGGACTCCTTGGTTGGTATTGAATTCTTCAGATAGGTTACCTCTCCATTTCACTTTCGATGTACACTGTGTGTGGATGTCGTCTATTAGTTTCCATGTTGACGTGTGTATTTGGTAGTGATATAATTTCTTCATGAGAATTTCTTTGGCGACTACATCAAATGCAGATTTTGCATCAAGGTATGCAACATATGTAACGTTGCCATCGTCTCGATTGCTTCTGATAACTTCTTCAAGCATTAGTGCACTGTTCAGTGGCGAAGCATTTGCTGTGAATCCTCTTTTTAGTGGGGATTGTCGAGGAATAGTTTGTTTTCTCAAATCTTCTCTTAATACTAGTTCAATCAGCTTCAGGAGCACAGGTAAAATAGTGATACCTCGGTAGTTTGTAGATTCTGTTTTTACTCCCTTGTTTTTGTAAATAGGATTGAGCATTCCGACTTTTAATTCTTGAGGAATAGATCTTTGTTGAATTATTAGGTTAATGATCTGTGTGATTAGAGGAATTGTTGAAGAGTTTGCATAGATCAAATGTTCAGCCGCTATACCATACGCATCTGGTGCTTTGCCTTTGTTTAATCTTGCTAGAGCTTTAGTTATTACCTCTTCCGTTGTTTTCATTGGTGACGGGTCATCTACAATGTCGTTGATAATTTGATAGTCCATTGTGCAGTTGTTGTAGTATTGACAATTGTATAGTTGATTATCAGTTGGTTGGCATTTTGTGTCAATACCGTGGGGCAGGTTGGGTACGAAGTAGGTACAGGTTACACTGGTGTAAATAAGGTTCCGAGTGACATCTAGCGGATGCGGGAGGTATATATAGGAGAGAATAAAAAATAGATACTGGGCCCTGATTGGTCAATATCCTTGTGTGCTTTTTACATAGGTAAAATAACCATTGGCACAGGAATTAACCCTTTGTAGTGAAGTTTGAATTTTTTGGCGTGGTCTAAAATATGACTGTATTGTTTTATGCGGTTCTGACACTAGTTACGAAAACATAAGATTTAAAGGCGAATTCCCTGCTAGGCAGACATGATTTTTTTGTGTAAAAAGTTTCCCAAAATGTCAATTTTTCAGATTTAAAGAAAATTTTGGACCCAACATTTATATTGCCAACACTATACGCTAAAATGTTAGCACTGAGGCCTATGGAAAACATTTACACCAGTGTAACCTACAAAGTGTCGGCTCTTTCACTAATGGCCTTCTAACGTCAACCATTTCTGAGATATGCATTACAGTTTAAACGGAAGTTGCAAAACCCGCTCAAATTTGTGCTATTATTTCATAATAAACTGAATAAATATTAATTATTTCTAAGTTTTAATACATTTTATCAAATTTATTAACTAATTTCTGCATTTAGAAGCAGAATCTTAGATTTAAATGTCAGAAAATCTGAAATCATCCCGCGATTACAACTCAATGATTTTTTTCTGAGGTGATCATTTCTCCGATATGATATCGTACTCGGTGAATTTTAGACGCACCCAAAAACCCAAGCTGTACACAGCGCCATCTACGCTCATGCTATGATTTACCGCTGGCACCACGTAAATTATGAGAAGAATCAGCGCATTTTTTGGTTTGAGACTTGTGTTTGTCATAATTCATTATACACTATTCTGACAAAAAATAATGTTCATCTGCAATTGGATATTTGCCTGCCGGGTGAGATCAAATTAGTCGGAATATGTTCGATATTGTATCGCAAAATAGTCCGCTGAAAAAATCCTTCGCTGACCTTTCCCCGGAAGTAAACAAAGGCACATGTTTGAAAACACGATTTATTAATTATGGATTTTAAAACATGTTGCATTCTTGCCAATGAGCAGATAAATTTTAAATACGATTTAAAGAAGGGGCAACTTGATGCACTAGAGTATATTTTTAAAGGAAATGAGGTAATCGTCAATCTGCCATGTTGAGTATGGGAAGTGTGTCAACGGAAATCAACAGTATTGATTGTCAGTCCACTGAATATGGACCACCCAGATCAAATAACGAAGATTTCAACTTTGAACTTAGATATTAAAGCATGCCTATTAGACACCAACGCCAACCACAACTGGCAGTGCCAATGGACTTTCTGCTCTGTTATCCTCTTCCATAAAATCAGATATAACCATGTAAACATCAGTGACTCTGCTCCACTAACACCACACGAGACCACAAAATTCCCCGCCCCTTCTATCGACCGAAATACCTTAGCACTTCCTTCGATCCTCGAACAATTTCTCTCTGGAACAAAATCCCAACCGACACTGCCTATATTCAGGACGCATCATTGTTTAAGGATGCCCTCCACATTCACTTCTATGAACCCGGTAAGAGCAAGCAGGGCACACCCACAAAACCACCACCAGTGCCAAAATAATGGTACATAGAATTCAAATGCTCTTGATTTTAATAATAATAAAAAAAATTAAAAAAATCTTTTACCATCTTTTATTCATACTCCCCCTAATAATCATCAGTTCATTGAGGGCATGGGGTATACTGTAGATGTAGATGTAGACTAGTGATGCGGACTGGACCAGACCACCTTGGGTGGTCCAGTCCACTGCCAATGCGGTCCAGCCCATTCCTTGACCGGTCCAAAACTGTCCGGTCCACCTATAATAGGCTATATGTTAATGAATTCTGTTTTCTCAATTTTTTACTCTGTATAGTACAAACTATAAGGTTACTGAGTTCAGTGCATTGCAATGAGTCCATATATGTTAAAACTTACATTGTTTGCCAATTGTATGCATCATTGTCTGTCTCTAGTGGGATATACTGGGAACGATGCACGATAATAGTATTTCTAGTAATGCGAACATGCACTAATTAAATGTACTGGTATTGGACATATATGCAGCTACATGTAGGGCAAGAATGTGTTATAACCAATCTAACATGGCACTCAACTCATCGTATGCATGATTTGTATCATACTTATTTTCATTAAATTGAAATTTAAACGAAATAACTACCCGGTATACTGATTACAATTATACAAATGTGTACTAAAATGACAACTACATTAATTTTAGAGATTGTGATGGCTGATTTTATAGTCCTGACAATTACAGTTATATACCTAAGTACAATTACTATTTGACTAATGTGACTGTCTTGTGTGTGTACAATGTAATGTGGTTTGCTTGTTTCTTCGATAATTATAAAGTTATGTTAAAAACAATAGATTACTCAATTCGATATCCATCCAAATTGATTAGTTGATGCCATGTTACACGGTTTATGACAAATTGTTCCATACTCATTCAGTCCGCCCCTGGACCACACCGGTCCAAAGCGTGTATCTGTTTCTCTGGCTGATGTAGCAAAGGGGGATTTTGACATTGTGATAACCCATCCTGAGGCATTACTAAATTCAGCCGTTGGTTCCAATTTGATAGGAAAGGATATCTTTAAAGATGCAGTTACTGCTGTTGTGGTGGATGAGTGCCACATTGTTAAATGTGGTAAATTATTGATATAATTGTATTATAGGTGGTAATTGATATAGTAATTCACAATGAACTCAGTACTATATACATGCTTCCATATTTAATATCATGTAGTATCATACTGAGTTCACTGTGAATTAGTGAGACCGTATAGCTACTAAATCGTGTACTGTAGTTAGGCTACAAAAGTTCTAATACATTGCCAGTCTAAGTTTGTGCATATACCATAAATTGAAATTTAGTTGAAATATCTGAGAACAGCAGATGTATAAAAATGAAGAAAAAACCATTTGTTGAATTCAAGACTTTTAAGTGTTAACATATTAAGCAGAGCCTGGCTGAACCACATGATGGATCGCTTCCATCCTCAAGCGTTGATACCATTTAAAGGTGCTTTATCTCTTCCCTGAACTTTCTGTACAGATATGGGTGAAACGTGAAATAATATCAATATATTTGAATCAGGAGCTATTTTTGTTGCTAATAATTAATTTGATTCTCTAATTATTAAAGAGAAAGGACAGAAAAGTGGTTATTGTTTTTTTTAGAACATTACAAGATATCTGGTTAGTAATCTATATTCATTACACTTATGAAATTGTGGTAACAAATTCTTATCTTGTGTGGCTTTGGTAGCCTTTGATAATAATAATTCAAATAGTAATTGAAAATGAGTTTCATTGAGTTAGTTTGAACTTTGAAGTGATCCTGGGAAGAGATAGAGCATCTTTAATTGTGTTCTAAATATTCATGTGAAGGGGCAGATCGCTTGAGGCCCCATGGTTCATAAAGCCAGTTGTCTGCGTGTAAATGTAGTAATCAGCTTTTTCTAGTTTCAAATAACATTGACTATAGCAAAACTGATTATACCCCAATGTCCCATAGGCATGGTGGGTATAAACACTAACTGTATTACATGAATCTAGTCCTTCATACATCTGTCCATCCACCAAAGCAGATGTCTATCTCACCCACTGTTCAAATTGTTTGTGGGGGGGAATACTTTTGGAAAGAAAGAAGATTCAACTTATTTATTGCTATATTAATCAAAATGGAAAATACACAACAGAGCGCACTTACACTAGGGTTGGTACTAACATAATTATCACAAGTTGTCCAAGTCGTACATAAAAAATATTATCAAAATCATCACATTTCACCATTTCAATGGAAAAAAAATCCGTACTGCTTACAAAAAGTTGAAGTTATTGCCATCATCTTCCCTGGGATTCCCTTTGTTGCCATGAGTGGGAGTCTGACAACTCAAATGTTAAGTAATCTACACAAGACACTCGGTTTAGATAAGCCAGTGAAAGTCCAAGAAAATGCTGATAGGGCCAAAACAATATAATCCTGTGTTTCTGGTGACACGCAAGAACAAAATAGGGGCGGGCGGGTGGCTTTTCATTTTATTTTATTTTTTTCATTTTATTTTCACCTTTGCTCAAAATGAATATGGCTGCTTCTCCTTGTTTTTAATGTACTATGAAATAAATAAAACTCAAGTACATAATAATAGAATAGAGTGTAATTTATTGTTTTATTGAATAACACATGAAAAATAAGTTTAATTTGGCTGTGACCTAATTGAAGTGTGGTATAATTTACGGTTTAACAGTACACACGATGTGTCCATTTTACATGGAAATCAATCGGTTTACACGAAAAATAAAATCAAATGTGTACTAATTTTGCAAAATCAATAAAATGAAAACGTTTTCTTATTGTCAGTATAATTTATATATGGTAGCACCAATGACGTCACCTTAAGCGACATTCACACAGCGTCACATCATAACCCGACGGTGCGAGATCAATTGAAATATACACAGTGTCTAGATCAAAATGGTCTCCGACAAATGATAAAGCCGCGTCACTCATTGCCATCATGTCGCTGTGATGTCTTTGACCTCAAACGATGAGTGAGACATTCTTTCAATTAACAGTCAGGTCACCGTGTGTGTCTGTACTAGTAATAGTGTCAATTCCGGGTGCCACCAAACGTTATACTTACAGTAACTGATGCGCCCATTTGTACAGAACTGAATCCCAGTCACCTAGGGACCATCCACACAAAATTTGACTAAATTCTTCATCTCAGTTTCCCACTTGTAATTGCCTGAGAAAACATGTGTTTTTTTTAATGGACTAACTATCAGATTCACACTTGGCCTTGAAGATAGTTTGTTATCATAAGTTATTTATATTAGGCCTGTAACGATACGCTTGGCCACGATATGATACGTATCGCGATACGGGGCCAACGATACGATACGTATCGCGATACGCAAAATTTGATCCCACGAGTAAATAGCTATTCAAGTTCAACACTCCAAATATGCACAACTCTCAGGTGTTATCGTAGAATGATTAACAATATATCATTTCACAGTTGGCAGTCAGTTGCTGGAGTTTCTGACTGAAAATGAGCTTTTCTGACAATATACTCAGATATAACTGTTAACAAGTAAGCACCCAGCGACAGTTCGCCATGCACCATTAAACTATATGCCTAATAATGGCACATGACGAAATGTCGCTGGGCAGCTGGGCTCTTATACACTACTAGTACTTTGTACTTTGAAGTGGCGAGCATGATGGAGCATCAAACATTAACTGAGTGTTTGTAAGTAAATTCACCCGAAGTTGATGTTCTTATTCATGAGGCATTGAAGTTATGCTAGGTTTTTACATGTTGGTCGTAACACCACGTCGCATGAGAACCAAATGGTTCTATGTCCATTTTGGCGGGAAAATGAGTTATGGGTATCATTGGAATCGGAAGAGAATTTTCTATCGAATGAACCAAACATACTTTACCCTATATGCACCGTTCGTTCGTAAAACGCAGTGCATTTAGGCTCTATGTCCATAACGAACAAATTCGTCCGAGCAAAAAGGTTCTATCTCCTTAGCCAATGAAAATGACGATATACAAAAATTGACGAATGGCTGCTATGAAAAATATGCGATAATATACAATGAATGTAAACAGGCATTTCTCACGATTTGTTCATATCACTTTCATTCTATATATGTTAATCTTACGCAGATATGACCCTGCTACCAATTTACATATTGTGCTACTCATTGCTTATCGTTTAACCCCGTACCGCAGCTTGTTTTAGTCGGTACATGGAGATAGAACCCTTTTGCCCTGAAATAATATGCAGCAAAAATCCATGCCACTGCATAACGTTGCGGGAGATAGAACGTTCTTGCTCTGGCAATTCCTACCCTAGTTCGTCCTCATCTCTTGAGAACCTTCTTATTTCGATATATTTATTATTATATACATGTATATTATTTATGACTATACATTACATTGAACTAATACAAAAATAGTATGGTTA
This sequence comes from Siphonodentalium dalli, assembly GCA_032622095.1. Taxonomy (NCBI): domain Eukaryota; kingdom Metazoa; phylum Mollusca; class Scaphopoda; order Gadilida; family Siphonodentaliidae; genus Siphonodentalium; species Siphonodentalium dalli. The sequence goes on from CP136068.1 coordinate 14,943,296, forward strand.
TCGTATATATAGTGTACTTATATTCCCAAAGTTCATGCAAAGTCCCCAAGCACGCAAACATAGCCATGCATAGGGACGCCGGAATGTTTAGTTTATGGTTCCTGTTCGAATTTGCTAACATGAAAATAGTCATGGTTGTAACATATTTTTGCGGGATATGCATTGTACACCCACATGTACGTTCATATATAACATATTAGGTTATAATCAGAAATGTTCAACCAGGCAGAAAAATGGGACCACTTCTATTTAAGCCTCATCGGATATTGCGTATGAAATAGAAAATCGTCTGATATTTAGAAGTTAAACATACTTATTCTGTTCAATATTGGTCAAATAGAAGGCGAAAGATCTATTGGAGAAAGAACCTGAAAGGCGAGTTCTAGTCAAAATCGAATGAAACGAAGTTTGTTTATCTCCATTGTGATTCATTCCATCAGAAAAAAGATAAAAACTATAAATGTGTCATTTAATTAACCAAATGTATGAAAAGTTGGATAGGAAATGCATTCAAGAAATTAGAGACAACCTATTTGTCACCCCAGTTCACATGGAAAGGGGTCTCGGTCTAACGTGTAATGTTTATGACTCCAAGCCAATAGACCTCTCTGCGCTGGAAATACGACGCGTGACTCCCGTTCTTAGCGAATTTGGGACCAGCTTTTCCGAGGGAGCTGCTGGTCATGCACTCGCCCACGGTAAGTGGTTTGTCTGTGAAAATATCCCAGTAATTTCTCTTCTCTACGACCGCGATATAACCCTGACCGCCGAAATCGACAATAAAAACACAAAATAAATAAATGTTCACGTGGAATTACATGATTTGTCAACATATACACAATAAATATAGACTGTCTACAACAGTACACACCTGCATGTTGCCTTGCATGATTGTGTAGACTATCTGTAGACGAGATAAGTCATATCATCCATTGGTAAGACCAAGTGCAACCAATGGTTATGCTCTTTCATGTTGCAAGAGGTTGTAGAAATCCGACTCAATTAAGAAATAACCCGTGTGTGAGTTAGGTCTTTGCGGAGTTGAAGTTTATTGAGGTAAGCTTAACCTTGAACAGCAGAAGTCAGCAGACTCATGATCTGCATCAGGTTCTAGCTACGGTTAAGACAAAAAAGCTGCCGACGGAAAAGGTCAAGGACATACGAAGTATGATGCGATGGATGCCCGCAATCGACAAGGAGTTATATGATGTAATTTTTTCGCAAATAACTCTCTAAAATTGTAAAAGTACAGTAGCACAGTGATATTTGCATCTTTACTCTTTTCGATTGATTGTTCCTGTAGAAATAACTTTTATCAAATGAACATGAAGACTTTAGCATGGTACACTTTAACAAACAATAACATAAGTGGGTCCAGAATCACACCATCCGATAATATGAGATAAGATCAATGTTATTTATAGTCGGATATGTACAACGATATAAAAGACATATTGTTGTACATGCATATCCGACTAAAAATAAAATTAATCTTATCTCATCTGATGTTGTAATTTTGGACCCATTTATGTTATTGTTTGTTAAAGTGTACCAAAAGTGTAGACAGGATCTGAAAACTGAGTTGTTCCAAGTGATTAAAATCTATGCCGCGAGTTTACACACATGAGAGCCATTGTGACTTTAAGTTTAAAATATTATTATTATTGTGATGTGGTGTTAGTTCGGGATTTCTAAGAAAATATTATTTGCCGAATATCATGTAAATTGTTCATTGAAGTCAAGAAGTCATTGCATTTACTCTCGTGTGTTGAGTTCTTTCCAAACTGGACACTTTTTCACTAAGATGTTAACACAGATGTGTCTCAGAATATAAGTTTTCAATAATGTCTTCAATGGGTATATATTTTAATCATAGCCAAAATGTGCCAACGTTAAAGTCCTTGTGTCCCTTTATGTCAGTTTTGCCATGTTTTAATTTGTGTCTGTTTCTGACGCGCATAATTTGCTGAAGTTTGCTTTATAAGATTTTTCGTTCACGGTCGGCCTCGTTTTTAAAAAGGAAATTAAATAGTATTATGCCGTTTGGCCGTAACCGAGTTAAAATAAAATAATCTTGTTCCCAAGTTTATTGAATGATTGTGTGGAATTAGAGCAGTGTACAACGAGTTAACTTTGTCAAGGTTCGAGTTGACTGCATGTAACACTTAAGTTAATTTTAACAGTGTATGAAACACAAAATTGTTTGATTTAAAAGAAAACGTTCTGTTATAACGATCGTTATTGTCTTATTCGATTCAACAATTTCCCTGCGTGAGAAGGAATACCTTAATATAAGATATTTATTAACCACACAAGCACACGTCCACTGTGACAGACTCGTAAAGGCATCGTGTCCCGGAGACCATGCACCATTTTGCACACACTGCCAAAAATTACTTTCTATGGAAATCAAGTGTTTTTCTGTGTCCATTATATTTAAGTTGTCTCATCCCAGTGAGGATGATAGGGTCCCACGTCGCGTGCGAGGGTTTCATATCCGGCCGAGGGCGCGATTTGAGACCATGTCACCCCACTGTGCCGAGACAACGATTTTGTCAAATGATTGGTTTATCTAGATTTTTGTGGCGGAATCTGTACGGATTTCCGATCGTCAGTAACTTCGATCGTTTTACCGACATTTTAAAAGCTTTAAGAATTTTCGCTTGTTGTTAAGTTTTCGATTATAAAATCCTCGTTTGATAAATATCGTGCGATTGACACTGACCTGATGTGTTCAGAATATTAGACTGTGTGTATTTTGGATTCGTGAGTGTCATTAGCTTGAATTAAAATATCATTCGAATACAACGGAGTAATTCTTTTTCCCGCATCTTCCTAGAAATCAACAATATATAATATGTGTGTAACAGACACGCTACAACATACCTTGCCACGAACCTAAATTAATCGTAAGCAAATGCAAGAACACGAACCCGCAGTACTGACCACTTACCAGTACCTTTGTTGAACGCTTTAGTCCGCACCAAAATATGCAGTTCCGGTGAGCCATAACGTTCTATCTCCGAGCGCTTTTTAGCCCGGAGACAAAGTGGGAGTTTTGTGCATAACAGTTCTATCTCCAAACACGTTTTCACGTTTTTCACGAAAACTCTTTGGTTTTAGGTATTAATATTTCACATGGAATCACGTTGTGATATATTGTAACCGTTTAACTCAACTACAACAACATTACAGCTATTTAAGTTTGAAGAATCGGATCATGAATCTTCAACATCGATTTCCCACAAAACGTGCCAATGGGACATAGAACCCTTTAGTTCTCATACGACGACCAGTCTTGTAAGAGGTTGCCGTCGAACATAATTTGCCGATCGTTTTAGTTCTGTCTGTCTTAATGCGTCCATCCTCTTCAAGTTCAACGGTGTACGTCCCAAAACCAAAATATTGCCAGACTTTCGACCTGTAGACCGCTGGCGGATTGACAAGTTTTAAGCTTTGAGCAGACATCTTTCCACAGCCCACGTGTTGTTGTTTTGCCGCAGACGATATATCCAATATACTAGTATTTGATTGGTTGAAATCACAGCAGTTCATCAAATTAAACCAATCAGAGCATGGCTTACAGTCTGAGGCTAGGTTACGGAGGTCAGTCATTTCAGTTCGCCAACGTTTGTGTCAAAGGTCAAAGTGCGGTCTCACGGAAACAAACGAAATTTACAGATTCACTTCCGATAACACTTCGTAAGCATTCACAGCTTACGGAAACGAACGAGGGGACCCGATTGACTTCGCATGGTAACTGCATAATAGCGGAACTGTATCGTAGTGTATTGAAATTACAGTCAAATGAATCGCGTATAGAATCTTGAATGACGAATCGCGATGCATCGAAATCGCGATGAATCGTTACAGGCCTAATTTATATACAAATGCTCTACCAAGCAGACAGCTCTAGGATATCAAACAACAGAGCTGTCAATCCAAGCATATTTTGTTAACAATACTATCTCACTAATTACATTCTCTGTTCTTGTGCACCCTCCTCATATCTCATCTTATATAGCTCTGAGTATCTGCTGTTTGCATGTTGTCGATTTTAGACTGATTTAATCCAAATTTGATGTGGTCACTTGGGGAACGTCCACACCAAATAAGAACCCATTGGGTCTCATGGTTCTGGAGATGTTTTAAGAAGTTTTGATGGACAGATGAATGGCTAGACGGATGGCTAGACAGATGGCTAGATGGACGGACAACGGATGAGTAGTGATGACTATAGCTCCACCGGAGATTTCGACTCAGGTGAGCTAAAAAAAAGTGTTCCCTCTTAATTTCTTGTTGATAAAAGTAGAGACCATTGATCTTACTCAGGATTACCATATAAGGAACATTGAAAGCAGTTAAAGGTACTCAATCCGATCAGAGGGTCCCCATCTCAACAGATTCCAACAACAACAAAATTTTATCAAAGGTCACTTTAGTTATCAGATTCGATTAATTATCCAAAAATAATGCTAACGACTATGAACTATCATATATAATTGCACAAAATATGTTGTATAGCAACATTTTGTTCAATGGAATTTAGTATCGAGAGTATGTCAGTCGGCTTTTTCGAAAAACTTCTGGGACAGAAAGTATTCCCGATAATGAAAAATAATAGATTTCTAAAATCGATATCTAATAAATCTGAGCTTTGATGGGTGGCTTCCTCGACTCGAATCAAATATTTTTGTCCCCCGAAGCCAAGGAAATAGTAATTGAGAGGAGTTTTATCGGATTGCAAAATCAATAAAATGAAAACGTTCGGGGGCACTGGAATAGGGGCGGGTGGGTCACCAGAAACACAGGTCAATTTTATTTTGGTCTGGTCCAAATATTTTTGAACAAGTGCTTCGAGTTCAATTTAGAGGACAATGTTGCCAAATATGATGCAATATTCATACTAGAATGTGACCAACTGTTCAATGATCCTGAAAACTATCCAGTGACTATGATGTTTATGCCAATTGCATGCATGTGCCATCTGGCCACCAATTTAGATCATTTGTTTGGAAAACAGACAATAAAGGAGAGTTGTTATTCATCAACCTCTTCTTCACTCTGGCTTTCTTAACTGTTAGTCACTTAGTCAAGTTAGTGTTACTGTTAGCTGGTTAGGCCTACTTTCTATTTCAACTTCTTGCCTGGTGTTCTGCAAGTTACACTTTCAGAATTAGATGTCTTGCATGTACTCCGTGGATCAATCGCTTTGTCTTTTTGTACGGTATATTTGTAAATAAACTTTCTTTATATTAATTATAAGCAAAACAAGAAGAAATGTTGTTGATCCGCTTATAAATAATTTACAATTCACAAGATGATCTATCTATCTATCTACTTGATACTCCATCGCCCTCAATGTGCTGAGGATTATGTGGAGGTCCAGGTGCTACCACGGCCGAGTAACTTTATAACCCTGTGGTGACTCCAGTAGCGTTCTTTAACGTGCACACACCGAGGCGTGTTCACGGGTCAGCCATTAATGTCCGCGCCCAATCGGACAGCGTACTGCACCCACGACAACATACCTGGACAAGATTAGTGTTGTAATGGGGGGAAGTCAGCATTTTGCATTCGGATCTTTATTCAGTGATCTCGAATGAGACTTTTCAGCCTGACAAACTTGGTATCTGACCGAGTTCTGATTTTTGTCAGAATACCCTGACCAAGTTGCGATCCCCGGTCCGATAGCAAGAGAGACCAGTACGCTATCTCTCGGCCACCGACTTCCCTTTGATGATTTTGGAATCTCGTCCGCTAAATCTCCAATTAACAACTTTAACTTGCGGCTGATATCTTCTTTAGCCCACTTATTTTGGTTTAGCTTATAGCATCTCCATGTATCGGACGTTAAACAAGAGAAACAAGCCGAAATGTAAGTCTTAGTTGGAGTTTCGCCACCCAAGTGGCAACCAATTTCTGGGTTTTTCACTTTTCTAAAAATAGACAGTCTTAAATAGTGAAGTTGTGCGGGCAGCGGTAAGTCCCCCGTAGCGTAGGGGACTGAACTCTGCCTTGCAGCTTGCCAAAAACCTGCCCCACGGTATTGACAAAAACATTTACCACTTTTAATGCACACGAAATCTCACGGCGATTCCTACTATATATAGTCCATGAGACAACAGCGCCCACTCAATTAAGTTAACGCCCCACACACATTTGTATTATTGCTCTGTGCTCCTGTTTATGTATATGCGGCATAACTGATCATAACTGGGTCATGGTCCAGGTCCACTATATGTATGCTCTAGCTATACAGGTTCTAGCGTACCCTAATTTTCGCATCTGATATTTCTCTGAGCCCAATGTCTTTACCTATATTGATACCACATAAAATTATGTATAACTATTAGCTACATTTAGCATTGGTGGGACATTGAATTATTGTTAATAGCACCGTATGCTGTTATTTATCTGTGTGCGGTTTATATTCCATAAACCAGTTTAGACATGAAAAAAACAAATATATGAACGCCATTCTTTCGCAGAACGCCAAAAATAAAACCGGCTATAAACGGTAGCTATATTATCTATATGTAGTGGACCATGACCATTCAGTCTGAAAACAGCACAAAGCTGGCATGGCTCTTTTTTTTTACATTAAAATATGCTGAATAGTTTGGGCTATACTTTCCCCATTTTCAATTAAAACCCCATTTTGCAAGTTTGTCAAAGTTAAAACGTTTTACATTACAACTGCCAGTATTTAGTTCTTGGAAATAAGTAGTGTATGTTTCCTGACTCATGGACGATGTGAATTTACAACACTGAATAATATAGCATCACAAAAGCGTTTTTCTCAGACTAAAACCACTATTGATCATTGTGCTACATGCGCATCTGTGTTTGTCATATGTCTATCCTCTCTGTGTTTGGCTATTCAATATGCCTACCACAAAATATTGACGGGACAGTATGTCAAATAGCTTTTTTTAAACTGAAAAATGCATTATTTGAGTTCGCAGTCATGTTTGTCTTGTCAATGAGATACTATACCACATGTATCCACGAAAATAACTTGCAAATCGACATGCTGAGCAAATTTGGGAGTCTGTTTACTTTGAAAGTTTGAAAAAGTTGACAAAATCCGAGATATTTTGTCTTCAAACAACGTATTCTACAATGCCAAATTGTTACCAAAAGGTTCAACTTATAAATCAGACATTACTGCATCTTACGTGATAAAAATATCTGACCTTTTACAGCGTATTTGATCAATTATAATCTAAAACATACCTTGGTTGAGAAACCCGCCACGCAATATCACTACAGCAATATACATACCCACAGCCGCCAGCCAATAGGGTTATCGGGCGTGATCAATTAACACTCAACATTGTACTGCCAAAAAGGCATTGCCATGATATACGAAATCACCACGAATGAGAGAAGAGGAATAACTCTATATCCACTGCAACTCTCAACATTGTATCGAATTCAGCATAGCGCTGAATTTGCACTTTCTCATCTGACCATCTACTCAAAATGTCTGCAGATCTATTTTCCTGAGATGATATGTGTACCATTCTGATTTGAAATTCGTTTTTTTGCGGCAGTAAAAAGAATTTCTCTAAGACACTTCTGTAGAAATTCATTTCGGGTTTTTTCCAAAATTCACCACTGTTACAGACACTTGATTGTCACAAAAAAACAACCATTTCTTATGTTTGAGACGTGGTCCCCACAGTTTCTAGCACAACCAGACTGTTAACAATTCTAAACAGTTAATACTCAATGATCAATCACGTATACATTCTGAATAAGTATCATGTATGTATTCACCATGCATAAACCACCACAACCACTCAACGAAGAATCGCATGAGAGAAATTGATCTGGAGTGGACCATTTTTCCATATCCATCATAGAAATCCCATTGTATATTTTTAAGAATTCAAACCACCAAGTCAAGTCTTTTTTGACATACAAAGGTATCCTATATCTTACTTGTGTATTCGACATAGAACGCAGCCAATTCAAAAGGCGCGAAATGAATATTCTACCCGGTTTTACACATGAGGATATGAAATGTAATTTCCCCAGTAAAGATTCTAATTCTTTTCTAGTAGCTTGTTCTTTGTTCAACCACATTGAAACTATCACTAAGATTTCGTTCAATCTATCTTCCGTTATCGACAACGTTAGAGCATTCGTGTCAAACTGGATACCCAAGAAAGTCATGACTGTGCTTGGGTAACAAGCTTTTTGAACTGCCCTGCAAAATATCTCTCATGCAAATGAAACTATCTATTGCACGCTCGGGCGATTCACACCCAGCACAGTCGTCGATATAATTTACTATTTCATAACCAATGGATTTCATGATGAAATTTAAGGAATTTGTCACTCTTTGGCAAATGTATGCCGCAGATCTGAGCCCCATGCTTAAGACAATATCAAAATAAATCATACCATTCCATTTGAATCCCAATAAGTCAATATCTCCCGGGTCAACGTAAAATTGTCGAAATGCTTTTGATAAGTCGATTTTCCAAAAATGCGATCCCTGTCCATGCATTTTTACCAAGGTAACCAAGTTATCGATCGAAGGATATGAAACATTTATGCTTTCACCCAAATATTCTACCATGGAAATACTGTCATTAACTGCCAAACATTCTGGCAGGCTTAGATCTAATATGATACGTTTCTCTATCGAATTTTTCGTTTCCACGGTGTTTAATGGAGACAAAACATTGACTTAAAGGGACACTCTAGGGATGGCCCTAAAATTCTACCCAAGGACACTTCCTGATTAATATAATCCGTTAATACAGATTGAAATTGCGTAGCCCCCTTGTGATTACGTACGAGATCGTTTGACATGTGCTCACACAAATATCCGATTGGGAAACCATACCTCAAGAGTTCACCCAGCTGCATGTCATCATACATAAAGTTTTTTAACATTTGTTGTAAATATTCTACATTGATTCCTGAATAAATTGGTATCTTACACCCTACATAATTAGGAACTCCCGAATTCCTAACTTGCTCATTAGCATGAAATAAATCTATAACAAAATTTGATTTAGCATATTCAGACGTCCAACTATTTCAATTTGAGAAACAAATGCACTACGAATTATTTCTGTCTCCCCAGCCACAAATTGACTAAATGTTAAATCATTAAATTTTATATCCCGTGCAACATATTCCATTTGCAACATATTCTGCGGACATAACTGTGGATTGATAACCCTATCGTTTTGCTTTAAAGCTAAACCTGACGCACCGCAATTTATCTTGGGGTTCTGCAGTTGCATTTCATTAACAGAATAATTATCATCAAACATACAATCAATTTGTAACCCTTTCATTCGTTTTTCAACAGTTTTCATAACATGTTTGTTCTTTTTTATATCAGCCGTTTTAAATTCATCAACGTTCTTGTTAAATTTGTGAGAATCTTTAGTGATACCTTCAAATGCACCATTCCTTCTTATGTACCACTCCCCAGGTTCTTATACACTAAGTTGGAACTCTCAGAAAACATGGTGATGACATTTATTAACACAAGTATATACAGGTGAACAGCAAGGCAGCCACGGGAGAATAATATACAATGATATCTTCTTAGGAATACGTTCAGAACAAGAGAGAGAGCTTGGCTCTGTCTAGTATATATGCGCTGAGAGGAAACGCCCTGAACCCCAGATGTCGTGATTTGATTGGAACACGTGTGCGCCGCTATCATCAAAACAGGTGGACAATTAATATCCAGTTTTGACGAAAGCAGTGAACTCTAGAGTCAATGACCTAAATCATTCACCTCAGAGTTGTTGTTCCCATCATCAGGTCAGGACAGTGACCTCCCAGCTAGGATTAACCATACTTACATACGTATCATCGAAAGTATTACATAACTCGTATCCCCTTTTCAAGATTTTTGTCCTAAGACAAAAAACTTTATGAGAGATTTGAACTATCCCATTTGGAATATGAATTTTTCCGAAACAGAAGAATGTCATAATCCTAAAAGTTCCCATCACAGGAATGTCACGTCCCGAAAGTTCTTTACTCGAGCGAAACCGTCGATTGCTATGAATTGTTCTGAAACAGAAGAATGTCCTAATCCTCGAATAAGCTTTGGTTCTGGAGAGTTGGTTCTGATCCAGCATTGGAAGTTAATGGTGCATCTCCCTATTAACCCCGTTTATCTTGGCTATATTCTGAATCATCGGTAGATCCAGCGTTGGAGAACAACGGTGCCTTTCCCGGTCATTCCCGTGCATCCTGGCTAGATTCCGAATGAATGATTGATCGATTGATCCATATATGACTTCTGTCGGAAGTTATAATGGCCTTGTTTCGATACGAAAGTTGAATAAATTTCCAACTTGATCTTGAATTCAGGCATAAATTAATTAAGAGTCAATATGGTTTAATATCTAGAGTATGACTTCCCGTCATGGCTTAAACCGCCTTGTTCGATACGAAAGTTGAATAAATTTCCAACTTGATCTTGAATTCGGGCGTAAATTGGCTAAGGGTCAATATATTGGTGTCTAGTGTAGGACTTCATACGTTGTGTTTAGAAACTAATATCAATTAAGTCTGGTTGGCATTAGCGTGTTAAAATCACGCTATACGTGTAGAACACGTTTCATTGCACAGAAATGCCCATATAACCGACTAACATTTCAATTTGACCTTGAATTCGGGCGACATTTGATAAAGGATCAATATGGTTTAATAATAAGAATTTGACTTCCTGTGGAGGGTTATATTTGCCTTGTTTCGATACGAAAGTTGAATAAAGTTCAACTCGATCTTGAATTTGGGCATAAATAAACGATCAACATAGTACTGTCTAGTGTAAAGGACTTTATATACGTTGTGTAAGAACTGAAATGAATTATCTGTGTAATTTCAATAGCGTTACAACACGCTTATACGTGTAGAACACGATTTCAACCTTGAAAATGACCATTACCGATTATCATTGTAATTGGGGCATAAAGGCCCACCTATACCACCATGGACCATTACCGATTATCATTGTAATTGGGGCATAAAGGCCCAACCTATACCATCATGTACAATTGAACTTGTACAAATGCTCTATAGCATTAAATGTCCCAACTTGTTGGCATCAACGTGTGGAACCACGCACTTCGAGTCGAACCTCTATTTCATTGCCGTGAAAATACCAAATTAAATCTCACGGGCCCCGCATTTGGGAGGACCCGTCAAATCACCTTGAAATTACAATGTAACCGATTCACATTTCAATTGAAATTCTAACAACTCTTATAAACATAAACAACTCCCACACCAAGGACATTTTATATATATGCCATCGATTATATATATATATATATATTCCTTGTGAAACGGAATAAAATGTACAACTCATGAGACAATTTGCTTGGGTTATTGGTTCACATAGCTAATTATATATGGGTTTTTAATACAACCTACTTTACATTATTATCATGATATGTCCCTTTAAAACAATTCAATAGTTCACTATAAAAACTTTAATTTCCTGACATCAGCTATCTCTTTTAACGTATTTCCAGTTCATTCTCATATGTCCCTTTGAACTTAAAATCATCAGACAACGACTAACTTATATTTTCATGACCTCAGACAACTCTTAAACGGAATGCGTAAGCTAGTCTTCATTCACAAGTCCCTTTAACTAAAATCAATAGATAGGTCACCATACGAATTTTAATTTTTCCTGACCACAGCTTAAATGCTAAATGAAATGTATATAATTACCACTTTAGTTCCTACAGTGCAAACACAACAGGTTCGCAGGGGTGTAAGACAGCAATCAATTTAGCATGCATCAATAACCATGAGATCATGTATCTTCTCCCGTGCGGTCAGTGTAAATCTACCATCGTCCCGGGTGGACAGTTTTGACCAGTTTGCATAATTAATACCCTAAGGCCACGTGTTGGCTAAACGAGGGTCTCGATGTATCATTCAGGAATTTTGACCAAACAATTTGTATGTATCTTAGTAATTGACTTATTTTGTCATTTGAGTTTGATGGGCTAAGCAGCCAGTTGTGAATGTTTTCTATGGGACGGATATATTTCTCAATGATAATGTTTTCAACATAGCCATGGTTCAAATGTTTTTAAACAGTATAATTTTCATGGAATTATTATACTTCCATGGTGTAACCAAGGAAGTATATTGTTTTTGTACTGGTGGCGTTTTCCGTTTATTTGGAAATACTCAGAAACTAATGACAGTAGGAACGTAAAATCTCTAGCGATTGTAGGCATCCAATGTCTACTAAGTATAATGGTATCCGAAACTCGGCCTAATGGATTTTGACGGAGTTATGGCCCTTTTTCGATTATTTTTCATTTTTCATTATTATTATTATACTCGACAATTTTACAACTCCCTAATATCTGAAAGTATAAGGAGTATCAATCTCAAATTTTGTGCGTATGTTGGGGTCAAAGTGTTCTAACCTATCGACGCATAATGAATATTGTCCGCGTTTGCCCGGCGGAGTTATCTCCCTTTATCTAAAAAAAATGTAATTTTATTATCTCGGAAATTATAAGGAGCAGAATATCGAAAATTGGACCGTGTACACACCTCGATATGCCCTACTGCCAACGGGCATCAACACTTGTGTCCGCGCTTTCCCTGAGGAGTTACCGCCCATAAATAGGGAAACCTCTATTTAATTTACTATGCTGCACTCCCGTATCATTCCAGATAACTGCATTTGGATTTCATAGTCGTGTTGACCATTGTCAGTTTAGTCCGAGAAAGAAAATTGGACAGGGTCGGACATATATTTTGACGATGGGGTGGGGGCAAAAGTTTCGAGAAAAAATGTTTTGATTGACATTCATCTATTTAAGTATGTGGATTCCCTGAATCAAAACAAACTCATACCGGAAAGGATTTTTTAAATCCGAGAATTATGCAAGAGTTACGGGCCCTCAAAGTTTGCAATTTGGGCCCATGTGCTTGTTAACACATCTCCTCCGAAGATGTTGAAGTTTGGATGTCATCTGATACGCAAATGTGTGCAGACTGAAAAGGGCACGCGGTGAGCCAAATTTTGCCAGGGTACGTTCAGTATTGTGGGTCAGGGGAGGGTGGTCTGTGGTACAAATTTTTAATTCTTTTCGGAATCAGATGAAACTTGGAATATAACATCTGCAACACCAGCTGATCTAGAAACTAAAAGAATTTCGAAATTATATTGAAAATTGACAGAGTTACGGGCCCTCAAAGTTTGCAATTTTGGGCTCATGTGCTTGTTAACACATCTCCTCCGAAGATGTCGAACTTTGAATGTCATCTGATACGCCAATGCATGTAGGCAGAAGAGAGCACGTGGTGTGCCAAATTTTGCCAGTGTCGGTTCAGCGTTGTGGGTCAGGGGAGGGGCGGTCCGGGGTACCAATTTTTTATTCTTTTCCGAATCAGATGAAACTTGGAATATAACATCTACCATACACGATGATCACAAAACTGAAAACAGATCGTAAATCCGTTAAAAAATGGCCGAGATTTGGGCCCTCAAAATTTTAATATGGACCCATATTCTTTCCAATAACCAAAATGTTATCCGTCTCCGAATCAGACAAAATTTATAACAAACAATCTATGTGAGGAGCTGATCACAATACTGAAAACCATTTAAAAATACATTGGAAAATACGGGCCCTCAAACTTCGCATTTTGGGCCGGGTTTGACAATTTCCCAATCCCGTTACCCAATTCCGAGGTAGGGGTGGGGTCACTTACAGACACATAAGATAAACACACACATGATAAGAACAACATATAATCAACATACTTCGTATTTCCGTCCCAAAAATGCGATTCGTTCAGATCATGATTTTCCCTATTATTATACTTCCATGGTGTAACCAAGGAAGTATATTGTTTTTGTACTGGTGGCGTTTTCCGTTTATTTGGAAATACTCAGAAACTAATAGCAGTAGGAACGTGAAATCTCTAGCGATTGTAGGCATCCAATGTCTACTGAGTATAATGGTATCCGAAACTCGGCCTAATGGATTTTGACGGAGTTATGGCCCTTTTTCGATTATTTTTCATTTTTCATTATTATTATTATACTCGACCCATTTACAACTCCCTAATATCTGAAAGTATAAGGAGTATCAATCTCATATTGTGTACGTATTTTGGGGTCAAAGAGTTCTAACCTATCGACGTATAATGGATATTGTCCGCGTTTGCCCTGCGGAGGTATCTCCCTTTATCTAAAAAAATGTAATTTTATTATCTCGGAAATTATAAGGAGCAGAATATCGAAAATTGGACCGTGTACACACCTCGATATGCCCTACTGCCCACGGGCATCAAAACTTGTGTCCGCGCTTTCCCTGAGGAGTTACCGACCATAAATAGAGAACACTTTACACCAGAATGAATAAACCAAGGTACAGAGCTCTAAATTTTTTATTGCATATTCAAAATTGGACCAATAATCCTGACTCGAATATACCGCCTAAACATATTTTTACCCAGGACTTTCCGCTTTACGGGGTACGGAAATATTGCAACTATTTTTCCCGCCAAATCCAAACAGGGTGATGAAAGAGCCAGATAATGTCGTAGCAGGTACATTGACACACTTTATGTACGTCCCAGAAGTTTGACGGCTATACTATAAATGTAACATACCCAACGGAGAATGCGTGTCAGGGTGGGTTGAGACTTTAAAGAAATACCACGAAAATTGCAAATGGGGGGAAATTCAAACATCGAGATAATTTTGTTTGATGAGTACATCTGATGGCTAGTGTTCACGCGCATCTAGAGGGCGATTTTCTAATTTCCAGATGGAACGGTTTACTCGCAACAACACTATATATCATAAATGTGTATACTTATGTAGTCTATCACTAGCCGATTTTTAGCCCCAAATCCAAACGGGTTAATGTAGGAGCGAGTTTCGCGCAGGAGCATGTAAGCGGGTATTCTGTAGGTACGACTACAAAATTTGACCGCTCTACTATAAACCCCACCTGCTCAAGGGAGTGTTTGTGTCGGGTGGGTTAAGATTTGGCAAATTCCACCGAAGATCAAATGGGGAAAATTACTCCGAAAATCAGATATTGAGATAAAAACTTTTCGACGAGTGGATGTGATAAGTAGTATCTAAACGCAAGATTAGTACGCTTTTTAAAGATTTAGAATGGACGGTTTAACCCTGGTAGCGTATAACGTTGTAACGGGTGATATATATATTACTCAAATTCAAAACCTCTCTTCATGACGCAAATTCAAACGGACTTGTCAAGAAGCAAGGCAAATGCATGAACATTCTCACTGATATACTATATAGGTATGTCCGCTCTACTATAAAAGTAACCTGTTGTCACGATTTGACCTGTCCAAAACATTCCCCGGACAAAAGTTTCCCTAGGTATCAAATTTTGTCGAAATCCGTTCGTTTTATCGGATTTGACCTTAAACTGACCATTTTGAAGGTCAATGTTAGGTCGGGGCCACAATTTGACCCACCCAACAGACTCCCCGGACAAAAGTACCCCTAGGTATCCCTAGGTATCTGTTTTGCCCGATTTGACCTTGGATTGACGTTTTTGAAGGTCAAGGTCAGGTTGGGGTCACGTCCAAAACACTCCCTAAATAAAATTATCCATATTTATCTAATTTTGTAAAAAATCCGTCCAGCAGTTTTCCCTGTCATAGCTAAAAGACAAACAAACAGACAGACAGAAGTCCCAAAATATATATTAAATTTAGAAATGGCAAGTGCACCATCAGATCATAAGGCACCAATAAGCATTCGCATAAAGAGGAACACACATATACGCATAACACTCACATGGGATGGGATGGGATACCATGGAAGTATATCTGATTCCATGGAATCTGACCTCTAGTTAGGATTATTTTCGGATCCTTTAAATTCCATTAAAGGTAAGTTCTCTTTTTTCTTACTATTTTTGTTCCGAGAAATATGTGCCGTCAACAAACAGTTTAGACATATTAGACATATATCCGTTTGGTTGTAACTCACAGACACTCAAATAATTCCCGGGACAGATTTTATCATGGCACCATCAATTTTCTATTCATTCTTTTCTTATTTATTATTCAGTTACATTTCTTACTTTCCGACTTGTCAACTCTGATCAACCTTGGTTTGTTTCGAAACTTGAACACATTAAAACCATTCTGGTTACTTGTGTAATGCGTACATACGATGACGATACATGTACAGCGATCTATATATTTTAAAATCGACATTTTAACCCAATCCGGGTGTCATAACCAAAATACCACTAACCATCCGTGTAGATATGTTTGCAAAACATTGGAACCATTTGGCTAAATAGAACATTCCTAAACCATACTTCAAACTTCAAGTGACTATAATGTCTTTAATTTTAATTTTTTTTCGAATTACTTCAACTAATTTCTTTTATTTAAAGATATATCTCGCTGGACGCAACCACTTTCTTGACAAACTGTAATAAATAACTAATGTTTTCAAATGGATAATCTGAGCACAATAAAACTAATATTATACGCTCAATTGACCGACATAAAAGCCTTAACACAAATTGAACCCACAATTCGTTCAAAAACAAAACTCACTAAACTCATACTGATTAACTTGACAACATCCTAAAATCATCAGTAAATTTAATACCTATATAACCTGCATAATGTGTAATAATTTAGACCAGCGTACATGTAACTAATAATACCTCGAAAACAAACAATCTTTATTTCAAATCGACGCAACGATTTTTGAAACAATTTGACATAGAAAACGGTGATACAACAGTAATTTCCAAGCATACCTAATATAGAAAAATTGACGCAACATTTTAAACTATAACTGTGAATTCCCTGAACAACATTTTTGCTTTACTCGCATATTATTCAATGAAAAACTAATATAATCGACAGATTACTCGTTGTGAGAATGTGTCTTCTTCACCATATCTCTACCCTGCATAATTTAATAATTCACTGGGAGTCATTCTCGCGTAGATTGTCACACCAATCTCCTCCAATTCTTGGATACCATAGCGCTGGACAAATAATTTTATCCCAGTGATTATTTCTTCTAGCTGATAACATTTTTCAATTTTAATAATTACGGCCAAATTGCATAAAAATTTAGACCAGCGTACAAGTGACTAATAATACCTCGAAAATAAAAACCACTCTTTATTTCAACTTCCATTGATCAACTCATATTTTGACAAGTTGTTTTAACTTTCTTCTCAACGGGAACAACTAGACTTTATCTATATGGATTGCTTCCTTTAAGTCTACAATTTACTTCAAAGCTAAGCCATTTCCACAGAACAAGCGACAGGGTGTACCGGAACATAACAATGGTCAATTCACACACAATTTTAGACCAGCTATCATTCATTTAAATGTGACACAACAATTTTTAAATCCTGATAACTCGACTCATGAAGAGTTTAGCCAATTTGCACAAAAATTAAGACCAGATCTCATTTATTTCCAATCGACGCAACGATTAATGAAACAACAACAACTCGAAATAAACATACTGGGACAACATTAGTTTCTAAGTTTACCTTATATAGAAAAATTGATGGAACCATTTTAAACTATAGTTAAATCTACCTATTTACCTATAAAGAGTTGTGAACCAAGCCAAATAATTGCAAATTGCCTCAAACCTTGCATTCCTTCCTTCCCTCATTTCTCCCCCGTGACCGCCTGCGTCCATGTCCAAGAATTCCAAGAAGCGTCTGGGTCGCGGCACCATCTCGGGAATGTACCACTCCCTAGGTCCTTATACACTAAGTTGGAACTCTCAGAAAACATGGTGATGACATTTATTAACACAAGTATATACAGGTGAACAGCAAGGCAGCCACGGGAAAATAATATACAATGATATCTTCTTAGGAATACGTTCAGAACAAGAGAGAGAGCTTGGCTCTGTCTAGTATATATGCGCTGATAGGAAACGCCCTGAACCCCAGATGTCGTGATTTGATTGGAACACGTGTGCGCCGCTATCATCAAAACAGGTGGACAATTAATAACCAGTTTTTGACGAAAGCAGTGAACTCTAGAGTCAATGACCTAAATCATTCACCTCAGAGTTGTTGTTCCCATCATCAGGTCAGGACAGTGACCTCCCAGCTAGGATTAACCATACTTACATACGTATCATCGAAAGTATTACACTTATTTCCCATAATTCCCGCGTTTCTTTATCCAATTGTTGCTTAACTCTTTACTTCCCATAAGCGTCCCTGGACGCTTTGCACTATTTTCCCCATAAGCGCCTGTGGACGCCTCGCAGCATATCCCTAGAAGCGCATAAGAGCGCGTTACCAGACTTCCCCACAAGCGCTTTAGAGCGCCACACTAGGCCCAGACTGTACTAATGGGTTCGCCCCTATGCTCCCCGCTAGTTTCTAATAGAGACCGCCCGGTTATGTCAACTCGTTATTTGTCTATCTAATAACAATAAACGTGGCACCGTGGGCATCGCGCGCGACAGATGCTGTGTTACTTGGGGTTTATATTGGGGACAGACATCAGTGGTACCATTCTAAGTATTTACGAACAATATGGCTGCAAAATTTTCGAAACAGCAAGTGATCGACATGTTAATGGGAGATGAGAGCAATTTTAGCGGAGATTGCAGTTTCTCGTCATCAGAGGATTCAGATGACGATTACTCTCCACCCGCTACCAGCGACAATCTGACCTCCATCGCCGATAGTAGCTTGAATACTAACCCGATTGGCTGGTCATATAAACTTCGAAAGGTATCACTTCCGCCATTTACCCAAATGACAGGGCCAGTTATACCAGATGAATTCGACACTGATACAGCAACAGCTTTGGACTATTTCAATTTGATGTTCTCGCCATCGAAGTATGCCGAAATAGCCAGGCATACTAACAACTATGCCAAGTGGAAAATGGAAGAATATATATAGTGCATGGAAATCATAGAGAACCCAATGTATATCGACTGTATATTGATATACTCAGTTAACATTCAAACTATCCAACTATATTAATTGTTCACGCAACACATTTCATGATATAATTTCAAATTTGATGAATTGCACGACTTGACTCATTTATAATTTCAAACCAAAAAATTGTCGACAACACCTGATCAAATGGTCATGCTAATACGGTTGGGCCCTGCTGAATTGATATGTTGCTGTTAACAAAAATGACCGTTATTTTATTTTTAATTTGTCTCAATCGCGGTGTTCCGATAATATGAAAATCCATTATGTGTATCAAATTATAACATTCAAAAACAAATTTATTGCGAAATATTTTTAAAGATACGGCCGGCGTTCGCGGTGGGTATGGTGTTCAAATATTCATCTATGTCAAAAACCACCATAAACAGAAGGAATAGTAAGAAAAAGACAGACCTTGTTCTTATGCCAATCATAAATATGGCATAAACAGTGTTATAGTCAATTTGTTCCCCTTTGTTATGTAAACAAAAGCAAAAAACGTTACGTTTTCTGGCTTTTGTTTAGATCCGGGTATGGTAAACATAAAGAGCGTTATTTGTTACTGTTTTCCTAATATGGAAATAATAGAGAGCGTTTATATCATTTTTGTATGATTATCCAATATAATTTCGGCCTGTTATGTAAACAGAATCACAACTTATGTAACACGAGCAGTCTCTTGTTTACGTACACATTTGTACGTCTTGACGACAATATACTATGTATGTGCTGATTATGTTTGGCATATGTGTGGAACTGTATATATGTTGGCGTTCATTCTGTTGATGGCGATTTGAACAAATATAAATATTTCTGCAACAAATGCCGCCCGTGACTTTAATAATGGTTGCATTAGTTGAAAATCGACTATAATCAAGATGGCTATTTGCGTCGTTTTAGAAACACCAGCGCAGTTATTATTATATTTTTCAAAAATATATATGTTCTTGAATGTTTTTTTTATCAAATCGCTCTAGTTATACAATCACCGTGAAAATTACAACTTTAGAAAAATAACGGTACTTTTGGTAACGGAATCAGTTTGCCCTACCCGCATCATAGCAATTCAACATGACCACCGGCATCATAGCATATTAGCATGACCACTTGACCAGTGGTGGACACACGACAGCTCAGCTACAATGATGTATTATTGTTTCAAACCGCTGAACATCAAATGGCTGGTGTTACATGCATGTTTCAGTCGGACGTACTTATGTTACAAATTGCTTGATCGAAGATTTCACAAACTATTTTCTCAAACATGTTTGGTTTCTTGAGTAAAAGGAAAGATCTATATCAACACAATTTGTACATTGTGCGGTCCTTTTTCTGATAATGTTGGTATATGTTTCTGGTGTTTCTGACGTATGCGATAAAATAGTGTGTATTCGCACACATATATACCGGTATATGGATTGTTTCAAATTTCTCTTATATTCTATAATGCTAAATTTTAAATGGTGATGCCATACAGTGTTTGCACGAAGATGAACTTCCACACTTAGCACGACGTGTTATATAATAGGTGTTTTTGAAGTCGAAAATGTTGATAAATGTTACATTTGCATGTTAGTTTATAGTAATAAACAATCGCAAACATCACCGTTCTGAAAATATATATTTAAAACCTTACTTGAATTTCGTAGCGTGACATCGCGTTATTTTGGCTGAACGAAATAGAGGATATATAGCGTTCTGAATTGATACCGGACAAATATATTTATTTATTTTCGCGAGCGACTAGCTGCACTTTTCGCCAGCGGAAATACATTATTTCTGGAAGTAGCAACAGAAACTCATTATCTCCAGAAACAATGTACTTTCGGTCACGATAAGTTGATCAGGAAATTTAGTCCTTGGGCCATATCATGAGATATTTCTGGTATCCACTTAAAATATTATAGATATCCTCTCTTTAATTGTCTTCTAGATAAGAAGAAAACAGAACACATTTGCTTTGAATTGTTTACAAAATACTTTTGGGAGTTGGTGACTTTTTCCAAATAAGTCTAAATCCGGAGCAAGGATCATTTGTATAAGACATATTTTATTGTCACAATGTGACATTCGTGTGCATACATTTCAGAGCTGACGAAACGCGCAATACATATACTTTAATATAATATTATTGAACTAATCCCAATGAAAAGGTCAAAGATACTAGCTTGCCCAGGGCTCTTATACTCAGGTGTCGACTTTTCTCATATTACGACACACGTCCCGGCTTACGCTCATTATCCCCAGTTGGAGCTGTCACTCCAATAGATTACCCTCACTGCGTCAACACAGTAACAGGTTTACCACCATTTATTGAGCAACGGGATACTTTCCGACAAGGCAAATACTTATGGGGAAATAGCGTCTGGTACTTGATATATACCCAGGAACACACCGTCGGTATCATGTTATAGCTGCAGGGAGATGGCGGGGTGGTTTATACAGCTAGTGTGGGAACTAAAGAGTTAAGATATCTTGTTCTTTCTTTCTTTTTAGCGACCTCTTTCTGTTTTTGAACGAATTCCAATTTTTCCACCAGGCTCTGTTCCGAGTCAGAGTTGGAATCTGATTTCCGGAACTCATCTGTGACGATGTACTTATCGCCCTCCTGCATGTTTAAATCTTTGGATTTAGAAAGAAATTTATCAGACAGATAACTCTCATGATTTGCATCATAATAACTATTCATCCCATCAATACTATCACATAATTTATAATCAATATCCAACTGCTTGTCGTCCATGGGCACCTTATATTTTCTGTCAAGGGATTTGCCTTTCACAATGCGCTTCCAATTTGAACTGAGTCACCAAGTCCTGAACGTCAGAAGTGCCATGTTCGTTCAGCCAGTTATAGTTTTTTCTCGGACCCCCACGTAACTCTGGCATGTTTATATATGTTCCCGTTCTTGCAATGCAGATTGAATACCCTTTCGCCAATTATCATGCGCAGCCAAATTAAAGAAAACCAACCACTCGCAGTTACATAAAGTTAAATTTCTAAAATGTAACGAAAGCTGGACACCGGGATCAGACCACTTGAATGATATATATGGTCAAATGAACCCAACCAGGCATCACGTTACTGCCCCGTATCTCCAATTAAAATTCCCCATGCTATAGAGACTATAATATAGTTATATGTTATAATGTTAATACGCCGAAAAATGTATTCTATATAAAACATATTACCCATTCCAAAACTATAAGGGTGGGTTAATGTGTTCCTGATGCCCTGAGCGGTTGAAACAGAAATGGTCGAATTGAAGCGTGCACGTATACATTTTCTCCGTCACGCGGTAAGCGTCCAATTGGCTACCTGGTAGCAGCATGCCGATGGATGAATGGATAAGCAACATATTTAGGTCATCCATAACAAACATGATTGGGAGTGAATTGCCGTCCGTGCATTTCACAATAATGTGAACTTACGGCAAACCCAATGTTTTGATGTGTTTGTCTCCCCCACCCTATATATATATATATGTAAATGATACCAATATGTTTTTGCCCCCCCCCGACAGTAATATCCCACACTCATTAGCCATTTTGACAGTGTCGTAACACCGCCAAAATGTACATATTTAAGTATATGTTCTTCCTGAACGAAAACAAACCCATACCGGAAAGGATTTTTGAAATCCGAGAAAAAATGCAAGAGTTACGGAGCCTCAAAGTTTGCAATTTGGGCCCATGTGCTTGAAACCACATCTCCGAAGATGGAAAAGTTTGGCTATAACATGATAAGCCAATGCGTGCTGACTGAAGAGAGCACGAGGTGCGCCAAGTTTGCCACTATCGGTTCAGTGTTGTGCGTCAGGGGTGATCCTTGGTACAATTTTTTTTATTCTTCTCCGAATCAGATGAAACTTGGAATATAACATCTACAACAGTAGCCGATCTGGAAACTGAAAGAATTTAGAAATTCCATTGAAAACTGACAGAGGTACGGGTCCTCAAATGTTGCAATTGTGGGCCTATGTGCTTGGAATCACATCTCCTCCGAAGATGTAAACGTTTGGCTATAACCTGATAAGCCAATGCGTGCTGACTGAAGAGAGCACGAGGTGCGCCAAGTTTGCCACTATCGGTTCAGTGTTGTGCGTCAGGGGTGATCCTTGGTACAATTTTTTTTATTCTTCTCCGAATCAGATGAAACTTGGAATATAACATCTACAACAGTAGCCGATCTGGAAACTGAAAGAATTTAGAAATTCCATTGAAAACTGACAGAGGTACGGGTCCTCAAATGTTGCAATTTTGGGCCTATGTGCTTGGAATCACATCTCCTCCGAAGATGTAAACGTTTGGCTATAACCTGATAAGCCAATGCGTGCGGTCTGGAGAGAGCACGAGGTGCGCCAAATTTTGCCAGTATTGGTTCAGTGTTGTGGGTCAGGGGAGGGGTGGTCCGTGATACCATTTTTTTTATTCTCTTCCGCGAATCAGATGAAACTTGGAATATAACATCTACCATATACGTTGATCACAAAACTGAAAACATATCTTAAATCCGTTGAAAAATGGCGGAGATTTGGGCCCTCAAAGTTTGAATTTGGGCCCATATGCTTTCGAATAACCAAACTGTTATTCGACTCCGAATCATATGACATATATAACGTACACTCTTTATGAGCAGACGATCACAATATAGAAAACAATTTAAAAATTCATTAGAAAATAACGGAGTTACAGTCCATCAAAGTTCGCATTTTTGGCCTGGGTTGAAAATTTCCCAATCCCGTCACACAATTTCGATGCAGGGTGGGGTCACTTCCAAACACTTGAGATCAACCTATACATGTTAGGACAACATATAATCATCCTACTTCATATTTTCTGTTCATTAACTGCGATTCTTTCAGATCATGATTTTCCCTATTATTATACTTCCATGGTGTAACCAAGGAAGTATATTGTTTTTCTACTGAGGTCGTTTTCCGTTTATTTTGAAATACTCAGAAACTAATTGCAGTAGGAACGTGAAATCTCTAGCGTTTGTAGGCATCTAAGGTCTACTAAAAATAAAGGTATCCGCTTACCGGTCCAAGGTTTCTAGACGGAGTTGCGAGTCGGGGTGGGTTGAGACTTTGGGAAAATTCCACGAAAATTGCAAAGGGGGAAAATTCAAACATCGAGATAATTTTTTTACGAGTACATCTGATGGGTAGTTTTCACGCGCATCTACGGTGCGATTTTCTAATTTTCAGACGGACCGGTTTACCCGTGATGAAGGAGCGAGTTCAATGCAGTGGCATGTAAGCCGGTATACTGTAAGTACGCCTCCAAAATGTGACCTCTATAAACGCAACCTGCTCAATGGAGTGTTTGTGTCGTGGTTGGTTCAGATTTGGCAAATTTCACCGAAAATCAAATGGGGAAAACTTTTCGACAAGTGGATGTGATTAGTAGTATCTAAACGCAAGATTAGTACGCTTTTCAAAGTTTCAGAGTGGACGGTTTAACCCTGGTAGCATGTAACGTTGTTAACGGGTGATATATATTACCCAAATTACCCAAATTACCCAAATGCATGAATATGTTCAACGATATACTATAGGTATGTCCGCTCTACTATAAAAGTAACCTGTCCAACTGAGAGGTGGCGTACGCCCGGGGAGGGTCGAGGCTTTTGGCAAATTCCACCGAAACTCGTAAACGGGGGAAAACAGCAATTCGCGAATCAAGTGTTTTATATTTTGAACACTGCATGTGTTTGGTAGTATATAAGGACAACATTAGTTTCAGAGCGGACGGGTAAGCACTCAGCTAGCATTATCGATTGTGATATAGTTATCTCTTGCTTACAGTTAACTCTATTAAAAAGACGATAATGACTATAGTGTAGCGATGACGCACTGAAATAATAATGAATTAATAAACAAAACGGTCTTTCCTCCGCCATTAAAAGTAAAAGATTCTGAATCGGAAACTGAAAGAACTATCCAATAAATATGAAATAACATAGTTATGGTACATTAATATGCTTTACACCCTTTTTATCTACATGTCGATTACGATATAATCAGACATGACAAATTTCGTGACCGTTGAAATTGATATGGGCGTCTTGGGGAGGGGTTATAATTAGCTCTAAAATATATCCCTACCGAATAAAAATTAACTGATTGGCTGGGGTGAATGGTGGCTCAGTTGGTCAAGACCAAGATGCAATAGACTGTCATTAAGCATCCACGGTGGGTCGAACCAAATGACATAAACCTTTGGAATATATATCTTATTTAGAAATGTCAATGCAAGTCCACCATCGGATCACAAAACACGAAAATGCATTCGCGTGAAGAGGAACACACCTATACGCATAACACACACATGGAATGGGGTACCATGGAAGTATATCTGATTCCATGTAATCTGACCTCTAGTTATTATTCATATATTACTATATTTAAAATAAAAGTGATACATGAATAACATTATTAATCAACAATAAATGAAAATGAATGAATGACACAATCAATCTAGTCTTCTGTGACTTCGGTGGTTGTCTTTGGGATGGCAGCGAACAACTTCCCACAGGCTTTCAGCAGGCCGGGCGCTGGTTCTCATGGGTCCACCCTCATAGTTCGCCCATAGGCAGAAAAGCTGGGCCTGGGTTCGTCTGTATCGTAGTCTTTGGTATCTTTTCAGCTTCTATTCGCTGACCAGCTTTATCGCCATGACGACTGTGGCGGTTTCTCTTTTTAGCATTGGAACCAGACGATATATGCAGCAAGTCCCTCTCGCCCCTCTTGAAGGGAATTGGACTGAATTGTGCGACTGGATCATTGAATGATAAAATTAAGAGTTGGATTTTTTTTTGTTAAATGCAAACAAGTAACATGAGAATAGTAGAATAGTAAAAAAAATATTTGGATACATGCATTAACATTTTTGTGTTTATCTCTATGTTGTTTTACGTCACTGTCCAGTCCTGGAAACTTTGCTATGGGTGATTGTGGTAGTCTTTGCCGTTCGTTTTCTCTTTCGTTGACCCGTTTTTTCCCCTGCACTGACTGCTGTAAATACCATCCTCTGGCCGTCTGTTCTCAGCATCTTTTCGTGGACTGGCTTTATTTCTCTTAAAAATCCTAATGCCGCACTAGCAGCATACATAATGTCAATATTATATTTTCTCACATCAGTGAAATAAACTCTCTTTATTAAAATCATAGCAGGAATAGACTAACAAATAAACACTAATTACTATAATATAACATAGTTAATTATTTAATAATAATTACGTCAAATATTATTAGGTGTAAAATGTTCTCACATTACTGATGTAAACGCTCTTTATTTATACCATATCAGGAACAGACTAACTAGCAAATATTACTAACATATTTAATGCGTTTAACACATCATATTCACCGTTGCTGTCGAAAGAACACGATTTGCAGTAAAACGTGATGTAACTCAAGTCTGCTGACCACATGTTGAAAACTTGTTTCGTCATCGGAAACCATTGGTAACGTGTCCATTGTTTACAGCCAGTACATTTGATGCAATCTTTAAAACATCGAATACCACACACAATGGTAACGAGGATCAGTAAGACGCATTGTAAAAATTCTAAGATTGGTTATGATTTCTTAAATCTTAGTTGCAGCTTATATACATTTGATTAAATACACAACATGCCATCTCAGACGTGAGCTGAATCTTGAAATAACACTGGTTGATAATTATTCAGTCTGGTTAAGAAAACAAACAAATCTTCAAATGAGCTTCAAAGGAGAAACTCACAGAAAGTTCATTTGTCCTACAAAAACAAACACCTGTTCAGTGATAATTAATCACCGACATGTGTTTACGCAGAGAAAACAGGAATATCACAAAGAAATATAAATCATATTAATTAAATTATATTAAATAGTGAGTAGAATAAAAAAAATAGCAACTTAATAAAACTTAGAAAAACTATTATTTTATATATATAAATCTACAAATACCCATCTTAAATAATTATAAATGGATAAAGATTTCCAATCAACTGCCACAGATCATAAATCAAATGGATAATAAAACACTGATTAAACTCATCAACAAGTCCACTAATCCAACCTAAATTATAGGGACTTGCTGCATATACCAGTGACTTACTGCGTTTACCGGGGACTTGCTGCATATCCAGGGACTTGCTGCGTATAGTAGGACCCGATAAAACGGAATGTTTGTCTGTTTTTGTACCGGATTCGACGATGCCAACCTTCCGTGTCGTTGTTTGTACGAATATCAGGACGGTTGCCTGCAGAATGGTCACGCAATTTCGAGAAGGCGGGCTCAAATGTGTTCTGATGGAATTAATGGCGGTGCGAAGAGCTTCCCGAGTTGTCTGTAATCTTCACCCTGTTTGTTGTAATGTGGACTCAGACCCTTCATCTGGATCTGTCTGTTCACTGCTTGTGTCCAGTGAAAAAAACAACATCGAAGGTCAACAGCTGACCACCAGTAGATGGTTCCGAACAGCCTTCCATGTCGCTTTCTCGAAATCCATTGTCACGGTTTTAACGGCTGATGATGTTGGCAGCAGGGGAAGCAGTGATTCAAATACCTAAAAAGATAAATATAGAAATCAGTGATTCAATAATACATACAAATAAAATGAGAATTCACATACAAAGACATGCTGTGATGCAGTAATATTATTGATATAATTGTGATTGTTGGAACTGTTGATTGCGTGAAACTGATAAGAAAATAAATATGGAAATGTAAATAAATAATAACTAACCTTATCACATTCTTTTTCTTTTCGTCTAGTCACAACCTACAAATAATAAGAGCATTCATTATATTAAATTTATGTACCGGTATATTGAATGTGATTGACGATTTCGACTTGTATTTGAAACGTAAGTAGTGTAGTGAATTGTACCCAAGGGGTATATAGAAACTACAATTTTATTTCTCTTTTAATGGGAGGACCATTAATCAAGGATAGAATGGGTTCGTTGTTGCGCTAAGCGATGGAACTCCAAAATTGTGAATAACTTGGAGTCAGTTATCAGTCCAAAACTTTTTATGTGTGGTGAACTAAATTTAATTAAGACTAATTATACTCATTGTGCAAAAAACAAAACCATGTGTCATTTAATATAGATCAACTTATACATTAACTTAAGATAAAAAAAAATGCAATCAAAGTATGACCTATTCCCAATCGTGACATAAGTCCAAGTCGAAACTTGTGCTATGACCCCACTCGGAATAAGTTAAGATTATTCTATGAATGTAAATATCGGATTCGGAAATATAGTTTCAATCTGCTAATAACAAAGAGAAACAAGCAGCTAAAGAAAAGGGTCTTGCTTACATGGCAAGGTATCGACGACTACAACTGATGGACCCTAACAAGGATATACACAGGCTGATGAAAAGGGAGATAACACAAAAAAACAGAACTAAAAATTTATGTGATTTATTGGCTATATATAATCATTCAATACTGATTATTTCTATTTTGATATGCCGTGATAATATAGTGAGGTGGAGTCTAAATATTCATACATGAGATCATTCAATAAATAATAAATTACAATGTAAGTTTTATCAAGTGGTATAAAGGGGATAACTGAGTAAGGGTCCCTAAGAAATACGTCTAGCCAAATCCCGGAAACCCAAACTCAGCACACCCCCGAAGATCATGGATGCGTTTCCATTAAGTTTCATTTTATAAAAGGGCATAAATGAATTACATCTGAGCGTCAAGATATGACAACGGCATAACAAAAAGAAATAAAACTTTTCACCCACCCACCCCAATAATTAAAATGAATTTATCAATGTCCACCCCCTTAATAATAATAAAGCATGACTACCAACATTTCCATAAAGACTATCCCTCTTAAACAGTGCTAATATATGACCATAGTAAACTATTTAAATTATGACAACTATCCCTTAATTAATATCAATGCATAACCATAAGCAAAATATGTTCATTATAACAACTACCCAGTAATCCATGTTAATACATGACTAAGCAAAACATATTCATAACAACTACCCCCTTAATGAATGCTGATACATGACTATAATAACTACCCCCTTAATGAAGGCTGATACATGACTATAAGCAAAAACAATTTCATAATAACTACCCCCTTAATGAATGCTGATACACGAGTAAGCAAAACATTTCCATAACAACTACCCCCTTAATGAATGCTAATACATTACTATAAGCAAACATTTTCATTATAATAACTACCCCCTTAATGAATGCCGATACATGACTAAAAGCAAAACAATTTCATAATAACTACCCCCTTAATGAAGGCTGATATATGACTATAAGCAAAACAATGTCATAATAACTACACCTTAATGAATGCTAATGCATTACTATTAGCAAACATGTTCATTATAATAACTACCCGCTTAATGAATGCTGATACATTACTATAAGCAAACATTTTCATTATAATTACTACCCCCTTAATGAAATCACCGACATATGTTTTTCATATGTCCAGTGATTTTGTTTGAAACCCAAAAGGATGTATCTATTCCTTACAATATCAGGCAGTGAAAACTCTATAAACATCGGTCAAACCAAGAGGACAAAACTCGCATATAACCAGTTATATACCAGCATTAATGGGCCATGATATAATACAGAGCGTCGTGTTTATTTGGGTCAGTCAGACTCTTCAGTATAATCTGTCGTGTATGAAACACAGGGCAATACTTCGCATACAGAGACGCATTTGAATACGGGTTATTTACTGTTTGGAAAATCAACAATAACAATACAGAGCGTTGTTTCAGTAAGTTAGTAAACCTCGACCATATAGTCTGACAATTGTGACAAACGAACGTCGGATTACGTTTACAGGGAAACATTTGAACGTGAGTTATTTACTGTTTGGAAAGTCAACAACAATAGAGAGCGTTGTCTCAGTATGTTAGTAAACCTCGACCAACAAACGAACGTCGGATTACGTTTACAGAGAAACATTTGAACATGAGTTATTTACTGTTTGGAAAATCAACAACAATACAGAGCGTTGTCTCAGTAAGGTAGTAAGCCTCGAAAATATAGTTTGATAATTTTGTCAAACAACGTCGGACTATGTATACAGAGAAACCATAACCCATGTGGTGTGGCTCGAAATTCCTCTACACGATAACAAATGAGCGTGAAATCTAATTGAGCTTCTTAGAAAATCATACCCGTTATTTGACATAAAATTTATCAGAATGCCACAAACTGCTCGCTAATATATTGGGTAAATTTTGGGGCCGCATTTACCAACCAATACCATACCAGAACAGAAATGACATCTTTTCAAATGCACGTGGTTCGCAACACACATGATTTGCGATACTTCCGGTATAGGTTATTTCAGCGTGGCGCGAAATTTCCCAATGATAATGTAAAGATAAATGGGAGGTAATTGTATTTGAGAACATTAGAAACATAATACAAGTTATTTGACATATAATTTATCAGAATTCCACAAACTGCTCACTAATATATTGGCTAAATTTTGGGGCCGCATTTACCAATCAATACCATACCGGAACAGAAATGACATCTTTTCAAATGCACGTGGTTCGCATCACACATGATTTGCGATACTTCCGGTATAGGTTATTTCGGCGTGGCGCGAAATTTCCCAACGATAATGTAAAGAGAAATGGGAGGTAATTCTATTTGAGAACATTAGAAACATAATACAAGTTATTTGACATATAATTTATCAGAATTCCACAAACTGCTCGCTAATATCTTGGCTAAATTTTGGGGCCGCATTTACCAAACAATACCATACCGGAACAGAAATGACATCTTTTCAAATACACGTGGGTCGCATCACACATATTTTCGATACTTCCGGTATAGGTTATTTCCCAAACGATAATGTGAACAGAAATGGGAGGTAATTCTATTTGAGAAAATTAGAAACTATCATCCACATTATCTGACATATAGACTCATCGCGTCCTTCCGTTTGAGTGATATATCGCTCTTTAACAACAAATGTCAGAAAGGGATGACAAAGCCGACCCGTCCATTAAATTAAATTTTTCACATCTCTGTACTCATCGTAGTTGGTCTATTCCATCAGATTTTTATAAATTAAATAAAATAACAAACTAAATAATACTGACAAGCAATAATAATGGCCTTAAGAGAGGATAGTGGTGCTTGTGCAGAGAGTATAGTTGCCAGACAACGCCGATGAGTACAGTACATTTACATATGGTTCTTAACAGACAATGTTTTTGAGGAATTATGTGATGAGTCTAAATTCTCGAATGAACAAATTTATCTACATGGTTTCAACATTTGTTTGGCACAAGGGACATGAATTGGCAATTTGATGTCGACGACCTAAACTAGTACAAGAATACAGTCATTCCGTGTCCAAGTGTCGCGACGATATTCCGTTCCCCATGCGCTCGGACCGAATATATACTTGACACGTGCTAGAAATTTATACTAACAACGTCCAATCTAGAGGTTTATGCCAGATTTACATCGGTGAATAGTGTACACAATGAATATAGTGTAATATTATTATCGCGTTTGTGATGGATATGAATATCAATTAACTCAGGGAATTATTTCAAATCAGAATATATTCAGACAAAATCAGCTTGGTAAATTAACTCAGTCGAATCATGGCAACATCATTACCAATTTAAAAATATTCTCATCTCCCCATACCTCACGGAATAATTGCCACCCCCACCCCCCAAAGTAGAAAATTTATCGAAACATACCTTCAGTCGTTGGAAATTCGAATCAAACTAAACATACAACAAAATACTCGACCCTATATAGGCCAGTCAATGTTCACAGCGAACCAATCCCAATGCATTCACCGAGATTTTCGGAGTCATCACCATGAGTGAACTCCACGTTCCACACACAGACTTCGCTCTAACTGAGCGCGCGTTCACCCGTGAATCAATCATAATTGGATTTTGCCCACTGGTGTTCCGTCGTGTTTGCAAATTAAGGTCACACACAATTTAGCGATATGGCGCACAATTTGTTTTTAAAGAGACGGTTACTTGTCCCATATAATGCGATAACCGATGTTTAAAAAGCCTTCACTGATTTAAAATACGATTGATACAAAGTGTAATTGTTACACCACCCTCACCCATCTGGAATGTCGTCCTCGGCGTTCAAAATGAAACGAATAGAATGACAGAAAGAACGATAGAATAACAACAAAAGTGTCATTGATCTGGTGGCACTTTATCTTCATCCTATATAGTTGATGTATCATGAACGGTTCCAGAGTTGTATAATGAAGGCATATAACACTTCCTCCTCGTGACTCCGTATAATTATACCCTGAAATAAAGGCAATATATTAGTTCTCAGGGAACAAAATTATCCAACCATCTTGGTTTCCTCGTGTTCTTCTGGGAGAGAGATTACTAATATCCCAATCGTCTATAATTTGAGGTGGTATTTCATCAGAACTTTCATCAGATATGGATGCATCATCTAACATTGCCCCCTGAACATCAGGTTCTTCTTGATGAGATGGTTCAATATACTTTCTTAATCTATTAAAATGAATAACTTTTTCTTTTCTTGGACCAACTTTCACAACATAATTTATATCTGATAATTTCTTTATGATCTTAAAGGGCCCATGACAGAATGTGGATAATTTGGTAGACGGTGTAAATAGCCAAACCTGATCTCCTTCTATTAAGGGATTCCCGAAAATCTTCTGATCATAAAATTGTTTTCTCCTGCATAACTCTTTGTGTGTATTTTTAAACACCAATTCTCCTAGATCTTGATGAACTCTACGAAGGTTTTGTAAGAACGGACCCACAGCCTCATTTGTTGTTTGATGTGTTTTAGTGAACATGGTGAGGGGAATATTAATCTCTCTCCCGAACATCAAGTGATTTGGGGATACACCAGTAGTTTCGTGTTCGGAACTACGGTATGCTATCAATAATAATGGAAGCTAAACATCCCAATCTGATTGTTCATCATTTATAAAAGCAGACATCGTTTTAAGTAAAGTGCGATTAAAACGTTCCACTTGTCCATCACTTTGCGGGTGATGTGCAATGGTTCTTGTTTTTAGAAATTTCAAAACATTGACATAGCTGTTGTACTAACAGTGATTCAAAATTTGTACCTTGGTCACTATGTAAATGTTTCGGAATTCCATATCTTGAGCAGAAATCTATTAAACAAATCAATAATTACCACAGCTTGTTGATTAGGCACTGGATATGTTTCAACAAATTTGGTATAATAATCAGTGATTAAAATAATATATTTATTGCCTGTTTCTGTAACAGATAAAGGACCAAGAACATCCATAGCTATGCGTTCTAATGGTTCTCTGGGGACATCTATTGTAGGTGGAGCTCTCATGGATTTTGTTCTTGGTTTCCGTCTTTGACAGGATGGACAACAAAGAATAAAATCCTTGGTATCTGTGCTGATACCATGCCAGTGACATGACTGCAAAATCTTACTCATTGTTTTCCGCACTCCCAAATGGCCACCAGTTATTATACTGTGGGCAGATTTTAAGACGTTCTGTTTTAAATCCGTTGGTACAACCCATAACAATTTCGTCTCTTTCAGCTTTTCATCATACCATATTCTATATAACATGTTATTTTCAAAGGTATAACTATTCCAATTTCGTAAATAGTATCACAGCTGAGGAGAGTGCTCGGATATAAATGCAGCATTGGGCTTATCTTTGAATGTTTTTAATATAGAGATGAACTTACCAATGATGTTGTCGTTGTTCTGCGCCTTCTGGATGTTGTCGTCATCGCTTACCACATCTACTACATTAATGGGGATCCGGCTTAATGCATCTGCATTGCGATGTTGGGTGCCAGGACGGTGTTGAACTGTAAAATCAAATTCACTTAGTATTTCGAACCACCTAGCCATCTGCCCATTCGGTTCTTTGAATTTAAGTAGCCATTGGAGGGACCCATGATCTGTCCTGAGAAGGAACTTCCTCCCGAGCAGATATGGCCTATAATATTTGAGACATTTGATAATTGCTAACAATTCTTTCCGGGTTGTACTATAATTTTTCTCAGGTTTAGAATGTATCTTGCTAAAATATGATATTACTCGTTCCTTTCCATCAATATTTTGCGATAACATCCCCCAGAAGCTGCGTCACTAGCATCAGTATCTAATATGAACGAATGATTAAAATCAGGATAAGCTAAGACATCGGAACCACACAGACATTCTTTTAAGTGTTGAAAGGACGTTTCTTGAGCTGGTCCCCATTGAAATTTTACATTTTTCTTAGTCAGATCATGTAATGGAGATGACATAGCAGAGAAATTCTTAATGAATTTCCTGTAGTAGGAACACAATCCTACAAACCCTCTAACCGTGGTGATATTAAGTGGTCTATGCCAATTTTGGATTTTGTCCATTTTCTTAGGGTCGGGGTGTATACCACTCTCATCAATAATATGACCAAGGTACTCAACTTTCGTCTGACAGAAATGACACTTTTCTGGGTTCAATTTAAAACCAGCAGTCTTGAGGCAATCTAGAACTATTTTAATTCGTTCTAATTGCTGTTTAAATGATGAACTATATACAATGATGTCGTCTAAATAAATTAGACATATCTTCCAATGTAAGCCCTTTAATACAATCTCCATGAGGCGTTCAAATGTACTTGGGGCATTGCATAATCCGAAAGCTAAAGCTTTAAAATTATATAATTCTGTCCCAGTCGAAAAGGCAGAAATTGCCCGGGAATTCTCATCAAGTTCTACCTGCCAATATCCAGATGATAAATCCAACGTGGAAAACCACTTTGAGCCAGTAAGAGTATCTAATGTTTCATCTATCTATCTTGGTAACGGAAATGCATCTTCCTTAGTGACAGAGTTAAGGGCCCTATAGTCGACACAAAAACGATATTTTCCACTTTTATTTTTAACTAACACTACAGGAGCAGCACAGGGGCTCTGTGATGGTTCAATAATATCATGTTGTAACATTTCATCAACTAATTTATCTGCTTCCTGCTTTTTGAAAGCAGGAAGTCTGTATGCCCTTTTCCGAATAGATGTATGCCCCTGTATATCAATGTGATGTTTTAAAGAACAGGCTACAGCTGTCATGGTAATCTGTCATTAAATTAGAAAATTGTTTTTGTTGATGGTTGTTTAAATGTTGGACAGATCTTGCCATCATATCATCCCAAGCCGTCAAACTAACAGCATATCCCAACTCAAATGGTTCACTGGCTTCCTGTAAAAGACTAACTGTAGTATTATGGCAAACAGTATAAGGCGAATAAGATAAATTAATTAACCTTATTGGAAGTTTTGAAAACTGATTACGAGAACACAAAGTGCGGGCTGATATTATATCAGCATCAATAGGAATTGATTCTAAAATAAAACATTGGCAATCATTATGAACAGCTCCATCAACATAAGCTTCAGTTAAAATTTCAGATCTCGGTGGTATATGAGCATCATCACAAAGTTTCACACTTAATGGGATGACCGAATTCTCAATAGACATATCAATACTTGCATCTTTGAAAGTACACCGACCGGTGCCATAATCCATTTGAATCTTA
This sequence comes from Siphonodentalium dalli, assembly GCA_032622095.1. Lineage (NCBI taxonomy): Eukaryota > Metazoa > Mollusca > Scaphopoda > Gadilida > Siphonodentaliidae > Siphonodentalium > Siphonodentalium dalli. The sequence continues at coordinate 14,978,867 of CP136068.1, forward strand.
TTTTCAAAGAAATCATGTCCAAGTATACCATCTAGGTCAATTTGAACAATAAAAAATCTAACTGTGACAGTCTTCTGTTCAAATCGAACGGGCAATTCTATCATGCCATAGACTTTAACTTCATTGGAAGTAATACCCATCAACGGCACCTCATATGGTTTGATTTTATTCTTGAGTCTTTTTGGTAAAGACTCATATAATTTTAGATTAATGAGGCCAACAGCAGACCCACTGTCCACTAAGAAATTACATTTCTTCTTGCCAATTCGTCCATTTAGAGTTTCTTTCCATCCTTCTTGCTGGTTATCAGTCTCTGACTCTATATTAGCCACAGCAGTTACAGTTCTAACAGGAATTTCAACATCTGCATGCCAATGACCATTGTACAATTGTTGTTGTTGCATTTGTTGTTGCATGGAATCAATTTGTCTCTCAAGATTTTCAAGATCTACTTTCAGCCTATTAGCATGCTCAATTTCCATTGACGTTTCCATGGGACATATTTTTTGTAAACAGAGCTCTTCCATTGCTACACGCATAGCTTCATTACTATTTTTGGGTTTTTGCGCGCCTAACCTGTAACTGAATATCAGCATCGTGCAAAGATAATATGAATTGATCTTTGATCAACAAATCCCGATCTTGATCTGAAAAATCAGGGAAAGTTTTCTTTGCCAGAATGCATAACTGAGTTATGCTTTCTGGAAAAGTTTGGTGTTGTAACTGTTCATAATCCCAAAACTGTCTACGGAATAAGGTGACATTTGACGGTATGCGGCTTATACGGACCCTGGCTCTTACGGACCCTGGCTCTTACGGACCCTAGCTTTTACGGACCACTGGCTGATACGGACCCTGGCTTATACGGACCCCGGCTCATACGGACCTCAATTAAAATATGCAATTTTCAAACTAATATTTATGAATTTAATATATAATTATGATTGTCATTTCACACATATATCTGTATTAATTGAGAATTTTTGGTGATTTTCAAATTTAACCGATTTTTTCTTTTTTTTTCAAACTTATATTTATGAATTTAATATATAATTATGATTGCATTTTCACACATATATCTGTATTAATTGAGAATTTCGGTGATGTTCTGGCTTGAAAAAGCATTTATTGAATCGAGTTAATTAATCTCTTCATCGTTGTGTAAACACGCGCGTGTGATCCCTCTATGTCGTTGTATAAACAGACACGCGGTGATAAATGGTCAGTAAATGGTGATCAGAATGAATCCACTGAGTTTGATTTGTTACGAAAACATGTTAGTAAAATCACAACTTGTTTCAACTTATTTATTGTCCCTTGTATACACACTCGTGTGTGATCCCTTATATTGTTTTATAAACAGACACGCGATGATGAATGGTGAGTGAATGGTGATCAGTATGAATCCACTGAGTTTGATTTGTTATGAAAACATGTTAGTAAAAACACAACTGGTATATATTCAACTGATTTATTTTTGACTGGCATAATTCCACTGCATTGAACCTGAATGTTCTACTTGAGAGCACAACAGCTACTACTCGTCGATGAGGATAACTGCCAGCAAACTACTGACAGACGACGCCAAGCTGTACGCCCCAATTTAGATAATGTTCGTCTGATGTAACGTTGTTCCATTTTTGTTATCGTCAGATTTTTTGTTATCTCAGTATGTACGTTGTCAGTATTTAGATTTTATTTAAATAAACACACAAAATAAAATTGCATATTTTAATTGAGGTCCGTATGAGCCAGGGTCCGTATAAGCCGAGGGTCCGTATCAGCCGGTGGTCCGTAAAAGCCAGGGTCAGTATGAGCCAGGGTCCGTAAGAGCCAGGGTCCGTATCAGCCGGCATTCACATTTTCTATTGGAGAAAATCTTTCCTTCAATCCAGATAGTAACTCTTGTAAGTTTACCCTTTGTCGACTGGAGAGAGACATGTAATATTCTAAAGCTGAACCTCTGAGAACAGTAGCAGGTAACTTGGTGGTTTGATCATTCGTCCAATCATTTAGAGAGACACAACTCTCAAAATGGGCAATCCATAAATCAACAGATGTTTGGCCATCAAAATTATCTGGCATAACACACACATTTATATGTGGAGTCAGAACATGATGAAAAGTTAACTCAGTCTGTACTGACTGGCTATGTATGTTAACCTTGTTACTGCGACGATGTTTCAAATCATTGTTAAACTGTTCAAATTCCTCTCGAACTTGGTGAATTCTATCAGAGTTACTATCAAATGATAGGATTAAAGAATTCATATCAAATTAACATTGAGGGGAGTAGGACATAGTAAAAATTCCAATCTGTATTTCATCAACCGGGGTATGTATGTAAAAAAAAATCAATAATAATACACAGTCATGGGTTAATGGATGATCGCCCATTCTTGGCTCATAAGTCGGTGAATTATAAATACAACCACAGAAATATGCGTTTTCTAAAAAAAAAGAAATCCCATTATTTGATACTAAAACAAAGAAAAAAACCACACAAACTCTCACAGTCATGATAATAGGTCAGATTGATTCACACCGAAAAGAAAAGGTAAAAAAAAAACAGAATAAGAATTGATAAACAATCATAACACACTGTCCAGAAAACCCACAACAGAAATATGCCTATTCAACTTCTAAAAATAGTAACAGTGGCCATCTTACTCGATGGGCGGGGCTTAAATTAAGATTTATGAAATTATGTGTTTCCATAAATATCAGTGAAATCTATGGAAGTTATGGCCACTATTGACGGACAAACGGATGGGCAGAAGAATGGACAGAACTGCCACAACTAAATTCATTATAACTATATTAAGCAATGTCCATATAAGCTCATTTCGAATTTAAATAACACAGATATCACTGTTTCGATATTTATTTTAAGTTCATAAACAGTGTTGTCATAAGTCAATTTAAGAAAAACAACTTAAAAGTTGCATTGCTATTGTCTCCCACAACATTAATGATGTTAAGAGCCTATAGCTCACTGCTAAACAGTAGGCTATAAATATTACTCGAAACAATTTAATTATCTTTCAGAGCTGTATATGTATACAGTGAATGCAAGTACGGGGACATTATGTAATCATATTTAATAGTACTTTCCAAAAAACGCATAAAGCTAGGTAAAATGGAGCTCTATTTCTTAACGGTCGCATATCGGGCGCCAATCTGTAGCGAATTGTACTCAAGGGGTATATAGAAACTACAGTTTTATTTCTCTGTTAATGGGAGGACAGTTAATCAAGAATAAAATGGGGTTCATTGTTACAATTGACGCGCTAAGCGATGGAACTCCATAATTGTGAATAACTTGGAGTCAGTTATAAGCCCAAAACTTTTTATGTGGGGTGAACTAAATTTAATTAAGACTAATTATACTCGTTGTGCAAAAATAAAACATGTGACATTTAATATAGATCAACTTATACACTAACGTAAGACAAAAAATAAAATAAAAATATGCAATCAAAGTATGACCTATTCCCAGTCGTGACATAAGTCCAAGTCGAAACTTGTGCTATGACCCCACTCGGAATAAGTTAAGATTATTCTGTGAATGTAAATATCGGATTCGGAAATATAGTTTCAATCTGCTAATAACAAAGAGAAACAAGCAGCTAAAGAAAAGGGTCTTGCTTACATGGCAAGGTATCGACGACTACAACTGATGGACCATAACAAGGATATATAATCATTCAATACTGATTATTTCTATTTTGATATGCCGTGATATTATAGTGAGGTAGAGTCTAAATATTCATACATGATATCATTCAATAAATATTAAATTACAATGTAAGTTTTATCAAGTGGTATAAAGGGGTTTAACTGAGTAAGGGTCCCTAAGAAATACGTCTAGCCAAATCCCGGAAACCCAAACTCAGTTAACCCCCTTCGTGTTTAATCATAACCACCTATGATCCTCAGGAGGTGGGCCAAGTTTGGATTTCCGGGAATCGCCGATATGGGTTTCTTTGGGGACCCATACTTGGTTAGCCCCTCGTTCGCGAGCGATAAGCATATACGTGTATGCGAGATCTACCCTATACTATTCGATGTTTTGGCGGGAAATCTATAAATAGACTATATATATAGTATATATGCTAATTGATTACTAAATATAGATGTCGGAGACCCACGAACCTACTTCGTGATGTTGTCGGAGACCCACTAACCTACTTCGTGATGTTCTCGGTTTTCCGAAGTTCTATGTCGCTGACCAATCAAAATTAACATTACTGATCAATTACCAATCAAAACTAGAGGTCAGATTCCATGGAATCAGATATACTTCCATGGTATCCCATTCGATGCGTGTGTCATGCGCATAGGTGTGTTCCTCGTCGTGTGAATAAATATTGGTGCTTTGTATCTGATTGTGGACTTGCATTGACATTTCTAAATCTAATATATATTTTTTGGGACTTCTATCTGTCTGTCTGTTTGTCTGTTATGTATGGCCGGGAAAAGTGCTGGACGGATTTTGACGAAATTTTATACATTTGGGTACTTTTGTCCAGGGAGTATTTTAGACGGGTCAAATCGTGACCCCCGACATGATCTTGACCTTCAAAAAGGTAAATCCAAGGTCAAATCGGGTAAAACAGACGGATTTCCACGAAATTTGATACATAGGGAAACTTTTGTCCGGGGAGTGTTTTGGACTGGTCAAATCGTGACAATATGTTACTTTTATAGTAAACCGGACATACCTATATAGTATATCGGTGAGCATATTCATGCATTTGCCTTGCTCCTTGATAAGTCCGTTTGAATTTGCGTCATAAAGAGAGGGTTTGAATTTGAGTAATATATATCACCCGTCAACAACGTTACACGCTACCAGGGTTAAACCGTCCACTCTAAATCTTTAAAAAGCGTACTAATCTTGCGTTTAGATACTACTAATCACATCCACTCGTTGAAAAGTTTTTATCTCAATATCTGATTTTCGGAGTAATTTTCCCCATTTGATTTTCGGTGGAATTTGCCAAATCTGAACCCACCGACACAAACTCCCCGTTGAGCAGGTTGCTTTTATAGCAGAACGGTCAAATTTTGTAGGCGTACCTACAGTATACCGGCTTACATGCTCCTGCATTAAACTCGATCCTGCATTAGCCCGTTTGGATTTGGGGCTAAAAATAGGTTAATGATAGACTACATAAGTATACATATTTATGTTATATAGCGTTGTCACAAGTAAACCGTTGCATCTGAAAATTAGAAAATCGCACTGTAGATGCGCATGAACAATACCCACCAGATTTACCCGTCTAAAACAAATTATCTCGATGTTTGAATTTTTCCCCCTTTGCAATTTCCGTGGAATTTTCCTAAAGTCTCAACCCATACCGACTCGCATTCTCCGTTGGGCAGGTTACCTTTAAATTATAGCGGTAAAACTTTTGGGACGTACATGCAGTATATCAACGTACCTGCTACGACATTATCTTGCTCTTTAATAAGCCGGTTTGGATTCGGCGGGAAAAATAGTTGCAATATTTCCGAACCCCGTAAAGTGGAAAGTGTTGGGAAAAAACATTTTTAAGCAGTATATTCGAGTCCGAATCACTCGTCCAATACGGAATATGCAATAAAAAATTTAGAGCTCTGTACTATAGTGTGTCCCTATTTATGGGCGGTAACTATTCAGGGAAAGCGCGGACACAAGTGTTGATGCCCGTGGGCAGTAGGGTATATAGAGGTGTGCATATGGTCCAATTCTCTGCTCCTTATAATTTCCGAGATAATAAAATGAAATATTTTCATTTTTCGTTTTCGCACTGAACTGACAACGACCAAGAGGACTGCGAAAACCAAATCAGTTATCTATAATGATACGAAAGAACAGCCGAGTACAAGCAAATTGTCAACCCCGGCTCAAAATGCGAAGTTTGGGGCCACGTAATTTCGTTATTTTTCAATGGATTTTAAAATTGTTTTCGGTTTTGTGATCTGCTGCTCTCAGAGATGGTATGTTATATATTTCATCTGATTCAGGTACGAAAAATGTTTTTGAAATTGACAAGCATATGTGCCCAATTTTAAACTTTGAGGGTTCAAATCTCCGACATTTTTCAACGGATTAACGATCTGTTTTCAGTTTCGTAATCAGCTTGTATGGTAGACGTTATATTACAAGTTTCGTCTGATTTTGAGACCAAAAACAATTTGGGACCTGGGACCACCCCTCCCCAGACCCACAATACTGAACCGAACCTGCCAAATTTTGGGGCACTACTTGCGCTCATGACACGACATCTAATGTCTGATGGTTTAAGAGGAGTTGTGGTCGCTAGCAGTATGGTCCATAATAGTAACTTTGAAGGCACGTAACTCTGGCATTTTCTAACGGATTTTATCAATTCTTTCAGTTTCTTGATTGACTGATGCAGGAGATATTATATTCCAAGTTTCATCTGATTTGCAGACTAAACAAATTTGGGGGGGGGCCTCCCCACCCCTCCCCAGACCCACAATACTGAATCGAACCTGGCAGATTTTGGCGCACCACTTGCGCTCTTTATTCCGGTCGCACCAGCGTGTGATACGGCTTTCAATGTCTAACACTTTCAGAGGAGTTGTGGTCGCAAGCAGATTAGCCCAAAAACGCGAATTTCCAGCACCAACAACTCTGGTGTTTTTGATCGGATTTAAAAATTTCGTTTTTCTGTATGATCAACTTCACTCATGGAATGCATATACCTCAATAGACTATTTTCGTTAAGAAATTTTTTTCCTCGAAAATTTTGCCACCACCCCAATGTAAAAATATAAGACCGACCCTGTCCAGTTTTCGTTTTCGCACTGAACTGACAACGACCAAGAGGACTGCGAAAACCAAATTCAGTTATCTATAATGATACGAAAGAACAGCCGAGTACAATCAATTTGAGGTTTGCCAATCGATGGGCAGTAACTCCGCAGGAAAAGCGCGGACACAAGTTTTGATGCCCGTGGTCAGTAGGGCATATCGAGGTATGCATACGGTCCAATTTTCGATGCTCAGCTCCTTATAATTTCTGAGATAATAAAATGACATTTTTCCATATAAAGGGAGATAACTATGCGAAGAAAGCGCGGACAATATCCGCTATACATCTAAGGCATACAACCCATTTGCCCCAACATACGTACCCACTGTTAGTTTGCTACTCTTCATACTTTCAGAGATTACGGAGTTGAAAAATGGTTAAGTATAATAATAACAAAAATAATCGTAAAAGGGAGATAACTCCGTGAATAAACCTTGGGTCGAAATCGGGACACCTTCATTTTCAGTAGCCCTTAGATGCCTACATTCGCTAGATATTTCGCGTTTCTACTGCAATTAGTTTCTGAGTATTTCCAATTAAACGGAAAACTGCCTCAATAGAAAAACAATATACTTCCTTGGTTACACCATGGAAGTATAATTAACGTTACTTATTAATTACTATGGTTGACTTTGACTCCATTTCAATTGCTTGAGTTCCACCTCGAATTTCATAATAATTAGCATAACTGATTACAGTGGCCAGGAGCAAATATAAATGTCTGTTTCAGCAAAGGTGAGGTATACTCCATTACATAATAAATACCATGAACATGAATGGCGAAACATTTTGTAAATTTGCTGACGATATGTTTCATAAAATTTATCAAAAACGTCAAAAGACGAAAAGTGCTGAAATTCGGAAACGGGAATTGTAAAAGTTTTGTCTACATATTTCTTCAATTATTAAAACTGTTTGCCTCAAAACTCAATTCTAGTTTTCATCTTGGACATTTGGAGCTTGGCTTTAAATTTCTATCGATGTTTTCGCCTAGAGCATTGATGGAGGATTGTCAAAGCTCGAAGCCGACAAACCAAAATTATAAATTCAGAGCGATACACTTTGAGCTGTTTCCCTTTAAATTTAAAATGAACGGTTGCCAAGGAAATCCATATGTACTGCTCGTCGTAACATCGGCGAGAAAAAAAATAGTTCCCAACCATTTTAATCATTTGAGTCATTACATACACAAAAGAAAGACGGAATATAAATTATGTGATTATAATTATTGATGACTGGTTGACAATTTATGTATTTGTTTAACGAGCGAATGAAATTACGAGTTTGTTTTGAATTAGGCTAGTAGTAATTGTACGCAAAAATAGTCCGGTGATAACATTACAAAAAATTATAAATAATGGGTGCTGAATACGTGTACGATTAAATCGGATCAGTTAATAACAATACAAAGAACAACCATAGTTGCCCAGACGGAGTATATGCATAGCACCGAGGTAAGCAATTATGTGCCGAGTTACGAATACCAGTTGAACAACATATTTGATAGCAAATTTTAGACAGAGAAGTCACTCACAAGGTCACGGTGTTCAAAATCAAAGGTGCAAAGGTTGCTAGACACTACGCCGCCCTAATGATCAGCTCAAACTGCCCATTAGGGCGGCTGGTGGCCCCCATACCCTACGTTGAGCTATCTATTTCACAACATTTTTCAACTAAACAATGAATGCTGGCCTTATTATCTCACCATATATTTTCAGTAGTCGGTACTCCCCGCCACAAGTTGACGCCAAAAGTTCCCTGTGTCGGTGTATCTAAATGCTTTAATCGGACATTTCTAAACTGTTTAATGTTGGTGACCCGGATAAGTCGTCCATCTTCACGTTCTTGTTGACATTTTACACAAGGCCATGTGCTCGGAAGAACTACTGGGTAATTTACTACGTCCGGTTTGGCCTATAGTCCGTTTTACGGATAACTATTTTTGACTGTTGCGTTCAAGCTGCAGACAGAGTTTAGTCTCGGCGCCAAGTGATGTCTTAACGCTGCGGGCACGTGTATTTTTTTAAATAAAATATTTTTTTATAGAAGTGTTTTGTCAGTTACAATTCATTCTGGCTTGACCTAGACCATTTTCAAACGAATATGGACATTTCTGTTTCTCAGAATAATGCAGAATTAGCTGTAAACCTACAAAAATCTAAAATAAATATGTATACAGGAGGTATCAAATTTGCTTCTAAAATAAATAAATACGACATTGCTTCACATTCCATGTAGGTGCTAGCAGGGTAAGTTTTGTGTAGGAGACTGAACTCAGGATGGAGCTTATGTTGCGTTCTGGGACGGAAAGTATCCAAACACAGCGATCTGTAAATGACGAAATACCAAGCTGAAAAGTTTTCGCGATCGCTGCACTGTTTTTTTTTTTTAGTTTTACGCTCGCTATATGTCATAAAAACTCAAATAAAATCACGTCATGTTGCATTATTATGGTTTAATTCTCCATTATACAGCACAAAACATGCTTTAAATGTCATTTTCCGCCTTAGTTTTCTACAGCTTGGTTCTGCTTGGTATTTCTACGCACCCCTGCTTATCGCCGGAATGCATTTACAATATGGGATATTTAGAAGGGTCCATAAAACTAATTAGGCTATAACTTTGTTATCTTTCATATTTTGCGTTAAATTTCAAACATGTGCCAGGGACATATATCCCGTCCGGAATGTGCATAAACATTTCCAGTTTCTCATCTTATTTTTATTTATTTTATGCGACAAAATTGTCGTAAATGTCAGAAAACCACGCTGACCAGTCTATGTTTTGCGTTAAGAGCTAACGCTCGATGAACATAGTTCTATTGAGAGTTTTTTACGACCTTTTATACCCCATAATCACTAAAATGAGATGTCTCTCACCCACCACACGATTTGTTAAAAGTGAAATGATAAGAAGTGAGATTGTTTTATCGGTTAGCAAATACATCTCCGGATAAAACGGAGTGATATTCATATCCCGTATATTCAGGAGATGCATGTTCCAATGATATATGTCATTTTTGTTTTGCTGGTTCAAAATATCAAAAATCGACATCCCTGTACCCCGTCATTACCGTCACGCGAAAAGTTTAAGCTATTAAAGTTGTCGGTTTGTTAGACGAAGATGAAACTTATAGATTTATATCAATGTCCCATGCTTGTGTCGAATAGAAACCAGGTCCACATTTGTCAAGTGCGTGGATAAATGATGATCACACTTACTCCGCTTATTTCTCGGCCAGAAATATGTGTTTTGAACTTTTGATAACAATTTATTTGAGACAAAAACTGCTGCGGGCATGTCAGTCGGTGTAAACTTATCAAAGTCGCTGGGCATCGTGCATGGTTCAATAAGATCTAGTGATCATTCCTTCGTCCATATAGCCGGCCAATTCGGTGACGCGTTATGCAGTAGATCCCTAGATTTGCGTAGGTCTCCGTAGATCTCCCAATTCGCGTAGATCCCCGCAGTAATGCAATATATAGTAGGTCTACATGATTTATTGACTGATAAAATGCATTGATACCACTAAATGATCATGTTAGATGTTACTTTGCAATTTGTTTTTTTATAATTAATTTCCGAAATCTGATGGGTTTGTTTGCTTAGTGATACTTAGAGGATGAAGCCTAACTAAAATTACGTGATTTCTGATCCGGAAAGTAAGAGGATTATCTTACTGGCTTCGGGATAAGATAATAATTAATTAGAGGATTACTGGATATATTTTTGCATTTATTTAGGTCCCCGTAGTAATGCAAGGGTGCATGTTTGATAGAATAAGTAATGCCTAATATTATCAATAAGTGAACATATTATATGATATTGCGTTGTTTTTTTTAAATTCCAAGGATCGGCGAGTAAACATTAGAATTGATGACTTTAATATTCCACTGTCCGATCTGACAAAAAAATTGTCGAAAATGTCCAATTTAATGTCAGTTTGCATACCAAGCCAATAAAAAACAACAAAATACGTTGAATACTTATAGGTATCATGTCTATGAAACATGCATGCAGCCATGGCGATTGGCGAACATCTACAAAGACACATATCATAAAATGAGAGTTTGTATGTAGGCCGTCCTAGCTATATACAGGTAAATCTTCAAGGCCTCCGTAATTACTAACATTTTACACTATGCTGTAATAGTATATACACAAGACAGAAGTTATATTGTTCGCTTGGTTCAACTAGGATGTTTCACTATATTACACACTCACACCGTTGTAATGGTTTGCTAACAATAAAATCTTGAAATCAGTTAACGGTTATTCGTGAAACGGACTATTGGTCAAACCGGACGTAGTAAATTACCTAGTAGTTCTTCCGAGCACATGGCCTTGTGTAAAATATCAACAAGAACGTGAAGATGGACGACTTATCCGGGTCACCAACATTAAACAGTTTAGAAATGTCCGATTAAAGCATTTAGATACACCGACACAAGGAACTTTTGGCGTCAACTTGTGGCGGGGAGTACCGACTGAAAATATATGGTGAGATATTAAGGCCAGCATTCATTGTTTAGTTGAAAAATGTTGTGAAATAGATAGCTCAACGTAGGGTGTGGGGGGCCGTGCGGCACTAGAAATGATGAAATATATTTCTAGTGCCATCGGATCTAAAGGTTGCCGACCATTTTCGCACAAAAAATCACAAATGCCTTCGTTTGTTACGATGAACTAGATATAATATTTGATGCAAAATAGCATGACAATATGAAAATCGGTATTAAAACAGAAGTTTATCAAACTTTATGCATATTGACATTATTGTTGGAAATTAATATATTCCTAATTTCGCGGCATCTGTAATCTGTGTCTGTTGATATTTCATGTTCAATGCAGGAACAAATTCTGGTTATAGACAACAATGGTCCAGGTGCTACCACGACCGCATAACTTTACAGTGTACCCTGCTGGACAAAACAAGTGTCCATTGGCACCGTGGTGTATTTGCCGTTCGGCAGCTGTGTCAGAGTTAGTAACTGCAGTTGAGCACCGCGGCCGAACGGCAAGTACACTGCGGCCAAACGGCAAGTTCACTACTGCCAAAAGGCAACTACCCTCGCGGTCGAATGGCATGTACACCGTGGTTAGATTTCTGGTTTGCATTGTCTTTTTTCAGTTTGATGAAAATACACCGTGGCAACTACACCATGCCGAATGGCAATTACACCTCGGCCCAACTGTAGTTAGCTGGTGAATCCATGGTGTAGTTGCATTTCGACGGCGGTGGCAACACTCACCGCAGTTAAGTGGACACTTGTTTTGTCCAGCAGGTTACATCTATGGTATAAGTTATATAACCATGTAGTGACTCAAGTTCAGTTCTTTAACATGCACACCGATGCATATACGCAGTTCTTGGAAATTTGTGTCAAAGTTTGACAAAAAAATCCTGAAAAAAAAAAGATATCCCCACCCCTATTTATTATTATCCTATCGACAAGTACAAAAGATGCGCGAAGGGAAGGGCTTCACGAAATTTATGATTTCATGCAATTCGTATGTAGAAAATTTAGTGGGCGGGGTCAAACTTTTACACTGAGGCCTATGGAAACATTTTTGGTACATGTACATAGTTCCTTCTATCCTAAAGCACAATAAATCAAGTTTTTCGTATTTCGGCCTACCGGTATGGTGGAATATAATCTAATCATTGTTGTCAGTTTGGCGAAGCATACCGGTACATACAATGTCATGTAGTTAGACATTATACTACACCATATTTTGATTTTATGGCCATTTTTCAGAAACCCGGGAAGTTCAGTTAAACGAAGCATATAATCTGAAACAGGATTAACAAACATTGTCTATGTCGTTCAGTGCCTGCGCACCGTGGACAATAAAGGCTTCTTCTGCTCGATTAATGATTATTTGTTACCCAAATTTCCACCGATTTTGAGACATTTTCCAAATAAGGTACCAGTACTAGTATGTGGTGACCACGAGGCACCCATGATTTTTAACGTTGAACTGCAGACGATACTGATCAATTCCTGAATATTACTTCTTTGATTAATGAACGGACATTCCCATAATATCCTGGTAAATCGGGGGGGGGGGTGGGGTTGGAAATATTTTTCAGGCATGTATGCTGATTTTTTACTTTCGACCCTTTTTGGGACCCACCCACCCACCCCGCGTCCAAAATTTGTTCTGTTTTCGGCATTTTTTTCCGACCAATTTTTGACACCCACCCCCCTTAACACTAAAACAGAGATTTGCAGAGGCCCTGGGGGGATTCACTGTAAACAGTTGTATATGAATTTCTGTGCATACTATTACTCATGGATGTTAACATTGACATGTAAATACACTGCTGGGCAAAACAAGTGTCCATTGGCACCGCGGTGTATTTGCCGTTCAGCCTCGGTGTCAGGGTTTGTAACTGCAGTTGTGCACCGCGGCCGAATGGCAAGTACACTCAGACACTGTGGCCAAACAGCAAGTCCACTGCGGCCGAAAGGCAACTACCCTCGCAGTCGAATGGCATGTACACCGTGGTTAGATTTCTTGTTTGTATTGTCTTTTTTCAGTTTGACGAAAGTACACCGTGGCAACTACACCATGCAGGGATTTGCCAATCCCCAAAATAGTCCCGGGCGGGAGGATCATCGGTTCGATTGGGCGACCACGGAAAATCGGAAGAAAATTTGGATTATTAGCGCCCGCAAACGCGTTTTCCTTGCATTTCAGGTGTAAAATACACCACAAGGCCTCTGACAAATTATCATAAAATAGGGACATTTCATATTTTAAATTTGGGCGAACATAATTTGAAAGTCAGTGTAACTCACCCGGTATAAGAATCCTCTGCATATTCTTTATATAAATCCAATTATTTAACAGGTTAATCCGGTACAGTAAACTGAAACGGGCGGCATTATATCAAAGGCTGTCTTGGAGAGAACTACCGGTAACAACAGCGTCACACGAACACGTGCCAATCATCGCCTGAGCACTAATCGCGTCATGTTATATTTCCCACGTGATTCCCTTCTTTTTACTATACACAGTGTCGTCTATTTACAATGTTTGTTTATACCACTTCTGTTACGTCACACTTTCATTGAATGGACTTTTGATCACCTATTCTTTCCGTCTGCCCACAGTTTAACCACAGGGGCGGTCCTTCAATTACTATACGCATGACCGCGTCTAACATTTTCTCCACCATGCGATTTCTGAGACATGATTTGATCAGTTTCATCTGGCTGAAATCACACTCAAGTTGACTCAACGTCTGCGGTATGTGGTGGTACCACTCGATATATTTCAGCCATGGTGTGATGTTATTTGATACACCATTCTCAGTGGAAAATTTCAATAACGACATCGTTTTGGCTTAGGATCATTGAAACTGAGCATTCCAAATTAATCCCGGGACTTTTAACTCCTTCAGTTCAGCACGCGCGGAAAGTATTTGATTATGTCGGCTCTTTTTAATAATTTTCACCGGTCATCGCAGACCTTTTGACACCCCATTAATCAAGGCTCCCAAGTGCTTTATAGGAGGCATTAAAATGTCATAGACGGCAACATGTCCTGGTTATCAGACATGCAAGATGGAACTCGGCACAATTTCAATGCGAGTACAGTTGTGATCGTAAAAATGTGCCGGGCGCACCGGTTTGAAAACGTAATGACTCCCGGGCGATCGTTTTGAGTGGTGGGCGCCCCCGCCCGGCGCCGCCCGGCGTGAGCACATCCCTGACCATGCTGAATGGCAATTATACCGCGGCCCAACTGTAGTTAGCCGGTGGAGCCGCGGTGTAGTTGCATTTCGGCCGCGGTGGCAACACTAACCGCACCGCAGTTAAGTGGACACTTGTTTTGTCCAGCAGGGTAGGAACGAGTCATTTTGGGGTCATCCGGCCAATAAAACAATGGCTGCCAGTGGTCATGTTGGATTTCAAAATTCAATCCATTAGCATGGGCTACAGGATACATGTATTATGTTTGTCTGATCATTATGAAATTTGTCATTTAGGTTAATATTATCATATAGATGTGTTTTAAGCCAAACTCATTGCAAAAACAGTCAAAAAGACTTGCCGGAAAAATATTTTTGAGCCGCTGTAGCAAATTTAGTGGGCAGGGCCAAACTTCAACACTGAGGCCTTTTAGGCCCATTTAGTTCATTCTAACCTAAACATTGACAAGTAGAAGGGAACGAGTCATTTTGGGGCCAATTGCCAATAAAACATGGCTGCTGGCAGCCATCTTGGATTTTGCTCTTTGCATGACTAAATTGTTTGGCGCCGGCTACATGTTGTTCCTTTGGTCGGATCATTCTGAAAAATTAGTCAGAGCTGTTAAAGTTACTCAATCCGATCAGACCCTCATAAATTACTAAATTATATTTCATTGTCTTCGGGGGTAAAAAAAATATTTGATTGGAGTCCAAGGACCCTACCCATCAACGCTCAGAATGATCAGATATCAATTTTTGAAGTTTTGTTATTTCTATTGTTTCTGGCCCAGAAACACGCCATCAAAAGGATGGTCTCGGTCAAAATTGGGTTATTATTACCACTTGATTTTAGAGTTATCCATCTTCGTATGTTTGAATAAGTGTTTCTGGGACAATTATTAGTACACATCTCGAGAAATAACAAAATTCAAAAATCAATATCTGATCACTCTGAGCTTTGGTGGGCGAGTTCCTCAACTCAAATAAAATATTTGTTACCCCTGAACTTGAAGCCAAAGAAATTGTAATTTAGGGACGCTTAATCGGATTGAGTACCTTTAACATTGACATGTGTGGTAGATGGGAACGAGTCATGTTGGGGTCAGTCGGCCAAAAAAAATTGGCCACTGACGGCCATCTTCGATTTCAAAATGCTCATTAGGCCTAAACAAAAAAGACGTTTGTTTCCGCTAACCCGACCGACCCTATTTTAAACCCCCGACCCTAAACTTTTTATTGCCATTACAAAAAAAAAAATTGGACAATTTTTTTTTTTTTCAATTTAGGTCCCAATTCATATGATAACAAGATGCAAACATTTATATATATTGACATAAGAAATTTAAGTTTACA
Source organism: Siphonodentalium dalli (assembly GCA_032622095.1). Lineage (NCBI taxonomy): Eukaryota > Metazoa > Mollusca > Scaphopoda > Gadilida > Siphonodentaliidae > Siphonodentalium > Siphonodentalium dalli. The sequence goes on from CP136068.1 coordinate 14,994,752, forward strand.
TAAAGATTTAAGTTTAACAGTTGGGATCATACTGTACAGTATGTTTGGCTTTATCTAGCTTTCATCTGTGGAAACCTCAAATAGTTTCAGTTCAGGTTTGTTATCATTCAGCCTTCAGACTTCAGTATTTCAATCAAATTCAGTACTACAGGAACATTAACAATTTGATCCAATCAACCTGGTTATCAGGTGGGATCTCATAAAACCAAATGAAAAATTAACATAGAGATTAGGCCAAAACAAAATGAATGCGTGTTTCCCGTAACGATCCCAAAATTGTCATGAATGTTCACCTTGACATACAGGTATATGTACGGTCGAAAGGAAACAAGTCATTTTGGGGTCATTCGGCCATAAAACATGGCAGCCGGCAGCCATCTTGGATTTCAAAATTCAATTCATTACCATGGTCCACAAGCTTCATTATGTACATGTACTAGTAACTGCTTTACTACAATGTAATTAAATTTAAAATTTCACTAGTCAGAGTTGTAGTCTGTACATGTACCTGTAGGTAGCTTGTTTGGTTACATATACATGTACCTGATACAATTCAGTTGGCAATTTTCAATGCGCAGTGTACTTTTCAGGGTTTGTAACTGAATTTGAGCACTGTGGCCAAACGGCATCTGCACTGCGTCTGAACCACAACTACCGTACTCTAGGGTTAACATACCGTACCAGTACCAGTATACATGTACCGGTTTATCGTGTATTTTTTTATTTAAGACAAATACATGTATGTTTGGAAAGATGTCTTTAATTGAGTTACTGGATATGGAATTGGGGGTTTTATCATCAAAACACGTCAGTGGTAGAGTATCCCATATAGACTGACCCATGTTTGTTTTTAAATTCTCGAGAAATGTCTGCAGTGAAAGTTTTACTGAATGAAACTTAAATTTACCCCGAAATTCCAAATGCACTCGACATTCTCGAGAACTGATATCTGAATTTTCTCCGAACTCCTGCCACAGCATACTGTAAATAGGCATTGCCTATCATATACTAGTACATCTTCCATTGGTTGATATAACTTCTAAATTGACTACATGTACTTTTAACCAATTAGACTACCTGTAGCCCTGGTGTGGAAAACTCTTAAATGTTATAGCCCGATGTGCTGTTTACCGATGCCTGCACCAGGGTTTACTGCCCGCAGTTGGTATTCTAGGATGACCAGCATGTTAATTTTGTGAGGTAAACAAACTTAATAAAAGCTAATTTCAATTTAGGTCAACACTTTGTCTGAGTGGCAGCCTTCTTAATTCAGATTGTTTGGTCTAATTGGGCTGCCACTCAGGTTCAATTAGGATTGGGGGCTGGAAATATCTGCAGTTCACCTTGTCCTTAGTATACTAGCATTAACGTGAAGCAGGTGTGTACCGGTATATAGAATCGTCGAATATGGGCAGCGCAAAAGGAGGTGGGTAGCGGAGCGCATTATACATGTAGGCCCCTGTGGTTTTTAGAAATGTGTTTACTGTTGTAATTGTGATATTTCTGTTCGAAATTTTGCTTTTAATTGCTTTAAATCCTGGATACATCTCTAACACGGTGTTGGTGGTTAACGCAGTATTTATCAGGGTGACATCACTTTACAGGTGATCTATTACTTTAAGGATAGCTGTGAGTGCTCTCGCTGAATTTTTCTCATGTAAGGACTGACCGTTCAGCACATTTTCAAACTTTTTTCTCGGGTGTATGCACAAACGAGCACAGCAAGCGTTGAGTAAATCCACTAGCTATCTAATGGTACATGTAGATATACATGTAGATAATAAATCCCCATGTGCATCACATAGATACTAGTACATGTATGCTATATAGATACCCGGTGCATCATTACTCATCACCTTGTTTGGGGGTGTATATTTCCAGGTACATCTTTACTCATCATTCTATAAATAACAAAATTTGACAGTGACCCTTTAACTCTTCAGCCAATATAGAATTTCATGCAATTTTAAAGTAATGCCATAGAAGAGAAACGTCAATTTTGAACAGGACACTTTTTTGGCTGTCCACTGGATTGCTCAATTCCAAAGTTTCCACAATACCAGGAGGGGGGGGGGGGGTCTGGAAAAAAATTGCACATAAAGTTTTTTTCCGACCCCGAGGGACCCACCACCCCATTTGTGCAAAAAAAAATTTGTGTGCATGACCAAAGATCTCTTTAGTCTTATCCACCGGGGTGGGGTGGGGGAGGGGAATTGTTTTTGGTTAGGTATACACATACACACATGTACATGTAAATGTAGATATGGTATATGGTTATTATACCCCACCCCAATATTAGTCAGTGGGTACATGTATAGTCGACGTCTCTAGCCATCCTTCCGTCTGTACAAATATTTTCCATTATAACTCAAGAGTCGGTTGTCATATTTTGATGCCCTATGGCATGGTGTTGGACCAGAAATGGGGAACGAATATGCATAATATCACTGGTTGTGAACATCAATGCCTACCAGAGTTATGGGCCCTGTTCGACTTTATGACATTCAGTCTGTACAAAGTTTTTGCAATATAAGTTAAGTGTCGGTTGTCAAATTTTTATGTAGTTTGGTATGGTGATAGACCAGAATGATAGGCGAAGGATGGATGCACATATTACTGCATATCACAGGTTTCGCCTGTCAATAATGCATACCAGAGTTACCGGCCTTGTTCCATCCGCAAACATATTTTTGCATTATTATAACTCAACCATGGGTTAACAGATTTTGATGTTCTTTGGTACCGGTACGGGTATAGACCAACATGAGTGAACGAATATGTACATATCACAGGAGCTTCAGTTGCTATGGATTTTAAATATTTGCATGTACATTTGTGACCTACACTAGAGTCTGCAGTATAGTCTCTGTCAGAGAATGTTTTGAAGACATTGAAGAATGTCATTTCTCAATACATCTGAATGCATCTCATTATTTCAGTTCATCTATATGTAAGCGATAACAGTATACAATTATGGTACATGTAGTATATCAGCAGGAAAGCTCCAAGATGAAGTTCGGAAATTCAATGAGAATGAATTTGATTACATTCCAGAACAAGACAGTATTTCAGACATTGGAAATTTACGAGATACCCATTTCAATTTCATGTTATGCAACAATCAGGTTAATGATATTTGGTCATCATTGAGTATTCACCATGTACTAGTAGTATCCAATTTACGATAATTTTTTTTTTTTTTTATTACTTTTATTCAGGTAATATATTAATTTTGTTACTAAATATTTCTTCCGTTGATCATAAGTTTCCTGAACGCTATTATGGTGGTCCACTGTGAAGGCCGGGATTCTGTGAAATCCAGAATGTTGCTAAATCTGAGGCTAAAGAGTCGCTATAGCTGCATATATAGCATATACCAACAAGCATGGTACTAACATGCTTACAAACAACATTAGATGGTCAGTACTTGTAAATTGTTGGAAAAAAACCCATTTTCAAAATTTTTTACAAGCACGATTTTTTCGGCCTCTGGACCACCCACCCACCCACCCCGGCCCTACATGTATATATATACGGATTTTTTTGTGTGCAGACCCCCCCCCTTCAACGACAGGGAAATAGTGTATTTGGCACTGTCAAATTCAACTATACGCATGTAATAGATAGGTCTAAATAAATATGTACATGTAGAAACGTCACAATGTTTTGCGCATGTTCTCTTCAAACCCGCCATCACAGGTGACAGGTATATGCCTATATGGGAGGACATGGTGATTTGAGTATGGCATTCAACATGTACGCATGTACGTAGTCGGTCAGATAGCTTGTTAAAACCAGATGTTTGTGTCCTGCAAATATTTGCAAATACTGATGTATTTGGGTGTTCATTGAAATGTCAAGCAAAAGTAATAAGATGAAAAACAAAATTACTAATAGCAACTGTACAGGTACCCTGTTCCATCCAACCAACACCCAAACTACCCCCCACTACGGCTCCTAGCTCAAATTTGAGCCCAACTTTACAAAAGTTAATATTTTTTTCTCAATTTTCTGGTAAAACATATGGCAATCGTCACCAAACATAATATGGATTCTCGGAGTGACATCTAAATGAGAGATTACAATTCGCAGCCCCCTCCCCCCGAAACTTTGGTACAAATACATGGCTGCCAACGGTTATCTTGTTTTTACTATTTGTTTGACTAAATCATGTTAAGTTTAGCACACCCCACATGTAACATCTCTCATCTGATCGTCACAAAACTTCATACATGGATGGATCTTCGGGGTGACATCTTGATGGGAGATATTCATTTTTTTCCGAATTCTGTTAAAAATCATGGTTACCAGCGCCATACTGGATTTCAAATTTGAATAAATCGGCACACCATGAAGCTCACAATTATTAGTGAAATGTTTTGAAAATTTTACGGGTATATGTACCGGTATGTTTGGGATCACCTCTAGATGGGAACTATTGAATTTGAATGATTTTCGATGAACAACATGGCCACTGGCAGGCATCTTGTATTTTACTCTTTGCATCACTAAATTCTTTGGCACACCCTGCAGGCCACAACCATCATTCGATTGTCATCAAACTTAATATGGATCTTTGAGGTGACCTCTAGATGGGAAATTATTATTTTAGTTTTCATTGTTGGCATACCGGTACCGGTACAAACATCCCCCTGGTTGTGGGGTTCCACACAGAGGTACCACTATAATCAAAGTACGTGTAATTGACTTGAAAAATGGGGTGGTACCCCGGTAAAGACCATTGTATTGCTTGTATTATACGGTATCCACAGCGGTATCAATATGGTTAGTGCGGTGGAGTTACGGTACCGATTGGTCAGGGACATGGCCAGAGGATCTCCATTGGGGGGGGGGGGGGGGGTTGCCCACTTCGGGAAATTTCAACACTGCACCCTCCCCCTTGAATCCGACCAAAAACACAAGTTTTGCATAATTCCATTTGCACCTTTCACCACCCCTTGAAACTCAGTGATAAGGCCTAATAGCCTACATGTAGATATATACATAAACCATGGTTCTATATACCGAGTGTCAGAACATTCAGATATCTGAACCTGAAAATTCCCCAAATACACAGAACGACACGATGTGTAAATGGGTTTGTCGATACGGCACGAGTGCTGTCGCAGAGGGATAAAGAAGAGGGGATGGGTCCAAATCAGAAGATTGTTTGCAGGGAGATCACTCTAGACTTTTTGATTGGAATTAGTTGTGCAAGTATCCAGCTTTGATTGGAATGAGTTGTGCAGGTATAGAATTATGACAACCCACTAATAGACCGTGATATCATATTAAACCATTAGCGAAGACCCAAAAAAAAATCAAAGCACATTTCTGGTTATACCTCCAAGGTGACAGTCGGGATAATTCTCAACACAAAAATGAAGAAAATCATTGAAATTTAAATGAAAAAGGGATGATTATCATCTACATGTAGGTATGTACATGTAGCATGTGTACATGTATGTCTTTATGATTCAACAAAGGTGGACTGAGAACTGTTTAGTAGTACATGTACTAGTAAAGTAGTGTACCGGTAGTGGTAATTACTAGACTTCATCTTGGACGTAAGGAATTATTCTCACTTCGTCTTTTCAACGGCTCGAGTGAAAGTTTACGGTTGGTTCAAAATTATCTGATTCTAATTACCAGAATGCCGCTGAATACCGTGATAACGTTTTGCACAAAGTGAATTCAACGAGTATAAGTAGGTACATTCAGCTTAGTTTAACTTGAACGTGAATAGCACTAGTTTTGTGAAAGTTACATAACTCTTGTCTTGATTATGACCAAAGTAAAAAGATACTAGTAATGTGAAATTATTCACATTAATACTACATGTACATGTATGTGTAAATAACATAATGTGTTATTAATGTTAATATACCGGTATATGTTACTGTTAGTTCAAATTGAATTATAATGGCAATGGTAGAATATATACTCAGTTCACTGTCGTACCCCGAAATGCGGTCAGACACTTTATATTTAGTGAAGTGATACTTCTGACTCACAAGTCAATTAACAACATTTACTTTTCGCAACTAAAATTGTCATAAATTAGTTTGGAAGTTTTCAGGATATCATGCAGTATCGGATATGGGTTGGTTTAAATTTTATATTTAGGCATCTAATATCTAGTGTGTGTAAGTTATACAATCTCGTTAAGTGTTTTTGGTATTTACATGGCAATATTGGCCAGGGGGCTGCAGCACCCCCCCCCCCCCATCTGAATGATTTGCAAGCATAACATTTTGGCAATTTTTGGGAGAATGGAACTTTGTGGCAAATCACATGGTGCTTCGGGTGAATTTCTACATCTACACGTGTACATGTATACCTTCACATTATTTGTAATGTATTATGCACCATATATTCAATAATAATAATGGGCCCAATTTCTCCGGTTACATGTACCAAATTTATTTGTTACAGAGTGGCTATTTTATCTCAGACATGGAATGGCTTGCTATTATATTATCTTATACCAGGCCATAATTCCATTTGCACCTTTCACCACCCCTTGAAACTCAGTGATAAGGCCTAATAGCCTACATGTAGATATATTCATAAACCATGGTTCTATATACCCAGTGTCAGAACATTCAGATATCTGAACCTGAAAATTCCCCAAATACACAGAACGACACGATGTGCAAATGGGTTTGTAGATACGGCACGAGTGTTGTCGCAGAGGGATAAAAAAGAGGGGATGGGTCCAAATAAGAAGATTGTTTGCAGGGAGATCACTCTAGACCTTTTGATTGGAATGAGTTGTGCAAGTATACAGCTTTGATTGGAATGAGTTGTGCAGGTATATAATTATGACAACCCACTAATAGACCGTGGTATCATATTAAACCATTAGCGAAGACCCAAAAAAAATCAAAGCACATTTCTGGTTATACCTCCAAGGTGACAGTCGGGATAATTCTCAACACAAAAATGAAGAAAATCATTGAAATTTAAATACGCTCTTTAAAAAATCGTCAGTTGTGGGTTGCACCCCACAAGTTACTCAAACAAAGATCGCATCCCACAAGTATTCAGAGGTATGTGCGGTCACCCCACAAGTATACTCTGGCCAGTGCGTCTGGACGTCCGTCCGTCCGTCCGTCAACAATTCTTTAAACATATTCTCCTCTGAAACCATCAGACCGATTGGGTTTATATTTGGTGTGGATGTTCCCTATGTGACTCTTATTCAGATTTGTTCAAATGAGGTCACCAGGTCAAATAGTTTTGATGTCGGGACCATAACTATTTTTCCACATAGTAATTCTTAAAACGACTTATTTTCTGAAGTTGTCGGGCCGATTGGGTTCATATTTGGTATGAGGGTACCTTGTGTGACTGGTTCAGATTTGTTCAAATGAGGTCACTGGGTCAAATGTGGGTGGGGCTATGGACATAAATCTGAAGAAACATTTTTTTTTTAGAATTAACTTAGTGCTCAATTTAACCAAAAAACTAAATTATATATATTTTATTTTTAATAAATATTTTTTTTTATTAAATAAAATATTTTTTATTTAAATAAAATAAAAAACATTTAATTAAAATTTTGAAGAACTTATGACATTACATCTTCTGGGGGGAGGTAGGTACCTCTAGTCTCCCCACTAAATTTGGTTGAAATCAGGGGTTTGGGAGAAAAGATGAACAGACAGATGTACAGAAATGTTCAGTAAATTCCTTTTAATACTAGTATCTGTGCATTCCCATTACAAGCCAACTCTGCTCTGAACTGACAGACATGACACATGTCGTTTATAATCAGGGCCAGATAGAAAGATAAGAGAACTTCTGTAGCTATAGGCAGAGTCCCCAGGGAGTGTATTCATATCATTCATAATTTAAATGAGATTAATGGTGTTGTACATTTGTTTTCTGAAGTTGTCAGTAGCACCATCATTGTTTACAATACAATGGTCATTAATATCAGATTAAATTCATTTTCTCAGAGCTTTAAGTGTGTCTGGCATTTGTAGAATGAGGTTCCCATGGGCTAGCATCGCCAAATACATCCTATGAGGACCTCATTCTGCTTAGGCTTCATCTTGTGGGAAGTATCTAGAGTCTCAAATTGACATTTTTAGCAGCTCTTTTCCCTTCTGTTCAGATTTTAAAATGCATAATTGAGGTGTTAAATGGGTGCGCATACTGTCATATGTCAGTAATGTCACCAACTTCAACTGGAGAACTTCTGTCTGTCCCTATGTCTCCCATAGCAGTTGAGGACTAAGTAAAATTGGGTTCCCAGATGGTGAATTTGGTGATACTAGCCTACCTTACAGAATAGCATCACTACATTCATCATTTTGGGACCTCAGACACACTAAATTCACGCTTGGCTGTTCCAATATTATTTTCTTAACCACTTAGCTATGTGACCTCATTATACCTTATTATGGACAAAAAAGTGTGGGGGTATGAGGGAAGCAAGCCCCCATGGACCCTTAATTCCATTTTTATGACCATGGATCTTGTATAAATCTGTGCAGGAGATGTCCCTTTTATCAAATACACTAGAGCTCTGGGTGGATACACACATTCTTGGGTCAGGTATGCTGGTATGCATTAGGAAATATGTTTTTTCTTCAATTTTCAAGTCTATATAGGCCCACACGTTTTTGAGCTTATATCGTACACGCTGATGTCTAATCATTGTGATGGTCAATAATAGTGATAGCGGAGACCTAGACTGAAATTAACAATATTGATGGAAATTTAATTCTATTTAATTCTATTTCAATTTAATTCTATATATGTCTCTATGCCAAAAAACTTAATGGTCGTTGAGAATTTGGATCTAAAATTACTAATCATACGGCACATGCTGACACTATTGTTAGGCATCTGATAGTATATAAACATTTTAATAATTGCCCGGGAGGAATGACATTAGTATAATGGACGCAAAGCAAAATCCACCACAAAGTCACTTAAATCTTGCCATTTCAAAGTTGGATCTTCACATTTTATGACACACATTATTAGTAAAAGGTATTTCATAAGTTATTAACTGTACTAGTTACTTCCCTATCGCAACAGCAAAAACTTTATACTGGTGGAATATATCATTCTTGACGGGCATAGATACATAGATATTCATGGCATGGTCTGAGAAAATGCTACTAGATTAAACATTTATATGATTTCCTCATTAGTCATGTACATGTATAACTAGAAGGTCGTGACAGTTCAACTAAGTTGGCCTGGAATTATTATGTTTAGCATACATATTTTTCTAATCCCAATGTGTCAAGTCGACAATAGCAAGTACTAGTACGCAGGGCTATACTTAATAAATTTTCCACAAATAGCCAATAGTTAATATATATGCTAGCCATGCTGATCAAGCTCCCGCTTAATGCTTAAGGTTTAAATCGAGAAGACAGTGTTAAACTCATGAATTATTTAATATGTGAGAATGCTAAAACTAATCACCGTGCATTATAATGATTATATTTAACTTGATGTGTCCATCACAGGAAACATAATTCATACACACAGATGGAAAGTTGGCCCGGAAGCATATCCTCTCACCTTGGCCCGGAAGCATATCCTCTCACCAGTCACTACATGAACTCTGCAGTGTGCCGAGACCAAGTGGGATTGGGAGATGTTCTTCTTTTCCTTCACTCAACAAGAAGATAAATGACTCACTTTGTTAGTCACTGGGCTTCACAAGTTTGTTACATCTGTGTGTCGACTGCTCTGTAGATGGCTAGAATTGTATTTTGACCTGAGTCACACTCACAGTGAGTGGGTGAGGCTGAGCCTGAAGTCGTTGATAACTAAATTTACTAATCTGTAATCACCAAATTGACTAATACAATCCTAATATTATTAGATTAGTAAGCCACATGACCGCTTTCACCGATTAGTCGGATTACTGCTTCCACAAATTCCAGCTACGCGCTACGTTCAACGGTTCATGACTGAACTATACTGTCTATAGTAAATAAGTAAATCAGTCAGCTCTAAAATGTCCATTTTCTGATTTCCTTGACCCAAAGTTGAGGCTTGACCTGACAGTATTAGATATTAACAATTAAATTTACCATTTAGAGAAGTAGTTAGTAGACTGAATAATTTGCCGCTTGCAGTTGCAACTCTAAGTCTAACCAGTCCAGGTGAAAACAGACTTAAAATTGAATAATAACAGAACAAGTCAAATCGCCGTGGTGATCAGTCTGCACAGACCAGTCCACATTCCACTCCAGTGACCTTCATTTTCATATTTTTTTCAGTCACAGATTCGTCATTGAGTTTCTTTCCGACTGACTGATTTTCACTTTTAAACTTCAAGTTCAAAACAAGTTGTTGTTGTTCTTCTTCTTCTTCTTCTTCTTCTTCTTCTTCTTCTTCTTTTGACTGCTTTGACTCTAACGTCATTCCAGTAATGGGCTCGTTGTGCTATCTTCGCTCGTTTGTTCTTAACGTTTACGTGCTGTGATACCGTTGTACATTTAAAATACGAGCGATAACAATAACAAGCAATTCAATTTCAAATTTCGCAAATAAGAGAGCGCCACCATTTTGTAACGAAATTTCGTCATCATTTCCAACGTTGCTATGGCCTGCCAGGGGACGTAATTTTCAAACTGTAACGGTACGGAATCTGGCGAGGTTTGCCGAATGCTATGCGCCCCTGTCAGCTAAATCCACATTAAGCATTTAATTTTGAATAAGGTTGATTTTGTTTTTCAAATTTAATAGTGTTGCTATGGGGAGGCTGATCGAATAAGAAAAATAAATTCGTTTTATTAATTTGTCAATTCTATTCCAACATGGCGGCCACCACTGGGGCCCATAGGTCTGAATCGCCCGGATGTAAAAACAATTTTTTCATGTTGATGGTGTATAGAAATTAGTGGCTCGACATATAATAATGAAATTATACATGTAACCTTTGAGTGCTGTGCAGGAGTGTTGATTCGTCTTCGCGATATATTCTGGGAAAGGGTGATTGATATACAGGGTATAGAGCAGTACGAGATTTTAGCTTCCCTATCGGGGGAGCAGCTTTCGTCACTTTTCCGAGGAAACGTAAACATTCTCGAAAGATCAAATACTTTGATAAATGTTGGAGACCTTATCATCGATGCTGCTGTCTTTCTTATTCGTGCCTGCAACATTGTGAAGGGAGTACAGAATTACTAAAGATTGTATATTCTCAAATTTATCCGGCCGTGTACATATGTATAGTCTATTTCTCCATTAATTGTTATGTTGTGTAATATAATCTCTCCATATAGGAGGCAATAAAGATATATATGGGGTGCATGTAAATCCCCACACAATCTTGCTGCCTGTGATTGCAATAACGCATGGGGTGTAATATATCATTTTAAGCGGTATAATGCAGAGAATGTGGAGTTGTGGTCCCAATCCCTGCAGAAACTGTGGAGTGTCACCTGAACCGTGACCTTGTTATTAATCACTTGAAAGAATCACCACTGTGTCAAAACTTTGTTTTGAAACTGAATCAGCTTATCATTTCTTCTTCCGATGCCCTCTTTACGCCAAAATTAGATCAGAACTTCTAAGTAACTTACCCGGAAGTATTATAAAAATCGATGTTCTATTGTACGGATCTCACGAACTTCCAAACAAATTAAATTCCGAATTATTCTTGGCGGTACAGAAGTTTATTTTAGATACATTTAGTGGCCATTTCTCATAATCACTTCAGGTGACGCGGCTAGAATCCATTTGCATTTTCTCATCCGTGGTCGTGACGCTTTCGTGCAAGTGATTCCCCCACTGAACGGATGTTGTTGTGTTATTTTGGATCGAATGTATGTTGTGTCAAACCTCTCTCCCCCTCTCTCTCTCTCACTCACTCTCCCTATCCCTCTCTCTTTCATTCTCTTTCATTATCTCTCTCACCATCACCCTTAACTTCCGTATTGCAATGTTACACCGTATCTCAATTCTAACCAACATTCCATGCTGTCAAATAAAACTATATATCCCGTCTGCTTTACCTCAACTGATATTTCTATCCCACCCGTCCCCACTAACTCAAAATAAGGGCATGTGCAGCATTGTGGTCACACTTGTGTAAATATGGTTCGGAATGACCACTAGCGGATGCGGGAGGAAATTATAGGAGAGAATAAAATAGATATTGGGCCCTGATTGGTCAAAAGCCTTGTGTGTTTTAACATAATAAATACATCACACCTCTTCCCCATGATTTTCCATGAATAAATCGCCATTGGATAAGAATTAACCATTTGTAGTGAATATTGCAGTCTTATTTGGTGATTGAATAATTAGTGTGTTATCTAGGATATATCTGTTTTTTTTTATATTCTGAAGCAATGGGATGACCGATGGTCGCACAATGTTGCTAGATATGAGGTCACTCTAAGTTGGATTTAATGTGATTAGCGCGACCAGATATCTTTTAAACAGAAACAATGAGAATGCCATGCCCCTTGACCTGTCGTTTAAGCCCATGGCATATATCGAAACACTATGCCCAGAACACAGCATATTAATAATACAGAGTTATGAGGTCGACGTAATTGGGGTACGGTATATTGAGCTAACTGGTCGCCTTATGTTTGTAATAATGTTTCAGAAATTAGTAAAATTTCCATTTTCCAGTATATTTTGTAAATTTTCATATTATATCACTTTTCCGACACGATTATTTACAATTCACTTTCATCAATATCTACACGTTTTCATTTTATACACCAAAAGCCTACATGACATTCGGAATTCTAAGTGTAAACTATATAATTCGTATTTCTGAGAACATTTTATTTTAAGGGTGTGGTTGAGTTTATGCCCACAGCGCATTTTCACAGAAATATAATTGGCATTCAATCATCCTATTTATTGTGGTTCAGCATTGTATCTCGCGTTGTTTTATGGTGATATGTAAGTCATATAAACGATGTATTATTCATTAAATAACCGCAGTAACTTTTTAAACGCTGACATTACTGGATGCAATTTTTTATTTTATTTTAGAGGTAAGAGTTGTACTCCCTGAAATCATATTTATTTTCGGACAAGCAAGCAAACTATTACGCGTCATATAATAACATTTAGAGGTTTCAGAGAATTGGGCCAACGTTTAGAACCTCAATGGTTATATCAGGAAGTACTTCATATGAAGCACTGCACTATCACTGTATGCATGCACCGATATCAACTAGTTACAATTTGCTAAACATCGCTGAGTTATATGGGGTCCTTGTAGTGTCGGAGAAAGCCACATTGCACTACGTGCCATCGTTGTAGGACTACAAAATGTTCCGACACTTTGGGATATTCGATTGTTTCGCTATGGTCTGTATTGTGAAAGGTGAGCGTATATTTCTATTTATGTACACAATGATTTTTCTTTTCCTGAATGGCTACGATTGTCACCGTTGTTTCCAAGTGAGGGCATTTGTTGGTTCAGAAAGTTTGTATCTGTTCCGCTTTCACCAGATTGATTTACAAATGCAAAATCTTCCATTGCACCATTATGTTGGAAATTCGAATTTTCCACCTTGTACTGCAAACAGTCCAACTTTTGTAAAGTTCAAATCTAACACTTTATAATTATGTTTGGACTTTTCCAACTGATTGTAGCGACAACAGCGGTCTGGCCGATTTACATATAGGTGGTTATACAAATCCACTGTTTTCGTGGCTGAACAGTTCAAATATTCAACAAAGTGTTGAACAACAGCACATCGTTAGAGTTTTCAGTAAACGAAATTTCGATTTGTGGTGTTGTGGGGCCCCCATTTTGAAAGCAGTGACCCTATCTATATTAGGTCTGATTCTGAAACCACTTAGAAATATTTTCAGAAAAAGATGAGCATCAATATATAGTTGTCGAGGGAGACATTGAGATTTGTCACTCGCGCGAGAACGTGCGAAACATTCCGTTCTTGAGCGAGTGACAAATCTCAATGTCCCACGAGAAGGACAACAGCTTGTCATTCACACGCATGATGCTGCGTTTATTGATCACATCGCGAATATAAATTCATGACTTCGTCTATTCATATTAGTTAGTCAAGGCGACACGAGTTTGATAATCGTCTTTTATTTACAATCATATTGTTGGCTAAATCGTAAAAATATGTCCATTCAATGTAAACCAGTAAGCAGTAGGAGCAGGCCTATGTTATTCTGCAATGTGGCAATGGAAGACATGTTGTCTTGTTCGCGAAATTTACATGCGATGTTAATTACATTACGATCCTCCGGAAAGTTATTGGGAAGTTATATGTTTCATAACTGTGTATTCATATGTGTCCGATGTGTCGATACTCCCAAACACATCACCGCCCAATATGCATATATGATGCAATAATAAAAACAATGTAGATACTCGAAATAAATATGGTACAATGGTTAAGCCAAGAGTCTAATTCACGCACGACAGAAATATCTAATATTTTGGACACCAGCAAAAATGTATAACCAATCTACCTCAAGCATTCGACTCATTCAATATCACACCATAATATGGACACTAATATATTGAACTAGAGGTCAGATTCCATGGAATCAGATATACTTCCATGGTATCCCATCCCATCCCATGTATGTTATGCGTACATGTGCGTCCCTGTCCATGTGAGTGCATATTGGTCCTTTGCCATGTGATGGTGGACGTGCATTTACTTTTCTAAATAAGATATATAAGATTTATGTCATTTGGTTCGACCCACGTGGATGATTAATGACAGTCTATTGCATCATGGTCGTGACCAACTGAGCCACCATTCACCCCAGCCAATCAGTTCATTTTTGTTCGGTAGCGATACATACATTTTAGAGCTAATTATAACCCCTCACCAGGACGCCCATATCATATTCAACGGTCACGAAATTTGGCGTGTCTAATTATATCGTAATCGACATGCAGACCAAAAGGGTGTAAAGCAATTTAATGTAACTCTGTTATTTCGCATTTATTGGATAGTTCTTTCAGTTTCGGATTCAGAATCTTTTAGTTTTAATGCCGGAGGAAAGATCGCTTGGTTAATTAATTAGTATTTCAGTGCGTCATCTGTACACTAAGTCACCAACGTCTTTGTAATTGAGAGATAACTATATCACAATCGATAATGCTAGCTGAGTGCTTACCCGTCCGCTCTAAAACTAATTTTTCGTATATGCTACCAACACAATCATGCAGTGTTCCAAATATAAAACACTTGATTCGCGATTTTCCATTTTTTCACGTTTACGAGTTTCGGTGGAATTTGCCAAAAGCCTCGACCCTCCCGGTGCGTACGCCCCCTCTCCGTTGGACAGGTTACTTTCATAGTAGAGCGGACATACCTATATTATATCGGTGAACATATGCATGCATTCGCCTTGCTCCTTGATAAGTCCGTTTGAATTTGCGTCAGGAAGAGTTGGTCTGAATTTGAGTAATATAAATCAACCGTTGACAACGTTCAAGCTACCAGAGTTAACCCGTCCACTCTAAAACTTTGAAAGCGTACTAATCTTGCGTTTGGATACTACTATCCACAACTCGTCGAAAAGTTTTGATCTCAATATTTGATTTTCGGAGTAATTTTCCCAATTTGATTTTCGTTGGAATTTGCCATATCTGAACCCACCCCGACACAAACTCTCCATTGAGCAGGTTGCATTTATTGTAGAGAGGTCAAATTTTGGAGGCGTACCTATATAGTATACCGACTTACATGCTCCTGCATTAAAGTCGCTCCTGCATTAGCCCGTTTGAATTTGGGGCTAAAAATAGGTTAGTGATAGACTACTTAAGTAAACATATTTACGTTGTATAGCGTTGTCACGAGTAAACCTGAAAATTAGAAAATCGCACTCGAGATGTGCGTGAACACTATCCATTAGATGTACTCGTCAAAACAAAATTATCTCGATGTTTGAATTTCGCCCGGAATATGCGATAAAAAATTAATAGCGCTGGACCTCGGTTTATTCATACTGGTGTATAGTTTGTGCCTATTTATGGGCGGTAACTCCTTAGGGAAAGCGCGGACACAAGTTTTGATGACCGTTGTCAGTAAGGCATACTGACGTGTGCATATGGTCCAAATATGGATGCCCTGCTCCTCATAATTTCCGAGTTAGTAAAATGACATTTTTTCAGATAAAGGGAGATAACTCTGAGAGGAACGCGCGGACAATATTCGACTAAGACATACAACTCATTTGCCCCAACATACTTACCAAGTTTTAGTTTTCTACTGCCCATACTTTCCGAAATATAATGATTGTAAAAGTGTCGAGTATTTTAATAATAACTAGCGGCTTTTCGAATTCCCGGTGGGAAATTCGTATACTTCCATATAATTAAAGGTTTGTAATGATTCTCGTTTTATATGTATTGCGCTTCACCGCTATCTCTTTCTTCTTCTCTCTTCCTATTTCTCGCGTTGATGTTACTTTTATGTTTTGATTTTTATGGTGTACACCTGTTTGTTTGTTTTCACTGTCATCCGCAGTTGACCAAAGGTACTGTGTTTCTCTGGTACTTTGTGCACAAGTACTTTTCCCAGTGAATGTTTGAAGTCACGTTATATCTGGGAAAATTCAATTTACATGACTAAATAGTAGCATTTGATTGCCCCTATACTTCTGAACTATGAGACTGCTTCAATAATTCAATACCAATAGGTATTTCTGTACACGCACCAAGAAGATGGACATCTCTGCCATATTACAGACACTAGCGAGTTTACGATACCCGTTCGACGGAAACGGGTACGGGTAAATCTGTGGACATCGTCACGGTCACTTGGGTACTTTCAATGCAGCACATAAAGCGATAGCGAATTGAAACGGGTAGATTTGTCCAATTGACCGGTAGCCTTTCACTACGATTTTCTCACTCAAAGGTCCATGAATTCCATGAAATTCCAGTCAACTATGCGTTAACCTATTTATTGAAAGATTTCATGCCCAAATATTATTGATAAAGTTGTCATTTTAACCCAGGATTTGTGTTCAAATTCTCGAGGCGGCTTCTAGCACTTAGGTAAATACGGAAGGCCGATTTTTTCACTAACAACTTTGTTCACTGCATTAATGACATGTTGTGATTAATAGAGTGAGTAGATGGTGCTATAGACGCAATCTCGGCCCATTACAGGGACATGGATATAGATTGTCTGCGCTTTAGGAAGGGTGTCCACCTTCGAATTTCTAACTACACATCTCGAACCATATCATATTCACAAGTTTGCGCGTAAATCCACCCTCCCCTTGGCTGGCATCAAGCTTTCTAATTATTGGCAATTTTGAGACCTGACACCCATCCCCAAAGCTTGAACAATTTCCAACTGTTTCTGACAGCCATGTCAGTCCAAATTGTGTTACCAAAAATATGGAAATATGCAAATTTTGGTCTAAAAACTACAAATTATCCGCTAATAAATTGTTCTAAAATCAAACTACGAAACCAGTTTCAACCTATTGTTTGTGTGAAATTTCCAACAAATGTTGTGTCAGGTATATCAAATTTCCAAATGCTGAACATTTGACCAAATTTGGGGAGGGGGTTGAGACACCCCTGTCGTCACGTCCCCGTCTCAACCCATTGTACAAGGACATAAATAAATCGTGGATTTATCTATGCATTGCACATTTGAATACAGTTACCGTTTAGTTACCTTATCGTATGTACATGTAGGTGGGGACTGATTTCTCATTGTCTCTACTATATATTTTGAGACTTCCGTATGTGTGTACTTTATAGAATCGAAAACGGCTGGTCAGATCGAGCTCAAAATTCCTATCTAAAGGTAAAACCCCACGGGAATCGTCGTCGCGGCGTTTTGGAGAAGCTCAGAGCACCCGTTCTCCACTCTCAGTTACAAACAAGAAATTCAATTAATTGAGGAAAAACACCCACTGTCCCGAGTGGTAATGATAAGCTATTGGAGGGTCTACTAGTTCGCATACAAAATAGCAAAATAACATTGAATGTCTCAATGACATCAACAGCTTGAAGATGGGAATAACCCACCATATATGGTAGATATTCAACCAGACTCTGCTTAAGTTTGTTAATTGATGACTGATGCACATGTACAATACACACAAGTAGTAATAACAATTAACGTTATGATTTTGAAACTAACCATGATATAATATTGACAGTAAGGTGGTATTAACTACTACGAGTACTATTAGTAACAATAGTACTACTTTTCTAGCATAACTTATGTGTATGGGAAATATTAAAGGACAAAACAATAGTTACAATACAATTATAACAATTTCTTTTAATTAAGCGCAAGAAGAGCTAATTGTGCTTAAGCGCAATATGGGAATCTCTATTGTGCTTAAGCGCAATATGGAAGTATTTAACTGTGTTTAAGTGCAATGATGGAATTTTCATATTGCGCTTAGATAATAAAACTCAATAAGGTATCTCTTAATAAGGAATATATTATAGCAACCACCAAGGGTGCTTTTTACCTAAATGCGTGTGAATTATGACGTCATATATTTTTTCTATATTTCTATACCAAGAGCGAAAATAGCGTGTATGCTTTTTTGTAAATTTCACACGTGACTTCCGGGAGGTTACTGCGCAGAATCCAGCTCAATGACAGCTCGCGAGTAGATTAATTACTCGCTTGATTTTGTTTTCTCCACTTCACTTCCACTTTTCAGCATAATCGACATTTTGGGATATCTGGAGAAGTCGGATTAACCTCACAAAAAAGGTGAGTTTGACACCTGAAATTCTTGTCATGTCAGCGCTTATCTGCAATTAGACTCATGTCAGAATTCGCTGTTTTATGAAAAAGTCACTCTTAAAATGCACCCTAATCGGTCAAATTATTTCGATAATTCTAAGTCTGAGGCCTGTTTTATACGACGTGTGATACACGTGTATAACTGGCTATTTTCCTGGTGAAATAAGAGAGTCGGCAATTGATCGTGTATTACACGTCGTATAAAACCACGATACTCGTCGAAATTCGTCCTTACACGTGTCGATGTATTACACGACTGGCCTGGACGCGTAACTCATCACTTGTTCGTCAATTACGCGTCGCTGATTTATACGACGGGTATGCACGAGTAACGGAACACAATATGGCATAATATTTCACCCCATTTTGAGCCCCAGGGCGATCGCACGTGCGCAGAAGAGTTATGACAACTTGTTTTGGTCGGGCTGTACTGAAATCGAGATGTAAGAATCAGCGGCGGCGGTCATCAATTATAATTTCGCGTGGTCGCCGTGTGGCATTACAGAACTATATTCTTGTCTCGGCGGAGAGCGGTGTGACTAATTAGTGCCCGGGCAAGCCCGGGCACGCCCGGGCAGGTCTTGGTGGTCTCATGGGCCCGCAGACAGTCTAATATGATGCCATATGGTAGTAGGATACAGAATAAGCATATATTAGGAAAATTGACTTCCTGTGTCTTCCACCGGCGGGTTTATTAACCATTTAAATGCCGATATTGACTAAAAGAACCCGGGAGAGTCCAGACGGACGCATAGACCAGACCATATTATATATTGATGACTAATGGTAGCGAGGCACTTACTAAAGGTATATATTGTTTCATGAACATTCCTGGAAATCATATATGCACGAACTGTGAGAAACAAATTAGTTAGAAATCAATCACTCTTGAAGTTTAACATATGAACATTCCGCCAATCACCCAATTGTTACTAACTAGTTTTAGCATCCTTTGTTAACTGTAAACATTTGAAAATGTCCGATAAATCTTTCGAAAATACACATATATATGGAAGTTCGAGTGATTAGATTTCCGGGAAATGTTCTAAACAATTTGACAAAATTATATTCATTTGCCCTATATTGCAAACACGTGTGTCTTATATAGTACTGTTGGTGGACATTTTTCGTTTCAGCTGTTGTGAGTTTTCCTCATAAATGCTTTTATACTATCATGTACATATTGTTTCCCGAACATTCCTGGAAATTATACGCGTATACACAAATATTCTGTTTATTTGAGAATTTATAAATTTTAACTGATCTATACACAGAACAACTTATTCTGTTTTTCTCGGACAAAATGTCCTGCAATTTTAAGTTCTATAACTTACCAAAAGGGAAAATATAGAGATTAATGGAATATAAATTATGCATGCTGACGCATAGTTTCATTTCTGAAATTGAAATGACAATTATTTGGATGGAGTTTTGTTATCGTACTTCTGTCTCCATTATAGTAATATCATTCAAGCGATTCTATTTCCGGGAAATGTTGTGCACAGTATGATTTTTACTTGCAAATATATTTATGTATAAAATGTGTCAAGGTGATGTGATATATATATATATATATATATTTTTTTTTTGGTATTTACTGATAGTGCCGTTTAGATGAAATAAAGTTTATAAGTTCTCTAAAACCTTATTATTTATTCCCGTAGTTCACCCCGTGTACGTGGTATATCGCCAAACCCGAAGGTATCACCGAACCCGAGAAGTCTCCAGGGTTCTTCTAGTTAATATCGGCATTTAAATGGTTAATTAACCCGCCGGTGAACGACACAGCAAGTCAATTTTCATAATCTATGCTTATTCTGTATATATCCTACTACCATACGACATCATATTAGACTGTCCGCGGGCCCATGTGGCCATCAGGGCCTGCCCGGACTTGCCCGGGCTTTCCCGTGCTCTCTTGGTGCAGATAGTCATTTAAGGGATTAATAAAGCCGGCCGCGAACGAAATAGCGAGTCAATATTTGCAATATACCTTTAGTAAGTGCCTCGATCCCATTATTCATCAATATATAATATGATCGGGTCGCTGTGTCAGTCGAGGCTCTCCCGGGTTCTTTAAGTTAATATCGGCATTTAAAGTGTTAATAAACCCGCCGGTTGATGACACAGCAAGTAAATTTGCATGCTTATTCAGAATCCTATACTACCGTACGGAATCATATTAGACTGTCCGCGGGTTCAGGAGGCAGCCAGGGCCTGTCCGGGCTTGCCCGGGTTTGCCGCGTTCTTCTGGCGCATATCGTTATTTAAGGGGTTAATGAAGCCGGCAGCGAACGAGATAGCGAGTCAATATTTGCAATATACCTTTAGTAAGTGCCTCGCTACCATTAGTCATCAATATATAATATTATCAGGTTTCTGTGTCCGTCCGGTCTCTCCCGGGTTCTTTTAGTTAATATCGATATTTAGAGGGTTAATAAACCCGCCGGTGGACGACACAGCAAGTCAATTTTCAAAATATATGCTTATTCTGTATCCTACTACCATATGACATCATATTAGACTGTCTGCGGGCCCATGAGACCACCAGGGCCTGCCCGGGCTTGCGCCATGTTCTTCTGGCACATATCGTCATTTAAGGGGTTAATGAAGCCGGCCACGAACGAGATAGCGAGTCAATATTTGCAATATACCTTTAGTAAGTGCCTCGCAACCATTAGTCATCAATATATAATATGGTCGGGTCTATGCGTCCGTCTGGGCTCTCCCGGGTTCTTTTAGTCAATATCGGCATTTAAATGGTTAATAAACCCGCCGGTGGACGACACAGCAAGTCAATTTTCATAATATATGCTTATTCTGTATCCTACTACCATATGACTTCATATTATACTGTCTGCGGGTCCATGAGATCACCAGGGCCTGCCCGGGCGTGCCCGGGCTTGCGCCATGTTCTTCTGGCGCATATCGTCATTTAAGGGGTTAATGAAGCCGGCCGCGAGCGAGATAGCGAGTCAATATTTGCAATATATACCTTTAGTAAGTGGCTCGCAACCATTAGTCATCAATATATAATATGGTCGGGTCTATGCGTCCGTCTGGGCTCTCCCGGGTTCTTTTAGTCAATATCGGCATTTAAATGGTTAATAAACCCGCCGGTGGACGACACAGCAAGTCAATTTTCACAATATATGCTTATTCTGTATCCTACTACCATGTGGCATCATATTAGACTGTCTGCGGGCCTATGAGAACACCCGGACCTGCCCGGGCGTGCCCGGGCTTGCCCGGGTGTGCCCGGGCACTAATTAGTCACACCCGCGGAGAGTTATCAGTGAGACCGATAAATCTGGGATATTTCACATTTTCTTATAGCCGGTTGGATTTTTAACATTAATTACATGACGCCAGTCTAGATTACACGTGTAAAGTTAACACGTCATATAAATCAAACGTTAAAAAATCGTGTTGACGACGAGTTAACATTACACGTGTATTACACGTCGTATAAAACAGGCCTGAGTGAGGCTGAGAGTTGAGACTGACTCCTGCGTGTACCTGGCCTGCAGTCAAAAGTCAGTGATTCCAACTTTGGTGTACACACTTGATTAATTTATAAACACAGCTTTGTGCCGGTGTTTGTAACAACGACCGAAAGTTTATCGACAAACCGGAAACTCATTGTCGAAAAAGTTAACTTTTCTAATGATATTCAGAATTTCAGTGCTAGAAAACACACCGGCGAAGATGATAACATGGATTTCATGGTGATAAGCGTGTTGTGAAAGTATGGAATAATACAATTGTCTTCAGTACAGTTTATTAAAAGTTGAGACTTACTAGTAAACATTTTTGGTAAAAATTAAAATGATGGGTGTCAAACATCAGCGATGTATCTCATTTACGTCCATGCAAACATGTGCAAAATTTTCAGCACGCGAAATTAGGAAAATGTCCAATAGTCTAGAAAATTCAATGCTATGGCATAAAACTTAGGGTACGTCCATGATGCAATCGTAAGTGCAATGATTTCCGTAAAATAATATCAAGTGCTGTTTGATTTTAGATGCAAAATCGTATCGTATCCTTTGTTACCTCCACTTTCGACGGAATTGCAGTCAGAAGAAAGATCGTACGGTAGCAATCAGGAGGTTAACCATAGCTTAAGAACAACCCACGCTACACTCATCTGCGACAACATTGCAATCGGGTGAATTCGTTGTTCATATTTAAATCCGCGCATAATTATATTTTGCTTAGTTTTTAATAAATTTGGCAATTTTGCGCAATTGAATTTGTGAATTTGGTCAAGGCTGGTGCATGTGCAGTTCTTTATCGATGCTGAAGATAGATTTGTTGTCCATGCACAAATATCGGTATAAACTGGCCTATACTATAATACATGGCATTTTTCTCGGTGGCATTTACATGCATTCAAATTAAGTAAACGGGGTGACTAAAATACGATATACAGGTACTGCTCTTTAGCACTGAGGGCTAAAGAACGTTATACCTCTCTTTAGCGATGAGGGCTAAAAACTAGTAAAGAGCAATACTGATTATTATAATGTTATACATTGGCGCAATGCGCAGAATATCTTGGCAACACACGTGATGCTCGTCCAACATGGACCGCTCTTTAGCGCTGAGGGCTAAAGA
This sequence comes from Siphonodentalium dalli, assembly GCA_032622095.1. Classification (NCBI taxonomy): domain Eukaryota; kingdom Metazoa; phylum Mollusca; class Scaphopoda; order Gadilida; family Siphonodentaliidae; genus Siphonodentalium; species Siphonodentalium dalli. The sequence continues at coordinate 15,018,106 of CP136068.1, forward strand.
ATGGCACACCGCTCATTAGCTATGAGGGCTAAAAAGCGTTATGATTTATAACATTATACGTTTGGCGCAATAAGCAAACTATCTTGGCAACACACATGCCGCTCATCCAACATGTACCGCTCTTTAGCACTGAGCGCTAAAGAATGGCACACCGCTCTTTAGCGATAAGGACTAAAGAGCGGTATGGATTATAACGTTGTGTGTTGGCGCAATGCGCAAAATATTTTGGCAACGCACGTGCTGCTCATCCAACATGACCGCTCTTTAACACCTACTGCTAAAGAGCAGTATACCGTTCTTTAGCACCAAACGCTAAAGAGCAGTATGCCGTTCATTAGCGTATCAGGCCCATATACATGTAGCTAAGGCATGGTATACTGCCTTTTAGCATTTGCCACTAAAGAGCAGTACCGGTATACTGTTCTTTAGCACCAAACGCTAAAAGAGCGGTATACTGTTAATTTAATAGCGTATCAGGACCACATAGCTAAAGCGTGGTATACCACTCATTAGCATTTGGTACTAAAGAGATGTACATGTATACCGTTCTTTATCCACGGCCATATATAAGTAAATCTGAAATGACATCAATGACCATCGATAGGCTGCTGACTTTAAAAAGTTGGAGTTACCTCGTACTCTTAATTTTGGAGAGAATTTCCAACAATACCCGGTAGCTATTATTTGGCTTTGAGACATAGAGCAAAAATTGAAAATTGCCATCACTTTTATCAAATTCAGCCTAAATCCCTGCAATCACGATTATCAGGCAATCATGATTATTGGCACCTGAGAGTATGTTACATATGATTAGTATACAAGTAGATGATATCACATGAGTTTCTATTTTATACAAAATTTATGAACCAAGTTCACTAAATTAGATTTAAGCCGAGGTTTACTGAGGCTCAAATAGAATTCAGTGGACGAGGTTGATAAATTACGTATAAAATAGAACGAGTTTGAGAAATCTTTTATCATATGATCAAATAAACGCGAAGTATTCATCGAATACAATTTTACAGCAATCAGGCCAAAACAAAATGAATGCATGTTTCCCTTATCAAACATAAAAAATAGGGGCGGGTGGTAGGCTTTTCATTTTATTTTATTTTTCCATTTTTTTTGTATAGTCTCGTGTGGGCCATGCCTAATCACCATCAAACACAATACAATGACCCGAGCAACCAACAAATTGGTGAAAAAACTGATATATGGAAACAAGATATAATTATATATATTTTTACGAAATAAGTTTAATTATTTACCAAACAGTAAATATATCGTAGATATAATATATCTAGTTTGATGCCAACAAAATGGGAATGACAATTTTGTGTCCCCAGTGAGCAGTATTAAAAAAAATATCTCCACGATAAGAAATGTTGTCAAGAGTCGGGGTACATTGTTTACTTTAGTGATAGCCGCCATTCATTTCCCTGGCTGCTGTAGCTTCCTACTGCGCATGTCTTATAAGTCACAGCTTTTTATGCTCAAATACATGTACACTCAACAATAGTCCATATCAACACGTGCTTCCTGTCAGCGAAGGGGAACAATAACCTGTAATCTTCCTGTATTGCGTCTGGTCGTAATTTGACTTTCTGTTTGAAGAGTGACGATGTGGCTTTGCGAAAAATATATTATCTCGCGAGGTGAATCAGATAAAATGGAACCACGCGTACATAGTTTGGTTATCAGTATGGTCGGTCGGTTTATAGATTGATTTTCAGCTCAACTTACTTTTGTAAGTTTGAGCTATTGCCATGGTTTGGCATCCGTCGTCCGTGTGTGTGTGTGTCCGTCAACAATTTCCTTTGGCGCAGACTACAGGTTGTACCTTTGGTCTAATCTTTATGAAATTTGTCATGAATGTTGACATTGACATGTAGATGGGAACGAATCATTGTGGAGTCATTCGGCCAAAAAACATGACCGCTGGCGGCCATCTTAGATTTCAAAATTAAATCCATTGGCGCGGTCCACAGGTAGTACCGTTCGTCTGATCATCATGAAATTTGTCATGGATGTTAATAATGACATGTAGTTGGGAACGAGTGATTTTGGGGTCGTTCGGCCTAAAAATATGGCCGCCAGCAGCCATCTTGGATTTTACTCTTTGCATGACTAAATCCTTTGGCATGGGCTACAGCTCGTACTGTTCGTCTGATCATCATAAAATTTGTCATGGATATTAACAATGACATGTAGATGGGAACAAGTAATTTTGGGGTCATTCGGCCAAAAAACATGGTCGCCAGCAGCCATCTTGGATTTTACTCTTTGTATGACTAAATCCTTTAGCACGGGCTACAGGTCCTACTTTTAGTCTGATCATCATAAAATTTGTCAAGAATGTTAATAATGATATGTAGATGGGAACAAGTCATTTTGGGGTCATTTGGCCAAAAAACATGGCCGCCAGCAGCCATGTTGGATTTTACTCTTTGTATGACTAAATCCTTTAGCACGGGCTACAGGTTGTACCTTTAGTCTGATCATCATAAAATTTGTCATGAATGTTAATAATGACATGTAGATGGGAACGAGTCATTTTAGGGTCATTCGGCCAAAAAATATGGCCGCCAGCAGCCATCTTGGATTTTACTCTTTGTATCACTAAATCCTTTAGCACGGACTACAGGTCGTACCTTTAGTCTGATTATCATAAAATTTGTCATGGCTGTTGAAATTGGAATGTAAATGGGAATGAGTCATTTTGGGGTTATTCGGACAAAAAACATGGCCGCCAGCAGCCATCTATGATCTTGGATTTCAAAATTTAATCCATTAGCATGGGCCACAGGTCGTACTGTTCGTCTGATCATCATGAAATTTGTCATGGATGTTAATATTGACATGTAGATGGGAACGACTAATTTTGGGGTCATTTGGCCAAAAAACATGGTCGCCAGCAGCCATCTTGGATTTTACTCTTTGTATGACTAAATTCTTCAGCATGGGCTACAGGGCGTACCTTTAGTCTGATCGTCATAAAATTTGTCATGGATGTTAACGATGACATGTAGATGGGAACGACTCATGGCCAGCAGCCATCTTGGATTTAACTTTTCCCTTCATCTCTATAAACTAGTATTAGACATTCAACTTTCCACATTCCTAATCGCTCCATTGACTGTAATACATTAAATTATTCCTTTTCCAAGTTGAGCTACAGTGTCATTGACACTTTCATATTTTACTCTTTGCATCACTAAATCCTTTGATGCAGGTTAGACATTTCAAGTAGCACCTTTCCTATTCCTCCATTTACTGTCAACCATTAAATTATTCCCCTACCTAAGTTGAGCTACAGTGTCATTGACACTTTCATTTTATTTAAAACCAATAAAATGAACTTGGGTCGGGGGTTTGAAGACTGTCGGTCGGGTTATGGGAAACACGCATTCATTTTGTTTTGGCCTCATAAACTTCAGCGATCGCAAGTCATTAAATAATGGCATGATGTCATGATACATCGCACGCGTTAATATTACACGTGTGTCTTCACCAATAATAATGAAGTTGTTTGTGTGGGTTAATTATGTGATAAACCACTTTATTCCCACCAGTTTGTGCCTAATTCTTTAAATTGTACTATTATTCAGTCAGTTTTAAATTAGCGCACTTCAAATCAGCCCTTGAAATTAGGAAAAAGTTCCAGCTAATTTAATACTGTGGCATGTTAGATTTAACAATTTGGCAATGGCATTTCCCACGGCATTGCTTATTTCCATGGCCAATTTCGAGGACTGGAAAATTAATACCATTCATGAGTATTGCAGGCTTTGAGCAAAACTAGTTTATATGTTAACTTAAATGTTATACGGGGTAAATCTAATTTAAAAAAATGACATGTTATAATCCCACATACAGGTACATGTACCGGTATGTACATGTAAATGATATGCAAAGGAATATTCTTAGGTAAGCATGACAGCAGGGGCATGTCTGAGAATATTTTGGGGACAACTATTGTTGTGCCAAGGATGTCCCAATAGATTATGGGGTATTAAACTATTAATATTTCTCAACACCACATAAGTGTTGTTCCTACGTGTTACAAATTGAACCCTACAAGTCGTGGATAAAAACTGAAACAATAAAATTTCATAATTATACCAGTTGTTGATCAATATCCATGAGAATCTATATACACTAAGCCTAAATGTATAAATTCCCATGGATATTGATCAACAACCGGTATAAATAATAAAATTTCAATTAATTATTTTGTTATAAAGAGTTAATTTGGACTTGGACATTTGTTATAGAATTAATTTGGACGTGCAAAATTTGGGCATACATGTATTTCAGGTACATTATATATGTCCTGGATATGCGTGACAAGTATAAAGATATAATTCTACCTGTTCCATCTCACAAGCCTTGAGGAGAACACTCTAGAGAACAGAAAGTATCAACCAGACGCTGTTTCATGCAAACGCTCATATGTGTTATCTAATTCTGAGAACCAGTTATTTTGTTGTGTTCAGTTTAGAGGAATCACTGAACTAAATGGTTTTCCATAGCGATAGTGTTAACGTTTCGACCGAATTCTCTGAATTTAAGCCTACAGGCTATTCCATCTACCCAGCTAGATTGACACTAGTTGATCACAAAAGTGCAAGAAAAATCAAAGGTTACTAGTAGTATGTGTTTACTTTTTATTAATAAATCCACACTGAATTGTGTTGAAATTGTACGACAGGGCTATCCCACAGCTAAATTTTGACTGGAAAAAGCAAGAACTACAGTAGCTAGATAAATCAATTTCTCACTCACAAAAAAGTCCATTCCCCCATTAATTCACCAATTTAAATTATTCAGATATGATGTACAAATCAAATAAACACGATGTCATCCTTTAATATAGTCCACCTTTAATAATAAGGCCAAAACAAAATGAATGCGTGTTTCCCGTAACCCGACTCAAGTTCATTTTATTTGTTTTAAATAAAAAAAATAAATCTATAAACCGACCAACCACACTGATATTAACCAAACTATTTACGCGTGGTTCCATTTTATCTGATTCACCTCGCGAGATAAATGATATCTTTATATATTTTTCGCAAAGCCACATCGTCACTCTTCAAACAGTTCTAGTCAAATTACAACCGGACTCAATACCAGAAGAGTACAGGTTATCGCTCCTCTTTGCTGACTGGAAGCATGTGTTTGTGTTGATATGGAATACCGGTATTGTTGAGTGTACCGGTATTTGAGCAAAAAAGCTGTAGCCGGCTGTTACTTATAAGACATGCGCGGTAGGAAGCTACAGCAGCCAGGGAAATGAATGCGACTATCACTAAAGTAAACATTGTACAATTTCTTATTGTGGAGATATTTGTTTTAAAACTGCTCCCTGGGGACACATACATTGTAATTGTCATTCCCATTTTGTTGACATCAAACTAGATATTTTATATCTATGATATATTTCCTGTTTGGTGGATAATTAAACTTATTATCGTAAAAATATACAATGTATATAATTATATCTTGTTTGCATATACCGGTTTTATCACCAATTTGTTGGTTGATTGGGTCATGGTATGGTGTTTGATTGTGGTTAGGCGTGTCAGAGTTTGTAAATTCTGCAGTTGAGTACCACGGCCGATCGGCAAGTACACCTCGGCCGAACGACAAGTACACATGTACACCGTGGCCGAAAAGCAACTACATGTACAACAGGGCCAGATGGCATGTACACCATGGTTAGATTTCTGGTTTGTATTGTCTTTTTTCAGTTTAATGAATGTACAATGTACACGTACTAGTACACCGCAGCAACTACATTTACACCATGGCCGAATGGCAAATACACCACGGCCCAACTGTAGTTAGCCGTTGGAGCCGCGGTGTACATGTAGTTGCATTTCAGCTGTGGTGGCAATGCTAACCGCAACGTGGTTAAGTGGACACTTGTTTTGCCTAGCAGGGTACATGTATTGGTACATGTATGTACCAACCTTGCCAGGTCTATTAAAAAAACTCAAAATAGTGTGCGACGACAAGGAAGTTTCAATTGTATTTAAAGGTACTCAATCTGATTTGATAGTCCCCATATCATTAGATTCGAACAACATTTAAAAAAAAATATGCCTCAGTCAGAATCTATTAAGGGGAAGGTCAAGTGAACAATTTTGAAAGGGGATTTCCATGCAAATCTCTTTAACAGAAGTTACGTACATGTAGTTGCATACATGAATAATTCTGAGTGATTTGGTGTGGTAATTAAAACAACGGATTGTCAAATATCAGATACACAAAAGCCACTTGACTTTAGAGTTATCCATCTTCATACGCAAATTTGATCCGCGAACTTCTTCTCGTTTACTTTTTGCCAGGCCACTAAAAAGTACCGGTGGTGAAAAATAATGGATTGCAAAAATTTATATCTGATCACTCTGAGCTTTGATGGGTGGGTTCCTCGACTCAAATCAAATATTTGTTTCCCCAAAGCCAAAGAAATAGTAATTTGCGAGCGTTAATTCGGATTATGCATCTTTAAATAGGATAATCGCATTAGAGCTGAAATGAGGGAATGAATAAATAAATGAATGTATACAAAGTGAAATAAAACATTGCTTTTTGTTTGAGAATATTGCCATTTGATTGAAAGAATTATAGATTTCTGAAAAATGGATGAATATATACCGGTATCAGGAATAATGTTTTGTTTATTAGTCTCACTAATCGTTCTCAGTGTTTCTCAAGTTAAATCAGCGACTTCATCACATGTACTGTCATTTCATGTTCATGTACAGAGAAAATTACTGTTCAAACTTACAAAAGTTGTAGGTGATTTCATTTATCAGGTCTTTACTGTGTGACACATCTACAGTAATGCCATAATTAATTGACTCCATAACCACAGCATAATTATGGGTAAATTTTCAGGATTTAGTTGGAAAGCTCTCATCGAGTCATTAATTAGGGCATTACTGTACATGTACATGTACATGTATACTTATTACAGTGTTTTTTTTCCTATTTTTCCAGATTTTTCAGAGATGCTTCAGATCTACATGTACCGGTACATCCTGTTCATCACATGCACTATCTATCAGAAGTTCAATTCTGTGATCTGAGATCTCACATGTACTGGTTTGTGAATAAATTAGCAAATTTTGTCAGACAACTTCCTTGAACAGGTGTAAAATTCACATTCACAAGCAGTGATTAAATGGAACTGTAAAGCCAATATGGTTTGTGTGACCCTGCGAGCTCGCATGATGGAAAGACAATATCTACAACAAGGACCAACGATTTTCAAGAATTTGCATCTTATAATACTAGAATGAAGTTTTGGGAAACTCAAGATTCTTACCAAACTATTTGAGTTTTTCAAGAGTGCAATGGATGTCTTTGGGGGAGAACCCATTTGTATACTGCACAGTGATTCTTGAATCTGTAGTCACTAAGGAATCCACTCCATGAAGCTGATGCAGATTTCTTTCTCCTGTGCAACAAATCTTAGCATGGCATAGAACAACCTTATATACATGTATGTTTGGAAAGCGCCATACGTTACACGTGAAGGTGTATGTCTAACAGAAAGTGTACTGTTAACCAAAGAAGACCCGAAGACTCCACCATGATGTAATTGCCTTCTGATTAATAAAATATTGGTGCCAACTATGTGAACATAATATTTTTAACTAAATCCAAATTCACCAACAACCATAATATCACAGTGGGTTATTTTATTAGTAGAATGACATGCCCGGTGGTGTCATTTTTAAAAGAAGGTGTACCTGGTAATTTCTTGCTATGTTTGTCATGTTCCAGGATACAGAGTGTGTTGAGAAGTTTGTCCATATGCTCGCTACATACATTTGTATAACATTGTTTTGTCCTGTAAAACTACTGGTGGTGTATGGTGTCTTTTAAGTTTAAGCATATATGGAACTTATCCCAAGACAAATAATATCACAAAAATTATTAAAATTTCCAGTTTTGTGGTTAAGTATATGTGTTTTTAAATACAAATTTTGCGATTTCATTGATATTTAAGGCACAGTGTTAGGCAACACACATCTTATACAAATGTCGACATGATGGGGGGGGGGGGGGGGGGCTTGGGAGATGGTGTTCTATCATATCACAAATACAACCGCTCATGTACCGGTATATTACTGGTGGAAAAGTTGACACTCCTGTAACAACGGAAGGACATTTGATAGGTCAAGCAGGGACATGGCGATTGGGGGGGGGGGGGGGGGGGGGGTGTCCCCAACTCAGGTCAAAATTTTCAATAGTTGGAAATTGCATGTCTGACGGAACAGTAGGTTGCAATTGTTCTTGTAGTTTTATTTTCCAACAATTTATTAATGGGAAATTGTTTTTAGAACAACATTTGTATATTTCCTACTTTTGATCAATTTGTTTGATCAATTTGTTTTAATGAAATTGCTATCAGTTGGAAATTTATTGTCATGAATCTCTACTTTGGCTACGTGCCTTGTGTGTAGAAAAGAGTAGATATTTGTGACATGATCTAGGTCCCTCCCTGTCCGACTTTAGACATCAGTTGGACATTTTCCAACCGTCGGGGGTGTCAGTTGGAAATTTCTCTTGCAAAGTTTGAGGCCAGTCTAAATGATAGATATTCTAGCCACGTCCCCGATCCAAAATCTTTCAATCACGCCATTACAATCGTGCGATAAACTGACAACCGGAATACAAACATGCATTATTATTGTTATGTATATTATCTCATACCAAGCATGCACCCATATGCTTGTGACATACACAACGACAATAGTCTTAATTTGTTACTGGTACTTAGTTCAATCATTGCAAGTTCTTAATTTCACAATAAGTTTATTGTTAACCTCGATTTAGGAGAGTATATATACAAATGATAAATATATACATGTTATATAAATATGCATGCAAATGTTATACTAATCACAATATTAATCATACTGTGTTTATGCTATCTCACACGCATGCGGCCAGGTTCTGACATTTTTCAAGTTTTAAGTGTTAGTGTGGTCGGTGATAATCTAGAGGATTTAGAAATGGGAAGGCATACACAGAGGTGCCCGAATATCAGTTGCGCTTTTAAAACCTGATTAGCAATATCACATGCGTGTGATCGAGCAAAATAAAATTTCCAAATAAACTATTTACTGGACATCAAAGTTGAGTATAACATTCTCGAGTGAATTTAGACAACGGTTTCAGACATCGAATTCACCAATATAATATGTATCAAAAGTGAGTTATTCTCATTTTGATGTGGAAAGTTAATTGAAAAGAGCAAGTAAATTAAATTAATATTTAGTTATTGTACATGTATATACATGTATCCACTTTGAGCCTCTTCAGAGTGGATAACGTAAAACAAATGTTTACTATAAATTTTTCTGACCTACATGTACCACTAACTAAATTCCTTAACCATGTGTTACGCCAGCTTTTGAAGTAATGACTACTTTTGAAGTAGTTCTCCACTTTTGAAGTAAAAACGCCAGCTTTTGAAGTACCTCACCACTTTTGTAATAAAATCGCCAGCTTTTGTAGTAAAGTGAGGTCTCCGCTTTTGAAGTAAAAAACGCCAGCTTTTGTAGTAAAAAAAACTAGGTCTCCACACCTGTAATCGACCATACGAGTGTGATGTGGTTTGAATAGCTTTCAGTCATACCAACAAGAAATCAGTCAATCGCCCATACACGTGTGACATGTACCAAAAAGCACTTAGTGAATCCGGTTGCGTGACAAAAGAATACACACCGGTAATCGACCATACGAGTGTGACGTGGTTTGAATAGCCTCCAGTCATACCAACAAGATAAATCAGTCAATCGCTTTACACGTGTGACGTGTACCAAAAGGCACTTAGTGAGTCCGGTTCCGTGACAAAACAATCCACACCGGTAATCGACCACATGCATGTGATGTGGTTCGAATAGCCTTCAGTCATACCAACACAAGATAATTTACAGCGTCATCGCCCATACAACTGTGACGTGTTCCAAAAGGCATTAGTGGGTCCGTTTCCCTGCCTAAGCTTATTAACACACATAGGTGACCAATCATACGAGTATATACGATTGTTCCCAGTCAGCCTGACAACCCACATCATTGAATGCCATTACAAGTGCGACCTTTGTCAGAAGAAGTTTGATGTGACATTGAGTGAGACAAGACGTTTTGTCAGTCCAGTAACATGCAACATATATAGTTCATCGAAATTAGGTGATGTAGTAGTTCCAACGGAACATAGTTGGTATATTTGGCCTCACTTTTAATTGCATATTCATACCCTCGAAATTAGGTGATCCGCCGACGCTTTAGGGATAGCAGAAAATGTTCGGTTTATTAGCTTCGTCTCTATAAGGCGACATTAACAACAAATTTCGATCATTGAAATTATGTCACATAACCGAAGTATTAGAACTACGTCAAACGTGGCCAGCTATAAAACACGGGGTCCAGTAATGTGTTGTGTGGAAACCATTGGGTTCACATATCCTCTGATGATTGAGTATATAAAATAACGGAGTCGATGGCGTTATGTCGCTATACAGGGAAAGTTAAACTTTCAAATCTCAATGTTCTTGACGCCAAAGGTTCAGTCTCCTTTCAAAATTTATTCAACACAATATACGAATACAAATTATTTTATTGTCAATTTTCAGTCACAGCAATATATAATGAAACGCATAACAAAATTAAGAATGAATGGAACGATGTTGTTGATACAGTTAAATAATAATTAGTCAACTTTATCCTTAACCTCCCCTTGGACGCTATATTTCTTGAATAGTTATGTATAATATTGTATAGCTTGATCCCTTATCGCCTCTCATCTACATCAACAATTCTGCTATCTAAATCTTTTTTGTTTATTATGGTCAATAAATTAAATCAATATTCTATCATGAAGACAATATATGATGGTATACATATTTACTATTGCTATGTTGCACCTATCAATTGGGGTCAGACTAAGTGGTGTACTATATACAGGGAAGGTTGAGGTGTCTCGTTGACTGATAACTTAACATAAAAACAATGATAAATTATTTTGAGATTTCTCAGAACACAACAAAACACACATACCAAAACACAATATATGTAGGTACATATTCTAGTTGGTAGTCTATATTGTTAATGGTCACTGATCCGAAATATTGCATGCACTTATATTTCAGCAATTAGTTTAAATCTTGAAGTGTGTAACCGGCCGAATCTTGGAAGTAAAACTTTGACATTTCGGCCTCTAAAGGCGGAAACGCGTGCGGGAAGCGACCGACGAAAAACCAAAAATCTACACTTCGGCGTCTTTAGGCCGCGGCAGGCGAAACAGGCGCTCGTGTTTCGTTCTCGACCGAGGGTCCCACGGCACCGAGGCTAAAGATGGCCGAAAAGAGCTTTGCTTAGGGCGAAGTCGATGTGTCGTTCTTCGTTTGACCACAGATGGGATGTCCAAGCTATATATAAGGCGATGCGTGCGCGCGCGCGACCGGCCTCTCTCGAAAATGGCGATCCGGCGAGGCGGGCCAACTCGGCCGGGAAAGTCTTATAATTTTAGTAATATACCAGATCTCTAAATCTACCAGCCATGCAAATTCGTCCACTGATTCACGTTTACTGAAGCCAAAATATAATAAATCAAGTTCACAGTTCACCCAGAAACATTCCTCAAGCCTTTTGGTACACGTCACACGTGTATGGACGATTGACTGTGATTTGTCTTGTGATAGTTTAACTGAAAGCTATTCAAACCACGTTACACTCGTATGGTCGATTACCGGTGTAGATTCTTTTGTCACCGAACGGACTCATTAAGTACCTTTTGGTACACGTCACACGTGTATGGACGATTGACTGTGTGATAGTTTAACTGAAAGCTATTCAAACCACGTCACACTCGTATGGTCGATTACCGGTGTGTATTCTTTTGTCACGCAACCAGACTCACTAAGTGCCTTTTGGTACACGTCACACGTGTATGGGCGATTGACTGTGTGATTTCTCTTGTGTTGGTATGCCTGAGGGCTATTCAAACCACATCACACTCGTATGGGCGATAGCGACAATGTATTATCGGGTTGACTCTGTCATGAAAATCGTTCAGCGCCCGTCAAAATGTATTGAGTCAGTTTACTTCAAAAGCTGTAATTTTGTTATTACAAAAGTGGAGACCTACAAAAGCTGGCGTGTTTTACTTCAAAAGCGGAGACCTCACTTTACTACAAAAGCTGGCGATTTTATTACAAAAGTTGTGAGGTACTTCAAAAGCTGGCGTTTTTACTTCAAAAGTGGAGACCTACTTCCAAAAGTGGTCAGTTACTTCAAAAGCTGGCGTAACAACCATGACAACAAAAAGCAATTATTAATAGGTTCAATTAGATTATCAAAGAAAGAATATACGCCACTGAAGTATTCCAGTCAATCTCCCTTGCAGGTAGATGTTATATGTTATGCACATCAATTTGAAAGCATGCGATATTTTAAAGGAGACAAGTTTTGTAATACAGCCTTACGGTTTTGACATACAAATATTGTTAGTAAAATGCTTAAATTTTCCATTTTGTGTTGTTAAATCTATGTATCATGGTTCGGATATATCGATATTCCGGAAGATTCGTCCATATAGTTTAACGACCTTGATCAACGCATCTTGCATATTGACCGGACAGTCCTTTATTGATGCAGTAGCGCATTGTAAAATGATATGTGCCGGAACGAATTGTAAAAACAGTTTTAAAAAATACAGCTTTACGGTTGTGACATAGCCAGTAATTGGGTACCGTTACAGTATTCTCGACGCTACCTGGTATGACCGAGACCCCGATAAAAAATCATTCAATCACGCCATTACAATCGTGCGATAAAACTGACAACCGGAATACAAACATGCATTATTATTGTTATGTATATTATCTCGTACCAAGCGTACGCCCATATGCTTGTGACATACACAACGAAAATAGTCTTAATTTGTTACTGGCACTTAGTTCAATCGTGGCAAGTTCTTAATTTCACAATAAGTTTATTGTTAACCTCCATTTAGGAGAGCATATATACAGATGACAAATATATACATGTTATATAAATATGTATGCAAATGTTATACTAATCACACTATTAATCATACAGTGTTATGTCATGTCACACGCATGCGGCCATGTTCTGGCATTTGTATGTGTTAGTGAGGTCGGTGGTAATCTAGAGGATTTAGAAATGGGAAGGCATACACAGAGGTGTCCGAATATCAGTTGCCATTTTAAAACCTGATTAGCAATATTACATGCGTGTGATCGAGCGAAATAAAATTTCCAAATAAACTATTTACTGGACATCAAAGTTCAGTATTTCTGACCTACACGTACCACTATCTAAAATTCCTGAACCATGACAACAAAAAGCAATTATTAATAGGTTCAATTAGATTATCAAAGAAAAAACATACGCCACTGAAGGATTCCAGTCAATCCCCCTTCCAGGTAGATGTTATATGTTATGCATAGCAATTTGAAAGCATGCGATATTTTAAAGGAAACAAGTTTTGTAACACAGCCGTACTACCATTTTCTGTTGTTAAATCTATGTATCATGGTTGCATGGATATATCGATATTCCGGAAGATTCGTCCATATAGTTTAACGACCTTGATCAACGCAATGAACGCATATTGCATATATATCTGACAGTCCTTTATTGAGGCAGTAGCGCAGTGTAAAACAAGTTTTAAAATATACAGCCTTACGGTTGTGGCATAGCCAGTAAATGGGTACCGTTACAGTATTCTCGACGCTACCTGACATGCCCGAGTATTTGGTGTCGATTAAATTTTGTGAGATATGACAATTATCCCAAGAAATATTGTCACTATAAAATGCTTAAATTTTCCATTCGTGTGGTTAAATCTATGAGTTTCCAACTTGAAATTTCCCGCTTCCATTGAACCACTCACATTTCTGTCATGGATGTAGAGAGAATCATTTGTATAATTATATCAGTTCAGTGTGAGATAAACACAGAACCGCATATGTGTGTTACCGGTCAAGTGGGAAATGACATAGTCGTGATATGGCCTAGCGGCTGAAACGACGTTAAACCCTCAAGCAAACAAAGTTACCTGTCAATAGGTTATGAGATGCATGCGATTTTGTGTATAATTATCTTTCGTACCGAGCGTGCGGTATTGATATAGTGGCAGGTGCGTCCCTATGCTTGCGACATGCAATGTGATAACAGTCCACACATCTGTTAATTGCTCCTATTAATTCATGGCTATTTCTTAATTTCACAGTGCGTTTCAGAGTTGTTGATATTCCCGGAAGTTTGTCCGTATGCATGCTTGCTACATGTAACAGAGTGTTACACCAAATACACGTAACAGGGGTACGCGCCGTTCTGCTAAGTACGCTCACCCAACTACTCTTGTGGATCTAAATAAGGATACATGTATGCTTCTATGTCCACCCTGTACTCTTATACTTGTATGCTTAATTATGTTTTTAATTTGCTGCCCTATATAGCAGGGGGGGGGGGAATTCTTCCGGCACGTATGCCGGGGTGGGTGGGTGGGTGGTCAAAGCCACCAACAAGCAATTTTTTTCCGCAACTAAAAAAAAAATGTCCTGCTTGTTTTTTTAGTGTTTTGGCAATGGGTTGGGCTTCAAAACCACTTTGAATGAGAGAAATAATGTAATTCTAACTGGTAAACTGACTGCAGGCAGTTATCGTGTTGTATTTTGTTGCAAAGTTTGAAATCGAAGATGGCCGCTGGCAGCCATGTTTTTTTGGCCGAATGACCTCAAAATGACTCATTCCTATTAACATGTCCATGTTAACATCCATGATAAATAGTATGCACATAAATCCATATACAGCTGTTTACAGTGAATTTCCCCCCGCAAATCTCTGTTTTAGTGTTAAAAGGGGGGGTGGGTGTCAAAAAATGGTCGGAAAAAAACTGCCGAAAACGGAAAAAAATTTGGCGGTGGGGGTGGGTGGTACAAAAAATGATCGAAAGGGAAAAAATGCCATACGTGCCTGAAATATTTTTTTCCGACCCTCCCCCTGTATATATAGTGTGTATTTGTGTCCGTATGTTTTATTTAAACTGTGGGATTGTCAGGCAGACTATATATACTAAAGGCCAATCAGAATGGATTATTTACTCAGATCAAGAAATGATGTTGCTGTTTGGTAAAACCTATTTTCGACAAAACATTTCTGAATTTGGGACATTTATATGATTGACATAATAGAGCTTTCCAGGCTGACTTTATGCTATGTTGGGAATTGCTACCGTGTCACCCCCGTATACTCGTATCGACATTGGCAGAATTATCCACCCTGTACTCTTATTCCGCACTGCATGTATGCTTATTTAGACCCCGCGAGGGTACCTCCAATTTATGCACAGAAGCATTGGCAGCTCAGATTTGAATCATGCACTGAAAGTGCTGGGATAAATTGATATTCCGTGACTATATGTACGATTACGAATATATCAATCCAAGTTGTAACATGGTATTTTAGTTTGATGACACAGACATTTCTCCGAGTGGTCTAGCACATGTAGTACCCTGTACGTAACATCCTATAATTATTGTAATATTGAACTTAATGATCAACTTGGTGGTTGCTCCATTACGTGTCACGTACGATCATATTATATAGTACATAAACTCCCTATAATTCAGGTGGTGTAGTCCATCTCCATGGTACAATGGGTGGAACAAATATAGGATTATTCTACTATTTGCACAAGGGCGATCTAATGAGAGATATATTAATTGCGCTTAAGTGCAATATGGATGTAATTTCGCTTATGTGTAATAAGGAATGTCTTATTACAATTAAGCGCAATAAGAATATTCCTTATTGCACAGGAATATCATATTGTGCTTAAGCGAAATAAGGTATCTCTAACTTCGCTTAAGCACAATAACTTAAGGAATTTTCTTATAATACCCATAATTCTGCTGTGGTTAAGTGATCAATTACTTTGGACAATACTGTATGTAGATGGAGTTAAACTCACATCAGTGTTTTGGGATTTGGACCTTGACTTCGGACCTTTGGTTTTTAACGCAACAAATGTGCGTACACCTTATACACAAATTTCTTATGTAGCCAGAGTTTTTCTTGGATAAGATGAGTTTGAAGCCTGCTTACATTTCAAAATGTTGTCAGTTTTGTATTGTCTGCAGCAGAACTCGGCGTGTTGAAGCAAAAGTCACAAGAGATAAAATGTGTATGTAACGAGACTATAATACAAATGAAAAAATAAATTGAGGGAAGGGTGGGCGATACAGGGAACTAAGGGTTGAACCGATATAAATTTGTAGACGATAACGACCAATGTTGACATATTATTCAGCTCAACTATACTGTTGAAACAAGGCTATAAAATAGGGTGTGGGTGTCAGAATCTTAGTTATCTCTATATACTTGTGTGCCAGAATTGTCATTTATGGACTTCTATAGTGGCACGGGATAAGATGTTGGGTTGGTTATATGGACTCGGAGAAAAAGGGGTTCGTATCGATGAACTGACAAAAATTAGTGGAGCGATGTTGCCATGTAATGAATCGCGACTGTACTAAAACAGCAATGATATAAAATTGGGGGGGGGGGGGGGGGTCTAATATTATCTCTATCTCTATAGATGGCACCAGGATTATATAGAAAGGAATAGCAATTGATATACGTATACGGTATACTATAGTAATACCATAGACATATAAGTACAAGTATCACGTTTTCAATGCAATACCGGATTCGACATCAAGCGTGAATGCTTATATGAGTCGTTTCCGGGAATCAGTGTTAAAAAAAGGAAAACAAAGAATGCTCAATGGCCACGGGGAGTTAAATAACGGGGAAGTTTAGGACGGGTACCATGAATTAACTCATTGAAAAACAAAGAATGCGTTGTCTGTCGTTCCTAGGGAGGGGGGGATTTTTCATAAAAAAAAAGAATTAAATTATAAAAAAGCATTAAATTAAATTAATAATTAAATAAATATTAAAAAATTCCAAAAAAACATAAATTAAATTTAAAAAACATTAAATTAATACTAAAAACATAAATTAAATTTAAAAAACATTAAATTAATATTTAAATATATTTAAAAAAATATAAATAAAAACAAAATAATTTTAAAAAATGTCATGTTTCGAACAAACGCCGCCGGTGGCGGGCTAACATGCTAGTCTACTATATATTTTGAGAACTCCGTATATGTGTGTTTATGTGGGTACTTCATAGAATCGAAAACGCGTGGACAGATTGAGCTCAAATTTCGTATATAAGTGTAGAAACCCACGGGTATCGTCGACGTCGCATTTTGGACAAGCACTGAGCACTGATTCTCCACTCCAATCATCAAAATCACAGCAAACGCCACTTCGGGGGTTAAGGCATCAACGATCTCTATATTGACAATATTCGGAATTGTTAACAACGAACGCTCTTTATTGCAATCGACATTGCTAAACGACTACCCCCATGCATACGAAATACAGATGAGAAACGCGATTTGCAATTATCTCGATTAAAAAGGCAGAATTGATCTAAGAAGCGTTTGTTTACAATTCAATGCAACCTTATCGCTCGAAATATTATGCAGAGTCTAAGAAGCGTTTGTTTACAATTCAACGCAACCTTATCGCTCGAAATATTATGCAGAGAGATTTCACGACGGGATTAATTTTACTGTCCGCTCTTTTCGGGGACTACGGGGAAGTTTACGACGGGTACCATGAATTAACTCATTGAAAAACGAAGAATGCGTCGTCTGTCGTTCCTAGGAAGGGGGGGGGGGGATTTCATCGGGTCAATTTTTCCGCCAGAAAAAGGCACAATTAACTCATTGAAAAAAAAAAAACATAAATTAAATTTAAAAAACATTAAATTAATATTAAAAAATAAAAAATAAATTAAATGTTAACAAATAATAAAAAATAAAAATAAAAACCAAATAATTTTAAAAATGTCATGTTTCTGACCAACCACGCCAGTGTGGGGCTAACCTGCTAGTTTACCGTATAAAGCCTCGCCACGAGTAAACCTTCGGCTTTAGGACGATTGAAACAGACATGACTAAGTTGCGCCTGAACACTAGCTATCACATCCACTTATCAAATGTTTTTTTATCTTGATGTCTGATTTTTTGACAAATTTCCCCCCTTTGATTTTCGTTGGAATTTGCCAAAAGTTTGAACCCACCTGAAGCTGGGTCGATTTTGGGCATGTTGCTTTTATAGTAGAGTGGTCAAACTTTGGAGTCGTACCTACAGGTCTGGTTTGGTCTTACAACCCGGGAATGGTCCCACCGCTTTTCCGGGCCTGGTTTCACCCTCTCCTGCGCTCCAGCTCATCCAACAGCCATTTTCCTTCATTAAGGAGAGAAATTTATTATTTTGGACATTCAGGGGTCGGTAACTCTGTCAATTGACAATTTACAAAATATTCACGGCATCGTTATCGGTGTACAGTGTAGACTTTGACATGTAAGTTTGGTCGCAATCGAAGGGACTTTATTTTTTACGACTTTGAACACCGTTCCCACACTCCCCGGGTAATAATCGGACAACGTCCATTTTGTGGAACTGAACCACGTTTAAGTTGCTCTACACCATAACACTTGTCCCGTTCCGCTGCCTCAATGCGTTCCAGATATACTCTATAATTGTCGATAAATGTGAGAGGCCGGTTTAAGGGCCATAACTCCATAAATCTGGCACGGACAAAACTCGCAATGCCTCAACTGCCGATTCCCGTGGGAGTTGTACACACACAGAAAATTTCAGCATTCTATATTCAGCGGTTCCTGAGATTAAGCGTTACAAACTTACTCAGAAAAATAATAATACAGAATAATAATAGAGAACAATGGAGAAACGTTAAATGAAATAAACCGTGTTTTTATGAAATAACTTACGAAACCCGTGAGCAAATCGCGGACAATGTGCTTATTCCGCTACGAGCATGTCCGGATGCATGGGGTGAAAACTCATACTGTACACAACATTGTAAAATGACATTTTTATTATCCATCTGTATGTTTATCCAGATTTTTGGAATAAATCCTTTGTTGTTATTTTTGGTATTTGTCGGCATTTAATTCTCTGTAAAAGGCTGTATTTTGATCATCAGAAAGCATGATTTGGAAAAGGAAACACGGAAGTGAGATAACAAAAACTCAAGGCGGAAGTGAAAGGTCTGCTAAAATCAATCAGTGTTGCGCGCATCACAATTTCACCGATTCATTTCGCAATAGAGTTAATTCGTGACGTCACGGAGTCCCAATAAAAAGTGACATTGTACAGTCGGGAGTCCAATATGACTTTCGGGAGTCCAATATGACTTTTTCCAGGACTATCACGTGGCGGCTTTTGCCCAATCGGAAATAGTGTTAGTTAATGGATGGATATTAATAACTATTCTGGTAGGTATGTGAAATGAGTGAGTTTGTACTGCACTGTGTGTGCTTGGAGATTTTCTTGTCTTATTACGTCAGATGGGGGACAAAACAATGTGTCTCCCTGGTCAGGGTGATTTGACGCCCGATAAGGGCTTGGGCCAATCACATGCGGGAAAATATGGAGTAGGGTAACACTACAAAATAAACTTCTGAAATAATTTTAGACAGGGCTATATTTCATTTTAGGAGTTTGTATATATAGGTAATACACATATGCAGATAGGTTATTTTCGTGCGCACAACAAACCTTAACAAGTGATCATTACTTGCATTAACAAATATGCCATGTAATGGGTGAGTTCATTCATTACAGAGTGCGTATCTTTATTTTCATGTTGGTTATCATCTTAATTGTGTTATGACTTAGCAAATGACAATATCATGCAAGTGCTGCTGACAGCATGTGTTATTGTCATACAAATTATCCATTATACAACATAATTCTGGGCTAACGTTTCGTATATATATATATATATATATATATAATTTTCAAACTGTATATATATATATATATATAATTGACGTTATCGTGGTTGTTTAATTTACTCATTCTGTAACAATACACTTCTTCCACCCATGTTCATGTATTAGTTATATGTTACATGTACATGTTCACAGTTCTTTATGAACTATTGTAGATATGACTTGCATAATCATAGTTAATAGAACTGTAACCGAAGCTGCTAGCTATGATAACATATACACTGAAACCGAATTTCGACGTGATCTGTCGCGGAACATAAAATAGGGGTGAAAATCACGTGAATTCCGGTCCTGTATTACTCTCGAATGGACCTATCCGTAGGTACCGCCCTAATTTCAATTATAGCCAATCAGCCGATAGCTTAATCGCCGAAGCGACATGTGCCTGCATAGTGACATGAAAGACGCCACAAGCGACTCTTTAACAACCACCATTGTAAGCCTTAGGAAATTTACGAACACGAGAGTAAAAATATGTGTTTAATAGCTAAATTGGTGTTGAAATGTACATGGGGAACATGTCAGGTTGACGAACGATATCTATACACATGTTTTAGTTCGGTTTCCTAAATAAAAAAAGTAACCAATACATCTGTTTACACTGGATTAATCAGTGCCAACGACCACACTCAGATCCAAATGTTATTTGAATTCCAATATTAATACTAGAAATTTTAAACTTCCAATTGGAAGTTTGATACTTCCATATAATTATCATATATATTCCAATCCAAACCCCTTCTCAATCATTACCTTTCCCATAACCCAAACCTTAACCATAACCATACCTATCGACATCCCATCAGTGTTCGCGCTGGACCGAAAAAAACTTTAGCCAAAAGTTTAGCCAAATGAAAATTTTATTAGCCAAATGAAAAAAACTTTAGCCAAATGTTTTTAGCCAAATTAAAAAAAACTATGGCCAAATTAAATCATCGTTTTCTGGTCGGTTCACAATTAATGACTAAAACGTCAAATCTAACAGACACAGGTAAAATACAAAATAAATTAACTAATTTTGATGAACTAGAAATATTTGTATATATATCATTTATTAAAATATTATTAATCTTTATGTGAAAGAGTTATATTTCATTTTAGGACTCTTGTGTAGTATTGGTAGCAGTGTTTTTGCGGATTGAGTTACATTAGGGTGGCGTGGGTTGTGAGTTGTTACGAGTGGAATGACATCGGACTCGGCTTGTCTCTCTTTATCTTTTCTCAATTCTGATTTAGGTGTTTTTAAAGCTTCGTCGATTCCACTTTTTATTAGCTTGTCTGGGTAATGTTGGTCTTGTAAGAAAGAGTGCAGTTCTTGTAGCCGAACATCTCTAATATCAACATCATCTACAATTGTACAGATACGTCTGGCTAGACAATACGGTATACTTCTCTTCGTATGGGAAGGATGGCAGGAATTAAAATCCAAGTATTGATGAGTATCTGTACTTTTATAAAATATATCGGTGGTGATGTGTTGTCCAGATTTATTAATTAGAACATTATTAATGTGTATATATATTATTTCCTGCATTAACCGATCTATTTTAGTCACTAGAATGTAATAAATGTGGGAAATTACTAGATTTTATTTGAGCAATGAAGTGTGTATGTTGCTTTAACGAAAGGCGTGGCGGCAGAGTGGATGCGCTATCGTGTTCAGCGGAATCCGCACCTCCATCTTTGGTAAAGCTATTCAATATCTGGAATGGTCAATATTGGAAATGACTGACACAGCAACAGTTGGACACCACATGTAGGTTGAAATTGTTGTGATAGTCTGGTTTTCCAACATATATTTACCTAATATAGAATATTTGACTAATATCACCTTTTCAGTAAACTTTCCGGACTTAAACCGGGGATGTTGCTTTGGAAATTGCAAAAAGATGGAAATATCAGTTGGAAAATTCCGAGCCAATGGCGATCTGCAAATGAAATTTCCCAAAGTTGGGACTTTTGATGTGGGTCCAGGCCGCAGCATTGTTTGAATTTCCAAGGCGGAGAACCCAAACTTTGGTCATTTCCCCGCATGGCTTTAACCGTTAGAAAACCACATCAAAGGTTTGAATATATCCCAATCTGTGCAACGCCGGATACCATTCTCGACTCCCCGACTTTTGACCTCTTAGATCTTAGCCGGGTAACCTGCTAGTGATAGATTACTATTATATTATTTTAGCCACTTCTCAAATTTGGTATTTTCTGTTGTGATAGTCAAACACGTATGCCTATGCATCTAAGAGTGGTAAACTAATTGTGAACTGTAAGATATTCATTGCGGTACTACACATAATTATCACCCTATACTTATTGTAATATCGAATCACATAGTGTGGTTGCTCCACTACACTCTTAAACGTTTTGGTGTTTTAAAATACCAAATTTGGTTTTGAACTTTGTCCCATATATGTAACCAAATTAGGTTTTGATCAAAACCAAATACCAAGCGCCAACTGGTTTTGAACAAAACCAAAATTGGTTTTGATCAAAACCAAATTGCATGAATATTTGGTTTCGATCAAAACCAAAATTGGTTTTGAACTTTTGTCCCATATATGTAACCATTAGGTTTTGATCAAAACCAAATACCAAGCGCCAACTGGTTTTGATCAAAACCAAAATTGGTAATGAGCTTTTGTCCCATATATGTAACCAAATTAGGTTTTGATCAAAACCAAATACCAAGCGCCAACTGGTTTTGATCAAAACCCAAACTGGTTTCATATATGAAACCAATTTTGGTTTTGGTTTTAACCAAAAAGTTCCTTTTTTGCACAATTTATTGATAAATGTGCCATACAACATACTTATGCAACCTTTAAGGGTACTGTACACAAAATCCACCCATTTATTGTACCATATCCATAGTCAACAAAATATATGCAACACATGAATGAATTTGGTTTTCCAAGTTTGACATGTAAAATTATAATAAAAATAAATTTATGACTCAAGTCATAAATTGATTTTCATTATAATTACCAATCCATTGATATATTAAAGGGCTAATTAGAAAAAGACTTTGGACAGTCTAAAACAGATTCCACCAAATTCCATTTCCAGAACAAAAATTCAGCTGATCACTTGCATACTACAGGCTATCAAATTTCTATATTATGGCTTTCATACCCTCCCACAAACATACATGTACATGTATATGGGTTCTTTTTGCCAATTGGTCAAATCTTAAATTATACGAAAACCCATTATTTTTGATGGTTTCTACCATAATAATGTTGGTTGCCAAGTAAACAGAAAATAAACGGTGACCATGTAATTCTTTTGTTTACGGTTATCACTTATTTACTGTTTACACAGTCCTGAAGTTATTATGATAGAAACAGTTGGTACGCAAACAGTCAAGTGTTTCACACATAATTTTGTGATTAATTTTCCAAGTGTGCATGCTGGCATACAAGTCCAGAGTCCGACAAGGATATGTATTATCCCCTCTATTATTCAAGATATTTATTGATGACATTGATGGCATCTTTGATGATAAATGTGACCATTGTCTATCGGGTCTAGCAAACTAAATCACTTATTATTTGCGGATGATTTAGTGCTATTGTCAGAAAGTCCGGAGGGACTTCAGCGGTCATTAGATAGCTTACAGTCTTACACAAATATGAACGCTCTCTCAGTCAATCCTGATAAGACCAAACTAGAAAACCCAACTTTAACAAAAACTTCTTCCTTGCTGGAAATCAATTGGAAATTGTTAACGAATACACATATCTTGGAATAACCTTTGCAAACACGGGAAAATTCATACAGGCAGTGGATAACCTGAGCGTCAAAGGGCGAAAGGCTCTCTTTTCAATAACACATGCATGTGCTAATAAAGCACCACTCCCTCTTAAAACGTCCCTTAAACTATTTGACAAATTAATTAAACCCATCATCTTATACGGAAGTGAAATTTGGGCAACAGGAATAACTAAACAAAATTATGATCGTTATTCGTGTGAAAAAGTTCATGTATCACATTGCAAACATATTCTCGGAGTTGGAAAATATGCATCTAATTCTGCTGTTCGAGCTGAACTAGGAAGCTATCCGTTATATATTGATGCATTGTATAGAATGGCTACCTACGCGGTTAAAATTACCTCACGTTGCACGAGCAAGTTATTGCAAGACGCAGTTATTGAACAACTTAACGGAAAAACTGGTAGTTCCATCTTCAAAAGTTTAGAATCGTATGGGTTTACTATAAATAGAGATGAGAGTAGTAGCGTCCTTCTGAGTAGTCTGATTTCGTTCAAACGACAGCTTCAGAAAAACCATGTTATATATTTTCGAGTCAGTATGCTTGATAGCGCTTCTAAATCCGGCAAAAACAAGCTAAAAACATATAGGCGTTTCAAACGAAATTTTGAGTTAGAACCCTACCTTATTCACACAGCTTCCCAATCTGACCGTACAATGTTTACGCGACTGAGAATAAGTAATCATTCTCTTGCTATTGAAAAAGGTAGACATACGCAACCGAAAAAGACACCTTTACCATTACGGCTGTGTGTGTTCTGTGAAGACAAAATCGTGGAAGACGAAAGGCACTTCTTAATTGACTGCCCCCATTATTCCACCCAGCGTAGTGAATTACTAAAACTAATGGAGGGAAGTTTTATTAATTTTCGACTGATGAGTAGATGGGACCAACTGAAGCATATATTAGATAATGACCTTACACAACATTGTGCGAAAGTTTGCAACATAGTCAGGAGGTTTTTCGAGTGCAGATTGAACAATACCTAAATATTATTATATAATGCATATTAAGTTACATGACTGAGTGATGTTATTATTATACAGTGTATGTTTGTTCATGTACCACATTAATATTATATCTATGTATGGCAACCTGTCCCAACCAAGGGACGTATTTTGCTTAATAAATTCTATTCTATTCTATTCTAGAACTAAATTCCACAAGATGCTGCAAGATGTGGAAAATTGCATGTAAAATTTCCCGAAATCACAAACCTCTTTATAGGTCTATTCTACCATTTAAGTGCCATCAGTAACCTTAAATTAAGGCATGTAATTTGCCTGCACATGTGAGGGCCACCCCATTCATGAATCATATCATAAGCAACTTAAATTAAGAGTCGAAGATGAAGTAAATTGTCCAAATGACATAATTGTTTGCATCAATGTTGAATGATGTTTTAAGATAAACATCAATGAAGACACAGTGATATTTTTTTGAAATTAAACTTTAATTCAAACATATCCAGGAGGAATAATTGTCATCCTAGCCATTCCTCCACAGCAGCGTATATTCCTGATGTCTGTGCACACCTCACCATCGCAACCATTGCAATGAATTAACACTTAATATATAGTTCATCACACCCTTCTTATATTGAACATTCCCAAGAATGACAGCTCATCTGTTTTACACCTGTCATGCAGTAGAAATTTAAAGATCAGCAAACTCCTTTATATTGGCATCTGATGAATATAGCAGCACTTGACAGCATAGCATGTTACTAACTTCCCACAGGCTGCACCACACTTGTATATTGTGGTGCAATATTTATGAATGAAGAGTTGACGAATAACATATTGTATCTGCACAGATAACACACATGCCTCCTCTGTATGCTGTGCACATTCTGATACTAAAGTTTCCAATGCCAGTGAAAGAACATACTCTGAAAAGAAATGCATAAAATACTATGTTTAGGAAAAGTCAGATTTAAAGACATGTATTGCAGACTTATTTCATTGAATACTAAAAGCATTGTTAGGGCATGGTAAAATATGCCCATGGCAATTCCAACAAAAGGCCTTTAACTCTGGTGAAATTGACGTGCTGAACCAAAACTCAAACTGGACCACCTGTATTTTGTACATTAAAACACACACATTTCAAATTTCGTTCAACTCAGTTGAGACTATCTAAAGTTACCACCTGACATCTGGAATCCAAAAGCGAACTAACAAACAGAGATGCAGCATAATACATGCCCTTTTTTAAACAGGCATATATGGGTGCATATAAACAATCAGTTAGTATCCAAACACTATCCCCACTGGAATTATGTAGCAAACACCTGAGATTAAGAACTAAAATTCCAACCATATCCACTGTAGCATTTCAGAGAATACAACGGTTGAACCACGCACAAATGTAAACATTTACTACTTTATTCAGGGCACCTTATTGAGTATAAACATTACTGAAAAGATTGTCCCAATACTATTATACTAGTCACTGAGTTTAATTTGTTTATAACAATGATGTTGTTTTCTGACTATTTGGATAACTTATTTTGATTGTTTATTATTCAAGAGCAGGTCCGGGAACACCTCACTGGATTGTTTCACATCACTTTAATTTGTCTTTAAAAGCACATCAGGTTATTGAATATTTACCAGGTCATTTATAAGGCTATCATGGCTATGGTTTATATAGTGTCATCAGAATTATGTGAATTAAAGTGCAAAATGCGACTATTCTCCCCCCAATTGCCCCTGTTTTTTTAATCTCCAGTTACCCTTCACAGGTATTATTTTATTTAGTCTTATTCCATACCATGACACTTAGAAGTACACAATCTGCTAGACATTATTTGTTTGGACTCTTTTCCATAGGTAGGGAATTTAGACATAAATTCAACAAACATACAACATAAGGCTTTTTGTTAAAGGTGCACAATCTGATCTGATTGTCCCCGGATCATCCAGTTACAACATGAACAACGGAAATTTACACCGAAAGCCAATAATCATCCAACATTACTTCTCATCATGTTATCTTCCGAAATTGATTTGCGATGACCTTGCGAGACCTCTCAATATCTTGTGTATCTGCATATTTCTAGAAGAAGTCAGTGGAATGTTTGGTAGGCTGACAAATAATCGAGGTGGATAAAATTAACATATTTGATAACTCAGAGCTTTGAGGGATAGGATCCTCAACTCAAATAAAATATTATTTAAACCCGAAGCTGAAGAAATAGTAATTTAGGGGGCGTCAAATCAGATTATACATCTTCTAAGTGATGCGTATTTATATAAAAACTTAGTTGTAAATTGAATACATCCAAGTTCCAACTTTGGTCCAGTGTATGTCGTCCAGTCAATTTACTTCCACAGCAAGCCTTCTAGCTGACCGTCCTCTATAAAATATAACATACAGGTCTTATAAAATGATATCAACAAGCCTTGAAATAGTGTGTATGTCATTTGCAGAATGAGGTCCCCAGAGGAAGAATTTAGTTATGGTACCCCACATAGTGGGCTAGCATCACCAAATTCACCATCTGTGAACCTCTCCAGAGGGTGTATTTGGTGATGCTAGCCCACTGTGCGGGGTACCATGAATAAATTCACCCTCTGGGGACCTCATTCTGCGAATGACAGGCACACTCCATTTCAAGGCTTGGACATGCACTAGTATATGAAATGACATGTACATCTATAGATTTACTTAAAATATCACATATTGTTCTGGATATAAATCTTTTCAATGTACTGGCCACGACATATAGGATTTTAAACAAAGAAAACATTATTGCAGGCATGTCATACATGTAGCATGGTTTGATGACAGGTGAAATACCCATCATGGGTGGGGGTGTGAGTAATCACATTCTTCATGACTTCGGGGCGGGCGGCCTTCATTTAGGTTATAGTTTAGAAATAACATTTATCAAATTATGATAATTTCCTCGAGAAGATACTATTATATAGTATAGCATAATTATTATATGAATGTGATATTATTCACACAACACGCTTTGTGTCGGAGAAAATGCAAGTCGAGCAAAAAGAGCAGTGAATTGTTTATAAGCAGAGTCACGATAATGCATCGTTTCCTTATATTTAGATTTGTGTTTGGTACATCTACAACTTACAACTCACAATATTATCATAGTAAATTCCTTATTTGGTCTGTATTACCATATTTTGGTTAAGAGAGAATCCTAACTGGATAAGGGGGGGGGGCTCGGAAAATAATTCAGGCACGTATGCTGAGTTTTACTTTTCGACCCTAGTTGGCACTCACTCACCCCCACATCCAAATTGTTTTTCTGTTTTCGGCAGTTTTTTCGACCATATATGGACACCCAACCCCCCTTTTATCACTAAAACAGAGATTTGCGAGGGTGGGGGGGGGGGGGAATTCACTGTACACAGCTGTATATGAATTTATGTGCATTCATGGATGTTAACATAACATGTAAATAGGAATGTGTCATTTTGGGTTCAATCGGCTAAAAAAAAACATGGCTGCCAGCGGCCATTATGGATTTCAAAATTTGCAACAAAATACAACACGATAACTGCCTGCAGCCAGTTTAGCAGTTAGAATTACATTATTTCTCTTCTTCTAATGTGTTTAACACGTTGAGTGCCACTACGAGTTATCTCGTAGTTCGCAACCTTCGCAGGTTGCCACTACGAGTTATCTCGTAGTGGTTTCCATGTCGTGTAACTGACAAATGGAAGCAGTGGAATAGGTCGATACACCACGAAAACCCGCCTCGGAACATCAGAGCAGTGATTTTATCAAATAAATAGTGTGGCTCCCCTTACATCGTTCAACTGAAGTGAGCAACAACAGCACATATATTCTACTCAAAATGGTCCAGTTGTGAGTGAATACAACGGACAATGTCTCACTGAGTGACCACCAGAGGCAGTCGTGTATGGGCAATTCGACTGGGGTTTTGGTCTTCAATAGACTGACAATGTTCACGCATGCAAACAAAGTCAGGGGTGGATACTCACAATGTACAAACATGCGAAGGCAGTTTCGAGGAATGGTTACATATTTGTGTTTCAACACATTGAAACTTCGCACAACCACCCACACACGTCACACAGGCCTGCCAAATCTGTTCCCTCTCACTCATGTGCGAGTGGACGCATCCAACACAAGATAAGCGGATAATCCATGACGTTATATGCGCGTTGATGCTACCATTATCTCATTAGGGAACACAGCAGTTGTTTTTGTATACACTGTGCGGCTCCATTTGGGGGCTAGGTATTTTATTATTTATAATACAAGTAAAGCAGAACAATTATTTCCCAAAACTACATTTTACCCACTTCTGAACGTGTTGGACAATGGAAAGCGTAGCAATTACCGTACTTTAGACGTCATGCAGTTCACCGAACTGTTCTACTTGCGTAGGTACGGATGAATGATTTTGTGTAGCATAGAGGTTTACAGTAAAGGGTGACTTACTTCCAGACGGATGGATTATATGGAATCGTTACATGTAGCACACTCCTGAATGTTCAGGGATCTATTTGGCTACTGCTGCATGGTTGTTTTAATTTTGTGCTGACAATTCTTCCAACACTATTATTTTGGGTTGTACTTTGGAACCCTATAGCATAGGCCTAAACCAGGCTAAATGGGAGATATCTTACAATACCCGAAACAACAGAAGATGCATGCTTGTAGTCATTCCTGTTTGGACGAAATAAACTCATCCTCACAGGAAACAAGTTCACCCGATTCCACTTCGGATTCGCTGTCTGTAGCATGCATGCTCATATATATAAGTAATTTGCTCCGCCGTGCATCAGCCACAATTTAACTAGATAAGGAGCTATAACCACCACAAGGACTCCCACACCTCAATAAATATGATTACCACCAAAATAACTTGTTTGGGTTACATTCTACTTCATATTTGTTGCTCAAACGTGTCCAATTGTGTCTACGAGATAACTCGTAGTTGGCACTGGTGGTGGGAATACCAAAATTCCTTCCGCCAGTGCCGGCTACGAGTTATCTCGTAGTACTATCAATCGCCGTTTCTGTCATCTAAAGTCGCGACGTCATCCAATTTTTGCTTCATTGAAGCCAAATTATGGTCTACTAAGGGTATCTATCTTGCCACGATTTGGCAAACTGGCGAGATTACTAATTGATTTCTGGCACTCAACGTGTTAAAGGTACTCAATCCGATCAGACGCTCCTAAATTAGTATTTCTTTGGCTTCTGGGTTAAAACATATTTGAATCGAGTCAAGGAACCTACCTGTCAAAGCTCAGCGTGATCAGATATAGATATAGTAAATTATTACCGCTCGAGTTTTCTGTTTAAACTACTTAATAACCCCGAAGCCAAAGAAATAGTAATTTAGGAATGTCTGATCGGATTGAGTACCTTTAAGCCAAATTCATTGCAAAAACAGTCAAAAAACATGCAGGAAAAAGTTTTTTCAGTTGCGGAATTTTTGGTCCCATCGACAACACACCCACCCCGGCATACATGCCCTGAAAAGAAAACACCCCCCCCCCCCCCCCCACCAAGAGAAATGTTTGTCTGATGATTTCCCAATCATGAAGTAATGTGGATTAGCTGGATTACGAACTGACAGCGGGTAGAGTGGGTCGATTACAATATTACAATAAAATTTGGTGTGATTTCAATGTCAACTCAACAGGCTCAGCTGCCCCAATTGAATTTCAACAATTGCGGCAGCCCTCTACTCCTTGCCCGATATGTGGTATAGGCCTGCACTCCCTGTCGCACCACATCTCCACCAATGTGGCCTCATTTTTGTAAGTGCAAGAAGTTTGTAAACTTTGCGCCATTTTTGAATGTTTTCTTTTCGTGGTATTTACAACATGACCAGTGCTACAGTGGTCATGTGACAGCTACGATCGCGCACATTGCCAAGGTCAGGCCACGAATTTCCTGGTAAAATCAAACAGCGCTTGATTGCTACGATTTGGCTACGATATTGTCGTGGGCATGCGCATTGGATGCTTCCTCCTGCGATATTCCCCACTTACGATTTTAATCGCAGCGTGTGCGGTGGCACTTAGCCGGCCCAACCCGGTCTGCCGGGTGCCTCGGTCCTCTGTGCTTTGAACTCTTTCTCACTAAAATAATGGTGTGCTATTACATGAGCCGGGGCAACTCGGCAAACCGAGTTGTCCCATCCTGCCTAATCGGGACAACTGGGTTAGCGGGAACAGCTTGGCTTGCGTAACAGCGAGTCATCCCAACTAGCTGGGATGAAAGTCTGGAACATAAACCCATTTATTGTAACATGATGTGACGTTAGCCAATAAAATGCTCGCATCGTGTGAGTGACATTTAATCACTACCAAAGCCACTCAGTTATGGGCGTGCTGACATTATGTCGTGACGCGTGATTCAAAGACAGCTAGATGATTAACTAGATGCGTGAACGTCAACCGAGTTGTCCCAGCTAACCGAGTTAGAAAACAAGTGAGGGTTTTGATTTGGTTGAGGGTGGCCGGAGAATATGGTAGCCTGATTTTGATGCAGCAAATTAGCACTTCTAGTGTATTATAAACAAACAGCCGGTTTGAGAGTATAATATATAGCTGAATACAGCTAGGTTAGCTGAATACAGCTATTGTAGCTGTATTCTCACATTTGCCAGACCTGTTTGTATGCCGTAATTTTCTGCCTATATGATCTTACCTGTTTGCGTCCGTGGGCATTAAGTAGACACAAGTGAGCTCAGTGGGCTTGCAGCATGTGCTAATTTCATAATTTTCAATAATTCTAAAATACGAATACATGTAATATTTTTTGTTTTGCAATTCGTTGCATGATTAAAATAGGCCGTAAATATCGGGTCCATTCATTGAACGATGCAGGTATGTTGATATACATATTGCATCATACAGCTGATGTTACCATCAGGTTATTATATTCAAAACAATAAATATTCAGTGGGTGGGGGTGGTATAAGTAACCCCTTAGCTTTAGTAAGCCCATCTTTTTGTTATGTCTATGTTGTGACAATTATCTTCATTTTGATTAAATGATTAATTAATGAAATATTATAAAACAGGTCTGGGTGATCCATTTGTGCTTAAGAATAAATGATAATGATTTGTGCTCATTTGTAAATAATTTGTGCTCAAGCGTAAATAATTTGTGATCAAGAGTAAATAATTTGCACTTTTGCGCAAATAAGGAATAACTGTGAAAATGCTTTCCTCTGACACACCTACTGACCTACATTTGGGAGTTCCTTCTCTTACAATTTAGTTAGACCGGTGTCAGAGAAGGTACTAACAGGAAGAATTTAGACAGATTGGTCTAGACTTTTTAGACCGATCGGTCTAATAAAGTACATTCGGTGGTTCGCCCTTATGGGATGCGATTTTAACATGTGTACCTTATTTGCGCTTGAGCATAAATATTATCAACAATTTTTCGCTTCTAAAGTGTAAGTAATTTGTGGATGGCCTCCCATACACCTATTCACCTATACCTGATAAATTGCCATGAATCATGATAGTTTTCAAACGGAATGACAACTTTTTATCAAATAAACCGTCAAATGTCTTTTTTCAACTTTAAGATTTTTTTTTTGGAAAATTTTATGTCTTATATATTGGCAAATTGTCAACATTCAATCTGTTTAGACTGATTGGCCAACAAATTTAGACAGATCGGTCTAAATAAAGATTGATTTTCGATTGAGGTTCACACATATTGGTATGGGAGGCCAAATTCACACTTAAGCGCACTGCCATTACGCTTAAGCATAATAGATGTTCATAGCATTATTACCTTACATATAATGATATCATCTAAGCTAGATATTTGTCAAAAGTTACTAGCATCAGGAATTGGCTGCATCCATTTCAGCTTAATGGGAGTTTTCACATATATATGGAATATGAATTACGCTTAAGCGTAATGACATTGCGCTTAAGCATATATATATAACGACATTACATTTAAGCGTAATGGCTTTACGCTTAAGCGTAATGGCTTTACGCCTAAGTGTAATAAATTATGCTTTGAAAAGCATAATGGAAATCTGAATTACGCTCAAGCATAATGGCTTAATGCATTACGCTTAAGCGTAATTGGATATTAAATGTGAATTCGAACTCCCATACAATATGGGAAATGGTTTTAATATTCACTTCTTATTTGCACATAAGCATAAATATGAAAATTATGATCCTTTTGTGCTAAAGCATAAATCAATTGCATTTAAGCATAAATAATTTGCATTTACGCGTAAGTGATTTAGCCTTAAGCGTAAATAAGGAATAAATGTAAAAGTACATGCCATTCCATATACATGACCTAAAGTTCTAAACCTGATAAGTTGCTGTGGACAAGACCAATTTCAAACAGCATGACAAATGTTTATCAAATATACTGAGAAATTTCTTTTTCAACTTGAAGTCTTTTTGATGAAAATTTGTTATGTCTTCAAGTTATCCATTGACAAAGGCATAATCTTATTTGTTGAGTTTGAAATGTTCGATCACTTCTCCATCGTGTTGGTGCCCATATATGAGCTTGTGTGCTGATACAAAATACGTGTGAAGATTTCGTGTAAAGTTGAAGTCGAAACTGAAAGCATCCTATAATTAATAGTTAGTAGATACATACATGTCAAGATTCCCGAAGATAAGACTATCCGGCCATCGGGAAACATATCTGTGATCACCCATTGAACCAGTCTAAGTTATTTGCTGTGATTTTAACACTAGAATGTGTTTCAGTCGCTTCGAAATTAAATGGCGACTGCCAGTCTGGCCATGTGTTACACGGAAACAGTAACGATAACTCTTGAAGACTATCAGTCAAAACCAATATATGGTATTGAACATGTCCTCAAAACCAAGGGAATCAGATTGGGTATTGATCAATACCAATAAAAACCGAATATATTGTCAGTGTACTTGTCCGATCGGGTCATATGTTAACACATGCATGTGGTATCAAGCATTTGAGGCAGTCAGCAAAGTGAGTAAATATTTATCCTAGATTAAACACGCCTTGTGGTATCGGCATGCTATACTTATCTCCTGGTATATACACAGAGCAGCACGTGTCAGAAATACACGGAATCATCTCGCATACTGAATGAATAAGTCACCGCCACAGAAACCCCTCGATCTCAACTTCAATTTTCAATTCTTTGATCTCAATTAACCAATATACATGGTATCTGAGACACAAATAAATGACAAAAGCACATTTAAGACGTACATAATTATATTATAGTAGTATGTAATATTAATGTATTGATTAAAGGCACATTTACCCAACACTTATGTTATGAAACCGTTAAGTGCGATTGAGACTCTTCCTTATTCGGCAGTACTGTGAATATCGCAACGTTGTTGATATGGCATCATTGGGCATAATAATGAAAAATAGAAACAAATCATTGAATAAAAAGATAAAGACTAAGGCAGGGTGGATGTGCCCGTTACTATATGAAGACTATCTATTTATTTGATACAATCGCGTCATTCACACAGAATTTACTGTCATAGCGACATGAAATGCATATACATAAATGTATAAATGTTGACTTGAGGCGATGGGTCACATGAGCTACAGACATAAGTTTGAAAATTTGAAATTGATAAATAGAGGATCTCACATGAGTTTCTATTTTATACGGAATTTATCAACCGAGTTCACTAAATTCGATTTGAGCCGAGGTTTACCGAGGCTCAAATAGAATTTAGTGGACGAGGTTGATAAATTGCGTATAAAATAGAAAATGTTTGAGATTCTTTTTATCAAATGATCATATAATCGCTAAACTTTTATCGAAAAGAACCGAAAAGAACAACAGTTAACTGCAGCCAGCGAACATTGTCACAAAGAGCAGCGTGACGTCATTGCACGCGACGATATTACACGTGTCTATTACGCTCGAATATTACATCGGAAAATAGTGCTAATCTTGTGATAAAAGTCTGGTATGTTTTGACCATCCTATAACTCGAAGTTGTGTGTGTATTCGAATGGTGATGTTTAGGATAAAGCGTGGCTACAAATAAACTGACAAAGACCTTGTTGCTGATAAGCCCCATCGCATCAAGTGCATGTCCACATCAAGTAAATCCTGCGTACTGTAGTAACCTGGCTACAACTCTTGCCCGCAATACCAGATATACTTACACTATCTATTGTCTGTGTATTGTATCTTGGTTCTTTCGCCTGCAGGCAACCTTCACTATTGTATTTCTTGTATCATTTCTATGCGTCTGTGTGGTTCATGGTCTGGTGTCAAAGAGTGGCGGGAAATCGGGCTCTAGCCTTGACCTCTCTGACGCCGGTAAATTTACCGGCGACAGGGAGCGTCCAAAAGATGCCACAAATCCCCCCAGTTTTCAAACTAAGGCTCCCCTTTAAGGACTAGGGTTTTCAAGGGCCAGCTTGGGGTTTCATTTCAATTAATTTTATCTGTTAAAAATGTCCACCCCCCAAATACTCGATATCTTGCAACTACTATAAATGTCCACCCCCCCCCCCCCACAAATGACTAGAATTGACATATAATAAATATATATAAAAATAAACTTATATCAAAACATAACAGGTGAAATACAGGACTACAAAAAATATTGACTCCGGGAGGGCTGTCAAAAATGTTTCCAAGTCCCAAATTTGCCATATATATCTCGGGCTTGATATTTGCCCCCTAATCTGATCCCAAATTTAATTTCGGGCTTTATGCCCCTACCAGCCAAAAAGTCCTACGAGGCCTTATGCCTAGGAATTCCAGATACATGTAGGGCTTTTTGCCCATTTAGTTTTCCACCGATTGGGAAGGGTATCTCTCATCATTCTAGAAACTAATTATAACTAGCCCTCCCAAAAAATAGAGCCATGCGTTAATTGCCACCTGAGGAAATAGCACCCGTATTTCTGGACTAATTGTCCATATCACAAATTATATCACAATTTAAAATCTACATGATTTAGCTATATACAACCTCCCTGGACTACTTGTCCTTGACGGGAGTACAATTCCCCTGTCCGGGGTAAACATAAATCAGCATTGGGACCTACGAAGGTCCCGTATCGGGACCCGCACCGGTCCCACCGCCATACCTACACGTACGGCCTCATAAATAATCATGGAATCTAGTAAGCCTGGTAACCTTTGTACTCGGGAATAGCCTTCTGGGCTTAACTTCGGAGCCCATTCCCCTTAATCCTCACTCTCTACCATGCCGCTCATGCCCTGACCCGTATATCTATATACGCTCACTTCCCTCCAATATAATTAAATCAATTTCTTCTTTCCTAATGTCATCTTTCTACATAGACCCTTTCCTAATGGGATGTTTCCTTTCTTCTTCAATAACCCAGCCCTTGAAACTACATGTATCTCGGGTCTATGCTGTGATCAGAGCATGAGTCACCTCTTCCATACATTCAAGTATATACCAGATATTATGACTAACTCCCAGGGTTACCAAGGCTTACTAGTGGGATAAATAGTAGTGCGGGTTGTTTAGGCTATGTGCTGGAGTTGTGGCTTGGCCATCTCACGTCGGAACGGATCAACCCAACAACTGGACGGGCAATAGGGGAATCCCCTATTCTAGCCCTCCGAACGTCCTTTAAGAACTAATCCAATCTTGTATGAATGATTCCCTGCCCAACAATATCCAAACAATATCCAAAAGTCATAACTGATACCCCCAAGAAGGGTTATGGTGTACTCCATGACCCCTAATCGTGTCGTAATGAATCGAGCAAGGGTGGAAAGAGGGCAGGAGGCTACCCTACTAATTCCCCGAAAAAATCTCAAAGTCTTGTGTGATCCAAAATTTTGAACCAATAGTAACTTTACTGTTTGTTAAGAAACCAACAAATTCTGTTAACCATATCTGGACTCACTATGTGAACAATAGATGATTTGTCTTTTCTATTGTTATCCCCAAAACAATAATTTAAATACTAGTTTGATATCTGATAGTTCCGGGCCATGCCCAATACATTATGGTTCTACTAATGCTAACAGGGAACTCGTTCCCATACCTAGAATTTAGAGCCCCAATATTTCAAGTCTTTGTGCCTGCCTATCTGGACGTATTACCTTAGTGTGGGTCGAAACCCTCATCAGGAGCCTCGGTCAAACAAACAGTTACTACATAGTGAAGATGCGGGCCGAAGCCCTGTTCACTTGTGTAACCACTCGACCATTCAATTAGTTAACAAATATCCATCGACCGAGGACTCCGAAAACTGCAACCTGTGAGACAGCCACTCCCAGCCTAGTACTTATTTACAACCCCCACTACCGGTTTGGGGCCTGAAACCTGAACAATTGTTCAGCATTTCTAGCCGCCCACCTTACGACATTGACCGGGTCAAGGTTCCGCATTCGGGCAACAAGGTCCACTATGGACCCCATGCCGCTAAATGGGAGGAAATGAAACCCTCCCGCCACTTGCAGAACGTTGCAAGTCAGTAACAGCCGGCTCAACGGGATGCTATCCAGACCCACATAGTGGTCCAGATTAGCACGCGTCGTGCTGGGCCCCAATGCAAAATACACATTGTTGGGCGATACTCCACTCCAACTTGAAACTGTAGTGGCATCGCCCACAAAATCCTGCAGTATTACCGGGCCCCTAAAGCCCGACTCCCTGACAATTGATCTGGCTGCGCTGTGGGCATCTAGCCCAAATGGGTCGCAACCAGGACCCTTGACGGCCACATACAGTGGCAATCCATTAGCCCCTGCCAGACGGGCGAACTGCCCCAAAGCCCAGTTTTGCAACTGATGGGTTGAGGGCGGGGCAGTTCTGTCCAGACCAGCAGGACCTATGGCGTCCAACCGGGTAGCCATTTGGGTGATGGCAAAGACCACGTCCTCCAACTCACCCAGATCCGTTCCTATAAAATCCGGGCTCATGCCCATGGCTACCCGAAAATTCAG
This sequence comes from Siphonodentalium dalli, assembly GCA_032622095.1. Lineage (NCBI taxonomy): Eukaryota > Metazoa > Mollusca > Scaphopoda > Gadilida > Siphonodentaliidae > Siphonodentalium > Siphonodentalium dalli. The sequence continues at coordinate 15,055,748 of CP136068.1, forward strand.
TGGTACTGTTGGTACATGGATGGGAGCGGCCCTACCGGGCCAATCCCCAAACAGCAGCACGCCACCTGCGGCCACTAGAGGATATGGATCCCCAGGCCTCGGAACTGCCGACAACAGATCGTCGGGCAGCACCAGGGTGCCCGCGGGAAACCCCACCCGGACCTGGTCCAGGTGCATCCCCATGTCCCAATAGTACTCGGATGCCCACTGAGCGTCCGAGCTCCACCGAAAACGTGGCTGACCCATGCATGTAAAGAGCAACTCTGGTGGTGACTGCTCACGTGAGTTTGCCCTTACCGAGGCCTCAGGTGATGCCTCACGAACCGGGCTAATAGCCCTTGGGTCAGCCCTAATAACAGGCTGGGGCTCCGGACCCCTTTGAGGTTCGGGCTCCAGCCCCCCATCAGCATTTGGAGCAAGCTCCGGGTGTTCCAATACAGGGCCCTGGACTGGGGCCTCCAACTCTACCTCCTCCTGGACGGGCGTTACTGGGCGACTATACCCAGATGGGAGACCGACAGGGGCCACACGCCCGTCCAGCCACATGCGGAGCCACAAAAGGACCCGCCAGTGGCACAAGAAGGTGAAGTTGGTGACCCCAGAGGCCACCAAGGTACCATCCGTAGTGAAGGATGTTGGCCGGAGATCGTAGGTCCCCTCCATGTTCCGGATGTGGGCCCGCATCAGCGGGCTCACTAGGAACGGAAGAGGGCCCCCGTTCTCTAGCACCACCTGCGTTATAGCCTCTAGGCTCAACCCGAGGGGCCTAACGAATTCCAGGAGCGCGTTCGTCTGAACCGACACGGTAACAGCCGAACGACGCTCCAAGGGTTCCCACAGAAGCCTCGGCACGTGTTGCTCGCAGTGACGTCTAATGCCACGGACCGACTCCCCACACAGGCTACAGATGGAATCGTTGCCCCGTTTGGTTTTACGACCGGGCCTAGGCTCCGCCCAGCCCGGTGTAACACCTTCCTCACTGACTGTCCCTGTGGGAGGACGGCCCGTGGCCCCAGCAGCCACGCAAACAACCTCTGTTGCCTTCCTGGTTTCACGGGGAGGCGGCATATCACCTGTGTCGGTGGGCCGAACCCCCGCATAACCACCCCCGTTGTCCCCCTCACTTGCAGAGCCCCCTACTGGGCCCTCCACTGGGACATCCACCAAGGGCTCCATTTCCTCAGGTGGAGGACTAGTGCTGCCCGATGTTTTGGGCTTCACTTTAGGCCTAGCACCGTCCCCAATGACTGGGTTCGGCTCTAGTCTATACACTTTGGGCCTAGCACCGCCCCCTACTACGGGGTTCGGATCTGGTCCATCGTCCCGGGATCCCAAGGTGATCCCTCTCCCCGGAGTACCCCTTACCACTTTAGTGGGAGTAGATGCCGTCCCACTCTTCGGTGAAGTGTGGGGGCGTTTAGCAACTTCCATTTGGGCGCCCGACAGGGGTAGCTGGGCCTCCAAGGGCCCTTCTACCACTGCCCCGCCCACATACACTACTGTCTGAATGTCAGACGGGCTTGTCGTAGGTGCGGAGGCCCGTGCGGGCTCCGACCTAGGGGCTTTTTCTAGGGCCCAAGCCCGTTTCTCCTCCTCGGAACTTGACATGTCTGTCCGTCAAGGTCAATCTTTTTCTGGAAAAGCGAAATGCATAATTTAGGTGCTAATCATACAATACGGGCAAAGATAGTTATCAATTTTCTCTGCCTCCTGTTTGTTAATTTTTATGCACCCCCCATGAAACCAGTCTGCACACTTGGCACATTGAATCATGAACCCCTCCTCGGGTCCCCGACAGATACAAAACAATGGAACGGGTGATCCCCGTATTTGAGAAAGTGCCCTTTGTCTCTCAATCCAGGGTGGTAGGACCCAATCTTTACAATGTTTTATGTGATCATGATTCACAGTCTGGGTTTTGGTGCAAAACTGAATCTCAAATAGGAATGTGCTGAACTTTTTGGTTATAATCCCCGGGCCCTTCCAGACAGGGTTTAGCTTCTTGGCTTGCCCCTTTTTGGTCCCAAAGTCCAGAACATACACCAAGTCGCCCGGTACATATTTGTTCATTCGGGCCGACTTGTCACATCGCTTCTTTTGGTAGCGTTGTTGCGTTCTCAGTTTCTGTCGGGCAAATTCATGTGCCTCTAGCATTGAATTCTCTAGCAAATTCACCAGTTCGCTGGTGGTATGACACGGTTGCTTTGGCGGGGGTCCAAACACTAGATCCGCGGGCTGATAGACTTCGCGACCCAACATGAGTTTATTGGGCGTAAAGCCCGTGCTCCTGTTGACGGAAGAGCGTATCGCGCCTGCTATTTGTGGGACGTAAAGGTCCCAAGTATTTTGTTTGGTACCCAAGTAGCACCGTACGGCGTCCATTAATGTTCGGTTCATACGTTCGATTTGTCCATTAGAACTGGGCCTCCAGGCTGTGGTCCTGGTCTTATTTATTTGTAAGGCCCGACAGATATTTTGAAATAGCTCGCTTTCAAAGTTGGAACCGCGATCGCTATAGATTTCCAATGGACAGCCAAAACGTGAAAAAACTTCGTTGACCAAAGTTGTCGCTGTTATCTCTGCTGTTTGCGAAGGCAGGGGCAGACACTCAATCCACTTGGTGAATTGGTCGGCCACCATTAAAACATGTTCATTTCCTTTGGCCGTTTTAGGCAACGGCCCTAAAAAGTCAATATGAAGCCTTTCCATGGGCGCCCCTGCATGATAACTAATTAGTTCATGTTTGACTTTGCGCACCGGACGTTTACATTTACTGCACTTCGGGCAAGAAGCCACATAATTCTCCACATCGGTCCGAAGCCCTATCCAAAAATATTTCGATTTAACTTTTTCTAGGGTTCGTTGCATACCCTGGTGACCAGATGTAGGCGGTTCGTGATTTAAGGTTAAAACCTCACCTTTCAGGGTGTATGGGATTACTAACACCAAATCGCCATATTTTCTTTCTTTATAAAGTAACCCACCCTGTAGTGAATATTTCTGTTTACTCGCCCACATTTGCTTAGTTTTGGAACTAGCTAGAAATAATTCAGATTTCCCGGGCTCTGTTTTTTCCAGGGCCCACTGGTATATTATTGCCAAATCAGAATCATCTTTCTGGTGTTTTTCAATATCTTCCGGGGACTGATCTCCCATTGGGTTAGTCAAATCCAGTGTTTTAGTCGCTTGGGAGCTAGGGTCATTCACGACTTCTGCTCCCAATAGGTGAGTGTTGAACCGATTTTCGCCTTGCGACGTTTCCCATGGTGAATCTAGTTCAAAACCCTGACTTATTTCTATCAGTTGGTTTACATCTAGCGTATCTAGCGTTGGGTTAATTTCTGGGGCTAATCTACTGGTTGTAGCCCCCTGTCAATAACTGTCTTGATGTTAGTCCCATTGCTAACCAGTTTATCCTGTGATGGTGGTTCCAATGGCCATGACCTCCCCTGTATCGTCTTATGGACAAATTTGTGCGGCAGTGGAACTACATCATCCACTTCCTCAAAAAACCGAGCCCAGTTTTGATGTACTCTGGTACAGTACTTACACCCAGCACATGGTAAGTTTTCTAAGGGTACCCCAGCCCGGTAATTTCCACACTCATCCTCCTCTGGAATTCGAGATAGAATATCGGCATTCAAATGTTTAGACCCCGCCCTATGTATGACCGTAAAGTCATACTGACTTAGTTCTTCTAACCAACGGGCAATTTGCCCTTCGGGTTTTTTAAAACCCAATAACCACCTTAAACTAGAATGATCTGAACGTATTGTAAACGGGCGGCCTAATAACCAATACTTGAATTGCCGGGTAAATTTGACAACGGCTAGCAGCTCGAGACGAGTTGCACAGTACTTCTTTTGTTCCGGGGTAGTTCCACAACTTCCATAGGCTATTACCCTTTCCTTGCCATTCTGTACTTGAATCAATTCCCCACCGAGCCCTCTTGCCGACCCATCTGTATCGAGGATAAAGGGGTCTTCTGTATTTGCAAATGTTAATACCGGAGGGGTACTCAAAGCTAGCTTCAGGGCTATAAAAGCCCTTTCTTCTACCTCGCCCCGCGCAAAAAGGTTGTTAGCAGTTTTCGCATACAATGGCGCGGCTAAGGTAGCGAAATCTTTGCAAAAAACCCGGTGGTAGTTACAATATCCCAGAAAACGTTCCACGTCCTTGGTATTACCCAGCCTAGGCCATTCCCGTATAACCCGGGAGGCCTGTTCTCCCATTTCCATCCCTAGGGGCGAAACTGTTCGACCTAGAAATTCCATTTCCTGTTGAAAAAGCACACACTTTTTGGGCTTTAGGCGAAGCCCATATTGTCTAAATCGATCTAAGACCTCTCGCAGATTTCGAAACATTGACGGAACATCTAAACTCATCACTGATACATCGTCAATAAATGCCAAGGCAGTATCCCATAATAACCCCTTAAGCACTAGGTCCATAACTCTCATGTAAGTACTAACCGCACCACATAAGCCGTAACTCATTTTGGTCCATTCAAAAAGCCCATATTTTGTTATAAATGCCGTTTTATTACGGTCTTCGGGCCTAATGTTGACCTGAAGGTACGCCTGATTTGAATCCAGTTTGGACCACCATTTATTCCTAGAAATCGTCTGTATACAGTCATCGACTAGTGGTAACGGGTAAACATCTTTCGTAGTGACCGAGTTTACCCCGCGAAAATCTAATGCCCACCGTACCGCCCCACATCGCTTACGTATCAACACTGGGGCCGAGCTCCATTCAGAAACACTAGGTTGAATAACCCCAGATTTGAGCATGTTTTTCAACAACTGCTCTTCTTCATCAGCAAAACAAGCGGGCGTACGACGCATTCTACATTTGATGGGTTTTGCGTCTCCTGTCGGAATGGTATGTTCAATGGCCGAAAATTCGCCCAAGTCGTCATTATTTTTCGCAAAGACATCACTATATTCCACAAGTAATTCCCGTAATTTCATTTGTTCCAAATCTGTGAGCAGCTTTTTAGAGCGCTCAAACAAATCCACTAAATGAACGGGTAACTCGTCGGAGCTATTTATACTCATATCTGGGTCATGTCTTGGGGGTTCCATCTCTGAGTCGGGAGGTTCGGCATTGATACCACTGTTAGATAAAACCTCCCGTGAAACTGCAACATTTCCCACCGTAATGTCAGAAACCGGGGCCCCTGCAAAAGATTCCAATCCCTCACTTTCATAAGCTATGCCGATGGCCCACCCTGCCTTTAAAATTACGGGCTGTTCTGTTGGATTTATGAAAACCAAGACTGGATCCTTATTGGCTTGCTGCCATGTTCGGGGTATCAAAAGCTTCCCCCTATCAAAGGGTTCTATAAGGTAATTGACCGGAATAGAACTTACTTTACAAGTTACATATTTGATTGAAAGTGGCGGGAACTCTTCACGAGTTCCCAAGGTTACTGTCATTTTGGCCATTTGTCCTTCACTTGAAAGCATGATGGGCACTTGTTCCCCTGCTAAATACATTTGATTATTTTCCAAATCTAACTGGGCCCCGAATTCCTTTAAGAAATCCAAGCCCAAAATCATTGGTGTGTTTATCGGCGCAACATAAAAGGTTCGGATATACCACTTTGTTCCCAGTTTCATTTTTAAAGGACCAACGACTTTACCCGGCAAAGTGTTTAAGTCGCGCCCCACCGTACGGACCTCAATGGTTTTGATCACAACAGGCTTGGGCTCGATCAGAGCCAAAACTTCATCTGCAATAATACTGACTTGCGCACCGGTATCTATTAAAGAATCTAATTGTACATTGCCAAGAATTGTGGGTACGGTAAAAGACAATTTTTCAGTTAATTGCTGTATAGTTATACTATCCGGGAAATCCGTTTTATGAAGGAATTCCCGTACCGGTATCTCTGAGCTAGGTTCAACATCAGGGCTGGCCGGAGAAGCACCTAGGCCTCCTCCGACCCGCTGTCGTTTAACTCGTCATCGGAAAAATGCACATTTTGTGATCGTATAGTAGACGTTCGGGTCTGATCGTTTTCCGTATTGGGGTTTGAGCCTTTATTGCCGGGGCGCTTAGTGGGACACTCTCGCGAGTAATGCGAAGACGACCCACAGGTCCAGCAGCCCTGTCGTCGGGGTGATGGAGAACGCCCCCTGTCATTACGCGGTTCGGGAGACCGTGACAGCTTAAGAGTCAATGTCGCCATGTTTTCGGTCATGCGCTCCACCGAAGTTTGCACCCCCTTCATGCTATCTAACATACTAGTTGTCAAAGTCTCAAGGTTCGAACTTAGTTTACTAAGTTCGCTCCTTTCGTGAGGCTCCGAACCGTTGTTTCTCGCAACTATGGTTCCTGTTGATTGCATTAATTGTAATCTAGGGCGACCCGATTGGTTTTTGCCCTTTGTATCACTAGTTATTTTATCCGGGTCCTTACTCTGACCGTAAATCGCAAGCGAAGTATGTTGATACCATTTAACGCTATCGATGGCCTTTTCGATTGATCGCGGGCGCGCATTTGCAGCATACAAGCCTGCCTCCTTATCCAGACCCCCATGACAAAATCTCAGTATTGCTTGGGCAAACATGTGCTCCTCTGGCAAATTACCATAGGCACGTACGGCCAATGTTAACACATGATCTGCCCATTCTTCCAATTGTTGACCTGTTTGCTGTTGCGCTTGCAAGAATTGTATTTGCGCCGTTTCGGGCAAATCAATCATCCCAAATCGTTTTTCCAATTTGCGCATAATGTTTCGCAAAGACATCCAAGGGTCTTGTTTCAACATTGTCGCAAAGTACTCGCTGGCCTTACCTTGTAAGCACCAGCACAAACAATTAATGCTTTCCTGTTCATCCCAACTTTCATAGTCCCTCATGTGTCTAAATTTCAGTTGGAAGGGCTGCCAGCTTTGACTGCCATCATACTCCAAAGTTTTGGGGATTCTCGGAGCCCGTCTCGGTCTAACATCCCGATTATTGTTTGGACCTAATCGGTCATTATCACCAGACCTGATATCTTGAGGGCCCCGGCCCATATGAAAGGCTGGGCCCGGACGACCCCTTTCCCGATCCCACTGATTATCATCATTTTCTCGGTCACGACGGCCCTCAAATTGGGCCTGTCTTCTGGGCGGACGGTCTTCAAAATCCGAATCTTCGCGATCGTCATATTCGTCGCGACCCCTATTCCGGAGGCGCCTATTTGCACCACCCCCATCGGATGGAGACCGGTTGCGGCGAAACCTATCTGGATGATCATTATTACCCGATCTATCTCGATCCCTAAACCTCGGTCGCCCATCTACATGATTGTCACGGGACTGCGACCGTCCCCGTGGAAATCTATCACGGTTATGCTCAGCCGACCTTTCTCGATCTCGATATCGAGGTCGCCTATTCGAATGATTGTCTCGGGACTGAGACCGTCCACGTGGAAACCCATCCTGTATAAGATCTTCCCTGAAATCATGCATCTCCCTAACCCTTCGCCCACCTGTTTGTTGGCCACGCGGACTGGGTGGGGCGTTATTCGACCGTTGACGCCTTTCTTGATGTTCCACAGCCCTGCTTACTGGGCTATGTTGCCGACCACTATGCGAATGGTGCACATTTGATCTCTCGCGTCGGTGCGTCTGGTCACGATTTCTACTATCGCGACCCCGTGATGGTCGAGAGTTACGATCGACGCGAAGATTGCCAAAATCCTGTTCCAAGTCGAAATCAACTGGGCTTGTAGCCTTTATTTGTCCCCACACGCCCCCTCCCCGAAACCTCGGTATTAGAATTGGCGGGGTAAGGATCGCGAGACATGTGGCGATTATGACGGTCGCCATCGTATTGGGCGAAATCATCTGACTGATTGCCGAGTGGAACCCGGGACTTAGGACGCGTTCGACCTTGGGCTGGGTGCCTCCGTGAATCCTCATATGAGGGGGCGGCTCACCGTATGGTGGTCCGACATCTATCTGGTCACTCCTACGGCGGACAGAATCGGTAGCATGTAACCAGGGCGGCACGATACGAGCATCACTACTGGAATGCGGGGGAACGTCGCCCTCAGAATCCGATGAAAGTGCTCGCCTCAATGGCGCATCCTGGATTGAAACTCGGCTATCTCCCCGAGATGGCAAAACAACCGAGTTATTTGGGTGTGGGAGCAACTTGAACTGCCCCCGATCCCTATCAGAATTTGATGGCTGCTGCTGATCATGTTCAGCAGCTCTGTCTGCATCACAGGAATATGAGCAGCGGGATCGTGCATCATTATCCCCATTTGAATGCGGGAACCAATCTATTAGTGCTAATAAACCCTCGTGATCTTGACTTCCCGAACTGCCCGTAAAGTGTCTTCGGACAGATTACCCACCCGGGCCCTTTGCAAAATAATAGATCTTGCTCTACGCCGATCAATTCCCGGTAAGACCAAAAGAGCCTCGTAATGGCATGTATTTATCTGAACACGGGGCTCCGCGGGTTCAATGTCAACCCCAGAACCCGAGCTTACGGAATGATTCGCTGCCATTTCGAAAAAAGTGGCCACCACAAATACTCCAAATCAAAAAAGCAAAATTGGAGGGCAAAAATTGTTGAAAAATTGTACAAAAAATGCCACAGACAAAAAAACATGTAAAGCTGGGATGAAACTCGGATTATATCCAAGGAAAATCCCTTCACGACGTGTGGACAATAACAAAACGTGTAGACGAAGACGTATTGAGGACAACGACGTAATAGGACAACACAATGTGATCTGCTTGACAAAATCTATCTCAAAAAGTTGCAAGTAAATCTGGAAATAACGGGCAAGTAATTATGCGCCAAACTGCTGTAATGTAGCAGAAAAGGTATCGGTAAGTACCAATATTATATAGGAATCAACCAACGATTCAACAAGGGACGGATGTCCCCGGATTTAAAAACGGGACTTAAGAAAAATCCCGACCTCAATGACGGCCATTGCTGTCAGACGCATTGTCAACGCGAGAATTACGGTAGCAAATTCGGTTTACTCACAGCGCCAATTTGTAGTAACCTGGCTACAACTCTTGCCCGCAATACCAGATATACTTACACTATCTATTGTCTGTGTATTGTATCTTGGTTCTTTCGCCTGCAGGCAACCTTCACTATTGTATTTCTTGTATCATTTCTATGCGTCTGTGTGGTTCATGGTCTGGTGTCAAAGTGTGGCGGGAAATCGGGCTCTAGCCTTGACCTCTCTGACGCCGGTAAATTTACCGGCGACAGGGAGCGTCCAAAAGATGCCACAGTACTCAGTGAGGATCAGTCGAACCCTGTCAAAACTCGTGCTCAAGTCAACTGAGCGGCACGCATCAGATACTATATCAAGCAATCGATGATCGATGATTACTTTAAGGACGCGGCCGGTTATTCCTATGTCAAAAAGTTTTGTCCATAAACCAACTCTATACGTTATCAAAAGCTTTCGGCAGGTCTATAGATGCACAGTACAAGCTCTCAAGATCGTATTCGGTTTAGTCGGTAGCGATAATAATAGAGTGTTTATACTTCGCCGGATAAGAATTACGGCTATCCGGATACTCAGCTATGGGTGGATACACACATGCATGTAATGTCTGTATGTAAAATACATGTATTTTACATGGTCACACCAATCATTGATAGCATTAATCGCCTGCGCGCGATCGTTCCAATTCAACAGGCGAGACCGGTGAGTAGTTATAAGCCAAAATCAAACTAACTGTTATCAAGAGATTTCAGGCCAGTCATAAACATGACTTTTTTCATGGGTGCCGAAATGAATAAATCCTGTCTGATATATGTTGCTGTTTTTCACGAGTTTTAGTTCATTTCGAAAAGTGGATTTGAGTCTGTCGATTTTATACTTGATTTGTTTCTCGTCATTTCTTGGAAACAGGGTCATCCAAAATAAAAATAAATGTGTAGACTTTTGAAGCTATTTTAGGACGATTGTGATACATGAGTGTTTAATGCACCACACACTGACTCCCAATTTGATCTCGTCCTGCAGAACCCGAACAGCTTTCTTGCTCCACATTTTGGAAGTGCTATATTAATACACATGGCAATCAACTAACTCATACATGGTGAATTCCATGTTATAAAGTGATTTAGTCTAATCGGACAACGCCGAATCGAGTCAGGATAAGGATATTTGTTCCTCGACTATGCATGGCCTCAGTTCAAATTTTAACAATCCGATATGGTGCTCTCATGCCTTGAATACAGGCATTGGATCATTAAGACAGACAATACCAGTTTGTTGAGATTGCTCGGATAATTTGAGGGCGAGCTCATGTTATAACTTTCAATTGGGATTTCTTTGCATATATCCATTACAGCGCCAAAAACATTAATGCGGGTACAACGTTGAAAGAAAAAAGATTCACCCCCCCCCCATTTTAACCCAGAATTTACAGAGCAGTATATGTTTCTCAGGCCAAAGGATGAACAAGTTCCTAACTGTCACCAGTTTAGCCTGTACAGGCTTGAATTATCACATTTTGGACTATAATCCATGATTGGGGAGGGGGCTGGTTCTCGAAAGTTTCGAATAACTAAGGGATTTAGTTGAATGTATCGGCCGGGATTATCTGGGCAAAAATGTACAACATAATGTTTTACTTAAATATTCCATAGTTGTAAATTGTGTGTATATAACACAAGAGAGGAAAGGTGACGTAGTTGTGGACTCGTAGCTGGACAACCCTTTTCCCGAATGAAGACACACATGCAGCAACACCACCTTCTGTATACTTTCAAATTTAAAGCTGTAATAATATGTTCATAATTATATGAATAGCATCAATTGCTGCATATGAGATTAATCACTCGTAGCAAACAGGCACGGCAGATATCAGTCTGGGTGAACGTCGACTCTATATTTGAAATCTAGAGTCTGGAGCTAATGTCGCCAAAACCATTTCTATTCAGCGAAGAGCTTCCCCAAAATGACGTCACGGATTTTAAAAAATGCATCGATGATTGACAGGTGTCCCCACGTGTTATCTGTTGTGCTTCGCAATAGCAATGGCCCGTGTCGCGACATAAACTTACAGAAGATAATATTTGTCGTGTGTGCGACTATTCTTTTTCGGGAGATGAACTCGCTGCATCAACCGGAAAGCTGCATCCGAGAGCAAAAAATAAGGTCGTCATCAAAAATGATGCTTTAGAACTATTTAAAAGCATAAAATTAAGTCATTTCCTCGGTGTTTAACTTTCAGATGACTTTTTTACGACAAATAATTTGCAAACCATGTTACAATAAAGTAAATCAAATACACGGACACGAGTGAGTTCTATTTATATTTATGGGAGGCCAAGTTGATACCATGCGCAGGCATATCTATCAGGTCTAGCACATCCTTCAAATTAATCCGAATCGTACCGAATATATAATTTCGAAGCCATTTTTTCTGTCTCTGTTGTATTTGCAAGCATCGCATTCGATCGGAGAAATACCGACTCTGTTACTATATTTAGAGGTGACATTATGGGAGTCTCCGCCCACTAACACTTGTTTATTAACCCATGCGGTTTCATTGGACGGAAAATAATTTACGCAATCAATCAGATTACGGAATCCCGAGGACTTGGAAATGAGATAGCGATGTTATCCGTCAGACCTAATATTCAATGTTGTAATGAATATTTAGGTATGAGTTTACCCAGACTGGGCAGATATGACTGTCAACTACAATATTTACAAATCAGGAGTGGCTTCGTGGCTTCAGGGGGGTAGGCCTCATGTTGCTGCATGCCCCCCCCCCCCTCCGGTCGATGAAATATGTAATGGTCAGTCCGGTAGCTTCCGGTATAATATAGCCCCTGCATTGTAGAAATCCTGGGACCATCACTGGTATACAACCAAAATAAGACTGACAATGATTTAAACAGAACGTCCAACATTTGGGTTATCGCGCAAACAATTATTTTAAGCGGCCTGACGACTTCGTCCAGTCAACGACACTCTACACGTTCAGAGCGTTACTCACTGTGGTCAAACATAGCCGCAATGATTGGGTTATCAGCAGACACATATTACATGGTCTGTATGATCCATGTAAAACGCCAAATACACGATATTTACAGAGATTACATGCATGTGTGTATCCACCCTATACGGTTTTCAACTTTTGAATAAAATGATTTAGTACAAGCACCTGATTGTCGTATGGATTATAATTCGCTCTGCGGTTAAGTTAGATGTTTATCTGGGGTCATGCCGTCGTGGGTGATTTCCTTTCAACAATTAACTCGAACAATATTATTGTGCAATCGCTGATGGACCATCCCGTTTTTCACCTGTGTATGTATTGGTCTGTGTGCCAGTTTGGTTGTCTCTAATCAGCTGTCCGTCGGTGGTCACGGACCTTGGTTATAAGCTATTATTATACATACTAACTGATGAAGGTACATCTAATCTGCATGTGCTTGGTACATTTGTTGCGCATTCGAGGGAATTAAATATGCGTGTTCATGTACATGTATGTTCATATATTTATATATACGGAAGAAATGTGGTGGCACGTTTTAATTGATTCAAACTTAATGGACAATTAGTTAATTAATCTAAATAGTACAGCGGCCAAACGCCAAAAGTGGTCGGGTACCCCTACCCACGGTAGAACAAGTTAAAACCAACTTTTTTTGAAGGAGAAATATATACTGTAGACGAAAACGATAGTGAAAAATAACGGAATTGGTGGTGGCTATTCTCAAATCGACGATGAACGATACCCACCAGTGACTTTTCCCAGAAATTAACGATTTTGGTAAAGTGAGCCCTGCGGCTATGTCCTAAGTTATTAGCCCACATTGTAGGCGTTAAAATGACTACAGCATACCATATATGTACCTGATATGCAAGAAGTGTTGGTTAATTTTGATTTTCGTGCCATTTGGAGCCGAAACATTTATTTTTTGTTGAAAAAACGCTCTTTTTCAAAAAATTTATATATTTTCGAACATTATCATTCAAACGGATATTGCAATAATATTGAAATATTTAGTTCATATGGTGTAGTAGTTATCTAACAAGCATATGAAGAAAGAAGTTAACAATAATAATGAACGGTTTGCGAGACATTGGATTTTAGCTACCCCTCCCCCAAACACGTTTTTGGTCGAAAAAAATACATATTTTTGTAAATGACATTACAAACATTTTCGAATTGATCTGAATGGGACCCAACATGAATCTTGTACTGAAAGTGTTGTCCAGAGATGCCGTTTAATCGATTACAGATGTGTTCAGGCTTTCAGACCCCAGTTACAACAACAACAATTATTTTATTGATAACAGGTAATTTTGCTTGCATTAACATCGATGTTAAGTACTAAAATCTTTGTTATAAATAATACGTGACCAACTATATAATTCATATGGCTCAGTAGTTATCTGGACATCACAAGTAGAAAGAATTTGACAGAAATTGTCAACGGTTTTCAAGATATTGGAATTAGGTACCGCTCCCCCGGACTCGATTTGGTAGAAAAACTACATATTTATGATAACAAGACAGACCTTTCTAAATTATTCTAACGAGCATCTAATCATTATTCGTGTGATGAAAACCTGATCCGTAGACACCGCGAGCCTGGTTTTAGATGACCTAAGGTTTCCAATTAAACCCCCAGTTACAACAACAACACAATATTTTATTTATGACATGTAATTTTATATTAACACATATCGACTTTGAGCAACTGAAGTATTTGTTCTAAAGGACACATAATATAGAATAACATAATCATACAGAACAAAATTATTGTGGCTCCCCCGCCCTATTAGACGTCCTGAACACACCACGAACTGAATAAAATATTATTTCAATATTAAGAATCATGTAATTATAAAGGACAGTTACATAAGGAAATATACAATGTTTATGGATGGGTTTGTTCCCGAAACAGTGTGGCACTTTGCTTGGCAAATATGAAGGGCGAATTTGCTATATATTTTCAAGAACACTATACCCAATTTAAAGACTTCAAAGCAATACGAAATTAATCTATATGATCTCTAATTCTCTATATTAAAGGCACGTGAGGCCTTAGTTGTCGAAAATATTCATATTTGTTCCAATCACCGTAAACAGAAAAAACAGTAAAACGCATACAGTTTCGTTCATATATACCAAGACCATCGCGTAAACAGCATGTTAACATAAAGACCTACTATATTTTACCTAAGCAAGAGCCTGGTTGTGTTACAGAAGAAAGCACAATGCTACTGGCTAATCACACACAAATGGCATAAACGCTCTTTAGTAGTTCCGTATCAGGAATTCACCCACAAAGAACGCTCTTTATGTTTACCATTATAATATAAACAAACACCAGAAAAGTAACTTTTTCTGCTTTTGTTTACATAACAATGGTCAACTATATGACAATAACACACTGTTTATGCGATATTTCTTATTTGTATACGGACAAAGTCTGTCTACATTTTGATGTTCTTTCTGTTTGTGGTGGTTTTTGACGGTTGGAAATATTTTCACAGGATACCCACCGTCAAGGCCAACCGTACCTTTAACCGAGAATGTGACGGGAATGTAGTTCTATCAGAGAATACATCATTTGTATGGATGGGTTGTGCATGTGTCGCTTTACACAAAGTGGCTGATAAATAAGAAAGACGAATTTGCTGTTTTAGGCCCCCCTACACAATTGACGTGTTAAAGTTGAACAACTCACGAACTGAAATGATGTAAATATTAACTGAGGATGTGGGCAAAAAATAGTCATATCGGGGCGCATACATGGTGTTGATGGATGGATTGGTTGGATCCCGAAAGCATTTAGCACTTTACGAAAATCGGATGGCAAACTCCAAAGGCGAATATTTTTTTTTTGTGGGACCCCTTTATATGTCCATTTAAACTCTTGAACACACCATGCGCCGAATATTCATGCTTTTATTGTTAAATCACAGTGTGAACGAAAGGTAGTGCTATGAGGGAATATACACGTTATATGGGTAGTTTGGTTCCCAAAATCCTAGGGTACTTTACAAAAGGCGGCTGGCAAAAACCAAAGCTGAATATTTTCTTTGAGCACCCTACCCCATTAAAAGTCTTAACCACACTAATGGATGGACATGTTCTCAATATTAACTGGGCTGTGGACAAATGGTATGTAATTCAGGAGATATACCTCTTCATGGCACGATGGGTGGGTTGGCTGGCTTCCCAATGTCTAGGGCACTTTACAAAAATAGCTAGCAAAGAGAAGGCGAAATCTCACTGTTTTGGGTACCCATAACCCTTCTAAACTCTTTAGCACACACTGAACCGAATCTATATGATCTCATGTATTATTTACAATTTGTATGGGTGGTTTTGTTCTCGAAATCCTGGAACACTTTACAAAAGGCGGCTGGCAAATACGAAATGTAATGTCTTGGGACACACAATGAACCGAAAGGATGTGCTCCCATTATTAACTGCGTGTGTAGAGAAATGGACGCTATATAAAGAGTATAGTATACCAGGGTCTTGAATGTCTGGGTCACTTTACAAAAAGTTGTTGATGAAAGAGAAAGGCGAATACTCACTGTTTTGGGGGGGGACCCCATTAACCCATTTAATATCTTGATCAGAGCATGAACTGAAATTATATTCTCTCATACTTAGCTGAGTGCGTGATCGAAAGGTATTGCTATCATGGAATTATTAATTGATATATGGGTGATTTGGTTCCCCCGAAATCCTGGAACAGTTTACAAAAAGCGGCTGGCAAACATGAAGGCGAATTCTCTATGTCTTTAGGACGCCATTATCCAACTTGAAGTCTTAACAAAATGATATTCTCTCAATGTTAACTGAAGTTGTGCACACATGGGATTAGTATCTGGCAATACGAATCTGTTATGGATGAGATGGTTTCCGAAAGCCTATGTCACTTTACAACAAATGGTCAGGAAATGAAAGAGCTAAATTTTACTCTCAGGGGACTCCATCCCTATTTGAAGTCTTGAACACACCACAAACTCAAGGCATAAGCTATCCATATTACCCGAGATTGTGGCCGAATGGCTGTTCTGTCAGAAAAGATGCAATGGTCTCGCGAGCCCGCCGTTCGCGAGAACACAGTGGTACCTTACACAAAGCAGATGGCAAACGATGAAGGCGAATTTTAAGGGACCCCTACCCCATGTAAACCATTGAACCTACCACGAACTGAATGGATGTGCCCTCAGGGTGGAAACGAAGATCTGGACAAATGGCTATTCTTTTAAGTAATACACAATTGTTATAGATGGGTAATACCCGACAGTCAGGGACACTTTACAAAAAGCGACTGAAAAATAAATAATGCGATTTTTCAATGTTTGTATTACCCCCTTCCCAATTTGAAGACTAGAACACACCACGGACTGGAACGATATCATCATTGACTGCGTGTATGGACAATGGCGAGTTAATTGTACAAGGACGTAAACAATGTAAATAGATGGATTTGGGTTCTGAAAGAATGAGCACTTAGCGAAAAGTGACTGGAAAATAAGAAAGGCAAAATTTTGAGGACCCCTACTTTATTTGAAGTCTTGGAAGACACCACATGGTGAAATGATATGACCCCAATATTAATTGAGGGCTTGACCAAAGGTTAGTTTTTATCAGAATATACATATGTGTTGGTTCCAGAAAGTCTGCATCATGTGGCACTCCACAACAAGCGGCTTGCAAATGTTCACTGTTGTATGTACCCCTACCCTATTTGAAGTCTTGAACACATCATGTACTGAAGGGATTATGAATTCAATATCAACATATATTGTGGCCGAAACTATGCGATATATAAGTATGTGGTAGTTCTATCCGGAGGTAAACAATTTATCTGGGAGAGAGTTGGATGGGGAAAATTAGGATGTAATCCAGTTGGAACTGATTGGATACAATGATATACACATAGTTTCGTTGGAGCTGATTGGACGCAATGCTACACAGATAATGTTGTTTTCGTCATTGATACGCCCGTCGCCGTGAGATTGCAGACGATCTGGTGGTGGTAAATTTCGCGCTCAGCAGGATTTCAATGCTTTTCACGAAGTTTTAACAAATGGCAGCGTTATGGAAATCGCTTTGTCTGAACCCCGTCAACTATTTTAATATTTTCGCGATGACTTGAGTTGCTGTACATCAAAATAGTATTTCTGATAAAATTAGAAGTTCAGTCTTAGGACCACTGTTTTCCAAAAAGTAATGATATGCCTTTTCTATTTGCCACAATGACAGAGAGGGGACGTTTTAATGTGATTACTCAATTGGCCATAGTTCAAACTACTGCATTTCAATCTTAAACGCGAATGGAGTACTTGTGCATCTATACGTCGGACATGCTGGTAATCTCTGTATACCATTATTGTTTTTTTGAGAATAAACTATTGATTGGTTTATTGATATGCTACACTTATTGTATGTAATAGCAAATACAATGCGTTGTTGTTGTAATTTGGGGTCTGGAAGCCTGAACACGTCTTTAATCACTTAAGCAATGTCCCCGGGCTCAATTTTCAGCAAAAGAATTATGTTGGGTCCCAGTATGATCAATTGGGAAATTTGATAAAGTTCTGAACAAAAATATGTAATTTTTAGACCAAAAATGTGTTTGGGGAGGTGTAGCTAAAATCCATTATTTCGCAAATTGTTCTAAATTTCTGTTAACTTCTTCCTGCATATGCTTGGCAGATAACTGCGTCACCATGGGAAATAAATATTTGGGCATTATAACAATATCCATTTCAATGATAATATTCGAAAAACAATATTTTTGTGAAAAAGTGCGATTTTCAGCAAAAAATAAATGTTTTGGCTCCAAATGGCAGGAAAATCTAAATTAACCAACACTTTTTTTCATATCAGGTAGAGGTATGGTATGATGTAGTAATTTTAACCCCAAAAATATGGGCAAATAGGCTAGGACATAGCCACAGGGCTCGCTTTACCAAAATCGTTAATTTCTGGAAAAAGTCACTGGAGGGTATCGCTCATCGTCGATTTGACAATAGCCACCACCTATTCCGTTATTTTTCAATTTCTGTCAAATTCTTTCTACTTGTGATGTCCAGATAACTAATGAGCCATATGAGTTATATAGTTGGTCACGTGTTGTTTATAACAAAGGTTTTAGTACTTAACATCGATGTTAATGCATGCAAAATTACCTGTCATCAATAAAATAATTGTTGTTGTTGTAACTGGGGGAATGAAAGCCTGAACACATCTGTAATCGATTAAACGGCATCTCTGGACAACACTTTCAGTACAAGATTCATATTGGTCCCATTCAGATCAATTCGAAAATGTTTGTAATGTCATCAAAAATATGTATTTTTTTCGACCAAAAACGTGTTTGGGGGAGGGGTAGCTAAAATCCAATATCTCGCAAACCGTTCAAAATTTTTGTTAACTTCT
The DNA here is from genome assembly GCA_032622095.1 of Siphonodentalium dalli. Lineage (NCBI taxonomy): Eukaryota > Metazoa > Mollusca > Scaphopoda > Gadilida > Siphonodentaliidae > Siphonodentalium > Siphonodentalium dalli. Next base: position 15,074,169 of record CP136068.1, read on the forward strand.
TTCTTCATATGCTTGTTAGATAACTACTACACCATATGGACTAAATATTTCAATACTATTGCAATATACGACTGAATGATAATGTTCGAAATATATAATTTTTTTGAAAAAGAGCGTTTTTTCGACAAAAAATAAATGTTTCGGCTCCAAATGGCACGAAAATCCAAATTAACCAACACTTCTTGCATATCAGGTACAGATATGGTATGCTGTAGTCATTTTAACACCAACATTGTGGGCAAATAACTTAGGACATAGCCGCAGGGCTCACTTTACCAAAATCGTTAATTTCTGGGAAAAGTCACTGGTGGGTATCGTTCATCGTCAATTTGAGAATAGCCACCACCAATTCCGTTATTTTCACTATCATTTTCGTAAAGAGTATATATTTCTCCTTTAAAAAAAGTTGGTTTTAACTTGTTCTACCGTGGGTAGGGGTATCTCGAAAACTAGAGCTCTTTTTCGATTTGGCCGCTGCACTAAAATATGAGTGCGCCGTGGACATATATACACAGGGACGGGTCTAGAGGGCTTGATTTGGAGGTGTGGGACTGTTCAACTTTGGAATTTCCAACTGCACCAAACCTTGAATCTCACCAAATTCACAAGTTCGCGTAAATCCATGTACGCACCACGTTGGGAACGTGGGCTCTAATCTAACTTTCCACTTACAGTAATCCTCTAGACGACCCCGTATTGAGCGATTTCCTTTAGATTTGAACCTGTGTCTAAACCTGGAAATTGGCCAATCATAACATGTTTAGTGGTCTGACGTCAAGCTTTAACCCAGATTTGATTCAGTTAAATTAAATTAGATAGCTGTTTAACTGACAACGGGGGCGGGACCAAGGCCTAATATTATCGACCGACCATGGTTATGGCCAGGTGTGAGAATTTTTTTTAATCTGAACCCTGGAAATTGCAAAATCCTAGCATCCAGCCGATTTCCAATTGTTGGACATTTTCCAAACTTGACACACCTCTAAGGTTGGATCATTTCCAACTGATGGCCATTTCAGTCCAACAATTTGGTAAAAAAATAAGCAAATGTTGCCTAAAGAAATCACCAATAATAAATTGATGAAAATAAAACTACGAGAACAATTTCAACATATTGCTGATGTCAAATTTCCAACTAATGCCGTATCAGGTATGAAATTTCCAGCTTTTGAATATTTTGATTAAAGTTGGGATGAGACACCCCCATCGCCACGGCCCTACATATGACATGGGCGTGGTGAACGCCCAACTAAAATGAAAAACATATTTTATTGTATAATGTGCAAACGGAAAATGTGTCACATATGATTCGCGATGTTGAAACTCATACATGTATATATAATATATAATCCAATCCGAATGATTATACACCAATTTGTAGATGTATGCGACGAAAATGTCTCAAAACTGACAATGACCATGCTTTTGGCGCGACACTCATTTCACAGGCTGTCTATGAACTCAAACAAACCATTAACAATGTTGTTTAAATATCTTCAAAATTACCAGTAGCAATACTTGAATATTTGAGTTGGATATTAATAATATCGGCATGTCCATTTCTAAAAAGTGTTACTTCACTATACTGCCCAACCATACCTCTAACAGGAAGCGACTATATGTTTACAAGTGTACAGCAATATCATATTGCAGTTCAGTGAGAACTAAAATGAAAACTATTAACAAGTAAAGGAGACACATGAATATAATTATGCGTATCTTCGCCGGCGATGTGTAAACACTCTGCCTAGCCTTCGCCGGTTAACGGGTTCGCCGGGTAACGGCTTCACCGGCTATGTGTAAACGTCACCTCAGGTATCAGGTTGAAAAGACGGAAATATACTGGGGCCATGAGGTCAAATGTTACCTTGATGTACTCATTTCTAACACCATTAACGCCCGGCGATTTACCTTGTTTAATGAACTTGACCGCGTCATGAATTTCCTGTAGCGTAAAATCAGCATTAAGTGGTGATATTATTGATTGTGAGTCTAATTCTACTTTTTCTTCCTGGTGTGGGAGAGATTTGTTTTTCTGTTTGAAATAATCATAGAATTCCGGTAATAATGGCGTACTTTTACAAGTGTTTTTACCATTAACTGAGTGGAGTAGCTTCCAGTAGTCACGGGCATTTGCTGATTTTGCTTGTTTTTTTCTATCAACCATGTTGGTATCATATTGCTGTTTACTCAAACGTAGCGTCCGTTTGTAAATATTTCTGGCGTTGAGCATTTCATGTTTATTCAGAGCGGTCGGATTATTTCTAAATATTTTACGGGATTTACGGTATTGGCGCCTGGTATTGTTACAGTCTTTTGACAACCATGGCAAATGTGTACGTGTTTTATTTTGTTTATTTGTATATGGCTTTGGTCGCGCACCACATACAGAACATGCAGAATTCATATACAAACATTTTAATTAGAGGTGCCACGATTATTTATTTTGATAATCGATAATCGGTCGTCTACATCGACTATAATCGATTAATCGTACATAATAATAATAACATCAGTAGAAGTATTCCGTAATATGGCCTATTGCCATATTGGCTGGTGCTGGTTAACTGCTATCGCTGCTTGTTTGAGGCATCGGCTGATGTAATTTTTCTGTTAATAAAGTGCATCATAAACCACCGGTACTGACTAATGAGCACAATGTGTTCAATGCAAGCACAGTTCTCGGCGATGTCATCATCATGGTTATAATATTTGTGAGTTCATTGGAACGAACACAGCGATTAATTTAACAGCCAAATATACAAGCAATATAAAAGTAGGAATGTACGACGGACCGACGGTGGTTCCTAAAAAAAGGAATCTAATGTTACGGAAACTATAAGTTTCAGCGAACTTCCAGAGCATGTATAACAATTACAAAGGTGGCCCCCTGCCCGCAAATTTCAGGACTCAGAACAAGTTAAGAATTTGGTAATAGTTAATTTCATTTAGCAGTCACCACACTGTAAGCGACAGCCTGTACTGGTACAAACATCTAAGTATACTTATAATACAAACAAAGTATACTTGCTGCAAATGACACCACCGATAATATTGCTGAATAAAATGCTGTAGGTTCCCTGATTTCGAGAGAATGTCAATCAACTCCCCTTTGGTCCAATGAGATTCAAGGGCGACGGCATTCAGTTCACTGACAGTCAGCCCATTTCGAAGACGTAGTGCCACCTTTCTTGCAGAAATATACAACGATGTCGGCATAAGTTCAAAGCTGCAGTGCTGCCATCATGGTGCCATGCAATTTGAAGAATATACAATGACTCGAAAGGTAACCATGTCATCAAATGAACTGCCGGCTGTTTGCAACATATACTAGTAGTACTCAAGTTGTCGGAATTTCTTTGATACATGATCAAATGTTGTTAACCCCTAAGTTGTGTATTAAACTGTGTAAAACAATCAGGGTATTCAACAATAACCGGCATTTTCCAATGTCCGAAATAAATAACGCAGATTAATTGACGACGGAAATGGTAATAGATTATCGGCTTTATCAACGGTTCATCGATTATACGATTAATCGTGGCACGCCTAATTTTAATTTATCATTTACATCAGAAATTCCCGATGGCGCAACACACTGTCTATCATCTATGTCATCTAAATATGCTATGGGCCTCATGGTCAAGAGCATGTGTAAAATCATCAACCATTAAGGGGTCACATGGGTTAATTTTAACGGGCATTGAGTTATTTCTTTGATCTGTTGTGTCTATAGAGTCGGGGGTTGGTTCGCGACTATAAGAGTTCTGGGCTAACGATAATCGGAATGTGATTGATCCGTGGACGTCGGACAAGAGATTATTGTATGGTTGTACAGATGATATGGATCAACGAACTCTCATTGAACAGAAGATAATCAACCACGCTAACATTCCTGCATGTCACGTGGCCGATACGTTTGTCTGATCCTAGTCTGCCATTTCCGATATACAGGTCGGCGGATTTGCTTAAATCGATCAAACTGTACCCAAAGTTATCAGTTTTCTTGTCCTAAGAGGCTCTTGGCTCAAGTGATTTGGAAAACTAATTTTCGGATGGAATATGATCAATAAGTTTAGCGGTTCTTGAATTAAAGTCTCCAACCAAAATTTAAAAAAGTACTACCTTCGGGTGGTATATACACGTTACCAATTATCAGTGGTTTTATTCCACATATTTTGAACCAGACGACATATTCACAAGCATATTCTATTTTCTCAACTAGTCCAAATATTTCATCTTTTACCAAAATTGCAAGTCCACCCGACCTATACTTCGAAATAGTTTTTCTATTCTGAATTAATAATGTTTGACAACCAGGTACATGTATATGAATATCATCTGCACTATCAGTTTTGGTCTCCTGAATGTATAAAATGTCATACATGGAAACAAATTCATGGAATTCGGGGTCATTCAGCTTAGATAGAATACCACCAACATTCAGTGATAATATTTCTAACCCTGTACATACATCAGAATCACAATCCCTTAGGAGCTATAGTCTGGTCGATAAACTCAAATTTTAGGGTCAACCTAGAAAAAATTCGGACTAAGTTAGTTTTGATACCAATTTGAAGAGGAAGCTCCCCTCTATAACATATCCAAAATCCGCTAAAATCCGCTTTGAGCATTTTTTGTAATTCAAGATGGCGTCCAAGATGGCTGCCATTTTCCTATAAGTCAGCTTGATGCAATTATAGTGAGAACATCTTGTCATATGTATACACATGTATACATTGTTGTGAAGCTAAGACATAACGTCACCTTTATTTGCCAAATTGGAACTCCCCGTCCAAGATGGCCGCCAAAATGGCGACCGGAAGTGGAATTTTTACGTTTTTTACTAATACCTTTAAGATAAGTTTACGTGGTTTGTAACTGGTTGAGAATTGTGACTTTATTTTGTATTTAGCATGTTAACTGACCATTGGAGCAATAAAATATGCTGTTCGTGGGGTCCATACCCCTTCCTATCACTAAAAAATTCGATTTTACAAAACGCGGTATAACATTTCACAAAAGATCCCCATTGGGATTCTGGTCATATTTCATCAAGAAGTGGGAAGAATCTGCAATGTAAGTGATGCATTCTATATCTTATTGATATTAGAACTCAATGGTGTCAAAATTGTCACTTTGGCTCAAAATGTCTGCCAAAATGGCCGCTAAAATATGGAAAATGGTAATTATTATCACAGCGTGCCATGCAGCCGCTTACAAATTGTGGTGATGCTCACAATTGACTATTCTGTCTTATATACATTGAATACCAACATTTCTTATGCACCTTGATTAATTTTTACTATTTACTATTCTGAAATTACCAGAATTATGGGATATTTCTATCACAAACCGCATCAAACTCGGCAAAAAAATCACTTTTCATGTTTAGACCATTTTTTTCAAGTAAAATGGAACTATCTTTAGTATCAAAGGTTCTTTTTATTTGATATGCCTTAAATATGTCATAGTGTGGTGTTTTAGACAATATTACTCAAGATGACTTGTAAAATGGCAACCAAATTTGGTAAAAAGTTTATATTCCGAACATTATTCTCTGCTGCTCCGAAATGGTAGCAAATTGTGATTCACTTGGTTATTAAATATGCTACTTAATCAACTGACAACTAAATCTTATATTCTGTTTGTCCCACACCTTATGAGGTACCACAAATTCATTTTGGGATTCTGTCCATGTTTTTAACTGAAACGGACATACGTTGAAACTGAACTGAAAGGGATCGTATTATGTGGCTACTCTGGCCCATTAGCATCAAAATTGATTAACTTATAAACTATTGTCAGGAAAACCGTTTTCTTCACATTGCATATAAAACGCAATTAATGTGGAGAACACTCTGATATTGCCTCTATCGATTAACATATCCCTGAGTTATTGTGGAAAGCGATAGTCACCCAATGGTGCACCAGTACAAATCACACATGAGCATGCAGTCACTCCATACATACGTGAACACCACATAAATGGCCATGTGCCACTCTCTGTATAGACATACACCTCACCCATTACCATACAGCCACACTTGGGTTTATCCATACACCAACGCATGACCCTATAGCCGTGAATAACCATGCAGACACACCAGGTATACCCCTACACATCACACGACCTGTATACATATTCACTACATACATGAACATAAAGTAACCTCTTGTATACCTATTCGCATCACCATAGACCATACAGTCACTCCATGTATATTTATTTGCCAGATGCATAGCTTTATAGCCACTAAAGATATACATATACACGTCACTCCTGGTATACCTGTTCGCTACATCCATGATCATACATCACTTCTTGTATACCTATTTGTCTCACCAGTGGTCATACAGTCTCACTCCCTATATATACATATATGCGACACCCGTGGCCATACACCCAACCCAAAACCATAGTGTCACTCCAGGTATATACATATAGACCTCACCAATGGCCTTACAGTCCTTCTAGATATATCAATGTCCCGTACCGCGCACACGGCCATTCATACACCCCAGACTTGCATATACACCTGACCCATGACAATTCAGCCTCTCTCTGTATACGCATAAACCACGTTCGTGATCATAGTCACTCCTTGTATATCAATTCACCCCACCATTAATGTTGCCATACTTCAATTCCTATATACATATTGGCCATGTCATGGCCATATAGTCACTCGTGATATACATATACACATCACCCATGACCACAGCGTCAGTCCAGTTGTATATATACCTCATCAATGACCATAAGGCCTTCTAGATATACCAATACCCCGCACACACGGCCATTTGTACACTTCAGACTTGCATATACAGCTCAACCGTGAAAATGCAGCCACTCGCTGTATACTTATACACCCTCTCCATGAGCATTCAGCTATTCACTGTATGCTTGTACACACCACCAACGACAATACAATAGACCCTACATATAAACATACATCCCACCCATCACCATGATGCCACTCTATATATACACCAGCCGCCAATGGCCACCAAAGTGTACTCCATATATGCATATACACTTCAACAATGACCGTGCAGTCATTCCATGTACACATATACACATTGCCCATAACCATACAACCACACCCTATTTATACATACACCATCCATTACCATACATCCAACATATGTATACATATACATCCACCATGACAATACAACCACCCAACGTACATTTGTACAGCCAACCCCTGACCACACAATCACTCCATATATACATACAGGACAGAATAGCCACATAATATGATCCATCTCAGTTCCATTTCAACGTTCTACCCATTTCCGTTCAAAAACAAGGAAGTTTTTGACAAAATCCATATTGCATTCCTCAAAATTAACTTGTCATGCCTCGTAGGATACCGGGACAGAATAGAACATTTAGTTGATTAAGTAGCATGTGAGTCACAATTGATTATGTATACATATACACCACGTATATACACATCTGTATGTTTATATAATAATGTTTACCAAATTTGGTTGCCATTTTGGAAGCCATCTTGAGTAATTTTGTCTAAAACAACTCAGTGTGACACATATAACACATATCAAAACAATAAATATCTTTGATACCAAACATAGTTCCATTTTACTTTTAAAAAATGGCTCAAACATGAATAGCGATTTTTTGCGGATTTTGATATCAGGTTTGTGACAGAAAATTTCGAATAATTCTGGTAATTTAAGTGGTTAAAATAGTAACAAATACCCAAGGTGCATCAGAAATGTTAGTAGTCAAGCTATATAAGACAGAATATTCAATTATGTGCATCACCACAACTTGTAAGCGGTTGCATGGCACGCTGGGATAATAATTACCATTTTCCCTATTTTGGCGGCCATTTTGACAGCCATTTTGAGCCAAAGTGGCAATTTTGGTACCATTGAGTTCTAATATCAATAAGATATAGAATGCATCACTTACATTGCACAGTTCTTCCCACTTCTTGATGAAATATGACTAGAATCCCAATGGGGATATCTTGTGAAATGTTATACCGCGTTTTGTAAAATCGAATTTTTGAGTGATCGGAACATGTGTGGACCCCACGAACAGCATATTTCATTGCTCCAATGGTCAGTTAACATGTTAAATTCAAAATAAAGTTACAATTCTTAACCAATTCAAAACCACAGAAACTTATCTTAAAGATATTAGTAAAAAACGTAAAAATTCCTCTTCCGGTCGCCATTTTGGCGGCCATCTTCGACAGGGAGTTCCAATTTGGCACATAAAGCTGGCGTTACATCTTAGCTTCACAACAATGTATACATGTGTATACATATGACAAGAAGTTCTCACTATAATTGCATCAAGCTGACTTAAATAAAATGGCAGCCATCTTGGACGCCATCTTGAATTACAAAAAATGCTCAAAGCGGATTTTAGCGGATTTTGGTTATGTTATAGAGGATATATTCCTCTTCAAAATGGTATACAAACCAACTTAGTCCAAATTTTTTCTAGGTCAAACCTTTTATCGACCAGACTACTATTCCATCTCTTCCTGTTCACGATGAGAGAACATCCCATCAACATACCAGTAAGAGGGTTTTCTCATCTGGCTGTGATTGTTCGTTGTTTACATAAATCCCCCCCCCCCCACTACATGGACTTTCTTTCCCGCGACCTTGGCTTGCTTTCTTAGTGGCTTGCTTTCTTTGGCGTTTTCGACTCGGAGAGCGTCAATTTCGGCTACCATGCGACCTTGTTTACATTCCATGCGATCGCTTTAGATAAATCAACTTCATTAGTAATCACCTCACTCACATTTTGTGCAGCTATTTCATATGTTTCCTTAGCAGTGTTTACATGTTTATCGATGTCACCAACAGTGGATTCTACCTTGTCAAGTCTTGTTTTTACGGAACTGAATTCGCGTTTCAGGTCGTCTAAAGTGTCCAGTTTACTGTTCATCGCCAGTAGTTAGATAAGAACAACTTATCGGGGTCCAACACACGTGACAAACCTGAGATGAAACATAGGTTAATCGTACCAGAGAGATACACAAAACACGTGCGTTCACAAACGACAACCAGACAATAATAAATCAGGTCACACGCAGCAAAGACCGTAACAAGACGCTCTCGGATATTACACATACATGTACCAATCCACAATACAACACTAACAAGGCATACGATCTTGACAATAACAAGCTATTTTTGCGACATTTATTTTTTGCGTTTTTCTACAAATTTCCCGTCAAATCAAGTGTTTCTTTTTTGTCAAAAAACATATTTCTATGAATAAAACACCGATTTGACTCTGGAAAATTTTATATGTACAATTTTACTATTATCCCATAACATATTTCGCTGAAAGGTAACTTCTACAAGTACATTTTACAGCGCTAGCGTCTTCGAATCTATTCGAAGACTTTCGCTTTTGTTAAAAATGCACTGGTAAAGTAGCACAATTTACCAATGCTTCGATTATTTCTCGGATTCTAATGGCAGTGTAGTAAGCGAAGGGGAACGACATTCGCGTACCACAAGTGCTGCCATTAACATCCGAGAAAAAATCGAAACATTAGTAAGTTATTCTCTTTTCTGTCAAAACTCTTCGAAGTGCTCACCTTACTCTTTGGAATCTAACACAACTGGACCGATGCAACCATGGGCGGCCACTCTGCCCCACCCCTCGCTCGGAGACACTCTGGTCCATGGGTCAGAGTGTCCTACCCATGTTCTGGGACACTCTACCCCATGGCTGGCACTGTGACACACCGCACGGGGTACTCTGGAAAAAGAAACACACTTGATTTGACGTCCGGGGAAATTTTTGTGGAAAATGCAATGACATCGTCAGTGGCGTCCGCGCGATTCATATACTGTGGAGTGCAGTGTAGCGTTTTTTATCTTCAAAATGTTATCTAAAATGAAACATAAAATTTTGCTAAAATTCTCCCGATGCTCGATTAAAGCATTGGCAGAAGAATGTCAGAGATTCGGAGAGACACAAGTTAGAGATTAGAACTGGAGTTCAAGAATTCCTGCAAAGACGGAGATCTAGTGCTCCCAAGATGTATGTGGAAACTCCAGAGTGGAAACCCACGTATAAGGAGGGAGCATTATATCCAGATTTGTCTGAATATAATCCTCTAAAACCACTGCTAAGGTGGATTACCACTGAGGCAGCGGAATATGTGCGGTATCCATACTGGAGGCCCACTTACAACAAGGGAGGGCTTTATCCTGATTTGTCTGAATTTTATTGGCTCAGCAAACAGTTTAAACGGCCATTTTCAGGGATAATCGTTGTCTGACGTGTGCGTCCAAGTAGACTTTCCGTGAAAATAAAACCGATATTATAGAACCACATCCATCTGCCGATGTAGTTATTGCATCACTTGGCACAGCATATGCACGCTTGGAGTTGTATAAAGTTTTAGAAAAACTCCAAGATAGGTTGTTGTATTTCGACACCGATAGCTGCATGTATATTTTCGATCCAGAAAAAGAAAATATCAAAACCGAAGACCGCTACCTTGGTAAAGGACTGATGAACATCCGGATGCTAAAATCATAAAATTTGTAGGACTAGGACCAAAACATGGATATCAGTGCGTGAATGATAGTGTCATAAAATCTGTATGTAAGGTCAAGGGTATCACTCTTCAACGGTCGAATGTGTTAACGACCGGTCAAACTTTCAACGTGTCATAAACTATCCATGCAGAATTAAACGCACAAAGAACCGAGAAGTAATTAACGAAGAGCAAACAAAAATATTCCGATCTGTGTACACCAAACGACTTGGTGTGGGTGAATACAACACAATTCCTTATGGATTGAATTGATGTGTTAACAGCAGAGATGCTTTTGACACTATATAATAACTAGCAGGGTTACCCGGCGTTGCCCAGGTTAAAGTGATGTGAAACTCTCTGTGGATATGTGGTGGGAATAGAGAATACTCTTACTCCCAAAGTGTTACACATATTCTCATAAATTGAATATCCAAATGGCATCACAAAATATGATTCTTACACATGAAATATAAGTAGTGGCTCACCTTGTCAGGTCGGAGCGATTATCATTTTGTTTATCGCGTTTAATCCGTCCCACCAATAAAGAAGTATTTATTGATTTACAACTGCGTATACTTCAGACGCCTCGGGGTTCAAAATCGACATCCAGGTATTAAATCTCCATATACCCCCGATGTTGCCGAAGATAACTAATAATATCCCCTGCCAAATGGTTGTTATGTAATCATTTATATTATAGCGAGCATCTCTATCAAGCAAATGGTTGGTTTCACTAAAAGCGTGATATAAAGAGCGTTTACTAATTCAATATGTCCTTGCTAACTAACTTGATACAGCAGCCTTGCCGTGCATACTATATAGAACAAACTTCTTGTAAATCATGATATATATATGTACATGAAAGGTTTTCAAATATATTTTGTCGATAAAACATTGTAACAAGGATAACATAGTCTTGAGTTTAAAACAATTCGTCGAATTTAGAGAGCATTATTCTAATAATATATAATGGCTACATACTAATACTGCAGTTTATAGAACAAAAATAAGTCTTCTTGGTGGAAAAATTATACTACGCAAAGATAAAAACTGGGCTATTATATAGCAGGTTGCATGTGTGTCACTACATTTTCGACCAAAACATAAGTCGAATCACAAAGGCAATAAATACACCAAACATCAACATATATAGTCAACTATGACCACAACAACTGATAGTAGGACTTCATGTCACGTCGGCCTACACGTTTCTTTGTGGTCAATATCTACTACATGTACGACAATGCACAGTGTATTTATATCTTAAATCTAAATGCGTTATCTCTTGCAGACTGCAATTCTCAGGTGGTCAGTTCTATATACTGTAACGAGGAAGATAATTGTCTCATTACAATTAACACACCAACCTACACCAGCTCAGTAGTTGTTCGTGTGGCAAGAAGATCGTCAGTCAATGGTCATTCAGGTTGGTCATTCAGTAATGTCCTATTCAGTGTGATGATTGGTAATCCCAATAAAATTTTAATCACTGAAGATCGAATACATGAACAAGATATTAAAATTGAAGGCAGTGGATCCATTTCCTTCAGATTACTTGAAGTGCAGCTGTCTGATGCTATGAGTTACACTGCAGGTCAGAATGAAGTTCAGATGAATCAGTTTCGGAGGACTCTTGTTGTACTAGGTATGTCATTGTTATTCAAAACAAGTTTTAGACAAGGGCCAGATGAATAGGAATTATGCAAATTTATGGCTAAATTTACTGATAGTATACTGAATATTAAGTAAAACAATACGGACGCTCATCACACAATGATAGTTGCTTTCTGTAGTTTCTACAATTAGTAGATATATTTTCCAGCGAAGTGACCCCTTTCAAAACGTTAAAGATGTTGTCTTGTGTATTCTCTTATATACGCGACTCCCATCTGGAGCTTTGCAAGGTAAATATTGGTAGTCCAGTGTATTCTTGCATGGGAGACTCGCGTACATAAGAGAATGCACTGGCGCAGGATTTTCGCAAAATTGCTGGAAACTCGAGTCATGAAAGTGTATAAAATTATGAATAAGCCAAAAAATATTGAGTCAAAAAATGGTAACACCCGACTCGAAATATTGGGAAAAACCCGACCCAAATTCCCACTGGATTGGGTTGTCGCAGGGCCAGGATTAGATGGGTGGCGCTATGAGATGATGACTACGAGTTATCTGGTACCTTAAATTTTACAAATGCAATCTTACATGAGTGATCGTGCTGCACCAAAATTGATGTCTACTATTCAAATACATGAACTAACTCAATAATCTGGAGTGCAATATGTTAGGGCCTTTTGTGGATCTTATCATAAAATGCCCATTCAGCCGACACAACGGAGTTAGGGGCCAATGCGTCAGTATAACCATACTTTCGGCCTCAATTAGGTTGCTTTATTACAGTGATACAGTGGCATCACTCTCATCACATATGTATTTGAGCTTCCTAAGATGGTAGAAATCATGTTTATGTGAATTTCTCAAATTTCTACAATAGACTGTAAATACCCCATATAAAGTATGAGATAACTCGTAGTGGTACCCTGAAATAGTATGAGATAACTCGTAGCCAGAATTTAACGTGTTAAAAACAATAAATTCCCTGCTGATAACTTACAGGAAAATTAAACAACGAGAACAATTTCCATCGTTTTGGTCTGTGAAATTTCCAACTAAGGTCGTGCCAGTTAAGAAACTTCCAACTGTTGCAAATTTTTACCTAAGTTGTATGTGAGACACCACCCATCTCAACACCTGTTTCCATGTCCCTGGTTGCATTTCATGAAAATTGGTCAATTGCGAAACTATGACACTCTTTTCATTGGATATTTAGGAGATAAACGTACCCTGTTGAGTTGTACTTTCTGGGATTCGAGCATGAAATCAGTTTGTGAACGAGCCGACTTACGTTTATCTCCATATTGTAATTCCATCTAGCAAAAAACTATAAAAAGTATAATTTATTCATTTTCATGACACGAATCGAGACTTTCCTTTTGCCGTTGTCACCGTGCACAAATCGTTGGGTTTGTTCATTGTGTTACTCGGAACACTGCTGCTCCGTAATAGTTTCCTGTTGGGCGGGTTGGCTCGTTTCGCTACTCCGTTCTGCGTCAGTGAAATTTTACCGTGCTACATTCAGATTTGATGCACGCTGAAGCGGCCAATGTCGGTGAATCGAAAACTAAAGTTAGCCACCCTCGGCCAAGCAGAATGCTTGTTTTTAGTGACAAACACTCAATTGAATTACAATGCACATTCTAGATGTGGAAGACAAGCAACTTTTAATGAAATATAACTTTTTAGCGTGAACATTTCTGCAGTTTAGTAATCTCGCGTGCCTATTAATAGTGTCAGTGCATTTATTAATTTTTGAGAAAATTCTCAACAATCACTAATATTTGGCATTGAGACAGAGAGTGAAATTGCCATCACTATTATTAATTTCAGCCTTAATCCACACTCCTCACTATTATAAGGCAGTACAGTACAGTATTTTGCTGGCAGTCGCTCAGGAAAAGGAGGAAATATCTTCATACAATGCCTCTTCAAAACAATCCATTCACTATTGTTTTCAAATGGACTGTTTCAATATGATATGCACCATTCTAGAATTATTAATGACAATTTCATGTGCTCTTGATATGACATTTAGAATAAAAGTTTTGACCAAAAAAATATTGATAGGTGCTTTATTGGTTCCAAATACTATGCAAACAATAACATAACGATTACCGAATTAAGAACGGCAGAAATATCCATTTCTATATAACCAAACAGTAGTGTTTTATGTTCGCCAAGCATTCACATTGTGATCATTTTATATATAGTCTATTTGATTTGGCTATAATAGATTTAACCACCACAAACAGTGTTTTAATCCATAACAGAATTTGGTATCCAGTTATATCTGTGGCCCATTACAGACATAGCACATCGATGACTATTCAATTAGATCGGATGAACGTGCGATAAACCTAGTTTCGTTACAGGTGGTCGCGCATTCATCACATCGAATACAATTGAGAAGTTGTATCGGCATGATGTTCGTCGCGAACGATGAAGTATTAAAAAAATGGATTCTCCAAAGCACTTCTAATGTCATATTTGCGGCAAATTGTGGGCGCCAGCACTATATAAATTTTGTCTAAGTGTTTTGGATGCCACAATGTATCGCACCTTTCCTTTATTTTAATGAATATTTTATCAATTGTTTTCTACAAAGTCCCCGTGGGATAAATCCAATACAAACAAACAATTACATGTATAATGGTATTACCCGCATATACTAGTAGCTTGAGTTGCAAGTACTGTAACCCGTTACTTCTGAAGCCCTTTAGTAGTTTTCTTAGTCATTTGTTGTTTATTCACTTTATTCATTTTTGCTGTATAATTCATTTCAATTATCAACTTTATGATGAATATGACATTCATGAGCCATTGCTTGAAATTCAACAGCTATTAATTTACAGTTATTTGTTTTATTATTTCAGCTCAGCCACACAATGCTGGAATTACTCCTTCATCGCCACATCCAGAAGTCGGGAAACCATTCACTCTGTCCTGCAGCGTTGTATCTACCAGCAAGCCTGATAATCATGGACTCACCATAGATTACAACTGGACCCACACATACAACGGTCAGCTGGTAGCAGATAACAGGTACACAGTTAGTGGTGATGGGACCCACATCGTGTTGAATCAGGTTCTCAAATATGATGAGGATCACATACTAGGATGCAGTGGTACAGAGGAACACGGACAGACATCTGTCGTGAAATATGTTACACTTAAACCTTATTGTAAGTTACCATTTTAATGTTTTAGTTTTTTTTCGAAATTATTGACATGGCCATAATAGGAAATGTATGAGAAGCACTCTTTATTGGTTTTTCATGTCATAAAATGGGATTTCCCTTTTCAATACATATAATCCATGGGTATTTTCCATGCAGTTATAAACATTTCCAGCACAACTTTTTTCATATGCGTTTTTCAAAAATCTGTTATGGAATGGAACTACTTATCATCTGGAATAATTTTTCATCATCTTTTTGTCTTCTTCAATAATATCCTAACAATTTCTGAATAGTGCTGTGGTTGAGCGCTCAAAGTTGTCAGTCTATGCATCAAAATATCGTAGGTGAAATTCAAAGATGACATCGATGATTACTTTCACCAATCTTCAACTGCGGCGATGCTATTCCATCTAAAATTGTTTTATGCCGGTGAATGAAATACTGAAGTTGAACTTATCAACTAATAAGAATTTGCATTTTAAAGGAAATATTCAACTCGACAATATTACAATATGACATGAATGTGCTATTCCATTGACCATTCCATGACAGGAGCTTCTAAAATGTTGCGAAAACCATGTGGCAATGCATTCTCTTATATATGCAAGTCTCCCTATGGGATACTCACATGTATAATAGAATGCACTGACATATGATCTTTAATGCACCAACGCAGTTCCCGTCATGAAAGGATTAATATCTCATGAGGCCATGTATATTGTTTCTATGCACATTTCTGATTTTGTATTACAGTCATTTTGCTTCAGATATTACCAATCATTAGAAAAGAAATTAACTTTACAAAACTTGACCCTCCACTATTAAGTTGGACATGGATGGATGGATGATAACTCAATAAATCGTTCCAAATAATTATCAGGTGAATATTCACCATAGTTAGTTCTAGATTACTGTTTTCATGATCATGTTCTCATCATTTATAAATCAGGGTCTCCAGTCGTGTCGACCTCACCAAGTGGAAATGTAGTAATAGTGAGAGGTGATAAGATAACACTGACAGTAACAGCTCAAGATGGGAATCCGAACAGCTACACATACCAATGGACAAAAGACAAGATTCATATTGGCAGCGCCCAATCAACTACCCTGACAGTGAGCACACCTGGCAGTTATACATGTGAGGTGCGCAATGGAGGACGACTCAAAATTACACCTGCAACAGTGGTTGTGGAGCAGCATTGTGAGTTTCTAGTTTTTCTTCATAATATGCATACAGGTAATGCTTGGTGATAACGCAATCTGCTTGATTAATCTTGCGGACTGTTTGGATGCGAGTAGACTCCGATATACCTATGGTTTAGTCATATAATCACATTCCACACATGTTGTTTTACGGTTCGCAAGCAACGCAAGTATACTTGTGACGTCACTAATTTCTGTAGTCTATCAACATGTTTTGTTTTTACATCCGGGCGATTCGGACCTATGGTCACATATGTGACCCTATAGGCAAATAACATCGAACCAGCCTGTAAAATGAATTGAAAATATTAGCAAAACGAATTTATTTTTCTTCTTCGATCAGCCTCCCCATAGCAACACTATTAAATTTGAAAAAACAAAATCACCCTTATTCAAAATTAAATGATTAATGTGGATTTAATTGACCTAGTCGCACACCATGCGTCAAACATCGTCAGATTCCGTAATGTTTCAGCTTGAAATTACGTTCCCTGGCCTATAGCAACGTTGCAAATGGTGACGTAATTTTCGTTAGTTATTGGCGAATGCGATTAAATTTTCTCCATTGTGGTTCTCGTGCTGAATTTTGTTGGTATATGATTAGACATACATTGTGTGTGAAGCCTCCAGACTTCTGAAGTTTAACAGTGAAAGTGAAACTCAGTCAGTCGGAAAGAAATTGAATGATGAATCTGTGACTGAATAAACATTGAACATGAATGTCACTGGTGTCAGTGGTGACTGGACAGAGGGCTGGTCTGTGGTGATTTGATTTGTTCTGTTAATTTTAAGTCTGTATTACCTGGACTGGTTGGTGTTGCAAGCGGCAAAATGTGCCTTCTACTTCTCCAAATTGAATTGTTAATAGCTGACACGGGTCAAGGAAATCAGAAAATGGACATTTTAAACCTGACTGGTTTACTCATTTCGTGATTAGTAAATTTAGATTTAAACGACTTCAGACTCAGCCTCAATCACTCACTGTGACTCGGGTCAAAAAACAATTCCAGCCATCTACAGACTAGTCTACATGCAAACGTGACAAACACGTGACGTCGTGTGAACTGCTGACAAACTAAATGAGTCAATTAACTTGGTTAGTGAAGGAAAAGAAAAACATCTCCCATTCGGTCTCGGCACACTGCAGAGTGTAGTGACTAGTGAGAGGGTATGTTTCCAACTTTCAATCTGTGAATTCTGAATCATGTGATGGACAAATCAAGTTAAACATAATAAATATAATGCATTAACCGTTTAATGGTGATTTGTTTTACCATTCTCACCTAATATATATTTCATGATTCTGACACTTTGTTCTCAGTTTAAATTTAAGCATTAAGCGGGAGCATGACCTGGCTTCGGTTTAATGTGAAATCCGCAAACGTGTATGCATGCGCTCCTGATTAATGAGTAGTAATCGTATAGAAAACGCCCCGAAGCTACCACTATTGCACAATATAAGTGCCTGTCATCTACTGAATGTGGTCCGAAATTATGTCTCATTAAGTCATTGTGCCCCACCCCACGTAACTCGCTGAAAGTCAAGCATACATACATTTCTATAAATAAATCAGATGTGGCAATGTGAAATATGCAAAATTGTATTTTCAAAATATGAACATCAAAATATTGAAGTGTGACAAAGAGGGACAATTTTTCCCTCGCTTTTTCAAAATACGGACATAAAAATATTGAAGTGTGACAAAGAGGGATATTCATAAACTTCGAACTCAGAAAGTTGTTTCAGTGGACAGGGATATCTTTCTCACAGTGGACATGGATACAAACGATATATGTTTTTAAAAAATGGGACATTTTGAAGTACAAAGAGGGAGAGTCAAAATTAGAGTGAAAATACACGCGATTTGCTGACAATATATTTTCCTTTTTAAAATTTAATATCTGAATAACGGTGATATGTATACGAATATACGGGCAATATCCAGACACGACGTCGTCTCAAGATTGGCCAAATCCCTTTTGTTCTAAATATCTAATTGTTATACTAACTGACCTATCATGTACGTACTCTGCATTGGGAATAAAAACAAACATTACCTTGCATTGTAGTTAGATGCTTTAGACTGTAGATAGCATATACTGAAAATATCAATGATACACTAGCTTGACTTACGACAATGACTATGAATTGAATTCAACCTTGTCAACCTCCATGACAAAATTCATGATAATATGAATGAGTGTCCATGACACTGAATATGCTTGATGTTCTCGTTGGCTCATTGCACTAGCAAGTTTCGAGAAAATCGGTTCATAAATGCAACCTGTAGGGAGTTCCGAAGAAATTCAAGATAGCTGCCATGGCGCCATTTTGGATTTCGGAACGGACTCAAAATAGGACGTTCTCGTCAACTCATGGTACTAACTAATCCTAGCAAGTTTCGAGAAAATCGGTTCATAAATGGAAACTATAGGGTGCAAAAGAAATTGAAGATGGCTGACATGGCGGCCATTTTGGAACGGACTCAAAATAGGACGTTCTCACTTAGTCATGGTACTAAGTAATCCTAGCTGAAGTTTCGAGAAAATCCGTTCATAAATTGGACCTGTAGGCAGTGTAGGGTGTGCCAAAGGAATTGAAGATGGCTGCCATTTTGGATATCTGAACGGACACAAAATAGGACGTTATCATCTACTCTTGGTACAAAGTAATCCTAGCAAGTTTCGAGAAAATCAGTTAATAAATGTGACCTGTAGGGTGTGCCAAAAACATTCAAGATGGCGGCCATCTTGGATTTCGGAACAGACTAAAAATAGGACATTCTCATTTACTCATGGCGCTAAGTAAAATGGGTCCCCTACATGGGCAGATGTAAACCCACTGAGATAAGTCATTCTATATTTCAAATGATACACATATCAATTCATAAGCAAACATCATATGAGAAATAAATGGCCACTGCATTGCCATTGGTAATAAATCGCCTTGTACACAGAATATTCAGTAAACAGAACCTCTGCAACAAATAGCAGTGGCCCTTTGAGTGGGCCACCAATTTCTGGAAGGGTCTGATACTGAATTGTAGGCCTTATAACTCATTAAAGTGTTGGCCTTAAACAAATATGAAAGTAGTTATCCCTATGATGCACAAAACCAAATTTGGAAAGAATCCACAAATGGTTCTTGATCAGAATTGTCTTGAAATTCCCAATCCTGCATAGTTTACAAATTTGTCCTATTATACGGTATTTGACCAATAGCCTTCATAAATAGAGAATAAGCTATTTTTCTAAACCAAGTAACCAAAACTATATGAACCCCCATACTCTGGCCCATAATTAATATATTTGATCCTAAAACCAAATTCACCAATAATGCAGGTAAATGCCTCCATAGTATTAGCTCTACAGTACGCTGAAAATTTTCATGAACAGTTATAGGTTCAGCTCAAAAGAGCATCGAAGCAAAAACTACTTAAGTCTGAGTTCTACCTATAATTCCACTATCAGACTTGACATGTATCATTCTGAAAAAAGGTTGTTGAAGCTTTGTGGGTTAAATCTGGTGTATTGCAAGACACTCTGCATACTGGTTGCTCATAATCATATCACATGAAATTATTGTCATTCTCTGAACAGGGAATAAACTCAAATGGCACATATCTACAACTATAGGGAATCACTGTTCAATAGGTTTTTTATAGTGTCCTATAATAATTCTGGTTCTAAAATCAAGAGAGTTAATAACAAAATGTATTGATGTAGAACTGAATGCTCTTTTTATTTATTTAATCTTGCTAATGACATTTACGTTACACAAGGAACAGTCATTAATAGTAAACAAACCAGATATATGCCTTGTCAGGAGATGATTAATGACCTCTGTGCCCATTGATAACTGCTATAAACAATAATACTATTATCAGAGCTAGATGCTAGATACACCATTCACAGGTAAGGGTTATTATAGCACCTGGAGAAGTGCATATTTGTCTGTTCAAGATGGTTCAATGCACCATAAGTTCACCTCTAATCAACATATTGGGACCTTTTCAACACATTTTATTCCCCGTCACCAAGGAAACTAGCTCACTGAATTTGAGTTAACGGGCCAAGTGGATTTTGAGGTAAAAAAAAAGAAACTGGCAGAAGAAACTAAGCTCCCCAATCCACCACTGATTAGCATATAGGCAGTGAATTAAATCCCTCCATCATATCACAAACATGTAGATAAAATTTGAGCTAAATCGACCGTGGGGTTTCTGTGAAGCCACTTGAAGAAAAATTCACCCAAAATACCACACATGCCCTTATAGCCACTAATTGGTGAGCCAGTCACATGCGAGAAATAGAGCAACATATTCATGAGTATTGTCCACAGGTAGAATTTGAAATTGGTATCTCACACCATCCTTGTATCAATTAGAGAATGAAACTAATTTTACCCACAACAAACCCCACCCATCTGCCACTAATTGGCTGACAGGTCCCATGGATGAACTCAATCCGCTGATGAGTTTTATCCATATTTAAACTATTGAGTTGATACCTTGATACCATTTTGAGTTATAATAAGTGTCTAGAAGGGCAATTTACCTCCCATATTTCGGCCCCTAATTCACGGGCCGACCCCATGTGATGATATTGGCCTGATTAAGTATCATACACATAACGAAATTAGAATTGATACCTTTATAACCATTCTTCAGGTTTACACTTCATAAGTATAAAAAGGAACATTCTACCCACAAAGACCTCGCCCCTCGCCCCCTGATTGGCGGGCGGGTCACATTTTCGAACTCAATCGGCTTATTAATCAAGTTTTATTCATATTTAAAATTTGGAATTGATATCTCAAAACTTTCTTGAGTTGATAGCATACCGAGCAATGAAAATCAACATTTTACTTACAAAACCCCCACCCCTAACCCCCTAATTGACGAGCAGGCCTCATTATTTTCGAACTCAATCGGCCTATTGATAAGTTTTATCCATATTTAAAATTTGGAGTTGATATCTCAAAGTTTTTTCAAGTTATCGGATACCGATGGAGCTCGGACGATACTACCGACATTAGAGGTTTATGGGGTACACCAACTAAGGGCTACTTTTTGTCCAAGGATGATGGGCTATCCCCTGTGTCCATGTAAGGATAATGGGTTATTTACTGTGTCCGTGTAATTTTGTTCCCATTATAATGGACTAAATAGCCCATAAATATGTCAAAAACCGGCCAGGACTCCCAATGTTATCCCATAATGTCTAAATCGTAGCCCCCAAACCGGTGACAGTACAATGACAGTCCTAAAAAAAAAATACCACTGCTTGAGTGCTATTTTCGAAATCACTTTTTAAAAACTTCTACCCCCTCCAAGGATTAATTTAAAATGAGCACTACTTCTGAAGGATTATGGGCTCTAGCCCATAATCAAAAATAGCCCATAAACCTGGGGTGTGACTATTTTAGCTCCTAAACCGCAAATGTTAACTCAGACGGATGGACAGACGCCGGAAGACGGTTCGTCAAATAAGATGCCGACATTATGTGTACCACTGATGTGGGTACACATAATATAAACGTTTTCGAGAAAATCGGTTTATAAATATCACTGCACAGACGGACGGACGTACGGACGAACGCCAACTGACGACAATAGCTCATCTTGACTTTGTCAAGTTGAGCTAAAAATGAACTATTTATGACAAAATCTATTAACATATATTTTTATTATTCATAGTTAAATTTCAATTTTGACAGGTCATGGACAATTCGGTAACTGATATTCACCTTAATTATTTCATACTTGGTAACATAAATTCAAGTTTAAATGCATGCATATTCAATCAGACTTTTCGCTCGTGTGACATGCCATATGGGCATTATCTTATAAATAGCCATGACAGATTGACATTTACTTCTGTTATCTTTCAAAATGTATTTTAATCTTTTAGTCATTTACATATAACTATTAAAAAAATTAAAGCGTCAACGACACTGTAGCTTAACTTGCTTTTAATGAATAATTACTGATAACTGTCGGACATCAGAACATGGTGAGGATACCTGTGCTAAAATAAATGCATTTTGATGTTAACCACGTTGATGGTTGTGGATGAGAACATTAACTGTAATGAGAAAGCAAGCATATGTTTACCTCCGTTATTTAATATTGACAACATTAACTTCCATGACAAAACATGCAGGCCAACGTTAACCTCCTTGATGCCTGCAGATGACAACGTTAACATCCATGAAACCGCAGGCCAATGTTAACCTCCCTGATGCCTGCAGACGACAACATTAACTTCCATGACAAAACTTGAGAATATTAACCTTCTAGATGCCTGCAGAAACACGCACACATGCAATATACAGGACCGTAAACATAAAAATGTCCCCAGTCGTTAAGCAGTGTTATTCTATTTTTAAAAAATTATGTCCACAGTCTGGATTATTTTGATGTCCACATTTTGAAAACACACGAAAAAACCATTATGTCCCTTATTGGAAAACACACAATAAAGTGAAATTGTTTAATGAGAATGTTGGACACCGACACACAAGTTATGTGCATGTAGGATGTTACTAAAAATATATTTTATACACATCCTCTCAGAATGTTCCGAAGAGGGGACTTTTCAATAAGGGTTATTGGATTGGTCAATAAGGGTCGCAGAACGCCAAATCAGTACTCATCACGACAGGGGACGTCCCCGTTTGGCTAGTGTCACACACACAAACACACACATATATATATATATATATTAGTTATACAAGTAGAATCTCTGTCCGTCCGTCAGTCTGTCCGCATTTTCTCACAGACATTATAATACGTTTATTCTCTTGAGATACAAGTAGAAGACTGAGCAGATTTCAACCAAATTTGGTGTGTTGACTGGGAATACCCCGGCGTAGGTTATACCGGCGTTAGTCTCTCAAACAATTTGTTTAAATAAAAACCAAAAATAAGCTCACTATGGGTCTATTGCAGAATAAAATAAGTCCAATATGAACCATTTTGCACGAGGATATGTTGCAGCAGATATGACGCCCTTATAATTATGTGAAATCACTATTGCCCCAGCCATCCAACGGAATAAGGGTATAAATCATCTTGGATTTGGAGGTCACGTGACATTAAAAACTTGGAATAGAGTCCAGTTATTTACACAACACATCCCGATGTTGAAGTATACATCCCTTGCCTCTACTAAAAAGTATACAAGGATCCAGTTTTTGAACAGTTGCCCCCACACTAGAGAAATCTATTTCATTCCTCCCATTGTCTTTAACGTGTTTGACGAATGTCAATTAACCACAGTTAGAGATAGAACAAAATTGACGAAGGTTAACTAGGCATACAACTCTAACGGCAAAATGCACAATGACTGGTTTCAACTAAATTGGGTCTTGTGTACAATGTTATAAATCTATATTTGTTTGCTGTAACATGACATTGTTGTGACTTTGATTGCTTGGAGTTTATGTCCAACCGAGTCGCGAAGCTACTAGGCTGAGCACAGGTTATATGTCGTAAATATCATATATGTTACCGTCAATCAACCGCAATAACGCATATGTTCTGCCGACATTCCTGGGGATTTATTCTAAAATTTATTCCGAAGAATGATCAGCACAAATGTCAGAATCTCCATAACATTGTTCAGTATAAATGATGTCTTGAAAATAGCAAGCATGTGAGAGACGATGGAAAGGTTGTCGTGGTATTCCTCGTGTTGACGACTCTATAAATAAACATCGGATATATTATGAGACTATCTGACCAATCAAAGACGTTGTTTCTTACTGAAGGCAGAAAATAGGGGTGTAATATAATATAAGTTTACTGTATACAGTGTATCCAGAATTATTTCCAATCTGTCAGAATTGTCGACACGGTAAATACGCTAAGAGTGTCTCCTGTTGTGTGGTATACCACCGAGTCTCGACGCGAAGCGAATGTTTGTAGCACACCCATGGACAAACTGTATTTACCTGTTGACAATCGTGCCCGATTGGAAATAATGCTCGGCATATGAGTTTGCCAAACAATACCTATTGGAAGATTGTTTTCGCGTTAAATCTGTTAACATATCCGGGTTTATTGATGTGATGTTAGGTTTATTTACCATATGTATATACTCATAAAATACTCATTCAAAATGACATGTAAAGTAGAAACAAGTATAAGTGGATTGTGCGATTTATCCATAGCTTCCGAAGATCCGACAGAATCACATGTATATTAGGACACACTTGCAAGCTTGTTAATGTCAATCGTTTCTGTTTCTTCAGCATCTGCTGATAGTTGCCATGTCGTTTTTGTTTTGTTTGTTTTTTAAACAAGGTCGTAAATAATATATCCTTGAACTGCCCTCTCGGGAATTATGGAAATTAACACCGGATACTTGCTTGCCTAAGAATATCATGTGGTTAATAGCCATGTACACTTTTCCATCGATGTAGTTATACAAAATGAAATGGCCGGTTGATTTACCCTAGAAAATTCTACACCACAATAATTAGTAATGGTATATGGGTCACAGCCTGGAAATCTAATCTATTACTTAAGATTACAATTAGTAATGGTATATGATATACCCGAAATAATAACACACATTGAATGTGTTATCAGTTGTACATTATACCTTTGTATCGACTTTGGGATCAATGAAATCAATATGAATGATCTAATTCATGTGTCTTGGTAAATTTGATATTTGTTTTCAGAGGTTATGTGATTACTGAAAGTAATATCCAGATACATGGGTAAATATTAGATGTGTGTATACCTTTATTCGTGTATCTGGATATTACTTTGTGAACACATAACCTCTGAAAAACAAATCCAAAACCTTTCCAACAACTTGTGGATCTGCATAGTCAATGTATTGTGAAATACATACAAAATGTATATATCTTCATTCGTGTATCTGGCCATTACTTTGCGAAATCATACCCTCTGAAAACAAAACCCTAATTGTTTCCAGATATATTTGTTGAACAAATTTGAGTTTGTTGGTTGATTGGTTTAATTTTTCGTAGTGTATGCCGAAAGTGGAGGAATGACCATACAGAGAGTAAATTTCACAATGGAAATCAACTTGCCTAAATACACGGATATGATTATCCTCCCTTCGTTTGGATCACGAATCCGCGCCTGTCGCGGTTCAAACAAGTTTTATCGGTGCTATACAGCATATGACCGCGTAATGTACTGATATCACTAATGACTGAACAGGTATTTGAGGTATGTTGAGGTTATGTGATATCTCAAAATACTCATCAGATACACGAATTTAATTGATTTAGGTTAGTTCGTGTTCTACACATATGTGTACACCTATATTCTTGTATCTGGAAAGTACTTGTCTAGAAACGTCTATATACATATGTGCACCTATATTCCTGAATCTGTGCGTACTTGTCTGGATACTTATTTAACATGTTAATATTCTCAAAGTAATGTTCAGATACACGAACTGAGTTATGCATACACAAAATGAATTATTAATAGTTTGCATGGAACACGAATAATTATATTTTATTCACAAATCTTCCACATAATGAGGCAGACTATATATCTGGAATTATACAAACTAGAACTTAATTTTTGCTTATTTTATTTAAACTCGAACTGATCTTAAAATACAACACAATTTAATTTATATACGTTGTTTCGTGTTCTATACAAATGCGTATACCCATATCCGTGTATCTGGACGGTACTTATATTGATACTTCTATACAAATGTGTGTACCTATATTCGTGTATCTGAATGGTACTTATATTGATACTTCTATACAAATGTGTGTACCTATATTCGTGTATCTGAGCAGTACTTATATAGATTCCCTAATAATATTAAGATTCAGAATCAATTTATAATTTAAATTTGATTCAGTGGAAACATCATGAAATAAACTGAGACAGTAGTTACTCTATATATCTATCTTTTTTAAAGCGATATGGCGGCCTGTCTCCATAATACACCATATTATTCGCTTTTGAATTTTTCTCAGTATCGAGATAGGTCGATAAATATCTGAACTACCTTTCTACGAGCATTATGTAACCAAAAAAGACGAATTGAAATAATGCAAAATACAACTGTGAATACGGTGTTTGGGTCCGAAACACAAAACAGCCATTGGAGCGACGTGGAACAGAAAAGACCGTTCCGTGGTAGTATATTTATTTCGTATATTTATCGGCTTATCGTCGCTCCAAAATATGTAGAAAAAACTTGGTGGTTCGAATGAATGAATAAATATTTATTATGTTAAGACGCAAGCGCTGGAAGTAGAGCAAACAAGCCATTTCCATAATAATATTAAGATTCAGAAGCAATTTTATTTAAAGTTGATTTAACGGAAATATCACGAAACAAACTGGCAACAGAGGAAACAAACCTTTTCCTAATAATATTAAGATTCAGGAGCAATTGTATTTAAAGTTAATTCAGTGTAAACATTGCGAAACAAAGTGGGACAGTGGTTACACGAAATATTAAAGCAAAATGAGGTATACAATTACCAGAGTATACTCATTTACCATATTGTTTGGAAGGCCACCTAGGTTTTCCAAGGTATGTTGCCAATCAAATTGGTGATACCACATTAAATTCTCAATTCGCAGGAAGATTTTCAGGATAAAGAATATGATGTGTTATACTCTGGTAAACTCAAGAAAAACAATTGTAAAATTAGTATTTACGATGGCAGACTAGTGTAGCTGGAGAACACCCTTGTAAAAATACAGAATTTACCATGCTTTTACCAACTCAAGGCGAGACTTACATTAACTGACTCTCAAGCACTCTGACAAAACGGTGCAAGTCCCATATTACACAAATATTAGGAATTTATAATCAATCAGAACTGAATTCGTGTGCTCAGGTATACATAGCGAAACACCAAAGTAGAATCAATATTTACTTCGGTATTATCGTGATGAATTCTCACTCACCCCAATAAACCTATTTAAACCGCGATATACCTAGTTTACATTGGTTGTGCCTGCGTGTTTTGAACCGCCCTATAGTATAATCAATGAAAGCTTCACAATACCTTGGTATTATTACCCATGTAAACCCAATGTAAAGCGTGAGTAACACTGGTTTATATTGGTTTTACCAGCGTCTTTTTGAAACAGCCAAGTAGAATCAATATATAGGCCTCAAATTGTTTGGTGGTGTCTTTCATGATGAATTCTCAATTCACCCCATTAAACCCATGTAAAGCGTGACTTATACTGGTTTATATTGGTTTTACCAGCATGTTTTGAAATACCTATTAGAATCAATGTAAAACCTCACATTACTTTTGCATTATCATGGTGAATTCTCAATTTACCCCAGTAAACCGTGATCTACATTGGTTTACATTGGTTGTACCAACGTGTTTCAAACACACAAGTAGAATTAATATTTAACACCTCACATTACTTTGGTATTATCAATACTTTGGCTAATTATCAATTCACTTCAATAAACCCATGTAACGCGTGATTTCTAATGGTTTACAATTGTTAAAATAATAGCCAGTGACCGTTGTTATGTATTTAACTAGTATAAGTGCGATATGATATTCTTGTTCTTGCTAATAATATTTAGTAAACGCTATGCTTATATATACCACCGATTCCACCGTCAATAATATAGACCTACCATTGGCACATATTCAGGTATTATATTGATACAGCTGGCGGTCTAGAGATATATTGTTAATTGCGGTGAGAAAAAAAATCATTTTTGTTGGCAAAGATAACTACAGACTATTGAGGCCTTATATATCATATACTTGGTTATAAGGTGAGCAATGTCCATTGAAACGTACGCCGCCAGAAGTTCACTTTCGGTTGATTCAGTTGGTACAATATATGTAGCCCATTGTCGATGCACTTAAGTAAATTCAAACAAAGAGTATGCCAGATAAGCGAAATACAGAAATGAGTTCAACCTCAGATGTAGACGACAGTATGAACAAGGAGACCAATAAACATTCCAACAGAACAAAGACACAAGCTGGGCCACCCGAGAAACAACAACAAAACAAATCGACCTTAAACTTCGCAGATGACAAACAAATAGCTCCACAAGCCACCTAACAGAACAGCTCGTTCCAAACTATCTTGGCAGATATCAATTTCAAACTTGGACTTAGACTCCATAGTAGGTAATCTGAAGATTTAATATGAGCAAAAGATTACAGATGTTAAGGAGGCGTTCAGAAGTTATGCGTATGACATGCAGAAGAGAATGGATCAGTTAGACAACAAATGCGATGCAATGAATGATGCAGCCAAACAGTGCGATGACGTAATACAATATCTAGAAGGGAAATGCATAGATTTACAGCAAGAAAACAAAAGACTAGAACAGGACACAAGGAAGGACAGCCATCAGAGTATAAGAATAGATGGAGATAGCAGGACCGCGATATCTTGTGAAAGTGAAAATAAAATTATTGCAGCACTGAACAGCAAGCTGGGAATTAAACTCAATAATGGTGACATATCCATTGCGCACAGGCTTGGTGAATATGTTTCTGGGGCCACTGGGCAGAAAAATCCTAGAGGTATAATTGTTAGATTTATGTCCAGAAAAAAGAAGGGTGCGGTAGTTAGACAAAGGAAACTGTTCAATTGGTCCAATATTGTGGTTAAAGAGGACCTGACTCAAACCAACTCCAACATTCTCAAAAAAGCTAAGGAACACCAAGCAGTTGAGGATTCGTGGGCTATAGGAGGAAAACTGTAAATTAAATATCACGCCAAAGCCAAGAGAAACAAGAAGATAGGATCTCTATCTGATATATAACTGACAGTGATATTTGATACAATAACAAAGTGTAAATAGTTCTTGGAATATGAACATATTATTCTGATCAGTTTTCCATGAATTTCATTGAGTACTGCCTCAGTTGTCCCAATGAATGAGTAAATCAGTTTATATTCTTCACTAACAGTCACTGATGTATGATAAAAAGAGAATTGATTTATACCTCAAGCAAACCAATTAGTATGTTATGTCCTGACTCTAGGAGATGTTATATGAAAAACAAATATTCTGTTCTGCATGATATTCATTGCATAATACCTCTCTATGAGAAACTAGAATTCAGTTTTCCATGATTTTCATTGAATAAAGTCTCAGTTGTCCCAATGAATGAGTAAACCAGAATATATTCTTCAATGGAAGTCATTGATTTATACCTCAAGCAAAAGGATATGTCTATTATATTTCCTTCTTCTTGATGTTGTCATATGAAAAACTACAATTAGCTTTCCATGATTGTCATTGAATAATGCCTTAATTGTGCCCATGAATAAGTAAACCAGGATATATTCTTCAATGAAAGTAACTGACTTAATAGAAATAAAACTGAGTTTATCATGATTGTCACCGAATAATGCATTTGTTGTCACAGCGAAAGAGTAAACAAGCATATATTCTTCAATGAAAGTCATTGATTCATGAGAAGCAGGATTTAAGTTGTCCATGATTTTCATGCCCATACAAAAAGAAAAAAGAAAACATTTAATCCAGATGTTATATTATAAGATTCAGTTTTCCTTGATTTTCATTGAATAATGACTCAAGTGTGTCAATGGATGAGAAAACCAGCAGATTTATATTGTTTAATGAAAGTCATTGATTCATGAGACACTAGAGTTTAGTTTTCTGTGATTTTCATTGAATAATGTTTCAAGTGTACAGAAAATATGTTTTCAATTAAAGTAACTGATGTATACCTCAAACAAAATAATTTCTTAGTACATCAAGTGAATTTATATTGTTTAATGAAAGTCATTGATTTGTGAGACACTAGAATTTAGTTCTCCATGATTTTCATTGAATAATGCCCCCAGTGCGCTAAAGAATGAGCAAACCAGAAAATATTTTTTCCATTTAAAGCCACTGATGTATACATTAAGCAAAATAATTATATAATGCCTCAAGTGAATGAATAAACCAGCATAATTATATTATTCAATGAGTCATTGATTTATGAGACGCTATAATTTAGTTTTTCATGATTTTCATTGAATAATGCCTCAAGGGTGCCAAAGAATGAGCAAACCAGAACATATTTTTTCATTTAAAGTCACTGATGTATACCTCAAGCAACATAATTATACAGTGCCTCAAGTGAATGAATAAACCAGAATAATGATATTCTTCAATGATAATTTAGTTGTCCATGATTTTCATTGAATAATGTCTCAAGTGTACCAAAAATGAGTAAAACAGAATATTTTTTTCAATTACAGCCACTGACTTCTACCTCAAGCAAAATAATTATAGTGCTTCAAGTAAATGAGTAAACCAGCATAATCACCCCCGTGTACGTGGTACGGCCAAAGCCGAGGATACGGCCAAAGCCGAGGAAATGGGAAAGTCATTTTCACGTGTATGATATGGGGATATGTTTGTTTCTCATTGTAAAACAGACATCGAGCATCGTATGTGTATGATTACACGAAGCAGAAGTATTTATCCACCAGTGGTCAATCAATTTTCCCAGATCAGACCATTATTTTTTTTTTGGCGAATTTTTTCAATGGTGTTTTTGCTTTTACTCACTCAAATTTTCGAGAACATCCATTCACTAGTATAGTTCCTGGACTTCCACGCTTCCAAAACAAATGCCGGGATATAGTTGAATCTGTCAATGAAGCATAGGATTTGACAGAATTTAAAAAATCCGTATTGTTCTCAATATCCGCGCGATATGAAGGGACCACTGCCGGTCCAGAAAGATCCGAAAGGCACAGATGAAGATCCGACCAAACGCCGAGTTTCTGTGCAGTAAATATGCGTATTACTTAAGGAGATCTGGTGAGTTTTCGAGTGTTTACGTGTATCTGAGACTGATCAATTGGACTGCGAATGACATCGAAAATATGAATCCATAAGATATTCGAAATATTGTGTGCATATATATTATGAATATGTTTCAATTGAAATTAATTGAACATCCATCTCAGCATTCAGATTTGCGATCTCAAGAACGTGAACGAATGATAACGCGATGCCTTGATCACACGCACGTGAATGCTGCCGTTCGCATGCATGCAGCTACTCGGATATTCGTTTAGTATTAACATGCTTGTTTGTTTGTATATATACCACACATGCCGGACGACACGGCGTATCAACGATTTGTTCTAATCATGTTTATTGTACATACTTTATGACTCGTTCCCACTCGAGTAGATATTGCTCCAAATTACCCAATTCTGGCTTTTTAAAGAGTCATCAGATAAAATTGTAACGATTCTATGTTAACACACTAAACATCCGAACATATATCATCACAATGTGCTATGTGTGGCACACGTGTGTGCCTTCTTATCTGGACATCGATGGGCCTCTGTATTGTGTCTATGTACCACATGTAGTCAGCCTACCAACCTACAACACCATGTTTAAACAAAATCAAACCAGACCATGCGGTTTTGATAAATAGCGTATCTTCCTCAGATGAAGCTATATATATATATATCGCGGATAGAGCACGTATAAATATTTATCTTTTTTTCTTGTGATGTTTTGTATAAGAATTATCATTGGAAATTTCTCGCCTGACTGCCACCATGTGCTATGGTATACAGTTTTCTCTGTTGAATGGTTTGACAGAGGTTATGACCCCCCACAACAAAACAAATACTCTCCCTGAAGACAAATAAATTTATGATGCATGACACGTTATACTCATCATCGGGTATCGTGAATGTTTGCACGAGTTGAGCTATAATCACAACAATTATCTCTGTCTGTGAACAATGCAAAAACAGCCAGTCCGCATTAAATCACCGGGCACTGAATGCTTAATTAAAGTATAATTAATCCCTTGATCGGTCAATTCATCCGGTCCCTTATGTGTTGTGCGGATATTTTGTGGCATCTCGGATTTAGTATTATGAAACACCATGTCTGAATCAGACGCACCATTGGATATTGTGCCTATAGAGGAAGCGTTAGGGAAAGCCAGATGCGACTTGTGCGGAAAATATTTTTCTACAAATTACAATTAACCTAAAGCGGCATCTTAAAATACATGTTGGTGACGAATCCCCGAAATGTTCGGCGTGCACTCAGTTTTTTTCAACAGAAGAAGAATTAACGAGCCACAATCGCTCCAAGCATGCATATCACAGCCTCCGTTCGGAGTGAGGACACACATTTAGGAGAAAGCGTGATTTGAATACACATGTCAGACGGAAACATTGTTCTAAAAAAGACCCCTTATTGCATCATCATTGTTCGGGTAGTACTGCCCTGACAATACCAAATACCAATATATTTCAACATGTGCATAGAATTGAAATTGAAACCAACAACTCGTGATACAGTCGAAATAAACGAGGCCACGTGTTGCAAAGGTTGATTAATTGAACAGTGCGTGTGTACAGATCCACTGGCCAATCAACCTCGACGAATTTATGACGTTATTTGATTAAACGATAATTAGATTGTTTTGAGCGACAACGTGTCACAGCTACTGTATGACTTGGTTGTCGGAAATAATATAAAACTTTTGCGGTCGTTTTAATTGTACTGTCTACTTTGGCGACTCTCTTATGAAATAATGCGTGGTATTATGAGAAATAAATATTCATATTAAGCCTATGCAGTTATAAGTTATCATATAACACGCTGGGCGTTGTAGAATTTGTTTTCAAACTTTTCGGTTATATCTGCAGACCATTAATCGAAACAAGAATCAATTCTGACCTCGTTAAACTAAGAATGATAACGTTAACATATTGAATCTACCAAAACAACAACAACACATGTATATACGATGAACCCATGTAATAGTTCCCAAAATGGTGGAGATTTATGCACAATTTCATTTAGATTGTTGTGTGCAAATCTTAGCGATATTAAGTTTTTTCAAAATAGGTGAAAAAGAATAATTCTAGAACTTAACAAGCCGAAAACTAAATCTGCAAACAATACGAATTGAAAGTCATCGTGACGCTGAACATCCATAAAAAATTTGGTTAAAACCATAAACCAAACTCAGGACGGAGACCCTGATAAGATAAGATTCATTTCGGTTAAACATACATATCAATTACAGTACATGCAACCTATACGATAACATAATGAAGTCTTGTGTAAATATTATGCCCACTAAATATGTTGTCCTATAGGACTGAATTAGAAAAGTTATAAACTATAGTGTAATTTACATGTGCACATAACAATCATGGCAGTATACACATGTTCCACAGTGAAGTGTTTATTATAAATATAAATAACTTTGTTGTGTGTGTACATATATGTTCGGATGTTTAGTGTGTTGACATAGATAGACTCGTTACAATTTTATCTGATGACTCTTAAAAATGCCAGAATTGCATAATTTGGAGCAATATACGATATATGCATATTCGATAAGATGATTCGGTTTCATTGTCGCGTAACGGTCTACTCGAGTGGGAACGAGTCATAAAGTCTGTACAATAAACATGATTATAACAAATCGTTGATACGCCGTGTCGTGCAGCATGTGTGGTCTATATACAAACTCCAAGCTTGTTAATACTAAACGAATATCCGATTAGCTGCATGCATGCGAACGGCAGCATTCACGTGCGTGTGATCAAGGCATCGCGTTATCATTCATTCACGTTCTTGAGATCGCAAATCTGAATGCTGAGATGGATGTTCAATTAATTTCAATATATATAATATAATATAATATATATGCACACAATATTTCGAATATGTTATGGATTCATATTTCCGATGTTATTCGCAGTCCAATTGATCAGTCTCAGATAAACATACACACTCGAAAACTCACCAGATCTCCTTAAGTAATACGCATATTTACTGCACAGAAACTCGGCGTTTGGTCGGATCTTCATCTGTGCCTTTCGGATCTTTCTGGACCGACAGTGGTCCCTTCATATCGCGCGGATATTGAGAACGATACGGATTTTTAAAATTCTGTCAAATCCTATGCTTCATTGACAGATTCAGCTATATACCGGCATTTGTTTTGGAAGCGTGGAAGTCCAGGAACTATACTAGTGAATGGATGTTCTCGAAAATTTGAGTGAGCAAAAGCAAAAACACCATTGAAAAAATTCGCCAAAAAGAAATTAATGGTCTGATCTGGGAAAATTGATTGACAACTGGTGGATAAATACTTCTGCTTCGTGTGGTCATACACACACGATGCTCGATGTCTGTTTTACAATGAGAAACAAACATATCCCCATGTCATGTACGTGAAAATGACTTTTCCATTTCCTCGGCTTTGGCCGTATCATCGGCTTTGGCCGTACCACGTACACGGGGTGATAATTGTATTCTGCAATGAACGTCATTGATTTATGAAACACTATATAATTAATTTTACCATCATTTTCATTGAACAATGCCTCAAGTATGTCCACGAAAGAGTACACCATCATAATTATTTTCCTAAATGGAATTCATTGATTTTGGAAACACGAGAATTCAGTGTTCCGTCATTTTCATTGAATAATGCCTCAATGTGTCTCAATATCATATATATTATGTGCTATACCATGTTTATTTCGCTTATACCAGTTGTTTCCAGACTTGAGCAAATTCAAAATTACGCACATGTTCAATATGCATTAACATTCAATTTTTTACTCAATTTAATGTGAAATCGATATGATACAGAACAAGGGAAGTAACTCTATTTTCAAAACCAGAATATATTATGGCAGATAGGATTACACTAGGCAAAATTTAGCGAGATAATTCTTTTAACTTTGCTTCACGATACAACGGACCACAAACGGATGATCCAGAAGTTAAGACCGACATCATGTCGCCATACAGCGCAATAAGCCATTCTTGTGAATAATATGTCCCAACCCAGTTGAAGGATAAACTGACAGCATCCAAAACTAATGTGTCTATGCTTGGTCTTAATTATCGTAACCTTAATTCTAACTGGGACTCAATTTAGATATTTTGACCGATTGTCATAGCCATGAACATTCGATTGATTGATTGAATGTTTATTGGTGATATAACACAATACGTATGTGTATAACAATTACAACACAAGAAGAGTATAACATTATATCACCAGTGGATGTCATATTCTCGAGGACTGTCTTCCTGACATCCCCTGGCGCAGATTTGGTGATCAAGGCATGAATATATAATCAACGCATGTACAAAAACATGTGAGTGATTTAAAGTGGTGTCTCTGGTCCAAAACTAAGCTCTTTTCTTGAATGAGTAATTGGGGGTTGCAGGAGAGATGATGCTCGGATATAAAGGTGAGTCAATTATCTTAATCACAAGCTATGCGTCTTATATAGTATATTCATGCGAGGCATTGGTGTTTCTACAGTCAGTACATCGGGGGTTATCGCAATTTACTATCAGTTGATAATGGCAGATAGCATTTTTAGTGTATTCAGTTTTGAAAACAGATTTGCTCCATATATATTTCGCATCACAACTGACGTCTGACCAAATATTGATGAAAGAAAAGACTGGTAGTTCAGAGCTAAATGCTGTTTTCGGAGTACGTGATATTAATTGACAACATTGTCTGGTTGTGTTTTTTGACGTTTCAAAATAATTAATAAATGAAGTTCGTAGCCTATCATAGTGACGAATCGATTGATATACTAGCACTGCCCGAAATATTTAGAATTAGCGAAGATTATTCATTACCAGATTATCACAACCTCATAACTAATTTGCTACCTGAGAATGAAGATGGGCGAGACGGCGTTGTTATCATTGTAAAGATATTTTCTCTTTTAAAATTCGACATGTTCTATCTGTATTTATACCACATGTCACTGAGACCCTATTTGTGGAATTGGATGCTGGACGAAAATCAAAACCCTTCATTGTCGGTTCTATTTATAGACAAAACACTGCACCGTGAGCAGACATAGGCGTTTTTTTCGTCAGAAATTACAAAAATTGTAAAATATCTAAATGACACCGACATTAAGGCATATTTATTGGGCGATTTCAATATTGATATATTGAATTCTCAGTCTCACACCAAAACGAGCAATTTTATCGATATAATGATTGGAAATGGATTCTTCCCACAAATAACACGATCGACACGAGTAACCGATCATGCAGCAACGCTGATTGATCATATATACACCAATACACTTGTAGCTAACGCCACTACGGACGTGTCCAATCATTTTGCAACATTTAATCAGAATATAGTACCAGGAACTACACGACTGAGCATCAAACAGATATTGACAGAATAATAATGAGCCAACAAAATATTGAAAAATTAAAAAGTATTTTATAGCAGCAAGACTTTCAATCGCTATATAATTGCACTTCACCGAATCAAGCCTGTGACAATTTCTTATCTGTCTACGTGTGAGCTTTTAATGAAGCCTTTCCTGTGGTAGATTCCAAGCCTCCAAAAAATATATCAGAAGAGAACCATGGATGACAAATGGCCTAATCAATTCATCGGTTACAAAAAATAAATTATACGTTCAAAAACTTTAGGATCCATCGGAAGTCAACACAGGGAAATACAAATTGTACTGTCAAAGTTATAACTGACTCAAAGCAAAGAGCAAACAGTTGAAACACGCGCCGAAGCTGTCAAGCACTATTCCACAATTACCAAAACACAATCATGCACGGGGATAATATTATTTTACAACCAACATAAATTGCTAAGACATTAAATGATTTCTTTTCTCAGATAGGACAAAAAACGAACGATTAAGTCCAAATTAAGTATAATAAAGCATTTACCGACTACTTGAGTAGTACCAATGCAAAAACATTTTATATATTTCCGACTGACAGCAATGAAGTGCTTGCTCAACGTTTCCAAAAGTAATTGACTTATATATTCAACTTGTATTTTAAACACCGAAATTTACCAGAAAAAATGAAAATCGCAAAAGTTGTTCCACTTCATAAAAGTAATTCCTGTGATGAAATAAAACATTACAGTATTCTTCCCGTATTTTCAATTTTTTTTAGAAAACTTAATACAAAAAAAGAATATTCTCATTTCTCTCTAAACATCACATCTTACATGAAAATCAATTTGGGGTTAGAAATAATCATTCAACAATACACCCATTGTTGCATCTCCTTAACCATGTAGCTGAAAATAACGATAAGCCAACTACGTACTCAACACTAGCAAATTTTCTAGATCTCTCTAAGGCATTTGATACCATGAATCATAGTGTATTATTGAAACAATTAGAATGTTACGGAATAAGAGAAATATAACACGAGTGGTTTAGGAGCTACCTAACTGAGGGAATACAGTATGTAGTCTTTCTAGTGAAAAGATCTTCCAACAACATTATGTGTGGTGTCCCACAAGGCTCTATTCTCGGGCCGACACTGTTTCTGATTTACGTTAACAATATGCCTAATTGTACATCGCTACGATTGCTATCTTTTGCTGATGACACCACTCTTTATGCCTCTGGCCACACCGGCGATAGAATGAGGAGACTTGCAAATGCTGAAATGTAAAACTGCTTTAACTGGTGCTGTTGTAATAAACCCTCCCAAAAGTAAATTTATGCTGATCCACACAAAAACAATGATAATAAATGGAAAAACTTGTATGTCAACAATGTTAAGTCCAGAAGAACGTATACCATACGGTTGAAAAACCCAAGAACTTGTTTTCTGCAGCTCTCCCAACACACTTTTTCCAGACATTTTGAACCCCTTAGATAAAAAAAATGAAAGATTGTAAATATAGACATAACATTAAAAAGAGTCCAACGGATCACATATCATCAACGTACTCCTTTACATATAAATGTACAGATAGAGCTCGTTATATATGTCAACATTAACTAATTGGCTTCACGTTTTAGCATTATATGAAGCTAAATTATGTTGACCATATAGATATCCTCCACGAATCCACCGGCCTTCTCAGTTACCTTTTTTTTATTCATCTGAAGCGGAACAAGGCAACCACACCATGCATACACTTATTATACACCTAATTATTGTTTGTGTTTCTTTAATTTCCGCTTCGCGTTCAAGTCTTGAACAGCATGTATATAGCATATAATTAAAGATGTATTCGGTGTTATAGATATCGTGTAGACACTCTTGCTTGATAAGCACCATAATGCCCAAACACACGTTTGAGTTGGGGAAAATAATCAGTCAAGTCTAGAATATAATGTTATTTAATGGAATACTTGAGGGACATTTAAATTGACATAACATTTTTTTGGGGATTATTTTATAACCTATGAAATTGTGTCGACTCTGCTTATAGTAAAACTGTTCAGCGCCACAAAGCTAGTGGTCTTCCCAGAAATAGACTTTATAAAATATATTGGTGCCGTATCTAGAGGTATCGAACCTTGAATACATCTTTGAATTCATCCGCCATCCTTATGTTCATATATCACTCAGGGCAGCATGAAGACGACCAACCATGGTCCTGCTGCTCATGTACAATACCTATCATATACTTGTTCATAATGTTGTTGTTATATCATTTTTTTATTGTACAAATAAAAAAATATATATACATTATGTTTATATCATTGAATGAAACGACATTTCACTTGTGATCCAATTAAGCGTGCTAGATTAACTGGCTGGTAAATGTTCAATCAACTCGGAATCGGTATTTATTTTTATTATATAAGCTTGTTATATCGATATAGCGGCACGTGCTGACATATTGATGTAACATGTGCGGGGACTTTCGATTTTAATCAGCGCAAAATAAAGAATAATACTATCATATTTTCTACACTATTCATAGTCTTACTCAGGATTCCAGAAATAAGCCACGTAAGTATCATCTAATGCGATACAAAGAATGTATAGTATTGCATAATTATATGGCATGCCATTTGGTCTACGTTGCCATACTATATATTAAGATACCATTCACTGTTGCAACAAATATTATAATCAGTGTGTAATATGCAAATATCCTGACGTCGATATAGTTACAAATGCGCCCATACACATCTATGATAGTTGCATATATGCTGTAACATGCAGGCCACTGTTGTCGCAAAGGGCGTTAAGTTATACTGAGTATGCTTCAATATATAACTAGATCATGGCAATTACACGCATGCCATTTTATCGCAACAGTGAAACTCTTTTCAAGGCATATTAGCGACGTATTGGAAATAGTTCCATAAACAACCTTACGGTTGTGACATAACCAGCCGTCTGTTATTTCGACCAAAGGGGATTATAACTTGGGAAATTTGTATTTCACTGTGTCAACAGATTTCACATATGTCTCGCGGTTCATGTGTCAATGGTACAACTGTGTACCGATAGCAGTCAGCAACAAGAAATAAAGATGCATGCATCAGATCGCCCATGAATTATTTTACAAATAATTACTTTTAAAATCTGATGATTTATGATGTATTAATTAAAGTGTTCTTCTAAGGTACACGGCATATACCATACATGTTAACTACATATATCTCTTATAATTGTATTGTACTGTGCAATTATTAATTTTATACTTGTTCCTCGCAACCACTTATTGAGTATTTTAAATTATGTTTGTGACGTGAAATGAAGTAAAAAATTTGTACATGGACGGAAGGTAGTGCGTGTTTACGGTGAGAAGAACCAAATGGTTAATCACAAGTAGAATAGTTAATGTTATTAATAACCTTTAGTAAAGGAAATATGTTTATAAAATTGTAAATTAAATCATCAAAATCAATACAATGTGCGTTTGTTCACGGCGCGTCACAGACAGGGACGCAGTGTGTTTGAACATTTCATGTGCATGTTGTCACATGTCACAATATGACGACATGTGGTTAGGGTGTGCGTACTTATATTGCATGGGACACTGGCTGGTCTATTATTTCACGTATATGTCATTAAGGCTGATAACATCGCCACAGAGTCGTGGCACAGGGGGTTGGGGTGTACGTTTACTTATATGGCATGCAAAACTGTCGGGTCGGTTTGAACAGTTCATGTGTATGTTCTCATGGCTGGTCAGCGGCGTGATATGAGGGGTTGGGTACACGCATTTTAAATTTTAATTGCGTTTGATCATATAGGTAGCATCTTTTATGTAATAGATCTCAAATTGCATATGTATGTTTGTGGTGACAACTAGATAAGCTAACGTTTCTTTTCCGGTTTTCTTTTCATGAACCTCAGCATCCATCTTGTATTTTACTCTTTGCATCATTAGCGTCTTAGGAATACGTCACAGTCCGCATCTGTCTGCATACTGAGTGTCACCATTTGAATCTATAGGCAAACCATATAGCCCGCATTTATGAACAGGTTATTATCAAATTGTACATGCACCATCAATATTCATATCGAGGTGTAATCTGGCCATGTAAGTACCATATGATTGGTCGCTAGTACACCAGACATCTCGTTTTGAAAGATGCGTATATTTGAAGGTATAATATTAAATGTATAAGATTTCCCCAATGTAAGTGACCATTTTTTTGTAAAATAATTCATGGGCGATCTGATGCATGCATCTTCTTTTCTTGTAATTGATTGTTGGGCGAAACTCGACACCTATTAGCTGAAGACAATTACGATTTACCTGTGAGATACTGCCACCATAAATTTAATTTATATTAAGTTGTTAAATTTAATTTTAAGATTACCTCTTCAACTTAATGTTCACGGAAGATATCTTCGACGCAAACTAATTATTTTTCTACATATGATCGATATTAGATCATTGGTTTTACCGGCAAAAATGGCATACAACACTACGTGATGTTATGCTTTGTCTTAAAATTTCAATTATTCATGCATTTATACTGGGTTTGCTCGGCAAAGAGACGTGTATCATCAGCACATAATCATGATATCAAAAGTTATCATACCAACGAGCTTACGGATGTGACAACCAACTATCAATTACAATGATGGTATCTGACTTTGCACTACCGATTCTGTCTAAATTGCTTGATGCACTTTCAATATCAACACGAAATATATAAGTTCTCATAAGTATGTTATATCTGTATGGCGATAAGTTCGTCCATATGCGTGCAACGTGTGGTAAATTGGGTGAGTATATCTTTATATAAGACAACCAGGCTATGTATATGACTTCATGATTTAATATCCTAATCAATGAATTGTGGCATATATCCCGTTCTAGTTCAACCGGGAAAATTTGCCATCAAAACAAAGCGTGACCCAAGCGATTTCATATAATTGATTATTTGATTGTGACATAGCCACTGATCGCTGTTTTGTATTAAACCGGTATATGTGCTGTGGTATTCCTGTTCTAGGTAATAACAATATTGTTCTTGTCTTAATGCACAATGAAATATATTGTACTTTAAACTACACACTGTGTATAAACGTGCTAGAATAACTGCCCGTTAAGATTTAAGTCAACCCCAAATAACTTTTCACAAACAAGCTTGGTATATCGATACAGAGACACACGTGGCCATGTGGATGGAACATGTGCGAGGACGTTCGATCTTAATAAGCGCAAAAATAATAAATAATATCTTATCTGTGATATGCATGGTCCTACTCAGGATTCGAGAAAAAAGTGAGCATCATCCAATGCGATGTCAGTCAATATAGACTTTATGTAGGGAAACACTCGTGGTAAATTTTCATTATATTATCGGTTGTTTAGATGCGTTTAAATCGGTGGAAGATAAAAGCATATGGTAGACTAAACACTATGACACAGAAAAAGAATATTATAGCATGTAAACCGGTTAAAACAGAGCATTATGTTTCCACTGTGTCAACTTGAAATAAAATTTCGTCTGAATGTTAATATTATTAGTCACTTGTTTGTTTCCTCTGTTTTCAGCGGTTTCATTGTGAACAGAAGAAATATTAAAAACACATAAAATAAATACATAGTGTAACCACGATCCCAGTTTCTATTCTGATGTTTCAACTGAATCAACTTTAAATAAACATTGTTCATCTTAATAGTATCAGGGAATAGTTTGTTTCACCTGCTGCTAACGTTTCCATCACAGAATAAATATTAAAAGAAGATAAAAGATATATAGTGCAACCTCTGTCCCAGATTGCTCTGAAATGTTTCCATTGAATCAACCTTTAACAAAATTGCTTCTGATCTTAATATTAGTAGATAGTGGTTTAATTCCTCAGTTTGAAGCGTTTCCATCGTAAAAGAAGAAATATTAAAAAAAATATAGAATGTTTTGTGTTGTTTCCACTAAATCACCTTTAAATACAATTGCTTCTGAATCGTAATATTATTAGGGAATGGCTTGATTCCTCTGTTGCCAGTTTGTTTCCTGATATTTCATCAGAATCAACTTGAAACTGAATCAATTAGAAATAAAATGGCTTCTGTATCTTAGTATTGGGGAATGCAGTTTGTTTCATCTTGTTGCCAGCGTGATATAGAAAACAATATTATCTTCTCGTCGATTTATTACCCTTCTATGAATTTTCAGTGGGAAAAAATTATACTTCACAAACAGATAGTGTAACCACTGTCCCAGTTTGTTTCCTGACGTTTCCACTGAATTAACTCTAAATAAAATTGCTTCTGAATCGTAATTTTATCATGGAATGGTTTGTTCCTCTGCTGACAGCGTTTCTATCCTAACAGAACAGATATTAAAATAAAATAAAACAATATATTGAGTAACCACTATGCCATTTTATTTCGAGATGTTTCCATTGAATCAACATTAATATAATTGCTTGTGAGCTTATTATTAGTAGAGAATGGTTTGTTCCCTCCATTTCAGCGTTTTCATCATAACGAAAATAATATTTAAAAATATATATATTGTAACAGCTGTCCTAGTTTTTTTCGTGATGTTCCCACCGAATTATCTTTAAATACAATTACTTCTGAATCGTAATGTTACCAGGGAATGGTTTGTTTCCTCTGTTGCCAGCGTTTCGATCCTAACAGAACAGATATTAAAATATAATAAAAGAATATATAGATTAACCACTATCCCATTTTAATTCGAGCTGTTTCCATTGAATCAACGTTAAATAACATTGCTCGTGATCTTAATAGTATTAGAGAATGGTATGTTTCCTCTATTGCAGCGTTTCCACCGTAATAGAAGAAATATTTAAAAGTCTAAAAAATATACAGTGTAACAAGCGTCCCAGTTTGTTTCATGATGTTTCCACTGAATCAACTTTAAATACAATTGATTCTGAATCTAGATATTATTAGGGAATGGTTTGTTTTTATGATATTTCCATTGAATTATCTTTAAATGAAATTGCTTCTGGATCTTATTAGTATTAGGGAATGGTTTGTTTACTCTGTTTCCAGCTTTTCCATCATGACAGAAGAAATAATAAAAAAAATAAATTACATTTTGTAACCACTTTCCCATTCGGTTTCGTGATGTATCCACTGAATCAACCTTCAATAAAATTGCTTCTGAGTCTTAATATTATTAGGGAAGAGTTTGTTTCCTCTGTTGCCAGTACTGTGTCGTAGCAGAAAAATTATTTACAAAAAACAAAATATGTTGTGTAGCCAGTGTCCCAATTTGTTACGTGATGTTTTCATTGAATCACACTTAAATTAGATTGCTTCTGATCTTAATAATATTAGACAATGTTTCGTTTCTTCTGGTGTCAGCGTTTCCATCATAGCAGAAGAAATATTAATGGAAAAAAAAAAAATATAGTGTAATCATTGTCCCAGTTTCTATCGAAATGTTTCCATTGAATAAACGTTAACTGCTATTGCGTCTGAATCTTAATATTATTAGTGAATGGTTTGTTTCATGTGTTGCCAGCATTTCCGTCGTAAAAAGAAATATTAAAAAATCACTTTCCTCAGTTTGTTTCGCGATGTTTCTGCTGAATAAACTTTGCATAAAATTGCTTCTGAATCTTAGTATATTATGGAATTCTTTGATTCCTCTGTTGCCAGTGTTTCGATCGTAACAGAAGAAATATTAAAAAAAATAAAAATAAAA
This sequence comes from Siphonodentalium dalli, assembly GCA_032622095.1. Lineage (NCBI taxonomy): Eukaryota > Metazoa > Mollusca > Scaphopoda > Gadilida > Siphonodentaliidae > Siphonodentalium > Siphonodentalium dalli. The sequence continues at coordinate 15,118,632 of CP136068.1, forward strand.
ATATTTAGTGCAACCACTATCCTAATTTGTGTCGTGATGTTTCCATTAAATCAACATATAAAAAAACATACTTCTGATCTTAATACTAGTGAAGAATGGGTTGTTTTCTCTGTTGTAGCATTTCCGTCATAACAGAAGATATATTTAATATACATATCGTGTCACCATTGTCCTAGTTTGTTTCGTGAATTTTCCATTGAATCAACTTTAAATAAAATTGCTTCCGTATCTTGCTATTATTAGGACAATATATTGTCTGCCTTTTCCTTCGTAACAGTTTTTTTTTGGTTTTAAATATATATATATAGTGTAACCACTGTTTCAGTTTGTTTCGTGGTGTTTCCACTGAATCAACTTTAAATAAATTGCCTCTGAATCTTAATATTATCAGTAAAGGTTTAACCATTACTGATACTATTAAAGATGTGTAAACATATGCTATTTAGTTACCGGGGTATACAGTATTAGGTATGAATCGAAGACTCCTATCCGGAAATGCTTCTATCAATTAATATTGACTATATTTCGAATATTTTCTGTCTAGAAAGGTGTGGTTGTTTGGCTAACGAACACTAGTGGTTACTGTTAACAGAGACAACAAAATTTATTATGTAATTTTGTCACAAATAAACGTTAATTGTAGCTTATAACTATGGAATGAAACAATACAAACAATCAATCTGGAACATTTGACGTTCGAAACGTAGCTATTAGAATTACATAATGATCTATATCGCTACATAATATCGCCTGAATGGCCTATTCTAAAAATAAAACAATAAAGTGTCGAATTTAGTTATCTCATTTCTTAATAAAATATTCGAAATAATATCAATATTAATTGAAAGAAGCGTTCCAGACGTTTCCATTGAATCAACGCGAAATAAAAATTACTTCTGAATCTTAATATTTGTAGATTGGTTTGTTTCCTCTGTTGCCAGCGTTTTCATCGTAATATAACAATAAAAGTATATATAAGAGCAAAATACATATACATCTACTTGATACTCCATCACCCTCAATGTGCTGATGATTGTGTGGAGGCGTTTGCAATTAAAATATTAAAAGCATATTTGTTTTATTTGTTTGATAATTTACTAAACGGAGATGGAGCTTCATATTATTTGGAATCTGTATGTTTGTTTACATGTGGGAACATATGTTTGTGAGTTACAATTTTAAACTGTCCGTTTTGTGGCAGTTTAAGAATATGACCTGGGGGAGTTTGTTCCAATTTATGATTGTGCGTGGGAAGAAGAAGGCTTCTATGTAGTTTTTGTCGGCTTTACCAGTGCGGAGGAACTTATGGTACCTGGTAGACACAATTGGTTGGGAGATGTATACATCTTTATGGCGAATTTTGTATACCATGACGAGAGAGAAGATTCCTCTTTGTGGAAGGGTTTTCCAATATAGTGTGTTGGGCAGATCAGTTATGCTGTCTCTGTCGTCGCTACACTATATGTATATGTTAATGGTGTAGCTTGCAGCCCGTATTTGTACAATTTCTACTTTCTCTGAGAGGTACTGCTGCCATGGGTCCCAAATAGAGCCTCAATATTCCAGTTGTGGCCTAACATATGCTTATTAGGCAAGGTCTTTTGTTTTGTTGTTTTTTGTTCTCTTATGAATCGGAAGGTAGCATTGGTTTATTTGTGATGGTAGTGATATGGGTTTTTCATGATATATCATTTGAGATGGTTATGCCGAGATATTTTGTAGATTCTGTGGATTTGAGTAACTATTTATGGAGTATGTAGTCATGGAAACTAGGATTTTCTTGACGATCGAATTTCTTTACGAGCGAATAAATAAGATATTAATAATTATACAGTGTAACGATTGAATCAACGTTAAAAAGTTTAAAAGCTGCTGATCTTAACCCTAGTTAAAACATTCCTTAGTAATAGTAAAATTCAGAAGCAATTTTAGTTAAAGTTGATTCAATGGAGACATTTCGAAACAAACTGGGACAATTGTTAAACTAATTTTTTTTTTATATATTACTTCTGCTACGATGGAAACGGTGGCAACAAAGAACACGAACCATTCCCTAATACTATTAAGATTTAGAAGCAATTTGACTTAAATGTGATTCAGTGAAAACATCACTAAAAAACTGGGACAGTGGTTACACAATTTATTTATTTTTGTAAATATTTATTCTACTGAGATGAAAGCGCAGACAACAGGAAACAAACTACTTCTTAAGTGGCTCCGCAATATATTTTTTAGAAGAAGCGCAGACAACAGGAAACAAACTACTTCTTATGTGGCTCCGCAATATATTTTTTATATTTTGAAATATTTCTTCTGTTACGCTGACAAGAGAGGAAATAAACCGTTCCCTAATACTATTTGGATTCAGAAGTATTGTATTTAAAGTTGATTCATTGGACACATCACGAAACAAACTGGGACACTGGTTACACTTTGTATATTTTAGTATTTTAAAAATATTTCTTCTGTTACAAAGGAAACGCTGCAACAGATGAAACAAACCATTTTCTACTAATATTAAGATCACAAACAATTTGATTTAATGTTGATTCAATGGAAACATCTCGAAATAAAATGGGACAGTGGTTACTCTATATATTTTTTTATTTTCTTTTAATGTTTGTTCTGTTAGGATCGAAACGCCGGCCACAGAGGACACAAATCATTCCCTGATAACATTACGATTCAGAAGAAATTTTATTTAAAGTTAATTCAGTGAAAAAATCACGAAACAAACTGGGACAGTGGTTACACTATTTGTTGGTAAAGTATAATTGTTTTCCAATTGCAAATTCACAGAAGGGTAATAAATCGACGAGAAGATACTATTGTTTTTCAATGGAAATGTCAGGAAAAAGTACCTGTATATATATTTCTAAATATTTCTCATTTTACGATGGAAACGCTGCAACAGAGAGGAAACGGGAAAGAAACCAACCTCTACTAATATTAAGATCAGACACTATTTTGTTTAACGTTGATTCAATGAAAACATCTCGAAACAAACTGGGACAGAGGTTGCACTGTATATTTTTTATCGTCATTTAATATTTCTTCTGTAAGGGTAGAAACGCTAGCAACAGAGAAAACAAACAATTCCCTGATACTACTAAGATTCAGAAGCAATTTTATTTAAGGTTGATGCAGTGGAAACAAGAGAATACTAACATCCAGAAGTTATTTTATTTATAGTTGATTCAGTGAAAACATCAGAATGCACACTGGGACAGTGGTTACACTATATATTTATTTTATTTGTATTAATATTTCTTCTGTTACAACGAAATCGCTGGCAACAGAGGCAACAAACAATTCCCAAATAATATCAACATCTAGAAGGAATTTTTGTTAAAGTTGATACAGTGTAATGTCATGTTCTGTATTTAACTGGTATACATGCTATATTCTTGTTCTAGGTAATACTGATTAGTCCACCATATGCTTGTATATTCCATCCTTTCAAACGCATTTAAGCAAACGAGAATATAATGAAAGTATACCACGAGTGTTTCCCTCTATAAAGACTCTATCGGCTGACATAACATTAGATTATACATTTTTCTCGAATCCTGAATAGGACTATGAATATCACAGATAAGATATTATCTATTATTTTTGCGCTGATTAAAATCGAACGTCATTGCATATGTTCCATGGCCACATGTTTCGCTGTATCGATATACCAAGATTGTTTGTGAAAGTTATTTAAGAAATAAATACACGATGTAGAGGTGTGTATGGTCAAGTTGTACCACAAAAAACTGATTGTAGGACGACGCGTAGCGGAGTCCTACAATCAGTTTTTTGTGGTACAACTTGACCATACACACCGATACACCGTGTATTTATTTCTTTTGTAATACGACTGAAAGTTTATGGTCACAATTCGACTGAATAGTCAACGAAATACTGCGCTTTTTCGGTCTCAGGTGAGAGAACATTTCGTGGTGTAATTCGTATTGGGCGTACTCGATTTCTTTGCATGGAGTACTCTGGTAATGTCTTGTCTTGTTATGAAATTCCCCCGTTGACTTTTCGAGGCACCTCTACTAGAAATAATCGTTGTGATTGGCTAAAAAACGATGTGTTTTCAGCGGCGCCCGTGCGTTTCATTTAAATTGTACAGGAAATACGATTTCGGTCATTTCTGTTTTGAACGTTGTTGGGACAACATGAATCTGATCATCGACTATGGACCATTTTCCTTACACAAAGCGATCTAAATGATCTAGTTTACTAAACTAATCTTATTCCCCTTCTGTATACTGGTGAACAAACGCTTTCATTTTCAACTTGATTCCGAAATATCGAATATGATCGAGATTCGAATCGACGAATGCACAGCCCGGCCCCATGGATGTATTTTGTCATTTAATATACTTATTAAGTAACTTTCTTTGGTCGTAACATATATCAGTATACCATAACATCATTTGGACCATATTCATTGGCAACCAAATTGGTTTCAAGCGACAAATCGCTAGAAAATTCGCAAGATTGTCAAGATGTAGAAAAATTCAAAGGGTTACGGGTGCGGGTGTACTCCGTTGATGCCCCGTTTGCGCGGAGTTAGAAAAGACGGGAAAAGTCGCGTGCAGCGATCTGAATTAACCGATTTTTTTCGTGGTACAATTGGAAAAAGTAGAATTGTACCACAAAACTGGAACGAGATAGCCATGGTAACTCGGGCCACTGGCCAATCAGGACATGGCTTTTAAGCATAGTTAGGCAGGGTCGTATTACAATTCAGGTTGACTTAGATCTTAACGGGCAGTTATTCTAGCAAAATTATATTTCATCTCGCATTAGGATAAGATTAATATTTGTATTCTCTAGACACATAGCAATTATACTGGTTCAATACACAACAGCGATCACTCACTATGTCCCAATCGAATGGATTGATTTCATGAAACCGCTTGGGTCACGCTATGTTTTGATGACGGTAGTTTTCCGGTTGAACTAGAATGGGATATGTGCCACGATTTATCGATTAAAATATCAAATCTTGAAGTCAGATACACAGGCTGGTTGTGTTACATAAAGAATTGAAATGTTAAGACAAAGCATGACATAAAGTGGTGTTTATGCAATTTTGGCCAGTAAAACCAATGATCTAATATCGATCGTATATAGAAATAAAATTAATTTGAGTCGAAGATATCTTCTGTGAACGTTTAGGTGAACAGGTCATCCTGAAATAAAATTTAAAAATTTAGTATGAATTCAATTTATGGTTGCAGTATCTCAATAGTGACCTACACGTTACAGCATATATGTACCTATCAAAGATGGGCGCATTTGTCTCTATATCGACACGAAGATATCAGCATATCACACACTGATTAAAACATTTGTTGGGAGTTTTGTTGCGATAGTGAATGCTGTGTGATTATATAGTATGACCATGTATACCAAATGGAATGCCATATATGCAATACTATACATTCTTTATATCGCACTAGATGATATTCACGTGGCTTTATTTCTGGAATCCTGAGTAAGACTATGAATAGTGTAGAAATTATGATAGCAATGTTCATTGTTGAGCGCTGATTAAAATCGAAAGTTTCCGCACATGTTCCATCAATATGTCAGCACGTGCCGTTATATCGATATAACAAGCCGGGTTGATTGCACATTTATCGGCCAGTTATTCTTGTACGCTTAATTAGACACAATCCGAAGTGAAAATTCGTTTCATTCAACGATATAAAAATACAGTATATATAATACCTGTATATGTGCCAATGGTAGGTCTATCGATATTTTTTGCGGGTGGAATCGGTGGTAGATATAAGCATATATAGACCAAATAGACCAAATATTATTATCCAGAACAAGAATATCATACAGCACTTATACCGTTAAATACACAGTCACTGGCTATAATTTTAACCAATGCAATTCATTGTAAATCACGGGTCACATAGGTTTACTGTGATGAATTGATAATTGGCCATGATAATACCAAAGTAATGTTAGTTTTAAAATATAGATGTTACTTGTGTGTGTCAAACGCGCTTGTAAAACTAACGCAAACAGTGCAAATCACGGTTTACCTGGGTTTACTGGGGTAAATTGAGAATTAACCATGATAATGCAAAAGTAATGTGAGGTTTTACATTGATTCTACTAGGGTGTTTCAAAAACATGCTGATAAAACCAATTTCACTGGGGAAAAACTGTATCACCAGAATCGATTCTATCGCCCGTTTGTTCCGTCTCTATCGGCGTTGAGATCCGACTCCATTTCGACTTTTTAACTTTTTCTAGAGAGTTTTGGGCGCCATTTTCACAGAAAAGATGACACAAAGGTACGTTTTAAACTATTATTATTGATGTATGAAAGGTTCATAGCAATTTGGTAATCATATCTATGCAATCGATGTTGTGTTACGTGCATATATCCACACATTTAGACCATATATAACTTGAGCGTGGGCATTTCCTATGTAAAATCAATGTATCATTCAACGCTGCAAATTCGGTCTATTCGCCTGTAAATCCAGTCGGAAATGATCAAGACGTATTTTGCAGTCTAATGTACCAGTTTTGGATGTCTGTGCATGGCTTTCGAATTCATATCATTATAAAGGTTGCCTCTAAATCTTTTGAATTATTTTCTTCAGAATTTATCCTGCAATCGGTGGCGCGATGTTGAGTCTGGAGGACTCGATGTTCTTACTTATTGCCAAAGCTGTGCCCGATGTGGGTGATAAACTGGGAATGGCCGTGCCTTCACCCAGGGGGGTTGAGATATATAAATATTATATGTTATTATGGCTGTGGCATGAGTATAAGATTATAGCCACTTTATAGTTTCCTATTATTATACATATATGTATATATATTTTGCATGTTCTATGTTAAATCATAGCTTTTGCAATAAACTGATTGATTGAATAAATCAACCTCTCCAAGCTGTGTCCCAAATCCCATTGCAATCTTTTTCCTGTGCAAAATTTTTTTATACGAGACGTCGTTTGGCTGCAATTTGGAAATGTTCTATATATTTGACCAATGATTCCGAGTTTGTTGCATTCACTGTCAGAAGAATTTAATTCTGTCCTAAATATTTTTAAACTGGGGCACAAAGTTAATTCGGGCATCGTTTGTAGCAACACTTTCCCAATCCTGGTACCCTGCACATTTCGGCCCTCCCGCAAACCGAATGAATTCGGAATGAAATAGTGTGTAGCCACAGTCCAGAACTGTTGTACCTCCGGAATATATCGTACACTTGTTGCACCATCGGATTGAAGGAATCGTAAAACATCTAGAAATAGCTGAAATGAGACATTATTTATAGGGAATGTCCCGAGGCTAATTGTCGAAGAAAAGACATGTAGTCTGGAAAGCCATTCTAGGTTGCATATAATATGCAAATACAAAATAATTCCGCATCTAAAATGCACAAAATAGGCATAAACTATGATAAACTATGCTGGTTCAAACTATGACTGTTACATCACTAACTCAAAGTGCAAAACTTGGGCGTGATACCATTGCTCTAATAAAATAGCAGCACAAGTCACCCGATCTAAATTGATGGAATCTATCAATTCCGTGCTCAGAATACTCATTAAAGTGGCATATACTATGCCAAATTGTGCACGACCATGGAAATGGTGTTACTGGCCTCGATAGATCAGGCCATTCACAATTAACATAGGCATATATTATGCCGATATATTTATCACGTCGTTCCCTGATGAAATTCCGTGTTATCACTATCATACTGTAGTGGAAAAGTGAATCGAAACATATGCTCAATCTAAATTATGACTATCCAGGCGATGTAGGACATGGAACACGGACCACTGATATGTTGTTTGATTGTTTGGTATATTTCACAATAAAAAAATTCAAGCTATCTGCGTCTTTTAAATGGAGTATTATTTCTGGTAAGAGGCCAGTTATCTTGTCCACTATCCCAGTTATCTCGTTAACTGGATCGCATCAATCTACATTCATATTGGAGTCGATCGTGTCGGTAAATAATGACCTCCTGGAATGAACATTCTTAATTGGTGTGTTTTTTTTAAACTTTGGCACATGGACTTACTAATAAATGATATTCTGCCGCAGACACAACTTCAAGCGACATTGTTTCTTCGTTCAGCACGAATTCTGCATCGCCCTGTCTCAGTTCCTTCCCTTGCACCCAAAACGAACGATTCTTTATCTATGCATGGTTTCTACCCAACGACTCAACGTCATCTCCCACCAGAATAACACGGTCATATTGCCGAAAGTTTAAATACCGTACTACCAAACATCAATCCTGATCAGACTGGATTCCTAAAAGGCAGATATATCGGCGACAATAGAGGCTAATATATGACATTATTTATAATACGAAAATAAAAAATGAGTCAGGGCTTCTTCTTCTCGTTGACTTTGAAAAGGCATTTGATTCTGTGTCATGGAAATTTCTACATAAATGCTTTGATATGTTTAATTTCGGTGACTCGATTAAAAAATGGATCTCAGTGTTCTATAAAAATATAAATTCTTCTGTTCTCGTTAATGGGCATATATCACAATATTTTATTATTTTTCGAGGCTGTCGAAAAGGAGCCCAATTTCACCCTATATTTTTTTAATATGCGCGGAAGTGCTAGCACTCATGGTTAGAAATAGAAATATTAAAGGTATAACCCTCGGTGGTGAAGAATACAGATTAACCCAATACGCAGACGACACGACACTCATCCTAGACGGCAATGAAACAAGTGTAAAAGAAGCAGATCACATTCTTGACGTTTTCGCACAAATTTTTGGTTTATGGATCAACCCTAGTAAATGTCAGGCGTCGTGGATTCGTTGTTATACCGGGCGAAGTGACCATATATGCCCAGACCTCAATATAAAAATTTCAGATTCTTTCAACCTACTTGGTATCCGCTTTAATACAAACTTAAACTCAATGTCAGATAATTATGAAAAAAAATTCGACGACATAACAAGATCCATTGAAATTTGGAAGCACAGATTACTTACCCCGCTAGGTAGAATAACGGTGATTAAATATCTCATACTCCAAAAACTTACTCACCTATTTATATCGCTCCCCAACCCAGAACCACAATTTGTACATAGACTAGAATCATTGTTTTTTAACTTTGTGTGGGGCAGCAAGCGTGACCGAGTCGAGAGAATACTGTTATGCCAAGACTATAAACAAGGTGGCCTCAAGATGGTAGATATTAAAAACTTCATCACTTCCATGAAAATAACATGGATCAGGCGTTTGGTGAACAAAAGCTCTAAATGGACCCCATTGACAGAACTCCCTATTCTTAAAGACCCTTTTTTCCTCACCTATCATTATTCATATTTTATCAGTAAAGCTAAAAATAAGTTCAAAATAACTTCTGGCGCGACATAATTATAGCATGGGCAAATTTCCTAGAGAAAAATATTAGAAATGTAAACATATCTACATGCACTCTCTGGAACAACGCCAATATAAAAATGAATGGAAGCCCTATCAATTTTGCTGCATGGCGCAAAGAGGGAATATATTTTGTACACGATCTGTTACAAGAAAGCGACAATTTCCGTACGACTGAAACGATATACTCAACTTACAAAATTCGTACAAACTTCCTTATCTTAAATAGTATCCGACAACAGCTTATCTTTTACTTAAACAAAATCTCAAAACCCATTGTCCGAAGCCCGATGCCCACCCTCCCAGATAATTTCGTGACCCTACTCAGAAATCCTCGCGGAGGACGCGATTTCTATGACATATTGAACCACGATTGCCAAGTACCAACTTCCCATGCAAAATGGCAAATAGAAATAGGCGAAGAAGAAATTGACTGGAATATATACAATAAACTACCATTTTCCACGACGCCTGGCACAAAGCTTCAATTGCTTCAGTGTAGAATTAACTCTAGAATTATATCAACTAATAGCTTCCTAAAAATAGCCAAAATTCGACAAGATGACACATGCGTGCGTTGCAAAGACAAGAAGGAAAGCATATCACATATATTTTGGGAATATGAACACGTTCAAACTTTTCTGACAGACATTCATGGGGTAACCAAAACAACGTCAAATTGCGAGCGACTAAACGAACGATGATAATTGGGTCCTGCTGTGTAAATGACAATTATACCACTAATTTATTCTGGCTTTTAGTAGTACAATATATCTATATAACAAAATTCACACTAGAAAAATTAACAATTTCGTCATTCCAAAGAGATTTACGCTTTCGATATAAATGTGAAAAATATAATGAACGCCGTGAATTTAAATTTGAAGAGTTCGAAAAAGACTGGTTCTTGTTCAAATTTGCCGTGAAAGAAAATGCACAATAATTACTCCTATCACCAGAAATGTTATTATTGCTACTATTATATTACTCCTACTATTCATAGCCGTCCTTAGTTGGCCATGAATGAATACAGAAATGTCGACCAGAGCACATAACTAATTATTACTTCCATTGTGTATATATATACCCACATCACATGTTCTTATACTCTGTTAAATAAATTATATCTACTTGTTCACCACCGATAACAGCCGACCTTCACCCACGGGACTAAGGCTAGGTTCACACACCTCGACAAATTGCACGCCAAATTTCCACACGATTGGTCAAATTAAAGCTAATTCCTGCACATATGAATGATATATCTTGAATTCTTAATGTATATTATTTTAGCATTAGAACATATGATTTTAGATACTAAACACAAACACTGATTACACAGTTGACCCTTAAAAATATTTTATATTGTATGTCTGAAATCTCTAAAATTCCATGAGCGCATATATATTTCCAGACTTCGAAACTGTCCAATATATAATAGACGGCAATGACTCAAAATAATACTCGTAATTTATACTCCATATTTAGCAAATCTTTGACATGTAAGTCAAATGCTACGTATTCCCCTGACAGGGTATCCCGGTTCGTGAACGTGGCCTCAGTCGGGATTGGATGTAAGTCACGTATGAAAGCTGGTATGTCTGTAGAGAGCGCAAGACAGAGCGATAGGCGTGTGTCTGCATATTAATGCATTCTTTAGATGTAACTTGTATTAGCTATGTATACGTATGTTCAAATGTTATTCAATAAAAATATTATTAAAAAAAGAAAAAGAATAACAAGGTCATCATAAGAATGTGAATCTTCAAAATTTCTATCGTGATTTTCAACGACGGAAAACTTCTTCTTGCAACAATAGCATCTGATTCTCTGGAAATAGAGAGATATTAGTGGGAGACTACAGAAGCTATTTGCAATGATGAACTTACGATTGAAATTTAACTGTACAAATGTTTGACACAGATAGTCAAGAAACATGTATAAGCTTCGGTGGAGTCCAAAATAAGTTTTGAAGCTCCATGTGCATTTACTGTTGCATTACTCTGTCTTAAAATCAGAGTAATTTCGTGTCGATTGAACCGGCAATCGAACCGGAACCTATTAATTTGGGGTGAGAAAGAGTCGGAACCAAAAATTATAGAGTCGAAACCCACGTGTTACTTTACAATTACGCGTTTTACTGATTGTTTTTTACTTTTCCAAATAGTTTGATGTGTCAGGATTGAACATATGTGATCAACTATTACATAAATCGTATTGAAACAGACGAGAACATCTCTTGCTTCATACTATTTCGAAGATTAAGGTGATGTTTTGCAAAAGTATCAACACAATACGACTGATCATCACGTAAAATTTACATTAATGTGTGATATGGAGAGTGTTTCCATTCTGGATCATTGAAATTAATGTTTCTTGGATATAGATCCACTGAAGTATGTGTGGAGAACTATTTTAAAACTATATACTTAAAATTTTCCTGAATGTTGTCCTTATTTTTCACATTTTTGTCATTCAAAATGGTTGAACAATCAGTAAATGTAACAATAGGGTCGGAACGGAAATAGCGGTAGAATTGATTTTGGTGAAACAGTTCCCACCCAGTGATTATAAACCAGTGTAAATCACGCTTTACATGGGTTTAATGTGGTGAATTGAGAATACAGCATGCATGATAATACCAAAGCAATGTGATGCCTATATACGCTGGTAAAACCAATATAAATCAGTGTAAATCACGCGTTGCATTGGATTTACATGATGGGTGAATTTATAACTCACCATGATACTACCAAAGTATTGTGAAGCTTTCATTGATTATACTATACGGTGTTTCAAACACGCTGGTACAACCAATGTAAACTAGGTATATTGCGGTTTAAATGGTGTTGCTGGGGTGAGTGGGAATTCACCATGCTAATACAGAAGGAAGTGGAGGCTTATATTGATTCTACTAGGGTGTTTTACTATGTATACCTGAGCACACCAGGGCAAATTCTGATTGATTATAAATTCTGATTTTACAACCGTAACATCTGTAATATGGGACAGTTCTGTCATAGTGTTTTAGAGTCAACCAATATAAGTCACACATTGAGTTGGTAAAAGCATGGTAACTTTTGAATTTACCAGTGTGTTCTCCAGCTACACTAGTCTTGCCATCGTAAATACTAATCGGGCAGTTATTCTAGAATACACGAATGTACATATATATCTATAGAAGTATCTAGACAAGTACCGTTCAGATACACGAATATAGGTACACACATTTGTATAAAACACGAATTAACGTTCATCAATTAAATTTGTGTATCTGAACAATAATTTAATTATTAGCATATATATTCTACCAATTCTACGACTGAATTGGTCGTTTGCTTGCAATAAACATATCGGTTTACCCTAATTTGGAAACATGTGCATACCTCGGCTAAATTTACTATTTTCAAACAATGTTTTTGTTGTCAAATCATATTGTGCTGAACTTGCGATTTATGCACTGATGTTGGAAATATATCCATGACTATAAAACTGTTTTTCATTTTGGGTGACATTTGTTAATTTGTATACATTTAAAGCTGAGAACTTTTGTGTAAACCAGCAACAACGTAGGTGGTAAAAGAAATCAATGCATTTCAGCAACCACTATGCCCGCCCGTTAAATGCCATTACACACGGCGTTTGCTGCGCGGTATGCCGCGCGATACGCCGACTTAGAACACACTGTTTACATTGGGTGCTTGCACACGGCGACATCGCAGAAAAAGTAGGAAACGTCGAAAACGCTGTCGAATGATTACATCGCTGTCCTAATGCGGCGGTGCGGTGACTCCACGTACCGCTTGTTTTTCTTTGTGGTTCGGTAAATTCCGCCGTTTGTAATGACGGTATAGAACGAAGATACTGAAGCACAGCACTTTTCAGTCCAGGTTAGTTTTGGACTGTGATTGTGCATAGCTTCACCATTCAGCCACTTTAAACAAAAATACACGAACAACAATGAAACCATGATATCAACGGAAACACACAGGCAACCTCAGAAAGCTCAGTCGCAACAGAAAACACCGTCGTCGCAGAAACGCAATTGCCGCCGAAAAACGAGCATATCGCGCGGCAGCCCCTTAGTATGGAAGGGCATTAAGCCTGGCTGTGGAATAATCCATATCCGTATCCATATAATGCACCGACAGGACCTATGCGATGTCCCTTGTTGTAACTGAAGCATACCTGTGTAAATACTTCTAGTTTAGTGCGGCAAGATCAGTTGTCCGGAGATAACATGTGGAGTCTTTCCTGGATCCTGACCCGCAAAACCAAATGATATTTTGATGTTATATAACATGACATGATGTCTCTACTAATTTTCTTTAAGCTCGGCAGCACAATTTATATCTAATATGAATAAAATGTATACAACTTAGACTTCAAATGCCCGGTGGGAAATTTCGATACTCCCATGTATAACGTTGTTTATGAAATAGTTTGCACTTCAGCACTCCCCGTTCCTTCATCTGTCTTCCGATTTATGGCGTTGATGCCTACTTTCATGTTTTGATTTTGGTGAGATACACCTCTGCTAAATTATAGAGATTTTATATCAGTGTATCAGAATGGAGACAAAACAGTTGAGTCCACAATTATTCACACTATTTCTATTTATTAGAAATGCATAGCTGTTTTTTTCATTTCCACATACAAGATACAAGCTGCAGGTACTGAATGTAACTTTATGGTGACCTTGTTTACATATTGTAGGTCAACTATAGGGCTAACTCATTGAGTTACCTAATCATTTACTTGTTAGGGTACTCGGCGTTGCTCGTGTAAAGAAGATTAGAAACAACTTGTAGTGTTTTAGTATATATATATTTAATATAAAAGCGTGCCTACAATGTATAAATACCAGTACCCATTTAAGACACATATATCGAGTCATGATGGAACACTATTTTGTGTGGTTTATTATGACGCAATTACCTCAGTGATGTGACTGTAGCGTCAGGTGTATATTAAGAAGGTTTCATTTAGAGCAATACATATAACCTGTCAATAACGTTATAACAGGAGTAAACCTTCCGCTATAAAAATTTAGAAAATCGCACTTAAGTTGTGGGTGGATATTACTAACCTCATACACTCTCAAAAATAAAACAATCTCGACTCACGATTTTTCCAATTTTGTTCTATTTACGAGTTTCAGTGGAATTTGTCAAAAGCCTCGTCCCGTCCCCGGGGCCGACGCGCGTTCCCCGACATACATGTTGCTTTCACAGCAGAGCGGTTAAACTTTCGCGGCGTACCTAGTGTATATCGATGTACCTACTCGTGCGTTAGCCTTGTTCCATTAGTCCGCTCGGATTTGACGGGGAAAATAGAGTGTTTGAGTTAGAGCAATACATATCACCATTTATCCGTTATACACATAAACAATAATCTTCCTTTCAGTGGAACGGCGTCATCCGAGAGATGAGGTGGGAGCATTAGTTTGGACGATATACATGTATAATGCTCACCAAGACAGTACATTGTTTTAATCGCTGCAACAAATGACATAATCACTGTCTGGTATAAATTTTCTGGGAAAGAAGATGTTCTATTTTTCGGGACAGTCATGAGCGATCTAAATAATATTTCTTATCCAGAAAGACTAAAACTATAAGCCGGATGTCACCCGATTGTCTAACGTTTACTTTGTAGATCATTATTAACTTTTATCTCAATATTACCAAATATATATTATTTCGAGGTGTATGCCTATTTGGAAATAATCTGGTTTTGTCTGTGCCAATATAATTGTTCATAGTTTGTTGCGAAATCTAGACATTGCATGTGGTATTTCGCCTATTATGTAAATAGATTCTCCAAGTCAGTGATAAAAGTATATACTGGAATGGTTTAGTATACGTCCGTGGATGCTCAATAGAAATGAGCAGATGACAGACATTCAGACGAAAAGTTAATACAGGTGCAGTAGGATTCATATTAATTGGTGTGAAATGCAGTGTGAAATGTTCAGATAATGAGTTCAACAAACGAGCTATGACCGTATTATGCGTATATGGCCGTTTGCTGAACATACTATCTAAACATTTACTAAGGGAACTGTTCGTCTATGAGTATTTAGTAATAGTTAATGGTTAATGCACTTAAAATGTTTGCGCCAACCCCGTTTACAGACACAATGTCAAATCACCTTGGTTGGTATACTGTCGACTACTGCGGATCTATACCATGTTAATTGAACGGCCCCAGTATAAACTGCCTATGAATATGACTTGGGATATACATGTAAATGAGGACAAGAACGGTGGGGTCGAATTCCTTTCCAAACGATAATTACCCTAACTGTGACAGCGATTTCAAAAGATCTGAACAAACAATTAATTCATAATGAACCTGTTTGTAGAGTCGAGTTATATGGAAATAATATTTAATTTGCGTTTCCACACACTTGATCTGATTCTGAACGTAATATAGCTCTTAGAGACTTCCTGTTATCTCTCGGAGACCGCCGGCCAGCAAAGGGGAAGAATTTAGTTTATGCAGTGTGACACTACGAGGAGTAAAACTTAGAAACTCACACTAAAGTTGCGCGTGGATAGTACCCATATGATATTGTGATATTTATCACTATTGATATTTCGCAGTGATACATAACACGGAAATTGTCTTAGCCCGCGGCTAACATTAGTTATGGTTATGGCATCGTATTTATGCGCAACGTTAATCTAGATTACCCAACGGTCGACCACGACATGCCGTTGCGAGTTATGCACAATGTTACGCCATACATACTGTATAAAACGTTTGACATAGGATTCTCAAAGGGAAGAAGAGAGGAGACACGAGAGTACGTATTATTGCATCGTATTCCACTGACGTCATATGTGCACTGACTTTGATAGTTATTGGTATGAAATCACAGGCACGGACACAGATTGGTGACTACTGAGTAACATAATCATGCACGAAGCACATGCGCGGTATACTTGTTTGAACAAAGTGAATTAACAATATGATTGACATAACATTAAATGATTTGCTAGAGAATTTAATAACAATTTCACACGTTTGACAGGCCAGTTATTTTAAGGCTTGATACTATGAGGCAAACCCCATCTAAACGATTTGCAAGAGTAGCAACAATCACAACACTCCATAATTCTGTTTTGTTCAGCATTTTTTACAGCAGTAAGTTGTTCCAATTTGGTTGAAGGAGTACCGCGTGGTTATTTATCACAGTGGTTGAAATGGTCTTAAGTATTTCTAGAATCAAAGAAATTTTTGTCGTTCTAGAATTAGAGTTTTTAACCCTTCCATGATTGGAGCTTCCTAAAATTTTGCGAAAACCCTGTGCCAATGCAATGTCTTATATATGCATATATAACAGAATCCATTGACCTAACACTATTTATATAAGGCCGATTGATTTATAAATGTTTCTATGATATATGTGTAATTTGTTAGTGATTTTCACAGGTTCAGGTGCAATTATGTGAATCTCTTACTTACTCTAACGAATTTGTACTGCTTCGTCTTTCAGATCCACCACAGGCAGGAATTGTACCAACTACATTATACTTTGTCAAAGGTTCCACGCAAACTCTAAGATGCAGTGTGTATGTTACTCATGGAAGGCCATCATCCACCACCCATAAATGGATAGTTCCAGCAGGGGCTGAGATTTCAAAGGATGCACTTTCAAGTGATGACTTGACTGTTGATGGGACATACACCTGTCATGCAGAGAACACGATGACCCCGACTAGTCAACCAGATGCCCAATCAGGAAGGGCAACGGTCAAAATAAAGGTTGTGTTACAATGTGAGTTTAATACCGATAACTTTAGTTGATTTAACTCACATTGTTATGATTCTTTATCATAATTAGCATGCATTGTTTCCCTATTGTTAAACGTTTTGATAGTCAAAACATTCCAAGGGTGTTGATGCACCAGAAAACAAAATCTCAATATTATACATACTAATAAAATACTGATTCACACAGTTTCTATTAAACTAGTTGATATTGTGTGTAATGAAGGTAAACGCATCCTGTTTGGTTGACATTGTGGACCCACAGCCCATCCATACATATAAGAAACTACCACGGCAACTCAAATAATGAACAATAACAAAAGCAACTGGTAGCACCTTTTTCCTGTTTTCTCAAAAGTCAATTCATATACATGTATGATGTATGCAGTTATACATCCCCTCGTGATGCAGTTATGAGGTATAATGGAATCAGCTTATTACCCGTGCAGTCGCATCTTTGTTCGAGTTTATAGCTTTGTTTCGTATATCTGATTTTGTGATGTCAGCAAATGTTTACATAATACGAGGAGCGATCTTTTGTTTTAGATGCGACCACATATGTCGAACATTAGAACGATGGGCTTACATCATTAATGTCGTCGTAATCGGTTGTTAAGAGGCCAATCCAAATCAGTCGACGTGCTACATTCTCCTATTTATATACACTTCTTAAAATAATTTATTTGTTTTTTATTTATAAGGGGAAGTAGGTCTGTAATGCATTTATAACGGGTCTACTCACTCTAGGTTTTTCGATATTGGCCAGTTGAACACGTATGTAGGAAGTTTTAATTTTTCTAAAATAAACTGAAATCACATGACCCACATCTCTACTATATAACACTACTTGATGCTATTGCCATGTTTGATTAAGCTATATTTTGAGGTGCCTCGTCGTGACAGCCACAGCACGATCTACGTGCATATTAAAGCTTTATTTTTCAACTGATGCACAGCAGTTGATCAATACTGCATGGTTCTGTAGAGACTATACTGTACGAAAGGAAATATCATACTATTTAGTATGGATTTAATTATTATCGCAAGTCTGCGTAGTACATACACGCGTCTGATAATCCACATATATCATATTTTCTTGAATAGAATGAAAACACATACTTATGAACAAAGCAGAAGATACATTCAGTTCCACGCGAATTCGGCAAATGGGGAAAGTTATACGATGAAGTTATTTGTCGACTGTCGTTGAAATTTATTTGATGAAATCTTAATATGATCGTACGTGACACGTAACGGGGCAACCACACTCGGTGCTTCGTCAGATCTAGTTATGCGAAATTTGACCAGATTTGACATTGAATTGACCGTTTTCAATGTCAATGTCAGGTCGGGGTTACGAGTTGAGCCGTCCAAAACACTGCCCGGACAAAAGTTTCCCTAGCTATCGAATGTCGTCGAAATCCGCCAGTATTACCAGATTTGATCTTGAATCGACCATTTTGAAGATCAAGCATCACAATTTGACCCGTCCAAAACACTTCCCGGACAAACGTACGCTTAGGTATCAAGTTTCGTCGAATCCCGTCCGGAAGTTTTCCCGGCCATAGCTAACAGACTAAAGTCCCAAACTATATATTAGGTTAGCTGGGTACCCGTCTGACGGGCATCTCGGTGGGACGAAATTTGTTGGCATCCCCATCTACACCAACACCCCAACAAATGGTGGAAATCGGCCCAGCGGATACCGATATACATGTTCAGTGTCATTTAAAAGGTCAATGTCACGCCGCACGGGCATCCGGGTGTGACGAAATTGCTCAGCGCCTGAAACTACCCCCACATACCAAATTTGGTGGAAATCGGCTCAGCGGAGACATTGAGTTCAAGGTTATTTGAAGGTCAAGGTCACGCCGCACGGGCAAACGGATATGTCCATGTTACTCCTCGGGTCAAACTACATACCCGTACCAAGTTTCGTCAAAATCGGTTAGCCGTTTCCGATTCCATCGCGGAAACACACACACACACCCTCACACACACATAGACCACAAACTTTCCTCAAATATATAATAGATTCTCTATGGAGGTCAAGTTCAAATTGATATCGTACTCCCATGATTCTGTTCCTCAGATACAGACTCAAGTATGTAGGAGCCTCGATACCGGTATATTTATCAAGGATAGCTGTAAGAGGCCTCTGAATATTGACATAAGCGCGTACATCGCAACACATATCTAGCAAAATGGCCCTTTAAGTGAGATGTCTTTCAACAGAGGTCAAGGTCGTTTTAGGGTCAAGGTCAAGGTCATATAAGCCCCCAACATCAACTTGACAACAAATTTGGTTGAGGTTTAATTTCAACTTCTCTAACCAAGGCGACCCATGTTATGATGGACATATAATTTGACTACCTCGCCGCCACCACTGCTCACAAATGATTTCAAATAAAAAGCCGCGTTCCGATCTTGAGTTTGAATACCTGGCAGCCAGCCAATACTATTCGCGCCACATAAAACCGTGAAATCTTCCCCCTTGTTAGGGTAGATTGGTTCAATCATTAATCTCGAACGAATTGATATGCCTGAAATGTCTGTGCGGCCAATTCTTTCCGAGACGGGAATTTATTGAATCTGCTGTCCGCCTATTAGGGGGGATTTTTGCTAATCAATTTGTCTGGAGGAAAATTAGACGCAGCTAAGGGTGGATACACACATGCATGTAAGCTCTGTATGTAAAATACATGTATTTTACATGGCCACACCAATAATTGACAACATTAATCACCTGCACATGAGCGGTTTATTGTTAACAGGCCAGACCAGTGAGTAGTCATAGGCGAAGTCAAACTCTCTGCTATCAGGACATTTAAGGCCAGACCAAAACATGTCTTCTCTTACGGATGTGGAAATTAGTTAAGTCTGTGTGATATCTGACATTTTATTAATGCACATCACCAGAAGCGACACATCTGATGTATACAGGCTTGATATAGAACATTTTCGACCATGATGCTTGCTTGGCGTGGGGTTTCGAAAGCTTCAAATCTCTAAGTGATTTAGTTGAATGCATCTGTCGGAATAATCTGGGCAAGAAGGTATAATATATGTTTTACTTAAATAGATCAGGGTTAGCCACCCAGTCTGGTAGCTTTCGGGATCATATATAGCCCCAAGTCGGGGGTCATATTTAGCCCCTGCGTCAGGAAATCCTGATAATATTGCCCCCCATGGTGTGGATCATAGCCCCTGGGTTGGGGAACTCCTGGTGCCATCATCAGTATAAAAATCAAGAGAAGACTGACAATAATTTAAACAGAAAGTCCAACATTTGGGTTATCGCGCGAACAGTTATTCTAAGCGGCCTGACGACTTCGTTCAGTCAACGGTTCTATGTACGCTCAGAGCTTGGCTCACTGTGGTCAAACACAGCCGCAATGATTGGGTTGTCAACGGACACATATTATATGGTTTGAATGATACATGTAAAACGCCAAATACACGATAATTACAGAGATTACATGCATGTGTGTATCCACCCTAAGGCGGGATCGTTATTACAAAACGCCATATCTAAACATCGGGGCAACGCACGATGTCGTGCTATACATTGTTGGAAGGGGCACACCCTTGGCTATTTAACTGTGGTAATTTGATTCTGAAGCAGGCACGTTTGCGTTGTGTTATTTTCGCATATATCTTTTGCGAAAACGGTTATAAATGCAACCTAGTCTAGTATAGTGATGTGAAATCAGTGTTTCCTGCGGAGACCAAATTTGTCCGGATTCTAGCCCACAACACCAAATGACGCAAATGACGCCATGGACCATGTCATGACGTCTTCGCTGGTTTTCGTTCAGCTAACCAACGAAATTGGTCAAAATGAAACTAATCTATAGGCCAAAATCACATAGGAATTGTTCAGAAAAACTAAAATTGTTCATTTCATAACCATCCCGTTGGTCCACTTCCGATTCTGTGTTTTCACCATTTCTTTTTGGGATATTATTGTTCCCATGATGCTATGCGAAAGCGGGGCGGAAGTCACTTGATTTTTAACCCATTTTTGTGCGCCGTTTTTCATCGCGTCGAAATTCTGTTTCATGGTATTGTAAAATTTAATGACGTCATTCACGTCTAAACTTGAAACGCAACAACGCGCCTGCGGCGCGTTGTGGTTGCTATGAATGAAATGAACTTTATGAAATGGATCCGCTTCTCCATCTAGCATGAGTTTCTCAAGCAGAGAGCTCCCACAGCACGCTAAGTAATATAATGGTTAGTTTCAGTTCCACCCTCCATAACACTTATAACTATTTGAATAACCCCACGAAATATAAACCTTATACATGTGAATCTTATTTGGTGGAAATCGATACAGTGATTTTGATAAGAATTGTTTTAATGTGTGTTGTTTTGGTACGTTAATTACGCTAGTGTATGATCATATTATTTCTTATATCTGGTGATTACCACCAACCAGGGATCACCTACTGTGACAGGTAAACATGCAGGTTTTTTTATTGAATTTTGCACAACACTATTGTTTTTCATTACTATTACACATTGATGTACAAATTAATTGAGTAAAATTCGTATAACTTCCAAGTTTATAACTTATCCACAATGAAAATAGGATGGCTATGTTAACTTATTTGTATTCCGAAATGGACTGAACTGACAACTGTATTGATTTTCGGTAAGTCTATCACAAAACCAGTGTCCATGTAAAATGATCGTGATAATCATGGTAAAATGGTCGACAAGGCAATGCTTGGAACAACTACAACTACACAACAAAACAGGTCTCCAAATCAACCATCAATTTGTGAAGCCTTTGGCCATTTTGTCTGAGTTAATTTAATTGTCAACTGAAGTACTTAAAATACCTCAAGCCAACGGTTGATTTATTTGTGAAGTCAGAAGCCTTCGATGATGTTTTATTACTTTCAATTTGATATCAATAGTGTCCATAACTATATGAATGTCAGGGTGATTATTTGGAACCGTATTATATAAACACGTACATGTATCTTCAGCACTAACTGTGATGTACATTTTTATTGTGATGGTCATTCATCTACACATGTACCTCCATTCGATCAATTAAGAACTGTCACCAGATTCAAGATTTATGGCGGAAATATCTTCAAACTGAGCGAAAAATAGTAGTGATCGAATTTAAATCACTGGCGAAATTATCTGGAAACTACTCAAGCAAATCCCATGGTGAAATCTACAATGGTACCAACTGAAAGCGGTAATGTTCGTGGAGGTCAATCCATATAATAGTGAATGTAGTAATACCCTATCCTGTAACGCAGTTATGGGGGATATAGTGGAATCACATTGACTGACCGTATAGCCCCACCATTTATTCCTTCATTGTTCAGTACATTTTAAAACTTACCATGATAACCTATGAACCTGCGCTTATGAGGTCCGGATTACCTGATGACTTATTCCCTTTTTCACGTTATGATTGTTTTGCAAACCATTTATTGTGTCCGATCTTTTACTACTTCCATTACGGGGCAATGTTTCGCAACTTCGCACAATTGTTGACTATCGTTCGATCCTGTGCACTGGCAGTTATGAGATCCATCCGCTCATGGGTACTAACTGTATAGTTATCCCAATTTTCGACCAAATATTTACAAACGTATGCAATTTGTTCTTCTGTGCAACATGTCGTCTGCGATTAGAATAATAAATATAATAAATTACGTGTACATAATTTGAAGATCAAAATAGTAATCATCGTTTAATATGTCTATATTGACTTCAGCGCGTGTGCTAACGGAATATATTTTTGTGCATTTCCCAACTAACAAATTGCCATGCATGTACATATACTATGAACTTCTAGGTGTATATCGACAAATTGCAGGCCTGTCATACAATTGCAGGCGGCCCATAATGTTCGCCTTAAATGACCACAGGAGGGAATCTATTTATTTCCCATAACATTGGTAGGTACCAGGAATACGACCATAGTATGGTTAATTTGCCAACGATTTTCAAATATAAGCTACATAGGTATCTCAAACAGCTAGCCAATGTCGACTTCGAAAAAATGAGGCGGGTGGGGTACTGCTACTATAACGCCGGTATTTTTCCTGCTTGTTGCGGATTTGATAGATAGACATTCTATATATTTTGTTTTATGCTGGAGACCCACAACATTTTTTTTTTATTTGGAATTATCAATAGATTCCACAGCTTCAGTATGTTGTCTATATGATGCATCACATACGTCCGCGAACATTCATCCTATTCTTAAAATGACAGGCCGGATAATGTAATCCCAAACCACTAAATAATGTTCATATTTCAGAACTCATTATCACTGTCTTGATTGAAACATTCTCCAAACATATCACAGTTGATCTTACTTAAGATCTATATTTGAGCTCCATAACTCCAAACATCTGTTCTTTGCATTTTATACACTCAGTTTGTATGACTGTTTTGTTGGCAAATGTTCACAATTGACTAGAAGTATATGTATCTGTGTTAATATATTTAATAGTAATTACTGAATATATTTGCAAAATAAACGTGTTTATATCGAGCGTAATGGATCAAGGCACAACTATATTTGTCATTAAAAGTGCGGTTATTATCCCTTACAACCATAAGTTATTATACAAACGTACAATGAAGCACGGTGTGATTGACAACACGCGTCACGGACATAATCGCACATTGGAGAGGGAGCACAACGGCCAAGAAGTTGATTTGATGAACCGGAACAGAAGCCTCACTCGATGGAATGTAAAACTGATAATACAGTGTTTTGTGTTCGTTTTTTAAAATAAGTTTTGATAAATTGAATTACAATGGTAATCAACATGCCATGTTTCGTTGGATATTCCGCGATTATAGCTTTAGATCAGTTTGCGAACTCGCCTGCTCATATTAAACTGTTGTCATGATCGAATCCCAGAATTTCCGATTGTAACATGGGTGGCATCGGACATTCAACAAGCGGATAAAATAATATAATAAACCAGTTTGTATGTTTCTTCATGCTCTTTGTTGCGATAATGTGTTAGACGTTAATGTTTTCCATACTTTCCCGTTGCGAGTGCATTTAGTTCCTTTAATTGAGTTACTCGTATTAATGTTTCTATTGTCCACGCTTTAGTTGGTGCTGGTGACAGTGTGCAGTTTAACCAACAAACGCCGTATATCGTGGATGAAGGGAATCCAATTCCAGCCATCTCATGCAGCGCCGATTGTAACCCTCAATGTCAGTACAAATGGACAGGACATGGTATTGATCAGAAACAGGCAAATCTAAAGCTAGTGACAGCAGCAAGAGAGATGCATGGAACGTATATTTGTACGGCTTATAATGGTCTGTCAAGAGTTCCTAATGGTACGAAGCCATGGAGTTTAGTTGTCTACTGTGAGTCTATTTAAAACATTTTCGTCAATTATTAACATATCCTTCACTAAATGAATTGTTCTACATATATATTGAGTTAAAACAGTATACATTAGCATGGTTTTATTTATTCGCCAGGATGTTCAGTAAAGTCAATGCGAAAAGATAATACAACTGCAAAATTATTCCTTTTCGTTGGTGGGAAATATTCAAATAAAAATGTTTGTTTGTTTAAACGAACGTGTCTACATAATTTGAAAGGAGGTAAAAGGTAGGTTGACAGGTACACGAAATATTTATAAACCGGCTTCATATGCTCTGAAAAATACTGTTTGTGGTCACAGCCATTTTACAGATGTGTTCAGTTGTTGGAATAAAAGTGAAAGTAACGCTCTTTGCTGCTACCATTTTCAGAAATAGACCAACACGGGCGCTCTTTTCTGTTCCATTTCTTGTGAATGGCGGTATTCAAATATCATGTTCAAAGTTGTATTTTTCATGACTTCAATGCGTATTGCTGGGACACAGAATGCTCGTATAACGGTCGGTTGAGTATGTATCGACGTATCTCATTAGCGGGAAAATTAAAAAGCGAAATTATTAGGTGTATTTTGGAACGCGAACCGCCATGTGGCTTTAACTTATTATCTGAACATTTCCTAAGGGAACTTCTTGTCATTGAATATATGTCCAATATAACAGCACTGTGTATGTGATATCACTTTACTTACTTTACTCTTACAACTGGATTATTCCAAAAGTCAAAGACAAAATGGTTCGTGAAAGAGTTAATAGTTTCTTTGTACATTTCATTTACACACCTGTTGCTGCATGGATATTAACTTGGTGTGGGCATTATATTGTTGAAATAATTGGAATAACCAGATGTGAATGGTTTAGCAAACCATTCCCAACTCAGAAAGAAACCTAAGTACAGCTTTACCTTGACAGTTGTCAGGAAACTAAATGTTAAATATAAGTGTAATAAGTTCTGATATCAGTTTTGTTCACAACATCCACAGTCGTGCTGAACATTCACATGTTGGTTGAGAGAAACAGCTTGTTATCGTTAGCATTTGTTCAGTGATTACAATGTAAGGGACACTACTCAGTATGAGGTCATCGATTGCCGAAGGTAGAGGGGTAATGTCACAAGAGCTATACTCGTCCTTGACCTCGATCAATGGTATACTCGTATGGCGCGCATCTATGATCTCATATCGACTCCACCCACCCCACATGTGCAATGTGACTTACATGTATATATCAATATGTTCCACCCACTTTGCTGTTCTAGAAACCACTCGAAAAAAACCCGTTAATTAATTGAATAAAATGTGACTGCAAATTCTGAGGTAAAGGTCGAGTATAGCTCTTGCTACATTACCCCGCTACCATTGCCGAAGTTGCCATATATAACTGCCCAATTGATTTACACTTGTTATTCGTAGATGCCCCACACGTGCGCCATTTCGACGTATCACCACTGTCTGTTATTGAGGGAGAAATAGTTACCGTTAGCTACACTGTTGCTAGTCGACCTGGTTCAAAACGGGAAGTGATTGCAGCTTATAACAGCAGTTCTATCAAAACCAGTGAAAGCCAAGGAACCCAAGATGCGACACAACACGAGTCGTTCTATTTCTATGCTCAATGTGAGGACATGACGTCCTACAAACTGAAAGCTACAAACATCATCAGCACATCTACCAGCAGTGAAGTGGAATTAATAGTAAAGTGTTAGTGTAATTGGTTACTAATTTATTTCACAACATTGTGCCTACAATCTCAAGTTTCATAAGGTATAATTGGATCCCCATGTTAATTCGCAGCAATTGGTATGATACAGTAGTCCACCAATGGGCCACGCATCAGGGAATGTCAAACAACATACGTGTTACGTCAAACATGACATGCTAGAATAACGTCCATATTGGTCAAAACTGCCAGTGTAATGCTTGTTCGTGTACCCCCGATATTTTGTGCACATTATATTCACCCGCTTGTCTCCAGCGATGGAGGCGTAATATATTTAACAAGGCTATGTAGCCAACTAAACAGTGCGGACAGTCATATTAATTGTTCTCGTGATTCCAGGACCTTTTTTCCATTTTCAATCAAAATTATTTTCTGAATTTGATGTGAAACTAACATTAAGTCCAAATAAATAAATACAGTTTGTTCTCAGACACCCGTATCAAATTATTATCCAAAGGTGACCTCAAATTTACATTCGCAAATTGGTCGTGATTTTTAAAGCGATCAAAACGTTTTTCCGACAATGTTGAAGGTACAACAATGCATTACGTGGTAGTTTCGATATATTAGTTAAAACATTTGAGGAATCCTGTCCATAAAGGTTTTCAAACATTCATTCTAGAATCCATCGCAAAAATAAAAATCCTCACCGCAACCATCATTCATATATAAGTGTAACGTGTAAAGTGCATGTTACTTGAGTCTGGGCAACTTGATTTACCAATAATTTCAGTCGGAATTTAATTAATTTAATTATATCTGATTATTAAATTTGCAGGCCGACCAAGAGCTTATGCTGACACAAATACAGTATACGCGGCAAGTGTTGGTGAAATGCTGAATATGAGAGTCAATATCCTGGGATTTCCGAAACCGGGCGATGTAACATGGACCCATTCAACTAACAGACGTGTTAGAACAACAGTTTTGGAGACGATTGCTGAGAACAAGTTTGTAGCAAGACAGGAAATAACAGCAATAAAAGAAACCGAGTTTGGGAAATATGAAGTCAAGTGTAATAATGCATATGGTACCATGTTACTAGTAGTCGATGTGAAGATTGCAGGTTCGTTAGTTATATATTCAGCTATCAGTACCATAACTCTAAACATGTATGGCAATAGTTTGTATTTTATCACACTATGGGAAGATTTCCATGGCACATATAATGCGCATTTCAATATACACGAAATGTACACACACATATATCTATATACATATATGTGACACAAATTTGAAATGACTAGTTTTAATTTACACCTGAACATTAACATATATTTGTCTTTCTGAGGTGTTGCTGATGTGATAGTTTTATTGAGGTTGTCTACTGCATGGTGATAAGATTCATGTCTGCAACCACTCATTTCATTTCTCTGGTTCACCACTGCATATTATTATAACCTTATATGGTGTTCTCCAGTGTAATAACATATTTTTCAGGACGTCCAATATAGTGTAACGTAATCGAACACCGGGCCGATAATGCGACTCTCTGTTCACATTCGGACCATCGGTCAAGTACTTGACAGCATCAGTGCTAATAATAATAATAATAACATTATGTTTACTTATCGTTTCACTCGGATACACATTAAGTAATTATATTCTAACTCAAATATCGTTATTATAATTTATTCGAACAACAATTAAATTCATATCTGTACAATATACATGCATAACCAAACATTAAATTACAACAAATACGTCTGAAAATTGAAAAATTCACAATTGTTTGTTCATGGCTAATTCGTCGCAATATAGAGATGATGTTTGTACATAATATCCAACCTGGGGTGTAAATCAATAATATCCAACATGGGATGTAAATCAAAAATATCCAACCTGGGATGTAAATCAGCAATATCCAACCTAGTATGTAAATCAGCAATATCCAACCTGGTATGTAAATCAATAACGCTAATATCACACTAATATTTGTATGTACTGTCCATCCCAATTCATCTGACAAAAGTCTTCATAGTAAAGGATTACAATATTCAAGACGAATCATTTCTATCAAATATAAATCACGACCTAACGAGCGGTGTGCAAATACCATCACCGTTGAAGCAAGTATGAAGCTAGTGTTTAATTCGAGTCTGAGCTTATATGTATGAATGTGTCATGACTTAACTCTTTCACCACCGAATATATGAGGGTAAAATGCCCCAGACCCCATATTTACAGGACTTAATTAGGAATTGTGTTGTCTTTAGCGCTAAGCCTTAATAATAATGTTTAGAGGGATCGTGGGTATGGCAAACCATATATTGCCGTGATCAGCAGTGAATTTATATTTACATGAGGGTCATATATGACCTTCGGGTTCCGAACTTCCTTGACAACGGTTGCTAGGGAAACACCCGTCATTGAAAAACACTAGATTTTGATCAATTTTCTACTGAATGGCACTCATACAATGCTGGCTATTTATTTCTTGTGCACACACTGGTGGTCACCCTATGGTCAAATTTGAAGAAGTGATTTCACCTTGTTTAAAATATCAGGCAAATGTTGGCTTGAGGAGGGGAAAGTTCTTTCTG
Organism: Siphonodentalium dalli; assembly: GCA_032622095.1. NCBI lineage: Eukaryota > Metazoa > Mollusca > Scaphopoda > Gadilida > Siphonodentaliidae > Siphonodentalium > Siphonodentalium dalli. The sequence goes on from CP136068.1 coordinate 15,147,463, forward strand.
TCAATCATAATCCAAAATCGATCCAAAAACGAAAATAGGCAATGCACAAATAAACCACACAGCGATCACATTCAGTGACTGATAAATAATTGACTATAATGACCAAAATCACTCTAATCGATCTAATTATATCTCACAATCAAAACAAATGAACTTCACACACTAGAAGTCCTTTTATTGACGAACTTAGAACACAAACTTCCTCAAAACGAAATCAATTCGAAAGTGAATTCACTCCCTTTGTGCTATCTATTTATAACATTGGGAGCACAGTGAGTGTTTCTGCTTCAATATATTGCGTTCGTTTTTAGGGGTATTAGGCTTAATTGTCCGCGTAAATGGTGTGTGATACGCACAACTATAACACCTTAGACAACATTCTTAGACAACAAATATATGAGATTTTATTTAAAAATATACAGCCGGACATAATGTCAGACTAAACATGAAAATGGTCGGACATTTGGCGATATGTATCGGAAAATGTCCGTGTCCGACCGACCGCTTAAATTCAGGCATGCTTCCAATGGAATTCAGATATAATATTTTAGTTTTCTATGGCAGGGACACATAGCAGGGACACATAGAGGGATCCCCAGAGGGACCTATATGAATTGTGGGAGCTATTACATTATTTAGCCGTGACACAGTTCGTTTAAAAAACGGATAAACAGGCGAACGCTTCTGCCCGCTATAGCGGGCAGCGGGGTATAACGTACATGACGTCGTACCCGCTATAGCGGGCAGCGGGGGTGGAAGAGTTAATTGTATTATTGTATTGGAATAACTTGTATTATTAATATGTTGGCCAGAAATTTGGGATAAATGTGACGGACATCATTACTGATGCAGTATATTGCTCATGACTAGTTTTTGGTCAGTACGATACTAACATAAATTTATTATATATATTTATTAAAAAAATCTGCGTCGCTCATCAGTTGGCAAATTGTATTCCATGATAAACAAACTATTTTGTTGATCTGGCCTACCACATTTTCGGACAACTAACTGTTACACTATGAATGTTTTACAGTTTGTCCAGAGGCACCGATTGGTCTAACAGTTGAAAACATCACTCACGCATCGGCGGTTATAAAGTGGCAGCCTCAATATAATAACGGATCTGATCAGCATTTCCTGGTGTATGTTCAGAAACAAGGAACAGATATGTGGCATCTAGTCTGCAACGAAACAGATAATCATGAAACGTGGATGTCTGTGCATGTTCAGAACATTAGTCAAGTAACGCAGTACAGTGTGAAGGTCGTTGCTGTGAACAAGTTCAAGGCTGCGATTACGTGTGTGGAACCTCATGCTGTATCAAATTTTACAACAGCAGTCGCTCCAGGTGGGGATACCATTTTATCAAACATATAATAATAGACTATTTGTCAAAATATTAAACTAATTTCCAACTTTGGCGCAACAAAACTGTTATAAGACATGCATGCAGTTTATGAGTATTCTGTTGTTTGTGCTATCGAAGTATACTTCAAGAGAAAGGACATATCATGGCTAATAAGACACATTGAAATATATTGTTACTATATGAACGATAATACATGAGGAATATGATAGACGGTGTGTTGTTTTCTCAAAAAATCAGATGAACTTTATCACTGGTATAGTATAGATTTGTATAACCTGGTATGTTTCCCAAGGTGTGATAAATCCTGCATTCGCCCACACGTAAATTATACCATAACAATCTATTCTGGTAAATACAGGGACCATCTGTCACTAGTTCAAAACATGGGAACTATTTGAAGTTCTGACTGGGAACCTTATAACATAAAGCAATGTGGCTTATAAGAAAGTTAAAATTAATGGCTATTCCTCCGATATATATCACATCAGATGGATGTCCTAACTCACAGTTATACAATTTAGTCGACTTTCTTTGCCTGGTGTCGCATATATTCATATCATGTTACCGGATGATCAAGTCACGTTTATCGAGAAGTCGGCTTATCAAAATCTTGTGTCAAACATGTAGTCGGATCCTGGCTATTACAAAAAATAGCATTCAAAGGTGTCCGATATATAAGAACAATATAATGAAAATCTGACAGTCAATAATCTGGAAAGTAAAGGAAAACATACAAGTTTGATAGTCCCATTGAGACTGTGATCAGGATAGTTTGAAACCAACCAGGAAATTGTATTATTTGCCAATGACATCTTCACGGTAGGGCGCTTTAACGTGCGCACGTTTCTGTGCACAACATACAAACTCCCAATCAGACATTGTGTCTAGTATAATGACATCCCTCTTCATGATACAATCATATTAACGAACTAATCCTGTATTTGAAATAATTTTCGATTGGTTCCTGATCCTGGTGGCGCCACATCTGCTTATGTGGTCCTGATAATTTACTGCACTGTCGGTGGGTTCTGCTGAATTGCTATGCTGATGGTGGGGATTGTGTGTTCTGAAGTTCTAATGTTTGCACTGTGTTGGGCAATCTGAATGAATAGAGGACAAACTATTATGTCTATTACACATTCACTCCGCATTATGTCTATACCACGTTCACACTGCATAATGTCTATACAATATTCAAAATCCATTATGTCTATTACACATTCAAAAACCTATATTTCAGTTATGTTAATAATTGCGGCGTTGGTTATTGAAATTTTGCAAAAACAGTCATAATCAAAATGTTTATTCTGGTCGTTTGTTAAATGTCAATATGCAGCTTTGATATTTTTATATGCACCCTCTTCATGATACAATCATATTAACGAATTAATCCTGTATTTGAGATAATTTTCGATCGGTTCCTGATCCTGATGGCGCCACATCTGGTTATGTGGTCCTGATAATTTGCTGCACTGTCGGTGGGTTCTGCTGAATTGCTATGCTGATGGTGGGGAAACCGATGCTTTTAGGAGAAAATAGCATTGTGTGGTCTGAAGTTCTAATGTTTGCACTGTGTTGGGCAATCTGAATAAATATAGGACAAACTATTATGTCTATTACACATTCAATCCGCATTATGTCTATACCACATTCAAACTGCATAATGTCTATACAATATTCAAAATCCATTATGTCTATTACACATTCAAAAACCTATATTTCAGTTATGTTAATAATTGCGGCGTTGGTTATTGAACTTTTGCAAAAACAGTCATAATCAAAATATCTATCCGGGTCGTTTGTTACATGTCAATGCAGCCATGATGTTTTTATATGCATATTTCTCAATATTTTGTAAAGATACTGTCCTTTTTTCTCAGTCCGCTTGAATTAGCCAAATATCGTGGTAATGACAACTTTGGAAAACAATATATGTACATGTTATTAACTGCATGCCCATTGTCCATCATCATAGCAATCTGGGAGGACCAACTGACACTGTAGCCACTTAATGGTTGTGGGTAACTAGGTGACAATACAACGTCGGATCGATACCTCAAACATAGCCTTAACCATTTGTACTAAATTATTGTGCCAACTCCGATCGTTTCCAGATTGTTTTGTTGAACATATTATCTGAACATTCTCAGAGGGATGACTACTCGTCAATGGGTTTTTATTATAAAATTGGTTGACCTAACATTCTGTTGCCGACAGTTTTACATGTTTCATGATGTTCTGTTCCAGTTACTGTCACACAAAATGATGCCAAGCTAAGTCAAATTATAGGAGGTGGTGTTGGCGGTGCTGTGTTTCTCGCTGCAGTCATCGTTGCTGCACTGGTGTGGCTACGAGGTATGTCTCATATACATTGGAACAATGTGGGATCATCGAGATATGTAGCTGGATGGTAGATGTGCGTGTATGTGTCATTTGCAAATATGTGAGCATAATATGTAACGTACGTAATTTGTGCAGTGGTGTATGTACATTTATTTACATATACTTGACAATGTTTCTACAATTATCGTCATTCATTTGATAAAATGAACTTGAACATGTAGGTGGTGGCATCTTACAAAGGCAAACCGCTACTTCCCTGCTCAGAACACCATACCCATGTAGTAAAATAGTTGGTGCACCTGGGTACACCGGCTGTTTCTTCTAACAGTAATATATGTTTAATGTTTATCATTTGCAAAATTATAATAAGCTATTCTGATGTTTCTATAACGTATTGCAAATACATGGAATAAGTAGGTAACAATTGTTTTCATGCACATGTGTCTACAAGAGATGATTGTTAAAATGTTGACCTAATTGATAAAACAGTATACACACGCAATTGAATTCCTAAATGGGTGTATATATGGCATCGAGTCTGATAGTAACTATTTTAATTTCAGGAAGGAGAGCCGACAAGCACAGTGCCGAGTGAGTATGCACACACTCTACCACTTTCTATGATATGTTTCCATCGACGTTAACATGGTTTCCATTGTGCATTTGTCAGATATCATTGTCTTATTGGTCGGCACTCATAATAGTTGTTGATTTAAGCATATATCATAGCGATTCACCAGAGTATAAATGGATTGGGTTACAAATGACCTATTCCAATACATGGTTGAATTAAACTATTTGTGAATAGCATAATACTGAATTTACAAGTGTTGTATATTACATAAAATGTGTATTGCATAGATAGTCATTTCACAAAACTGAAAGTAAGACTGCAAAAATAAAACAAACTATAATACAATGAGACATTTCATATGCAATATACTTAAAATAGATGGTAAGCAAATATAATCCTTGTTGACCTACCCTATTGCTTCCAAGATAATGCTATTATCCTGAGCACTGGTTACATGAAGACAACGTTCATTTTTTGGACACTATAGATCAGAATTACAACTACCATGCGGTATGTGAATCTTCACAACGCTTACCCATGCAACGCGGTAGAGTTAAAGGTGGTGTGGCCTTACTCTGGAATCGGAAGTACGATAACTCAATTCAATTTCGCCTTGATCATCATGCCTACGTGTACATACTCCAGGTGTATTTGCCATGCACAAATTATACAGCGGATTTATATCACGAATATCTTCAAATAATTCACGATCTAAAAGATCTATACTCACCGCTGCGCCACATCATTCTCATGGGAGATTTCAATGGTAATCTGGAAAAAACTGATTCCAGAAACAAATCGTTCTCAAAACTTGTCAACTGATGCAAAATGCAATCTGTCAACAGCAAACCCATTTGCACCAACCCACGCGTTACATTTGTAGCCGCCGACGCTATCAGTGGGTCAATTATAGATCACATTCTCATTTCAATTTCTGATAACCAAAAAGTAGCCAGCGTTCATATTTTGGATGATTCTTCCAACGTTTCAAATCACCGCCCAATCCACATGTTCATATCTTATGGAGCGGAAATAGAATCATCCCCGCCAAATTTAAGCCCAGCCAGACCGAACTGGAAACGTCTCTCCTCTTCAAGCGATGCTCTCCTGCTTTATCAAGCACACGTTTGCGAGACTTTACCAACATACGCTATTCAAAACACGCGAGATTTATGACGATGTCACACCCTGTCTCAATGAGTCTTCATAACTATTCGTGGTCCCGAAGAAATTTAACCGACATCTGAAGCCTTTTTGGGACGAAAAATTGAAAATCTTACACAAAACAATAATATCTTATCAGCGCATTCGGTTGGAAACAGAGAGTCCACGCAATGACACTCACCATGCGTTTCGTGACTACAAGGACGCAAAATGTCTCTTTCGACGTGAGTTTAGAAGGGCCAATCAACAATTTCTAAACAAAACTGACGAAAGACTTGACACACTGGCAGAAACAGATATTGACAGCTTTTTCCGAGCTTTTAACTCTCATAGAACGCGAGAAAGGCCCCCCTCTCAGAATGTATTCGAAATTGGCGACACTATTTTACGCGTCCCCTCTGATGTGTTCGAAGCTTGGGCAACATATTTTAAAATTCTTTACTCTCCTCTTCAATGTGAAACATTTGATCAAGCCCACTTTGACAAAGTCAGGAAAAGGGAAAGCCCCAGGTCATGATATAATTTCATATGAACACATTGTATATGGAGGGGAGAGTATCTTATACACCATCGCCCACATGTTAACCAAATCATGGAATTCAATCACATACCACCACGGGCGAGATTCTTTAAAACACTTATCCAAGTTAACTCATTAGCGCATGGATTTCAGAAAGGGACCGGCAGCATTCATTGTTCTTACATTATCAGTGAATGTATATCATATACTAAAGAGTTAGACAGTTCCCTTTATGCTTTCTTTCTTGACGCACGTAAACCATGCTGTGCGTTGGTGACCTATTAAGTGAACTAGTCTCAAGTCCCCATGGTCTGCGATTCAATTCCACAAACTACGTGGCACCAACATAAGCCGACGACATGACGCTGTTGTCACTGCCAGCGACAGGTATTCAGCACTTGTGCAACATATGTGGTGAGTTCAGCCGGAAATGGAGGTTTTGTTACAATCAGGACAAGTGCAAGGTGGTCGTGTTTAACGAAACAAACAATATTGCAAAAAATCGCAAGATAGATACACGAACAACCGGTGATAGAATCAGACAAAATTACACACCTTGGCATCCCTTTTCATCGTGAGTCACATTCTAACAAGTTCTCCAGTCATATATATGTGAGAAAATTTGATCAGTTTATCTCATGCTCAGTAATGCCGGCATGTACGCTGGGGGAATCACTCTACTTAGTTGCTTTGCATTATACACTTCCATTGTTATACATAGAAGTCTTTACGGGACAGAACTGATGTGTGGGCTCAATGAGACAAATGTAATATCTCTGGAGCGAGCACATAGGTTTTGCCCAAAACGGATCCAAGTTTGCCCGCACGTTCCCGAACTGACATTGTCCAATCGCTCCTTGGAACAAGTTCCCTATCGTCGGGTATTGATAAACGTAAACTCAGTTGTTTCGGAATCCTCTGCAGAATGCCGCAGGGAAAATCGTCGCAAGAAATATTCACATCACGTTTAGCCGACCACCTCTCACAAACGCCAACTGATGACTCTTCGTTTATCAACAATGATATATATATATATATACTCGAACGCTATACTCTATGCTCATATCTCCATAACTTCGCCACACTTGGTAATTTCCCATCCAAATGCGAATGGAAAACAATCATCCAACTACAAATCACCAAATACAGAAGCCCGAATGTGAAGAGCGCACGAGAAGTTCGGATTCACTATTAACCTTCGCACAACATCATAACATATTAACAAAATCTGTTCTTTGGACGTCTTGTAGATCGCATGCACTCGAAAAAACATAAATTCCTACTTGTTGCAAAACTACCGAGTCTATCTACCTCTCCGGAATGTGGAAAATGCAAACTGTGTGGAAAGGATTATAGTGATATTGTTGAGCATGCCTTACTGGACTGCTCGACGACATCAGAGGTGAGAATACAAGTGTGGTTATCACTAATTGACATTTTGGCATACCCTGTTTTATATACATTGATGCTCGTCCACAGAAGACCAAGTAATGTTATTGCTCTCCATCCTGTCCGATGACATCGGGAGCAAACTATTCAACCTAAACGAATTTTCTCTCTTCGTTGTGAGGACATCATACGAGCTGTGGTCATATTACATAACCAAACTCAACCACGCCGAAGATACTGGCAGTAACATGCTTGGCAACCCTTAACTGGTCTCAATTTAGTGCTCTTCATACAACAAAATTATCCGAGTCACATTTTAACGCATACTCTATTGCTTATTTGGCATATTCGGTAACACATATCAACATGCTTATATAACCATATTCTCTCAAATCAAGTCCCCTACTATCCGATATAAACCAGATTCCGACCCTGTGTCAGTATCGCCCACTCTGAAAACGGGATAATAACATCTAAACTACCATAACAATTTCCAAGTGGGACATTGGCTTGTATGCTAACAGGGTCGTCCCAGTCAACATACATGTAAATACCTCTCTTCAAAGTTGGATTTAATGAGAATCAAAATAAAACACCCTCATATTGAGATATGTACATCGTACAGTTTTGTTTAATTTTGAGTGATTCGTCTGCAGACTTCATGCGAGCATGGTGTTCTCTTGCTAGTCTCTCTATATATATCGATGCATCGTTTGACTATATGCCTGTTTTGGTCTGATTGCCCACTGGATTGCCTGCCAATATCCCTGATGCATTTGTGTATTTATGTATGTACTAGAAGGGTTACCCGGCGTTGCCAAGGTTAAAGTGATGTGACCCTCTGTGGATATTTGGTGGGAATACTCTCGCTCTCAAAGTGGTACACGTATTCTCATAAATTGTATATCCAAATGCCATCATAATATTTCACATGGAATATAAGTAGTGGCTCACGTACTTGTCAGGTCGGAGTGATTATCATTTTGTTTATCGCGTTTAATCCGTCCCACCAATAAAGAAGTATTTATTTATTTACAACTGCGTATACGTCAGACGTTATAGCATGAAACATGAACATTATAAACACATTAGTTCGAAAAAACAAAAGACGTTAATTGTGTTTTACATAGAGATGTATAAATCAATCAAGCAATCAATCTTCATGAAGATACAGATGTTTTAAATATATGGCCATGTGCTCCTCTGTTCTGGTGCTATACACTGCTGATCATTTTCAGTTTAAAAGAATTGATGTTATGCACGTATAGCAGCTACATGTGACCGACACAGCGAGATTTTGAGTTGTTTATGGTAGGCGATGAGTCTGTTCTAAAAAAAATGAAAGAAATCCTCTGTATCTGGCAGATATACCCTTGCCAGATGTCAATATTGGAGGATCATGAAAAGTCATGTGCTACGGACTGCGTTTTCCTTGATCTCAGAAGTAACCATATTTAACTGCACACTGTGACCACTATTTTTGAACAAGTCTGCTCTACATTTCCATATATCTTGGCAATTGTAACTTTTTTGTTGAAACTTTATTGATTAGGACATACTCAAACGTGTTATAATATATATATGAGTCATTATAATATGCAATCCTCTGGCGATTCAAGGTCCCTCAGTTTGAATGAATATATGTACATGTATACAAATTCATATCAAATTTAGGGCCATCATTGCATATCACTCACACAAAAGGCACCAATTTGGCGCATTTAAACCACACGATTAGATTATTGGTATCACGGAGAAGTATATGCATCACTCGGGTGGAAATCGGCGCTAAACGTATTGTTTATCAATGTTTGTGTCCCTCTCACACTCTAGGCACCCCTGACTCGAATGTCCCCACCTTTAACATTTTAAGCCACATAATTATACTCCTGATATCATGGAGATTATTATTTGTAATTTTGGTGTTAATCCGCGACTAAACAAGTTTTTATCAAATGTAGTGCCACCCCACCCCCATCTCTCACAAAATCAGCACCAACATGACGTCTTTAAAATCACACGATTAGATTCCTCGTATCATGGATAAGAATGTGTATATATTTTGTGGAAATTGGAGCTAAAATATTGTGTACATGTATAAATTGTGGTGCCCCTCTCCCTTTCGGTGCACCCCTGACTCAAATGATGCCACTTTTGACAGTTTTAAGCCACGCAATTAGACAGTGTGGAAGTCGGTAGCCAGTGTGGAAGTCGGTAGCCAGTGTGGAAGTCGGTAGCCAGTGTGGAAGTCGCTAGCCAATGTGGAAGTCGCTAGACGAGAGGTGGCGTACTGTTCTCTCATGCTAGCGAACAGGGGATCGCAACCTGGTCAGGGTATTCTGACAAATATCAGAACTCTGTCAGATACCAAGTTTGTCAGGCTGAAAAGTCTCATTCGAGATCACTGAATAGAGATCCGAATGCAAAAATGCCGACTTCCCCCATTACAACATTTGTTCAGGTATGTTGTGGTGCAGTACGCTGTCCGATCGGATGCGGACATTAATGGCTGACCCGTGTACACACCTCGGTGTGTGCACGTTAAAGAACGCTACTGGAGTCACCACGGGGTTATAAAGTTAACCGTGGTAGCACCTGGACCGGCGCATAATTGTCAGTAAATGACAGCGAGCTATAAAATGAAGAAGACCTAATACCATGGGGATGAATTTGTATAAGTTTCGTTGGCTATCGGCGACTAAACCAATTCTTGATTTAGTACCAACCCTCCGCCCATCAAATCTCTCATCCCAACGACACCAATTTGGCGTCATTAAATCACACAATGAGATTCCTTGTATCTTGGAGAAGATCTCAGAAGAATATGCATCAATCCGGTGGAATTCGGCGCTAAAATTATTTTTGATCAATGTTGGTGCACCTCTCCCTTTCCAGGCATCCCTGACGCGAACGGCGCGACTTTTGACATATCTAAACTACACCATTATATTCCTCATATTATGGGGATGATTATATATAAGTTTGGTGGTAATTGGCGACAATTGTTTTTCTGCCCCTCCCCCTTTTCTGCCTCTGACAACAACGGCGTCACATGAGAAAATTCTAACCCTCGCCATTATCTTTCTCGTAAAAAGTTACCCCAAGTAGACCCATTTTGTGCCATCTAGGTGGTACCCTGTGAATTTCTATAGAACACAGACAGACAGAAAGAAAGACAGACAGACATTCGAAAATATAGATATAGATGTATATATGTATGCATGTATGTACGTACGCATATATGTATGTATGCGTGTATGAATGAACGTATGTATGCGTGTATGTGTGTATTTATGCACATGTGTATGTATGTATGTATAGCCTGTTGTATTCACATGACTAACTGTCTGCTTAGCGACATCTCTCGCTATGTGTGTACATGACCGCCTCGTCCAGTGGCTGGCTTATCCGTCTACCACATACATTAATGTTTAATTACTTTTTCCTTTTTTGTATTCGTTCATTTGTTCATTGCAATTGTGTAAGCATTTAAAATATACTGTAAAAGCTCTTCGTTAACGGAGGAAATAAAGGATTTGTTTGGCTTATTATGGTTTATCGTCGTTCTAGCCGCTAGGTCACACACGACGTTGTCAATTTTACAGGTGGAGGAAAGACCACGCAGATGCTTGATTTCACCGAGATATATATATATATATATATATATATATATATATACATATATATATATACACACAATAATCACGTAATGATCTTTGGAATGATACATTGAACAAATTTCACAAACTGTTCAGATATACATGCATGTGTGCGTAAAATACAGGCACTATACACAGGTTTGCGTAAATCTTTTGTTATGAATGCTGGTGATATTTCATCACACAAACTTCATGCAATGTGGAATAGTTTCACTTCCGAGTCCGAACACTACTGTGTCTACTGTGTTCTGAACGACAATCCATTATCACACCGATCACTCGCGTGGAGTACCTATTGGCGCGGATATCCGGTCGTCTGTTCAATGTTTTGGAGTCAACAAAATGTGAGTTTATTTTTCTATATGCATTTTATTTATAATTATTTCAGGTTTATTATTACGAAAATAAATCCATTCCAATATTCCTTTGTGTTGATAATCTGATATGTTTGCTTTCTTTGAATAATCTCGTTGTATTCAGTGATAACTACAGCGAAAATGGAAATAACAGTATTAATCGCTTTTTTTTAATAATAACAACAGGCGCCGAACGGATCAACGTGGCCATAATATATTATATTATGTGTACCCCACACACCATGGTGTTAGCAGTTTCACTTGATACATAATTCTCATGAAACAGTCTCTTGAAAAAACGTTGATTGAAAAAAATATGTACCGACAACTCGGTGACAAGTATCGTTGGTGCGGTGAGAAATACGTTTTGAGTACCAACCGACTCGGTGTTAAAGTTTCCCAAAATTGGAATATTTCTTGATTTTAGGACACGTCGGACAGATTATAACTCTGGAATATAGCATGCCATTAGACGGTATATGTAATTAGATGGAACTGCTGGGTTTTCAACCGATCTTCCCCGTCTTTTAAAAACATTTATTAGTTCCAGGATTATATTTTATGTAACCTAACGTTATGTTTCCATTTTTTTTCACAGAAATGAGATGGCAGATCAGGTCCAGAGATCGTTCTGATGTCAGCTTTTGTCGATTCTTTTTTAACATCTTCGAGTGGAAGTCGAACACGCCATCAAATAACATTAGCATGAAGAACTACAGAGTACGTAAAATTGACATTAGATCACACAACAGGACACAACGGATGCTAGCGTATAACACATCATGGACTATGACCATCTGCAATTTCACAAAGTAATAGTGAAATATTTGTGTCCATGGACGACGGGATAACGCTGCGCGAATATCATCTATATATAGCTACATGGTGATAACGAACAAGGCACCACCACCGCCACCACCAACAACAACAACAACAATACCAGAGCCTCAGGATTCCAGAAATTATCAGCTCAGATCCAGCATGTGTTATCAGATCAACTACATCGAGTTGGAGCTTGTACATGTGACACAAACTGTCAATCTTTGAGTTTCATTTTCAACGTTACACCCATATGGTTGGCCGTTTCAAATAATTGACATTTCAGTCCACAATATATCGGACACAAATCGACTAATCTACAATTGCCAAGTAAAGTGGCATGCCTGACATTTCCAACTATTGGCCATATTGACAACAATCATGCGGGGGGCGGGGGTAGGGGGTTGGAAACAAATTCCAGGAGCGTATGATCATTTTAATTCTTCCGGCCTCGGGGGACCCACCCACCCAATTTCTTTCGTTTCCGGCCTTTTTTCCCCGACAATTTTGGACACCCACCTTTTTTTTCCGTTTCACGATTTTTTTTCCGGTCAGTTTTGGACACCCACCCCCTAAATTTGAGAAAATTATCAATTGACCAAACACATAGCTGATTATTCCTGATTATCCTACATTATCATAGTTTATTGTGCGAGATTTTAATAGAAAAGTGCATAATGAAGATAACGTTACTATTGGAATTTATCATATAAGTGTCATTAATCAAGAAATGTGTCAACATAATAACATTTCTAGGGATAGGCAGAGTGCCAAAGTTTTTATTAACATTCATTTTCATAATATATAGTCACATGATCTAGTCACATAATCACATTTGAGTATTCTACAGACTACATGGTACAACACATTTCAGATTATTTTATATTTTTATATTTGCTATGAAGTAATAGCTTCGTAATAATTGGGAATAACATATGGATGGATAGCCCAATCTCACTTCTTTTTTCTCACGATATCAGTGACGATAACATATTTGTTACTGTGATTAACATTACAAGCTGATCCACATTAACTTGGAAAACAATTTGAAATTGTTCAAGCTGGGCCGACTGGCCTTCAATTTATATGTTAGGATTTTTTGTTTTACGTTGTCAAAAGTCTGTTTTATTCCATTATTTATTATATCTTTATTTCCATGTCACATATGGTCAAGTGTGTTTTCATTTTACTGCTTATTTTCAGCTGAGTTCTGCATAGTTATTCTTATTTTGTTATATCAGTAGATGGAATCCTGATTAAATTTTATGTTTCCATTTTCCAATACCTGTATAGCGCAGTTTCTTGTTCTATCAAGTTGAATTTGGGTTATTGTTGGCCATTGTGCAACTGATCCAACTTGTGATAACCTCTATATATAGTATAGCATTGCTATTAACTATGTATGAGCTGTTTCTGCTCAAAACACATAAAATTAAGACTCAATAGCAGAAATGAAAAAAAAAACATATTTGGCACATGTAAAAAACTGCTTTTCGGACCCGAGAGACACTCACCCAAGTTGACCCAACCCATCATACGTGCCTGGAAATATTTTCCGACCCCCCCTTGCAACAATCGAAAATTGTATTCATGACACAACGTTAGTTGGAAACGTTATGTACACTAAGTATATAATAGATTCAAATTGTTTCCTTTGTTTGATTGTCCAAACAGTAATTAAGGGGGTGGGTATGTTGTTTTCAGAAGAACGAAGGCATATTTATTTTATAAATTTTGTCTGAAATGGCCATCAGTTGAAAATATTACAACCTTAGTTTGGAAAATGTCCAACAGTTGATGAGTTTGAAATGCCAGTTGGAAATTTCCAACCAATGTTGATGCAATGGTATGTCAACTCTATGGATTTGGTTTTGCTGTTTGTGGATGGGTGCAGTTGGAAATCCCCCCCCCCAACTGGGATCTGACAGCCACGTCCTCTGATCGATAAGTGTGTTAGTAGTATACAAACAATACCAAGGTTTTTAAAACAAACCAAATTGGAAGACATTGCTTTATTGTGAACAATTATTTCGTTGTCTTCTGTCTGTGGTTTGTATTGCCAGTGTTCTACGTGTAAACCATGCCACATTCACAACTGAATGTGGTCCCACTGTGTACGGCAATTCTCAGTCTAGTTAATAACTAGACCAAGGTTTCCTTACAGTCAAATAAGTTGAAAGTAATGAAATTAAGTCTGGTTTTAATAAGACTGGGCAATTATGTAACTTTTAGACTCTTTGCGTCAGAGTAACATAGCGTACATTCTGAGGATGAGCAGCCATAGTTTCCACCGCATGCTGTTGCATGACGTTGCGGGTACTCTTTAGCGGTAAACGTGTTCCCGCGCGACTTGCTTTGTCTACTCACGTGTGTCTGGAATGCCGTATTATTGTAAAATGATTTTGTTCTTAGTGACAAACCCCTGAGATTGTATTTCGTAGTCCCCAAACAAATGTGCGGAGCTTCTGTCACCATTTATTAATTAATATTTTCTTGTTGTTGTTTTTGTTGAAATGTTTCCCGGAAAGAGAAACAAAAAGACTTTTAAATCAGGAAAACACTTTGGACATTTGCAAAATATCCGCACCAGTGGGTACTTCAACCGCGACAATAGGTACTTTCACAAGAAATTACACCGATTTGTTGATACTCATAAAATTATCGACAGCAATTATTTAAATCCACAATTTGGCGTTTTTGTATGATTCTAACACACGACAAGGACTTGTTCCTGGCAAAAGTAATACACATCTTTCCGAAAAGCTTCAGGATGACATGGACAATTGCACACGGTTGTGATTATATCAATATTTAGTCAGAATTATTTCCTCAGACCGTAAAATTTTCCAAATAATCCTTTCAAATCATTAGAAAAGTCACGATTTAAATGGGTCAGATAATTTCTATCAACGGGTAATAATCCATCTATATAATATGTTGTTAACTGTTCTTCTGGGATATCGATTTGCAGTAATTTTAGCGATGTTAACATACGTATATCTTTCTCCATCGCACGGGATAAGCTTGACAGCATCCTCGATCGCGGTACGATCACCGGGTTGGTGATACGCGGGTGACCGGTGTGATTATGTAAACAAGGCGAAAAATAACCGCTGAAAGAGTGTATTGTCACAAGGAAGAATCTGCTTTATCAAGAAATACGTTATCAACATAAAACGTTCTCAAACTGGTTTATCAATGTCGGTATATAATGCAGACGCAAGTGATCCGATTGGCAACTAACATTTGACTAATTTTTCAACAGGAATATGTAACACCACAATCCATTCAATTACCATTTGATTGAATGGTAATTGATAGGTAATCGTCGAATAGAATGTGACTCAATTGTGTTTGCCTTGGGGTGTGAACCGTTTTATAAATATGTCATAACCCCCTTGGGTATCTGTACAAGAAATATAGACCGCGGGAGCTTCGCGGCCTTGGTCTATATGTCTTGTACATCTACCCAAGGGGGTTATAATATATACTTATGTGTCACTTACTGCCCACATTTGAATTATCATTGGTGCCAATGTTGACGACAATTTGCAATAGTAAACATATCCGACGTGGGTATGACTGAAGACCAATTGGAAGATTGATTGTGTATTTGTACATTATTTGCAAGCAGAATGCTAACAGTGAAATATTAAGAAATATACATGCTTATATTGTACAGCACAGGACAATTACGAGCGCTTCAACATGTACTCCAACCGTTTGTTGTTTCAATATGTGTACAATGCTTACTGAATGTGAAACATTTAACCTTTGTTTGGGAATGATGGCACCCGTTGATGCAGCATGCCAGTAACCGTTAACATAAATTGTAGGTTAGCGAAACTGTGCTTCTAATACACCGTGTTAATCAGTTTATGTTTTCATACAGTCCAATAGATCCAAGTAACTCCGATGCTGTGAATGGTGATCAGACCGACCGAGATCAATACTACAGCGAACTGGATGACATCCTGATAGATGGAGGTAACTTGAGTGCTGTAAAGGGGTATACTGATTGCGAATATATCGGTGATAATTTATTGTTGTACAACTTGTACTACAAATTTACTGCTTGTCTGCTGGAGATTTACTATAAATCTACCGGTAAGAATTTACTTTCATAATAAAACTCAACCGGTGATCATTTATTGTCGGTATACCGATATACTGATTTTAATTTTCTCTGAATACCAATCTACTAGTGAAAATTTATTGTCATGATACAAATCTTCTGTTGATAATTTATTGTTGTACTAGCAATCTACCGATAAGACTGTCATGCTGTACTACATATTTACGGCTATTATTTAATGTTCTACTACAAATATATCGGTAATTATCTTACTAGAGAAAAACCGTTCAAAAGCTGTTGTCTTTCTATAAATGTACCGTTGATAATTTACTGTCTATACTTTACATCTACTGCTGCTAATTTACTGTTTATTATACACATATACTGCTGATAATTTACAGTCTAATTACAAATCTCACCACCAACGTTTTTCCTGCACTGCCGTGTTAAATAATCCTAATTTTTGCGAAACGAATTTTGGACGGGCATATGTTATATCGTCATTCGTCTGATATAATTAACTTGAACATGTAGGTGGTGGCATCTTACAAGGACAACCCACTACTTCCCTGTTCAGAACAAAATACTCGTGTATTAAATTAGTAGACCTGGGTACACTGACTGTTTCTTTTAGCAACATGTATATACTTATAATAATCATTTGCAAAAATCAAATAAAATCTTCTGATGGTTCTCTAACGTATTTAACATACATGGAATACGTAGGTAACTATTGTTTGCATGCACATGTGACTACAACAGATGTTTCCGAACATTTCAACGGAATATATTAAACAGTGTACACACGCAATTGCATTGTTAAATGGAGTGCATCTATGACAACGAGTCTGATAGTAACTATTTTAATTTCAGGAAGAAGAGCTCGCAAGCACAATGCTGAGTGAGTATGCACGCACCGTATCACTGTATCTGATATGTTTTCATTGCCGTTAACACGGTTTCCAATGTGCATTTGTCAGACAGATATTGCCATATTGGTCCACACTCATAATAGTTGTTTCTTTAAGCATATGTCATAGCGATATCTATATGTTTAGAATTACCTGTCGACTCCCCTTTCGGGTAATACAGACATGGTCTAGGTCTCGACTGTGGTCGGTGCTTTGGTGGGATACTGTAACCTACAGCCGGGTTCTTTAACGTGCACAAGGTCACCCATGTACAAGGGTCAGCCAATCATGTCGGCTCTTGATCCGACAGCGTACCGCACTCACGACAACATACCTGGACATGATGTCGCCGCGAAGGGAAGTCAGTTTTGTATTCGGATATGTATTGTGTGATCACGAATGAGACTTTTCAGTCATTTTTTTTATTTTTGTCAGAATACCCGACCGGGAATCGATCCCCGGAACTTTAGCACGAGAGACCAGTACTCGGCCACTGACTTCGTTAATTTCTTCACACTCGCTTTGCTACACTTTTGTTTTCACGATCGGTATGAACGCCAATAAAAGAATAATACACAAATATGCAAATAATGACAAAGCCCCAATGAAATAAACATTCCCAAACTGTTTACAGAGTATATATGTGGTCGTATTTGCGAAATGCATGGCTAAACTTACACAACCTTTGTTTTCGTTTCATTTATTTACATTTTCACACCGCATAGGGCCGGGTCATATGCATTATGATTTTTGAAATACCACAGGAGCTTGGAATTTATCAATAACTGCCTTAATTATGCTAATTAGCAATGTTTTGGTCATAATTCTGGGCCAAAATTAGCTAATTAAGGAAGTTATTGATCAAGTTCCAAACTCCAATGATATTGGTAAGACCGCCACAAGTCCATTCATGGTATACCCTAATTATAACGCCCGCTTTCCCGCGGCGATGCAGCGGAAGCGAAGCGACCTAGGGTATACGTATGCGAATATGAGATATACTAATCTACTTTTTCAACCCAATCTAAACATAGATTGAACTTACCCAAAATAGATAATTTATTCATAACTCAAGAGTCCAAGGAGGTATTGTTGGCGACGGCCGCCATTTTGCAGTGATTAATACCACCTCGAAATGTGTAATTGGGCAAAATCCTCCACGGCAAAAATAAAAAAAACTTTGTTTTTGGTAAATGTTAGCTATACTTCATCATACGTAGGAACATCATGCTCATAAAGCCAAAGATACTTTAAAAATTTAATGTAAATTAAACCTTTGAAGACCTGTTTAACAAACAATTTAAGTTTATAAAAAAGTTTTGTTTACATATTTTATAAAATTATTAAAAATATTTGCCCCGAAAGAGGATTCTAAGGGTCTTACTGGTCTCAAAGTTCAATGCCGACAAACGGAAACTATAAGTCCAGAGTCCTCTTAAGATTGCTTCTTGGAAAATCAGTAAAGGCGTC
This sequence comes from Siphonodentalium dalli, assembly GCA_032622095.1. Taxonomy (NCBI): domain Eukaryota; kingdom Metazoa; phylum Mollusca; class Scaphopoda; order Gadilida; family Siphonodentaliidae; genus Siphonodentalium; species Siphonodentalium dalli. The sequence continues at coordinate 15,166,115 of CP136068.1, forward strand.
ATGACATCAAGACGTACACCATGACGTCACAACCTACATCGGCGCGAAAAATTCCAGACAGGACGGCGTCGATGGCCAGGTAGCTGAGACTCGCATTACACGGGCTTACTAACCATCCACATTTATGTTACATTATGTAATCTTACTAGAAAGAAGAACTCCTGTATAGGTAATTATATTTATTGCCAAAATTGTGGGGAGCTTCGCTCCCCAATGAAATACAATTCCATAATTACTGACAATTGACAATGCACAGTTATAATTTGAAACAGTAGTGAATAAATTAGGTATATATATAAGGTTTCACACATGTAACTGGAATGTATTAGTAGAACATATCAATTCAACTTACTGAAGTAGGTATATAGGAATAAGTAACATACCGATCGGCAATAATGAGTATGATATTATAATATTAATCAATGAATTTTGTTGGCAAATCTGCCATTAAAATCTACAAACTTCGAGAAAAAATGGAATAGAAAAACTCTTGGAACTGGGGATGTGGGTGGGCGGGTGTGTCAGAATGCGAGCTAAGTCATGCTCAAAATATTTCATATGATATTAACCGGAAAAATCACTCGCGGGAATAACCTATTCTAAAAACTGGCAAACTCTTGATCAATGGGAAGCGTCATACTATGACTTACGAGATGCGTGTCAAACCGCGATTGGACAATACAGTGGAAACCCACTCAAATAGTAGGTCTTACAAGGCCGAAGGTAACGGTTTCAAAATGTTGGAAAATAGGCCTACAACCAGTCGTTCCTAAATTCCAGCAAGATTAATTATTTTGAGAATGTCATTCCCAAAATAAAAGGCCGTCCGGCCAGTGTCCCCCGAAAAAGTGGCTTCATTCGATGCATCAGCTTTTCTGAAAAAAATAACAAGGACCCTAAATCCGATACTAAATCTCAGAACAATCCTACCAGTGTACCCTGGAATGGTAGATACACTATCATACTAAATTGGATTCAGATATGATCACACAAACTAAAGTTGTCACCCGGAAACCAGAAATTGACAGGATTCTAAGTCGAAAAATGGCCATAACTCTCGCAAAAATGGGCGGAGCAAACACATATTCGAACTTGACCTGTATTTTGGTCTGACAAACTCACATACCAAATTTGGTTCAGATATGATCACACCAACTGAGGTTATTATCCGGAAACCAGAAAATTACAAGATTCTAAGTCGAAAAAGGGCCATAACTCTCGCAAAAATGGGCGAATCAAACACATATTCGAACTTAACCTATAGTTTGGTCGGATAAACTGACATAGCAAATTTGGTTCAGATATGATCACACAAACTTAAGTTATCATCCGGAAACCAGAAATTTATTAGATTCTAAGTCGAAAAAGGGCCATAACTCGCAAAAATGAGCGGAGCAAACCCATATTCGAACTTGACCTGTATTTTGGTCTGATAAACTCATCTATGAAATTTGCTTTTGATCCAATAACCGAAACTAAAGTTATCATCTGGAAACCGCGGACTCACGGGCGCACGGACGGCTCCACCGACACACGGACGGACGGACACCGGCTATTTTAATAACCCAATCTTACTAGAAAGAAGAACTCCTGTATAGTTAATTATAATTTATTGCCAAATTTGTGGGGAGCTTCGCACCCCAATGAAATACAATTCCATTATTATTGACAATGCACAGTTATACTTTTAAACAGTAGTGAATAAATTAGGTATATAATTGAAGGTTACACACACAAATTGGAATGTATTAGTAGAACATATCAATTCAACTTACTGAAGTAGGTATATAGGAATGAGAAACATATCGATAGGTAATACTACCAGCAATACCCTGACATCTGAGTATGGTATTATAATATTAATCAATGAATTTTTTGGCAAATCTGCCAAAACCGAAGGTCGGCCAAAAAATACATGTACAACAATAATATAATTTATACATGTGATATATCAATAAACCGTACATGTATATTGTTGCCCATAATTGCGTTGAGGGAGGAAATACTATTACTTGCACAAGATAGACCCTCGAGTCTCATCAAAAGGAATCTCCGGCCCGAGGTATCTCAATCAAGGTCGCTCTCTCACACAGTGAAAGAGTCAACCCCAGTAATGACATACTACCCCAACACAAAGGTAAAGGCAACAGTTATTAACATATATATACTGGTCCATGCCAGTATATGTGTAGGAATGTAGACACATTATAGGAGTAAGCACCCGGTTTATTTCAATCCGAAATGTTTCTATTGTATTATAATATTATATATCTGCTTTATCAAGTGTGAAGATATTTTTAAGAATTGATGTGCCTAAGAAATTTAAGTGAAGTCCACATAGTTTCTTGCCCGATCGAGAATCCCAAACTTTTCGAAAAGGGATCTATGTGTATGTCCAAAAGTAACATGTCGTTGATGGCGTATTTCTTATTAAATATATTTTAAGTCATCAACACAGCAACGTCGTGTACGAATGGAGCACAAAGGATCCAAGTTAAATGAAAATTAAATATTTCGCAAAAGACTTTAGAACTGCGGAGGTGAATTAGACTTGGAACTATCTCCGATAATAAATATATGAACTATAAATGTCTAATTGTTATTTAGAATAAATTTCTACAATGAATTAAATTAACATCAAATTGGAATATCTTGATATATAAGGTTGTCAAATGTTTTATCTTGGAAACTGGGGTACATACCAAATAACGATGCTAAAGGTCGCAAAATGTAAACCTTGAAGTGTCGATCAAATCGAGAATACTTGCACACTAATAAAGACACTGAGTTGTCTGGTTAATAAACGGTCTATACTCTACATGACATATGAATATCAAAACTTGTTACAGTCATATTCATGAAGTATATGAGGCGTCAAAATGACGTATACCTTAAATAGACTTCCAAAGTACATCAAATGATTCCTGTCAAAACTATTTCATTATTGAAATAATGTCAAAGAAATGACACGAAAATTATTCGAATGGTATCATTGTCGTAAAAAAAAGAATGGTGTCAAAATGCCTGAGTGGTGTAAACATTGTCTGAACGCTGTCAACATTCCCTGAATAACATCAAAATTTATTGAATCAATAGTCAGCGATTGAATGTTATCAACATTAAATAATGACAAATCTTAATCAGAATTTCAAATTACATCGAATGATTTCTGTCAAAAACTAATTCAATATTGAAATAATGTCAAAGTTGTGGCGAAATCAAATTTGTCTGAATGCTGTCAACATTCCCAGAATAACAACAAAATTTATTGAATAAATCAGCGATTGAATGTTGTCAACATTAAACAATTACAAACCTTAATCAGATTTCCAAATTACATCAAATGATTTCTGTCAAAACTAATTCATTATTGAAATAAGGTCAAAGTTGTGGCAAAATGACACGAAAATTATTCGAATGGCGTTATTGATGTGAACAAAAAAGAAAAGAAAAATGGTTGGTGTAAAAATTGTCTGAATGTTGCCAACGTTCCATGAATAACGTCAACATTTATTGAATCAATCAATGATTGAATGTAGTAAACATTGATCGAATGTACCCTCACAGTGACGAAAATAAATGTGTAAACAGCTCAGAATAGACCCACAAGTCTCATCGCAACGAATTTTCGGCCCCAGGTGACTAAACAAAGGAAGCAAACCCAACCATGTGGGTCAGTCATCCCCGTTCACACAAGTATTGTCAAACACCATACAGAACATGGCCCGGATCGATGGCGTCCAATAGTCCTTACAAGATGTCATATTCTCACAGAGTTAATATGAACATAAGCTAGCTTAATTAACGAACCAAAGCTGAACAACATGGGTGCCCGTTTGGTGGGGTTGGGCGATTAACTATTTATGTGGTCATTCAACCAGTAAAACTGCTGTTGTGACATGGCATAGCGGCTGAAATGACGATAAACCATTATCAACCGACCAACATGGATATTCCTGTGGCTTCAATCTCACATGATTGAATCATTTTACAACTGCTACCTCAATTTCATAAAGTTAGAAATATTTTAAATGTGGCCATTTGTTGGTCTAGTTATACAACAGATTTTCCACTGAATACCAAAGTTAGGTGGGGCAAAACCAGAACCCCTCCCACCAATTATGTGGTTCTAAACTCAGCTCATAAATCACCATCTACCGGTACATGTACATCTATCAGGACTATGAGTTCGAACTCCGTAAAATAACAGAAGCTGAGAAACTGGTGTGAATTAAACTGTGACGGGGTCTCAAGCATATCTACCCCTGCACATCAGAAAAATGCCATTAACCTTATCATGACTGGAGCTCAATGAATTTTTGCGAAAAACTTGGTCCAATGCACACTTATATATGGGAGTCTCCCATTGGGAGCCTCGCATATATAAGAAAAGACATTGGCCAAACAACATTTGCCTTAACATTTTAAACCAGTGCACTTTTATATGCGAGGCTCACCATGAGAGACATGCATATATTTGTACATGTATACATCTGCATGTATACGAGTGTGCACAGGCACATTATATTTAATGCTGCACCAGTATGAAAGGGTTAAATGGCAAAAGTAGCTTGAGGGTGGATGTGATCCATCATATCGCAGGTCAATTCAACCAGTCCCACACAATTTCATGTTCAAGTTCTTGTGTACTAATTTATAGCACAAACTCATTGCCAGTTGATAGAAATACATGATTTTCAATTTTGTCAATAATTCATAATTTCACTCACCTTGCAGTGTGTAGACTATAGTGACTATTGTTGTTATATATTCTGTCATATTTTCACAATAAAAGGTAAACTACCACCAGGAATGAAAAGAAATTGCAATTCAATATTCATAATTCTCATTTGCAGTAGCAGTAATTGAAATACATACAACTGATAAGATATTACTTTAGGCAAATGCTTTAGAATTTCTACAGCAAGTCAGGAGCTTTTACAAGAATCAAAGTGTTGAAAATGAATTAATGAAAATCATGAATAATGTAAACATGTTCTTACATGTACTCTTGTCGGATCAAAATATTTATGTCATTTGTTCAGTATAATCGCGGCATGATTGAGATTTCTTGTACTATAGTGGAATATAAGACAGGGAACACTCAAGGTTGGGTGTATTTAGAGCGAAAATAAAGTAATGGGGAACATCTCTCAGTCTAATACAAGGTCATAACTCTGGCAAAGGGCTATAACTCCGAAAAGAGTGCAGACAAAACTTGCCCTGTGAAGGACGGGGTCAAACGAAGGTCTCCACATATACACTGTACCTCCGAACCATCTGAATCCTCAATCACAAATTTCCAAGTCAAGGAAGGGTTGTAACTGGCAAATATGAAACTGGTATTTGGGAATCCTTTCCACCAACCTACATGTATGCTAAACGTACAAGAACACCCTATAATTAACACCCCGAGTTACAAGCTTAAATATTCTTTCAGACACAAATTTCTAACTCAAACAAGGGCCGTAACTCTGGTAAACATTAGAGGTGTGACTGTCCCAATGGGACTAAGGATACCCCCTTTTTTAAAACACTAAGATGGTTCACATGTCAGTAAACATTTAGTTAAAATAGTAAAATAACAGATTCCCATTGCAGGTACAAAACCCTAACCCCAATCATAAAACCTATTGAGAAATGAGAGGCCGATCATGATCGGCAGATGTTAACCCATTCCTTCGCGATAGTAAATTACTATGATTGGAAACGTAAAGGAGAGTTTTGATGTTGAATTATAGAGCATACTGTTACGTATTATTATAGACCATACATGTACATAACTCAACTTATTGGAATTTATGGGTCACTCGCATTTACATGTACCGTATGTAAGATAATGCACTGGAACAGGATCTGTAATGCGCTGCACCACCACAGCCTTGGGTTAAATGTGAAAAGGTGACCATGGAATAATTACTTGGTCTGCTTGGTCAAGAGATTGCAATTTAAGTTTACAATGACAATGTATCGCATTCTACCAACACCAGCCATCAAGATAAGATACCATACTGCTGACCCATTGGTATGAATTATTTATACACCACAGCGGTCAACAAATCACAGGCATCGTTTATGCTGAAGACTGGTATCACTATTAAACCAATAACATTTACATTTTTTGTATAATAACATCAGACCATCTGTAGAGTGATGATCTAGTCTAATTTTAACAGCATGTGATCTGAATTGTTGAAACTGTTTTTTTAAATTAGATACAATAACTTTCTTTATCTGCACATTAGCATAAGAGACATCTCAAAATCATATAGCCATATTGTATTAATAGCTACAGTAGTCCAAAGGCATGGGATGGAATTGGTGAATTGGGTTTAATGTCGCTCAAAACAAATTTACCAGTACACAACACAATACATGTACGGGTATTTTCTACCGATTAAAAAAAAATTTGATGTGCTGACTCGGGTACCCTTGGCAGAGTTGTAATGGTGTTAGTTTTTCAAATTTTGTTAATTTTGGAAATTTGTTTTTTTTTAAATTATTTAAACAAATTTTTTTTTTTTTTTATTCATTTATTGATATTGTGTTTTTTTTGATAAATTGAGCAAGGAATTCAATCTAAAAAAAAATTATTTGTTTTTTAATATAGAGTGAATATTTTTTAGAAAAAGGGCCATAACTCAGTTAAAAATAGATCTGTCTTTTGGGCTCAGACATTCATATGTAAAATTCCGATCAGATAGAAAATGTTTGAGTTATCGCACCATGCATAAATGTCCATGGACACAAAGACAGACGACGAGTGGTCACTATCTTTATCATACTGTCAACACCATGACAAATTTCATAATGATCTGACCAAAGGTACAACCTGTAGCCCGTGCTAAAGGAAATTGTTGACGAGTCACACACCCTCATACACACGGACGACGGATACCAAGCCATGGCAAAGTAAAGTAAAGTTGAGCTAAAAATGTAGGACAAAATTATACATTTGCAAAGATTTTCTAAGTCGAAAAATGGGGATGTAACTCCACCAAAAAAAGTCTGACAGATGTCATAATCGCAGATCCCCATGTTGTGGATGTCTGTGCCAACTTCCATGGAAAATGATCAGAAAACAGCTGAGAAAAACTCCAGACAAATTTAGGTCCACAGACAAGCTGATTGGAGTATAAACCCCCTTCTCCACAACCGCGTTGCAGGGGGTATTATTAATGGACAAAACATTTTCCCCCAACACTACGACATAAGACAACAAAATCCAATAATAAAGACATCCACAGCCAGAGGTCAGAGTAGATTTTATATACCGGTAGCATTCTCTACCAATACATTTTTTCATTGTAAATTGCTTTGCAGAAATTGAAAAACGGATCACAAATTGCAAATCCAGTTACACTGATATACAGCATGTTTGTTATGGACGCTACACAAGTCCAGTAAAGGGCCATAACTCTGGGACAAAGTCTGAACAAAACCTCCATTATGTGGACATCCACAATCCTGATCTACATGCACCAGCATGCCGAAGGACACCCAAATTGGAATTCCCATTTTTGAGCTGTGTTGTGAAATGATAGTTATGGACAGACATAATGACCCACCGAAAGGAAAGGCAGACTGAGGTACATGTATCACTATATACCCCTAATCCTTGGTACGGGTACTTTTACATACTGTATACCGGTACATGTACATGTACACCAATCAGTAAGCCTGGGGGGGCGGGCTTGTGCATGTACATGTATTTACTCATAAAGTTGGTACTGGGCTTACTCACAAGGCCCCCTCCCCTTTGCAAACATTCAGTTAGCCTTCAAGTGCTGACATACCATCATGTTTTATATCATTACCGTTATTTTTATTTTGGTACTGAAAAAGATAATGTGTTTTATTTATATCATTAAAAAAATTAAGTCACATGATAATGACCAGAAACAGTGACAAGACAGTTCTATACATTTGGAATAAAAAAAAGCACAGATGTGCTCGAGTACATCTATCTTCTCCTACAGGGTACCTGTATTCTACAGGACAGAAAGACATGATTGTATTCACCTTCCAAATGCTCAACAATTCCAAATTTTCTCACACTGAGCCAAACAACCATGGTCAGCCGGCTTTTCCTGGTTTTTGCCTGTAGCCGTGTGCATTTGTCTGGAGTTAGACCACTAGATGTTAGGTTTTATGCAATTTTTCAGGTTAAAATATCTGAATGTTCTCATACCGGGATTGGAATATACGGGTAGAACCATGCTTTATGAATATATAGGGGGGTGCAAATGAAAAGAATTTGGTTCAAGCGATATATCACATAGCCAGGGTTTTCCGCTATACCGGCAGGGGGTTCCCTTGACGGCCCAGTTCCCCTCACCAAGTTTTCCCCTCCTGCGATACCCCAGGACATACTGCATGTCTATAAAGTATACAGATGTTTAAAACTTCTGAATTTTGTTGGAATACATGTACATGTAGTACTAAGGAATTTTAAAAGGCGAATTTATTTTATATCTTGTGAGTGTACACTCTAAACGCGTTGTTAAATTGAAACATGAAGTGATCGGAACTGACATCGCTAGAAGCTATGCCTTTGAGGCTGGTTACTAGTAGTTACGTTACCCGGTTATGCTATGCAAAAGAGCAGTATTTTAATCATACCTGTCATGTTTTATACCGCAAAATATACTATTAACTTTGTAATAGAGCGAGAGAGAAATGTGGGAGTAGCCGCACCGGGCATCAAGGCATCTTACCACTGCCCACAAAGAATACTCGTCAGCCAGATATGTAATCAGCCTTAATATATTCCGATTATGTTATCCATCCAAAATATCTGCTGATTCTTCCATTGAGTCTTTTAACATTAATGGGCATGTTTAACTCGGGATCCAAATTACTGGTGTTCTGTACATCTACTTCGTAAATTAATTTATATCTAATAAATTTACTAGTTTTAAAGTTACAGGTACATGTATAAGGGTTGATAGCTTGGCACTCGGGCACAAAACAGTCTGCCATTTCTACTCTCACATGATTCTATTGGCCGATATAACGAAAGTAGTTCAACCAGTGCTAAAAGTAAAACAGGCTACTTTTACCTGGATTTTTGCCCTTGATGGCTACCGGCCCCATTCCCTTACCCCCTAGCGGAAACCCTGACATAGCAAATATCAAAATATCAAATAATCTGAAATGTGTTGTTCCATGTAGTCTGTAGAATACTCAAATGTGATTATGTGACTAGATCATGTGACTATATACACTGTACTAGTACTATGAAATTATGAAAATGAATGTTAATAAAAACTTTGGCAATCTGCCTATCACTAGAAATGTGATTATGTTGACACATTTCTTGATTAAAGACACTCTTACATGATAACTTCAAATACTAGTAGTATCGTTATCTGCATTATGCACTGTTCTATTAAAATTTCATGCAATAAACTATTTACAGGGTGGATGTCCAAAACTCACTGGAAAAAAATTCCTGAAATGGAAAAAAAAGGGTGGGTGTCCAAAATTGCCCGTCTGGAAAAAATAAAAATGATCATACATGCCTGGAATTTTTTTTGGACCCCCCCCCCCCCCTCCACCCGGGTGGGTAGGGAATTTTTTATTTTTTATCCATTTGCAGAAATACTGAACTACAATCATTTTGTGGTGAAAGTACTAGTATTACTTGAACAACACAGTGGAAATACCCTGCTGGACAAAACAAGTGTCCACTTAACTGCGGTGCAGTTAGCATTGCCACTGCGGCCGAAATGCTACTACACCGCAGCTCCACAAGCTAACTACAGTTGGGCCGTGGTGTAATTGTCATTCGGCATGGTGTACATGTAGTTTCTACGGTGTACTTTCATCAAACTGAAAAAAGACAATACAAACCAGAAATCTAACCACGGTGTACATGCCATTCGACCGCGAGGGTACTAGTAGTTGCCTTTCGCCACAGTGAACTTGCTGTTTGGCCGCAGAGTACTTGCTGTTAGGCCGCAGTGTACTTGCTGTTAGGCCGCGGTGCTCAACTGCAGTTACAAACTCTGACACCGCCAGGGATGGATCCAGGAATTTTTTGGGGACACCTGTTTTGGGACCATGATATGCCGAAGAGCCTGCATAAGAAAATGCACTGGCTTACATGTACAAGGTCACGATAAAGGCCAATGTATTATCTTATATATGCGAGGCTCCTTAGATGGGAGGCTCTCATTTATATAAGAGAATGCATTGGCACAGGAATTTTGCAAAATTTCAAGAAGCCCCAGTCATGAAAGGGTTAAAATATTTCTCACTGGACACTTGATTAAGCAAATAAAGACTCTATATCAACTGTATATTGATGATTTGCATTGCCTGTTGTTGAATTATAATATAATATTTTCCTTCAAAATATAGAAAATTCAGCTTTAATAAAACTATGCACTTGCAATTTGGGGGCATTTAGGACACCAGAGTTTGGGCGCCCAAACCTGTAACAGGTATCAAAAGAGCCCTGGATCCTTCCCTGGACACCGCAGCCGAACTGCACATACACCGCGGTGCCAATGGACACTTGTTTTGTCCAGCGAGGTACATACATGTATTTACATTAAGATTGAATAAAAGATCAAACTTGGTTTATGCTTAAAGGTACTAGTACTCAATCCGATCAGAGGGTCCTATATTACTATTTCTTGGGCTTTGGGGGCTAAAAAATATTTGATTCGATTCAAGGAACCCATTAAACAAAGCTCAGAGTTATTAAATATTGATTTTTGAAATTTGTTATTTTCTCGAGATGAGTACTAATAATTGCCCCTAACATCGTAATCTGCTCGAGATGTGTACACCAAAACACTATTGAAACAGATAAGGATGGATAACTCTAAAATCAAGTGGTAATAATAATGCAGAAAGAATAGAAATAACGAAACATCAAATATCGATATATGATCACCCTGAGCGTTGATTGGTAGGTTCCTCAGCTCAAATTAATTATTTTTACCCCCAAAGCCAAATAAATAGTATAATATAGGGCCCTCTGATCGGATTGAGTATATGTGTGATTTGTTATTCAAATTTTCATACATTTGGTTACCGGTACATGTACATGTAGCAGTAAGATTTATAGTTACATGAAGATTTGTAGCTTCTTTGAATGTTATGTCAGTCACATGGAATTGTCCCATTACTATTTACATGTACATATACATGTACAGTATACTAAATAGAATTAAAAATAACTAATGTACCAAAAGGCTAATTACATATTAGGATATTCATCAGATTGATCAATATTAACAGATCTACTACTAAATAGTACTACAGTAGGCCTGTGAAACTCATTGTGAATCCAGTGTACCGCTATACATGTACCGGTACACTTCAAACAATACATATATCGTATTGTGTCACACATGTACATGTTATAGGCCTGTAAAGACTCATAATGAATCCAGTGTACCGCTATACATGTAGATTTCAAACAATAACGGTACACGTATCGTATTGCGTCATACCGGTAAATGCACAGATAATGATGGATAATGCAGTGCTTTTTTGCAAATACAGTGTATATATACGGTACCTCACTTCAAACTCTCCCGGGAATTTTTATTTTACATTCAAAACGACGAGTTTTCCTGTGTCCGGTGTCCATTGAAAAACCAAACTGATACTGATATTAAAATAATTATAAAAGGAATAATTTTGAGTTACATATATAAACATGCACGCATAAAACACATATCTCAGTTTATGTACATGTAGGTTATATTGAGCTAGTGACATTTAAATTTACTCGTATCAATGGATGTACGGTATCAATGTTACATGTACATTATTACACCAGGACTGGGTACATGTACATCACACGAGTGGGCAGTACTTTATAAACATGGTCATACGGTATGCTATATGGAGAGTCGTGCAGTGCATGATAGAAGATTAAAGCTCCTGTGGTTTCACACCAGTGATATGTCCTCAATATACCAGTATATGGCAGGGATGTAGGTGTCAACACTGCAGATTACGGTATGTCTTCAAAATACTACAAATTGGTCAGCTTATAACTACATAGTTGCATGCTTACAGCTAGTTCAATTTGTGCGATGGAATGGGCTTGTGGCCACCGGTTCGACCATATGGTTTGGGCCGGTGAATTGGATAAATATTTCAATTAAATCCTCTGTACTATCAAATGCTCGGACTACCGGTACATGTAATCATGTATATATATGTTGTATTGGCTTATCCCAAAGTGTAGCAGTCTCAATTATATTGCTACATACAGCTATGCTCTTATTAAGGGACCTGTTTAATGAGGTTATGGGCCGGTACGTACCGCGGTGATACCACCAGAATACCATGGTGATACCACCAGAATACCACGTTTATTTTGTACCGCGGTGGAGGCGGTCGATCCGCGGTACTGGGCGGTATTCTTACCTCTGATCACCACAGGTCACCGCGTTATTGGTGCTCGTTACCACAATACACCGCGTCATCCTCCACTGCGAAGTGAAAACATGCATGAAAAAAACTAGGCGGCCTTCAGGAATCCAATTCATGATCTCGGGAAGTTAAAAAAAACATTATTGTAAGGATGGTACCGCCTTCGTTCTCTCTCGGGCTACATGTATGTCTATGCAAGATAGCGTCACGCGGTTGGATACGTGATGTATAACTTCTATATCTCATGCCAAAAACCAAAAAATAGGTTTGTTTCGGGTATTTCGGTTTCTGCATGGCAACCCTAAACTTTTTTCCGACTACATATATTTTCCCCGTACCAAAATAAAAACATAAAAGTGAAAAACAAATAAAGCGACGTTTCGTATACACAAGGTGAAGTCCCATGCGACTTGCAGTGATACCGATATAATTTAGCATTTGCTGTACTCGGCAGTTCAGGGTAAAAATTATTTTCACATATTCTTATCTAATCACAATTCGGATGAAATGCATGCGTGTTTGGCATTGGAAAGGGGAAACGTACATGTATGCCTCTATATAATAAGTAAGGTTAGCGCAAGATAAAATTTTACGTACCAATCTGATAATCTGAGTAACGACAATAACACTGACAGTGACTAACTAAATTGAAAGTTTTGTTGAAAAAAAAAACATACTGAATTCCAAGATGATTTAAATTGTTTTGTATGCTCGTTCGTTTCTTTGATACACATTCGGTAAGACAATCAGCTGCACATTTTGGTATTTGGCTCACACTATTGTGTATTAGCAATACAGTTCACGGAGACTGTCGATGGCGCTACCGTTTTACGTGGTGCATTTACTGCATTTCACCGCGGTACTAGCATTCGTTACCGTTGGTAATGCGGTGGTACGCGAACGGTCCGGTGGTACCTCAGTACCACACGGTAGTGCAAACGCGAATCGGCGGTATCACACGTTATTACACTGCGGAATTAATGCATGTACGCCGCTGAACTAACGCATGTACACCTCGTTAAAGCAGGTCGCTTACTGTGAGCAGTGCTGTATATATAGATGGAATTTACATTTGACACCACATTTAGAATTGCTATAACTATGTTTATAAAAAAAATTCGGGTGTCTAAAACTTGGCGCAGGGCCAGATATTTTCTGACGCCCAGAAACAAACTGTCGACAGACTTAGTTTGTTCTGCATGACGAAAATAGTGCACGTCACGGGATGTTTGTTTCGCCACTACATGGATATACAACAATCCAAAGTTGAAAAAATTGTACTTGAATCACATTACTGTTGTATACATGTACATATGCATGTACGGTATGTTAGCAATATTAAGTGCAGAAACTTCGGGTGCTCGGAGAGAAATGGCGGCTGGACACATCCCAAAAAATTCTTGCTATGGCGAAAATAGAGGGGGCATGCACTGAGGGCGCCGGATGGTAGATCCGCCCTTGCACCGCAAGTACATGTACATGACAATTTTTTTTTATTAAAACCACTTTTAGAAATTGAATTTTTTTTTTAAATTCACGGATAGCCCACATCCTTAATTATGTGTATTTGACTCATCTAACATGTACATGTAGCTAACTACGGAAAATGATTATTGATTAATTGATTATTGGCTTTATTAGCATTCATTGATTATACTGTATGATTAATCGTGGCAACCCTAGACAGATACTTGAACACAACTACTGTAATAACGTCAATTCTATTTGTGCCAAAGAATTTAGTCATGCAAAGAGTAAAATCCAAGATGGCTGCTGGCAGAGATGTTTTTTGGCCGAACGACCGCAAACTTACTCGTTCCCATCTGCATGTCAATATTAACATCCATGACAAATTTCATGATGATCAGACTAACAGTACGACCTGCAGCCCATGCTAATAGATTGAATTTTTAAATCCAAGATGGCCGCTGTCCGCCATGTTTTTTTCCGAATGACCCCAAAATGCCTCGATCCCATCTACATGTGAATGTCAACAGGGGAACAGCCATTACAAATTTCATAATGATCCGACCAAAGGTAGGACCTGCGGTACCGGTATGTACACATCTAGACCGTGCCAAAGGATTTACCGGTATTCAAACAAAGAGTAAAATCTAAGATGACTGCTGATGGCCATGTTTTTTGGCTGAACGACCCCAAAATGACTCGTTCCCATCTACATGTCAAAATTAACATCCATGGCAAATTTAATGATGATCGACAAAGATACAACCTGTAGCCCATGCAAATGGATTGATTTTTTAAATCCAAGATGGCCACTGGTGCCTGGTGGCCATGTTTTTTGGCCGAACGACCCCAAAATGACTCGTTCCCATCTACCGGTACGTCATATCAATAGCCATGACAAATCTCATAATGATCTGACCAAAGATACGACCTGTAGCCCATGCTAATGGATTGATTTTTGAAATCCAAGATAGCCGCTGGTGCCTGGTGCAGGGAAGGATCCAGGGCTCTTTTGATACCTGTTACAGGTTTGGGCGCCCAAACTCGGGGGGCCTAAATGTCCCCAAATTGCAAGTGGATAGTTTTATTAAAGCTGAATTTTCTATATTTTGAAGGAAATCTTCTATATAATTCAACAACATGCAATGCATCAAGAGAACTATTTTAACCTTTTCATGACTGGGGCTTCTTGAAATTTTGCAAAAATCCTGTGGCAGTGCATTCTCTTATATAAATGAGAGTCTCCCATCTAAGGAGCCTCGAATATATAAGATAATACATTGGCCTTTATCTTGACCTTGTAAGCCAGTGCATTTTCTTATGCGGGATCTTTAATGCTGCACCTAAGGGATGGGGGCGACCCCCTCCCGTACCTACCCCCATCTCGGGCCTACGGCCATCGGGATATGCCTTCGGCATATCATGGTCTAAAAACAGGTGTCCCCAAAAAATCCCTGGATCCATCCCTGGCCTGGTGGCCATGTTTTTTGGTCGAGCGACCCCAAAATGACTCATTCCCATCTATGACATGTCAATGTCAACAGCCATGACAAATTTCATAATGATGTGACCAAAGGTACGACCTGTAGCCTGTGCCAAAGACTTGTTCCCATTTACATGTCAATATTAACATCCATGACAAATTTTATGATGATCAGATGAATAGTACGATCTGTACTAGTAGTCAGCACCAATGGATTGAATTTTGAAATCCAAGATGGCCGCCAGTGGCCATGTTTTTTGGCCGAATGACCGAAAATGACCCGTTCCCATCTACATGTACAATTTGTACATGTCAATAGCCATGACAAATCTCATACTTGTAATGATCTGACTAAAGGTATTATGACCTGTAGCCTATGCCAATGGATTTAGTCATGCAAAGAGTAAAATCCAAGATGTCTGCTGATGGCCATAACCCGAAAAGGACTTGTTCCTAGCCACATGTCAATATGAACATCGACAAACTTCATGATGATCCGGCAGACGAACAGTACGAGCTGCAGACCGCACCAATGGATTTAATTTTTAAATTCAAGATGGTCACCAGCGGCCATGTTTTTCGGGAGATTGACACCAAAATGACTCGTTCCCATCTGCAGGTCATTGTTAACATCCACGACAAATTTCATGAAGATCCGACCAAAGCTACGATCTGTAGCCTGCGCCAAAGGACTTAGTCATGCAAAGAGTAAAATTCAAAATGGCTGCTGACGGCCATGTTTTTTGGTCGAACAACCCTAAAATGACTCGTTCCCACAGGGATGGATCCAGAGATTATTTGGGGACACCTGTTTTGGGTTGGGCCAGTTTTTGTCGGATACGATTTAATCGGACCGATCCAACTGAATTTGATTTCATCAGGAAAATCCGGCTCATGACGATGGCAACGCGGGTGTTTTGCTTGTCACATGACCAAAACATCATTCATAATATCGGAATAGTTAGCAGCGACCGCTATTCTAAAATTATATCAAGAATTCTGATCAATCGACAAGAAACAACGGCTGGTAGACCTATGTGCAGAAAATAGGTGCCCGTATATAATAATCGCAACAAGAGGGAGGCAGCTGTGGAAAGGTAGATTACGCCAATTTACGGCTATTGGCACTATTAACTGTATTGCCCGTGACCTCAATATATTATTATTAATATATTTATTTAGTTTATTATTAATAAATATTAGTCTTTAGAAATTCATATGAATATAAATCACCAGGACTACCGGTAGATATAGTAAATGTCTAGATAGGCTGACCACGTACACCAGTTGAGTATTTACTACAGTGACATGCATAGCATGCATATGACCAGAGTGAAAATCGGACTCGTGCGCGCTGAACCCCAGATTTTATCGGGCCCGATTTATCCGGCAGCCGGATTTACCGGGCACAATCGGGGCCGTGTGCGCCGACACTTAATTTTCAACATACAGTTGCTTCGATCAATTTAGAGCTTTTAGAAGTTTAATATTAGTATCGCAATTCGCAATGCTATTTGTGCATAGATAATTTTGTTTTTATTATTATTGTCACCTACATGTAGTCGGCACAGTATGGGATTAGATACAACAGCGCCCAATGGCATACCGATCTATTTCATCTGATTTTGCTAGAATCCATACATACCTTTTCACAAGAATACAGGGTAAATTGTGAGAATATTTGCGAGAATCTAGATTTGGATTCTCGCCGAAATATAAGCACTGCGGTTTATGTTTTCAAAATGAGAGATAATTCTAAGATGCCCTTTATTTCTTTAAATATCACTTTTACGAAATAACGGCCTTGTCTAAAGAGTTACACCATAAAGACAAAAACTTTGCAAACTTATTGGACACTCAAAACTGCGATGACACATTGCTCATTTTATACGTCATACTGTATGTGCATAGAAATGGGAGCTCTTAGAAGGGGCCCGACTAGTCAAGTAGTAGTCGATTACCGTACAGGTCTCTGAATTTGCAGTTATTTTGTGTCGTTAGTGAACATTCAGACGACCATGATACAATCGTAAGTGGAGGCATCGGGACCTGACGAAATTACGGATAGTTTATTGATAGATACCGGTAGACTGAGGGGTCGTCATACATGATTTTTTACGTACACATGTAACAGAACGAGAAAGAGAAATGCGGGAGTCGCACCGAAAGTTGGCAGCACCCAGAATCCCGAAGCCAGTCACACATCCAAGCGGCTTCGACATTGCTTAACTTCGGTGATCACACAAAGCGTCTAACGACCATGACCAAGAAATCTAGACCTCTCGAGCAGAGAAGTCATCGGCCTTCTACATTTACAATGCGACAGCTCTACACACAACTGCGATTACATTGCAAGTGGAAGTATTCAAGGATAAGCCACGATTTTGAATCTAAAATCAAACAGTGCTTGATATTATTGACATTATTTTTTTTCTTGCGATTATGACGTCAGCTACTTCCTACGATGGAAATTCTTCCACTTACGAATGAATCATGGTCACCTTAGTGTACCCTGCTGGACAAAACAAGTGTCCATTGGCACCGCTGTGAATTTGCCGTTTGGCCGCGGTGTCAGAGTTTGTAACAGCAGTTGAGCACCGCGGGCCGAACAGCAAGTACACTCAGACACTGCGGCCAAACAGCAAGTTCACTGCGGCTGAAAGGCAACTACTCTCGCAGTCGAATGGCATGTACACCATGGTTAGATTTCTGGTTTGTATTGTCTTTTTTCAGTTTGATGAAAGTACACCGTCGCAACTACACCATGCTGAATGGCAGTTATACCGCGGCCTAACTGTAGTTAGCCAGTGGAGCTGCGGTGTAGTTGCATTTCGGCCGCGGTGGCAACGCTAACCGCACTGCAGTTAAGTGGACACTTGTTTTGTCCAGCAGGGTACGTTCAGACAACCATGATTCAATTGTAAGTGGAGGAATCGAGTCTGACGTGGATACCGGTTGTTTGTTCAGAGGATTGCGAGGTCGCGTACATTATGATATCATAGATTGTTCCTAAAGCATGCGATTGACTATCCTACGGTCATTTCCAGCTACAATTTTTACGTACACAAGACTGCGATTACGCCGCAAGTGGAGATAACCAAGAATACGCCACAATTTCGCATCTAAAATCAAACAGAGCTTGATATTATTTTATGACCTACGATTTTGACGTGGGCATGCGCAGTCCAGTTACTTCTTACGACGGAAATATGTCCACTTAGTGTACCTTCAGACGACCACGATACAATCGTAAGTGGAGGAATCGGGCCCGACGAGATCGTGGATAGTTTGTTCAGACGATTGCGATGTCACATGCATTATGATATCGTAGGTTGTTCTAAAGCATGTGATTGACTAACCTACGGTCATCTTTACGTACACACGACTGCGATTACGTCGCAAGTGGAGCCGGAGGTAACCAAGGATACGCAAAGATTTCGTATCTAAAATCAAACAGCGCTTGATATTAATTTATGACCTACGATTTTTACGTGGGCATGCGCAGTCCATATTCCGGTTACATCCTACGATGGAAATCTTTCCACTTACGATTGTATCATGCCTTCGTGGTTGTCTGAAGGTACACAAGTTTACGATTGTATCGTGGTCGTCTGAATGTACACTTAATGTTCACTTAGTGCAATGATTCATTGATTGTAACAGTTGTTGGTATCTTATCAATGGTTGCTGATTGAATATCAGCAAAGAAAGATCACCATATAGAACTGTGAACAGAATGACAATACGGGTCAATACCACATGCCATGGTCATGTCAGATGCGTTGATGGTGCATCGGATTTTCCAACATAATCCAAGTGTTTCTGTTGTTTACATTTGCAAAATTGTCATCACGTTAAAAGTATCTATGCTTAGATTTTTAATAATGGAGTTCACAAACATGCGCACATATCCCCATACGAAAGTACCCCCACATACCAAGTTTCGTCGAAATGCCGTGATATTCGGGCCTTTGACCTTGAAATTACCCGATTTCAAGGTCAATGTCGCACGAGCAAATTAATAGGTCCATGTCACTCCCCGGCCGAAAATACCACCACATACAAAGTTTCATCGAAATCGGCTCTGCCGTTTTCGTTTCCATCGATTACAGACGGACAGACACACAGACAGATCTTCCAAAATATACAATAACAGTAACAAAAAACTATAAGGCCTAAAAAAAAATATTTGTTTCTGCTAACAAGCTGAAAAAAATTAGGGTAGGTAGGTAGGCTTATCTTTTTTTTTGTTAACTTTTTTTTTCAGTATCTTTAAAACTAACTGTATAATACTGGTCAATTACCTAAACTATGCACTTCTTAGCCTCAATCAGGTTAACCCAAATGACAGAGGAACTAGAAACTCCAATTCAATCTTTCATATGCTTCAATATTTACATATATTCTAGTCTATATACTAATATAGTCTTTGATAATCCTAACATTTCCCATATGGTCTGGCGACAACTGGAGTCAGTCCACCACCACTGCACTGTCACATATTGGAGTGACCGTCTTGTGCCGATCTCTTAATGATGGCTTCACAACCCCACCTTCTCCGCATTCAGTGAAGGATCTAGGTATTTTTTGGCAGGCCTTAATGTTCCCCACAACTCACAGCGTTTACCGATGTCCCCAAATTATAGAAATGTCCCCAAATTAGAAGGCACATTCATTTGACAAAATGTCACCGCAAAATCACCCTTTTTGTGACCTGTTTGTTTGCGTATATGGCTTCATTTAACCACAACAAATCAACTTTCTAACTTTTTTCAGGTTCACATATACATGTAGTTAGATTAAATTAAATTATAATTGGAAATACCCATGATCAGTGTGTTGGTGGACTGCTTGGTGAACTTTCAAGCACCATACATCTACAAGAAAACTAAGATGCATGCATCAGGTCGGCCGTGAACTATCTACCATAGAATTGTTGTAGCTATCGATTATACATTTTGGAACACCTGTCTGTATGTATGTGTGTATGCATGAATGCATGTGTGTATGTGTTATAGACTCTAACACTGCTCGACTGATCCGACTCGGATTTGGTATTTAACGTGTCAACTTGACCTCGCTCATAGGCATGTTTCTGGACCTTGACCGATCCGACTAAAAATTTGTGTGTAGGACTACTTCGATCCCGGGAGCAATATGGACGGGTCCAATTTCACGTGGAACCATGTTCTCGAACGTGCTGATGTAGGCATGTTTCTGGACTAATTGAACAATAGTTTGGCCAGACGCTGTATATACTGGGTACTGTCCAAATGGAGGCGATCACAAAAAAAAAATCCCTAAATAGCCCGAACGAAGTCGAGTACATCAGCTAGTTTAATATATATTTTGGACATTTGTCTGTCTGTTAGCTATGGCCGGGAAAACTGCCGGACAGATTGGACGAAATTTGATACCTAGGGGAAATTATTTCCAGGGAGTATTTTGGACGGGTCAAATCTTGATCCCGACCTGACTTTGACATTCAAAAAGATCAATTCAAGGTCAAATCTGGTAAAACGGAAGTATTTCAACGAAATATAATACCTACTGTTACTTTTGTCCCAGGAGTGTTTCGGGTGGGTCAAATTAATGCCCTGACCTGATCTTGACATTCAAAATTGTCAATTCAAGGTCAAATCGGGTAAAGCCGGGCGGATTTCGACGGGTACTTTTGTCGTGACTTTTGTCCGGGGAGTGTTTTGGACAGGTCAAATCATGACCCGACATGACGTTCACCTTTAAAATGGTCAATTCAAGGTTAAATCGCGCAATTCTCCGAAAATCAGAGGGGAACATCCCGGACGAAGTAGGGTCCACCAGCTACTATTATATATTTCTAGATTTAGTTACAAACTAAATACCTGTATATTGTACAAAGAAATGTTTGACAAATATATCTGTATCAATATTACCATACGGGTCATTAAAATAGATACGACGAAACAAATTTTGAGGGGTGCATGGTATCAGGTAAATTTTTATATTTCAAATGATGACAGGAATGCGGAAAGTTGAAGTACCTACGTAATACTGGCTATCCGAATGAAGAGATATACAGTGAAAACTGCAATTTACGACCACTGCCGTGACCGACCACCTGTCTTTTCCGACCAAATTCCTTTTGTACGGACACTTTTCGCTATATAAACGACCTGCCGTGAGCGACCTCCTGTATATAAAAACCAAAATAGAAGATGACTGCTGGCGACAATGTTTTCCAAAAAAATTCAAAGCATTCGATAGCTCCCATCTAGTTGTCAGCCCGAAGATCAATATAAAGTGTGGTGACTATCAGATGAGGGATATGACTGTACAGTTGCTAAACAATTCAGTCACGCAAAAGAGGATCAAACAGTAAGATACCAAATTGCTGCCTGTGGTAATGTTTTTTAACGAAATTCGGGAAAATTAGATTACTCTCACCCTGGTTATCCAGAAGATCATTGTGGAATCTGGTGACGATCGGACAAGGGGTGTCGTCTGTAGGATCAACCAAATTAATTAGCCATAAAAATAGTAAAATTCAAGATCACCGCTGGCAGTGATGTCTTCACAAGGACAGCTTGAGAACAAAACATGGCTCACATCTAGCGGTGACCCAAACTATCCACATGAGAAAAAGTTCTCCAATAAAAGCTGGCTGCAGGGTGCGCCAATTGAATCAAATTCGAAATTTAACAGGGTGTACTGCTTGTGGCCATGTTTTCCCCGCAAATTTGATAGACTGATGGACAAAACCACTGAATCCGTTGAATCAATATACATGTATACATGGATTAATTTATATGCATTGTTATACACAGTACTGGTATATAAAGGTACTGAAAATAACAATATTACTAGTATACACAAAATAAACCATATATCATGGCTATGGGTTCTAATATCCGAATATGACAGCTGATAACTTGGTGTGAATTGAAGAGTGGTGGTGTCTCAAGCATATCTAACCCTCCATGTTAGAAACATGCCATTAAATGTCATAAGTATAATCTAGCTTGAGGACAGAAGTTATCCATAAAAACCCCCTTAATTCAACCAGGTCCTCGTTTTGGGACCACAAACAATAGAAATAACAAAACTTCAAACATTTATATATGTCAAGATTTAGTACCTTTAATTGCAAACGTCATCCATGCAAATAAAGTGCACACTCATTCTGAGACAGTTGACAACACAAGTGACAAAAGTAAAGAACCTGCATGTAGTTCATGTTGAGTCGTTGACAGTGGCCACTCATCGATCGATCGTAGGTTCCAGAACAAAAAGTTTCCGGTCATTTCCCATGTGGGATAACATTTCTTTTCGTTCGTATTCTCATTTTTGCAACAACAAGCTAGTCAATAAGTAGACGATTACTGTACAGGTATCTGAATTTGCAGTTAGGTTAGTACAAGCTTTTTAAGAAATCTGTAAACTGGCTGAAACTGAATAGGTATTTCCGGGCAGCACTACTGTGTCAACAATTTAATTCAACCAATCACAGTGAGGAGAGTGTGTGGTCATTGTTTATCAACATAAATCATTGACATGAATATGTAACCTGATGTGCTTTGTCTTGTGACACTTAATTGCTACAACATGGCGTCAGCACGCTTTGATCTTTGTTGTGTGTTGTCGCAGTTTAATATAGAAAGACGGTCGAGTGCTTTATTCCTTGCTACAATTTAGATACCGAGTGTCGACATTACAATAATATGCTGTGTGGGTAATTAATTTATTTACAAGGGAAAATTCCCCCTGCACAGTGCTTATTTGGGACCCTACGCGTGTTACTTTTCCGATAAAAAATCGAAAGTCATTTGCAAAAACAGAAAATATCAGAACACAAAATGTGTAGATTTGACTACCCATCTCCAAAATAAAATAATTCTTTGTCATGTAATTATCTTATAGTGTAGATGGGCAATACGTAAATAACCGTTGATTTTACTATAATATGTCCACTAACAGTTCTGATTGTCCGCTCTATCGTGAGTCTTCGACAACAAGGTTGTTGTTTGGGTTCGAGGTTCGAGACAATGATCCGGTTTCAAGGTTCGGTTCGCCTGAAAAATTTAAGGTTCGCAGGGCCCTATACAGCAGCACCGAAACTTGGCAACACCCAGACTCCCAAGCCAGTCACCCATCCAAGTGCAAGTAGGCCTACTAACCGGGCTTGACATTGCGTAACTTTGGTGATCATACAAAGTGTCTAATTACAGTGACCAAGAAATCTAGACCTCTCGAGCAGAGAAGTCATCGGCCTTCTACATTCAGATTCACAATGTGAACGCTACACACACAACTGTGATTACACTGCAAGTGGAAGTATAGTATCCAAGCATAAGCCACGATTTTGAATCTAAAAACAAATGTCAGTGCTTGATATTGATATTTTTTACTTGCGAATTTGACGTGATCTAGCATGGTTACTTCCTACGATGGAAATTCTTCCACTTAGTGCCACCGCAGACGCTACGATAAAATCGTCAGTGGAGAAAATCGTAGGTGGAGAAATAGTAGCTTGCTCGCAGACGCTATGGTGCTGCGATGTTTACAGCTACGATTTTATCCACGTGATCGATCACATGATAGCAAAACGTTAGACCACATTCTCCACATTATGCAACTAAATACATATGCATGGCATGTTTCTAATTTTTCTAAACTAACAATTTGATGTTGAAAGTTCAAGTGAAATTGAATATTGTTTTTATTTTGACATTTTTGTACCTGTCAACTCAACAGGCTCAGCTGCCCCAATTGAATTTCAACAATTGCGACAGCCCTCTTCTCCTTGCCTGATATATGGTATAGGCATGGACTCCCTGTCGTGCCACATCTCCACCAATGTGGCCTCGTTTTTGTAAGTGCAAGAAGTTTGTAAACGTTGCGCCATTTTTGAATGTTTAATTTTCGTGGTATTTACAACATGACCAGTGCGACAGTGGTCATGTGACAACTACGATCGTGTGCGTTGCCAAGGTCACGCCACGATTTTCCTGGTAAAATCAAACAGTGCTTGATCGCTACGATTTGGCTACGTGGGCCATGTCGTGGGCATGCGCATTGGATGCTTCCTCCTGCGATTTTCCCCACTTACGATTTTAATCGCAGCGTGTGTGGTGGCACTTACAATTGAATCATGCATGGTTGCCTTTAATAGTAGTGTACATTCAGACGACCATGATTCAATCGTAAGTAGAGGAACCAAGCCCGACATGATCGTCGATAGTTTGTTCGGACGCTTGCGATGTTGCATACATTATGATATCATAGATTGTTCCTAAAGCATGTGATTGACTACTGGCCTGCTATCATTTCAAGCTTCGATTTTTATGTACACACGACTGCGATTAAGCCGCAAGTGGTGATAACCAAGAATGCCACGGTTTAGCATCTAAAATCAAGAGCTTGATATTATTTTATGCCCTACGATTTGGACGTGGACATGCGAGGTCCAGCTAACAGTTATACTTCCTACGACGGAAATCTGTCCACTTACTATTGCATCGTGGTTGTCTGAATGTACCCTTAAGCAAGTTAATGTAACGTTCACTTAGTGCAATGATTCATTGATTGTTGTTGGCATCTAATCAATGGTTGCTGATTGAATATCACCATGTAGAACTTTGAACATAATGACATTGACAATAGGCCTACCATGATTGATGTTTTGATGGTGCATCGAATTTTCCAAGTTTTCTGTTGTTTTCATTTGAAAAATTGTCATCACGTTGAAAGTATCTATGCTTAGAAATTATGGACAGATGGCGGTCCTACTAAAACCCGACCGCACCCGACCGCACCCGACCGCACCCGACCGGACCCGACCGGACCGCCCCCAGGGGTCCGACCGAGATGGGGTTTGCACTATCATGTAGAATGGACCCGAATGTACCAATGTTCCAATCCCCAAGTCGATAGGTCGAGCGTACACGGCACTGTTAACCCCTAACTTGCGGCCGTTTCCGCCAGGTAAGGGAAATCCAAAAAGGCGCCGACCGCACCTCCCCTGACTGCCTGACCACGGAAATGGACATTATATCATGAAGTGAATACCAATATGCATCCATGGACGATCGGACAAGTCGCTAGCTAAACCGGAAGTGAATAAATTAACCCATACGCTGCTGCCGAATTCGCTATAAATGTACGCAAAAACGCCGAAATTAACACCCGCCGACCGGACCGCCCCTAGGGGTCCGAGTGAGATGGGGTTTGCACTATCGTGTACAATGGACCAGAATGTACCAATGTTCCAATCCCCAAGTCGATAGCTCGAGCGTACACGGCACTGTTAACCCCTGACTGGCGGCCGTTTCCGCCAGGTACGGGAAATCCAAAAAGGCGCCGACCGCACCTCCCCTGACTGCCTGACCAAGAACATTGACGTTATATCATGAAGTGAATACCCATATGCATCCATGGACGTTCGGACAAGTCGCTAGCTGCAGCGGAAGTGAATAAATTAACCCATACGCTGCTGCCGAATTCGCTATAAACACCGAAATTAACACCCGCCGACCACACCGCCCTAATGGGTCCGAGCGTGATGTTATTTTCACCATCGTGCAGAATAGACCCAAATGTACCAAAGTTCCAATCCCCAAGTCGATAGCTCGAGCGGACACGGCACTGTTAACCCCTAACTTGCGGCCGTTTCCGCCAGGTAAGGGAAATCCAAAGAGGCACCGACCGCACCTCCCCTGACTGCCTGACCACGGAAATGGACATTATATCATGAAGTGAATACCAATATGCATCCATGGACGATCGGACAAGTCGCTAGCTACACCGGAAGTGAATAAATTAACCCATACGCTGCTGCCGAATTCGCTATAAATGTACGCAAAAACGCCGAAATTAACACCCGCCGACCGGACCGCCCCTAGGGGTCCGAGTGAGATGGGGTTTGCACTATCGTGTACAATGGACCAGAATGTACCAAAGTTCCAATCCCCAAGTCAATAGCTCGAGCGGACACGGCACTGTTAACCCCTAACTTGCGGCCGTTTCCGCCAGGTAAGGGAAATCCAAAAAGGCGCCGACCGCACCTCCCCTGACTACCTGACCACGGAAATGTACATTATATCATGAAGTGAATACCAATATGCATCCATGGGCGATCGGACAAGTCGCAAGCTACACCGGAAGTGAATAAATTAACCCATACGCTGCTGCCGAATTCGCTATAAATGT
Organism: Siphonodentalium dalli; assembly: GCA_032622095.1. Classification (NCBI taxonomy): domain Eukaryota; kingdom Metazoa; phylum Mollusca; class Scaphopoda; order Gadilida; family Siphonodentaliidae; genus Siphonodentalium; species Siphonodentalium dalli. Next base: position 15,192,654 of record CP136068.1, read on the forward strand.
ACGCAAAAACACCGAAATTAACACCCGCCGACCGGACCGCCCCTAGGGGTCCGAGTGAGATGGGGTTTGCACTATCGTGTACAATGGACCAGAATGTACCAATGTTCCAATCCCCAAGTCGATAGCTCGAGCGTACACGGCACTGTTAACCCCTGACTGGCGGCCGTTTCCGCCAGGTACGGGAAATCCAAAAAGGCGCCGACCGCACCTCCCTGACTGCCTGACCACGGAAATGGACATTATATCATGAAGTGAATACCAATATGCATCCATGGACGATCGGACAAGTCGCTAGCTACACCGGAAGTGAATAAATTAACCCATACGCTGCTGCCGAATTCGCTATAAATGTTTGCAAAAACGCCGAAATTAACACCCGCCGACCGGACCGCCCCTAGGGGTCCGAGTGAGATGTAGTTTGCACTATCGTGTACAATGGACCAGAATGTACCAAAGTTCCAATCCCCAAGTCGATAGCTCGAGCGGACACGGCACTGTTAACCCCTGACTGGCGGTCGTTTCCGCCAGGTACGTGAAATCCAAAAAGGCGCCGACCGCACCTCCCCTGACTGCCTGACCAAGAAAATTGACGTTATATCATGAAGCGAATACCCATATGCATCCACGGACGTTCGGACAAGTCGCTAGCTGCAGCGGAAGTGAATAAATTAACCCATACGCTGCTGCCGAATTCGCTATAAACACCGAAATTTACACCCGCCGACCACACCGCCCTAATGGGTCCGAGCGTGATGGTGTTTTCACCATCGTGCAGAACAGACCCGAATGTACCAACGTTCCAATCCCCAAGTCGATAGCTCGAGCGGACACGGCACTGTTAACCCCTAACTTGCGGCCGTTTCCGCCAGGTAAGGGAAATCCAAAGAGGCACCGACCGCACCTCCCCTGACTGCCTGACCACGGAAATGGACATTATATCATGAAGTGAATACCAATATGCATCCATGGATGATCGGACAAGTCGCTAGCTACACCGGAAGTGAATAAATTAACCCATTCGCTGCTGCCGAATTCGCTATAAATGTACGCAAAAACGCCGAAATTAACACCCGCCGACCGGACCGCCCCTAGGGGTCCGAGTGAGATGGGGTTTGCACTATCGTGTACAATGGACCAGAATGTACCAAATTTCCAATCCCCAAGTCAATAGCTCGAGCGGACACGGCACTGTTAACCCCTAACTTGCGGCCGTTTCCGCCTGGTAAGGGAAATCCAAAAAGGCGCCGACCGCACCTCCCCTGACTGCCTGACCACGGAAATGTACATTACATCATGAAGTGAATACCAATATGCACCCATGGGCGATCGGACAAGTCGCTAGCTACACCGGAAGTGAATAAATTAACCCATACGCTGCTGCCGAATTCACTATAAATGTACGCAAAAACGCCGAAATTAAAACCCGCGACCGGACCGCCCCTAGGAGTCCGAGTGAGATGGGGTTTACACTATCGTGTACAATTGACCAGAATGTACCAATGTTCCATCCCCAAGTCGATAGCTCGAGCGTACACGGCACTGATAACCCCTGACTGGCGGCAGTTTACGTCAGGTACGGGAAATCCAAAAAGGCGCCGACCGCACCTCCCTGACTGCCGGACCACGGAAATGGACATTATATCATGAAGTGAATACCAATATGCATCCATGGACGATCGGACAAGTCGCTAGCTACACCGGAAGTGAATAAATTAACCCATACGCTGCTGCCGAATTCGCTATAAATGTACGCAAAAACGCCGAAATTAACACCCGCCGACCGGACCGCCCCTAGGGGTCCGAGTGAGATGCGGTTTGCACTATCATGTAGAATGGACCCGAATGTACCACTGTTCCAATCCCCAAGTCGATAGGTCGAGCGTACACGACACTGTTAACCCCTAACTTGCGGCCGTTTCCGCCAGGTAAGGGAAATCCAAAAAGGCGCCGACCGCACCTTCCCTGACTGCCTGACCACGGAAATGGACATTATATCATGAAGTGAATACCAATATGCATCCATGGACGATCGGACAAGTCGCTAGCTAAACCGGAAGTGAATAAATTAACCCATACGCTGCTGCCGAATTCGCTATAAATGTACGCAAAAACGCCGAAATTAACACCCGCCGACCGGACCGCCCCTAGGGGTCCGAGTGAGATGGGGTTTGCACTATCGTGTACAATGGACCATAATGTACCAATGTTCCAATCCCCAAGTCGATAGCTCGAGCGTACACGGCACTGTTAACCCCTGACTGGCGGCCGTTTCCGCCAGGTACGGGAAATCCAAAAAGGCGCCGACCGCACCTCCCCTGACTGCCTGACCAAGAACATTGACGTTATATCATGAAGTGAATACCCATATGCATCCATGGACGTTCGGACAAGTCGCTAGCTGCAGCGGAAGTGAATAAATTAACCCATACGCTGCTGCCGAATTCGCTATAAACACCGAAATTAACACCCGCCGACCACACCGCCCTAATGGGTCCGAGCGTGATGTTATTTTCACCATCGTGCAGAATAGACCCAAATGTACCAAAGTTCCAATCCCCAAGTCGATAGCTCGAGCGGACACGGCACTGTTAACCCCTAACTTGCGGCCGTTTCCGCCAGGTAAGGGAAATCCAAAGAGGCACCGACCGCACCTCCCCTGACTGCCTGACCACGGAAATGGACATTATATCATGAAGTGAATACCAATATGCATCCATGGACGATCGGACAAGTCGCTAGCTACACCGGAAGTGAATAAATTAACCCATACGCTGCTGCCGAATTCGCTATAAATGTACGCAAAAACGCCGAAATTAACACCCGCCGACCGGACCGCCCCTAGGGGTCCGAGTGAGATGGGGTTTGCACTATCGTGTACAATGGACCAGAATGTACCAAAGTTCCAATCCCCAAGTCAATAGCTCGAGCGGACACGGCACTGTTAACCCCTAACTTGCGGCCGTTTCCGCCAGGTAAGGGAAATCCAAAAAGGCGCCGACCGCACCTCCCCTGACTACCTGACCACGGAAATGTACATTATATCATGAAGTGAATACCAATATGCATCCATGGGCGATCGGACAAGTCGCAAGCTACACCGGAAGTGAATAAATTAACCCATACGCTGCTGCCGAATTCGCTATAAATGTACGCAAAAACACCGAAATTAACACCCGCCGACCGGACCGCCCCTAGGGGTCCGAGTGAGATGGGGTTTGCACTATCGTGTACAATGGACCAGAATGTACCAATGTTCCAATCCCCAAGTCGATAGCTCGAGCGTACACGGCACTGTTAACCCCTGACTGGCGGCCGTTTCCGCCAGGTACGGGAAATCCAAAAAGGCGCCGACCGCACCTCCCTGACTGCCTGACCACGGAAATGGACATTATATCATGAAGTGAATACCAATATGCATCCATGGACGATCGGACAAGTCGCTAGCTACACCGGAAGTGAATAAATTAACCCATACGCTGCTGCCGAATTCGCTATAAATGTTTGCAAAAACGCCGAAATTAACACCCGCCGACCGGACCGCCCCTAGGGGTCCGAGTGAGATGTAGTTTGCACTATCGTGTACAATGGACCAGAATGTACCAAAGTTCCAATCCCCAAGTCGATAGCTCGAGCGGACACGGCACTGTTAACCCCTGACTGGCGGTCGTTTCCGCCAGGTACGTGAAATCCAAAAAGGCGCCGACCGCACCTCCCCTGACTGCCTGACCAAGAAAATTGACGTTATATCATGAAGCGAATACCCATATGCATCCACGGACGTTCGGACAAGTCGCTAGCTGCAGCGGAAGTGAATAAATTAACCCATACGCTGCTGCCGAATTCGCTATAAACACCGAAATTAACACCCGCCGACCACACCGCCCTAATGGGTCCGAGCGTGATGGTGTTTTCACCATCGTGCAGAACAGACCCGAATGTACCAACGTTCCAATCCCCAAGTCGATAGCTCGAGCGGACACGGCACTGTTAACCCCTAACTTGCGGCCGTTTCCGCCAGGTAAGGGAAATCCAAAGAGGCACCGACCGCACCTCCCCTGACTGCCTGACCACGGAAATGGACATTATATCATGAAGTGAATACCAATATGCATCCATGGATGATCGGACAAGTCGCTAGCTACACCGGAAGTGAATAAATTAACCCATTCGCTGCTGCCGAATTCGCTATAAATGTACGCAAAAACGCCGAAATTAACACCCGCCGACCGGACCGCCCCTAGGGGTCCGAGTGAGATGGGGTTTGCACTATCGTGTACAATGGACCAGAATGTACCAAATTTCCAATCCCCAAGTCAATAGCTCGAGCGGACACGGCACTGTTAACCCCTAACTTGCGGCCGTTTCCGCCTGGTAAGGGAAATCCAAAAAGGCGCCGACCGCACCTCCCCTGACTGCCTGACCACGGAAATGTACATTACATCATGAAGTGAATACCAATATGCACCCATGGGCGATCGGACAAGTCGCTAGCTACACCGGAAGTGAATAAATTAACCCATACGCTGCTGCCGAATTCACTATAAATGTACGCAAAAACGCCGAAATTAAAACCCGCGACCGGACCGCCCCTAGGAGTCCGAGTGAGATGGGGTTTACACTATCGTGTACAATTGACCAGAATGTACCAATGTTCCATCCCCAAGTCGATAGCTCGAGCGTACACGGCACTGATAACCCCTGACTGGCGGCAGTTTACGTCAGGTACGGGAAATCCAAAAAGGCGCCGACCGCACCTCCCTGACTGCCGGACCACGGAAATGGACATTATATCATGAAGTGAATACCAATATGCATCCATGGACGATCGGACAAGTCGCTAGCTACACCGGAAGTGAATAAATTAACCCATACGCTGCTGCCGAATTCGCTATAAATGTACGCAAAAACGCCGAAATTAACACCCGCCGACCGGACCGCCCCTAGGGGTCCGAGTGAGATGCGGTTTGCACTATCATGTAGAATGGACCCGAATGTACCACTGTTCCAATCCCCAAGTCGATAGGTCGAGCGTACACGACACTGTTAACCACTAACTTGCGGCCGTTTCCGCCAGGTAAGGGAAATCCAAAAAGGCGCCGACCGCACCTTCCCTGACTGCCTGACCACGGAAATGGACATTATATCATGAAGTGAATACCAATATGCATCCATGGACGATCGGACAAGTCGCTAGCTAAACCGGAAGTGAATAAATTAACCCATACGCTGCTGCCGAATTCGCTATAAATGTACGCAAAAACGCCGAAATTAACACCCGCCGACCGGACCGCCCCTAGGGGTCCGAGTGAGATGGGGTTTGCACTATCGTGTACAATGGACCAGAATGTACCAAAGTTCCAATCCCCAAGTCAATAGCTCGAGCGGACACGGCACTGTTAACCCCTAACTTGCGGCCGTTTCCGCCAGGTAAGGGAAATCCAAAAAGGCGCCGACCGCACCTCCCCTGACTACCTGACCACGGAAATGTACATTATATCATGAAGTGAATACCAATATGCATCCATGGGCGATCGGACAAGTCGCAAGCTACACCGGAAGTGAATAAATTAACCCATACGCTGCTGCCGAATTCGCTATAAATGTACGCAAAAACACCGAAATTAACACCCGCCGACCGGACCGCCCCTAGGGGTCCGAGTGAGATGGGGTTTGCACTATCGTGTACAATGGAACAGAATGTACCAATGTTCCAATCCCCAAGTCGATAGCTCGAGCGTACACGGCACTGTTAACCCCTGACTGGCGGCCGTTTCCGCCAGGTACGGGAAATCCAAAAAGGCGCCGACCGCACCTCCCTGACTGCCTGACCACGGAAATGGACATTATATCATGAAGTGAATACCAATATGCATCCATGGACGATCGGACAAGTCGCTAGCTACACCGGAAGTGAATAAATTAACCCATACGCTGCTGCCGAATTCGCTATAAATGTTTGCAAAAACGCCGAAATTAACACCCGCCGACCGGACCGCCCCTAGGGGTCCGAGTGAGATGTAGTTTACACTATCGTGTACAATGGACCAGAATGTACCAAAGTTCCAATCCCCAAGTCGATAGCTCGAGCGGACACGGCACTGTTAACCCCTGACTGGCGGTCGTTTCCGCCAGGTACGTGAAATCCAAAAAGGCGCCGACCGCACCTCCCCTGACTGCCTGACCAAGAAAATTGACGTTATATCATGAAGCGAATACCCATATGCATCCACGGACGTTCGGACAAGTCGCTAGCTGCAGCGGAAGTGAATAAATTAACCCATACGCTGCTGCCGAATTCGCTATAAACACCGAAATTAACACCCGCCGACCACACCGCCCTAATGGGTCCGAGCGTGATGGTGTTTTCACCATCGTGCAGAACAGACCCGAATGTACCAACGTTCCAATCCCCAAGTCGATAGCTCGAGCGGACACGGCACTGTTAACCCCTAACTTGCGGCCGTTTCCGCCAGGTAAGGGAAATCCAAAGAGGCACCGACCGCACCTCCCCTGACTGCCTGACCACGGAAATGGACATTATATCATGAAGTGAATACCAATATGCATCCATGGATGATCGGACAAGTCGCTAGCTACACCGGAAGTGAATAAATTAACCCATTCGCTGCTGCCGAATTCGCTATAAATGTACGCAAAAACGCCGAAATTAACACCCGCCGACCGGACCGCCCCTAGGGGTCCGAGTGAGATGGGGTTTGCACTATCGTGTACAATGGACCAGAATGTACCAAATTTCCAATCCCCAAGTCAATAGCTCGAGCGGACACGGCACTGTTAACCCCTAACTTGCGGCCGTTTCCGCCTGGTAAGGGAAATCCAAAAAGGCGCCGACCGCACCTCCCCTGACTGCCTGACCACGGAAATGTACATTACATCATGAAGTGAATACCAATATGCACCCATGGGCGATCGGACAAGTCGCTAGCTACACCGGAAGTGAATAAATTAACCCATACGCTGCTGCCGAATTCACTATAAATGTACGCAAAAACGCCGAAATTAAAACCCGCGACCGGACCGCCCCTAGGAGTCCGAGTGAGATGGGGTTTACACTATCGTGTACAATTGACCAGAATGTACCAATGTTCCATCCCCAAGTCGATAGCTCGAGCGTACACGGCACTGATAACCCCTGACTGGCGGCAGTTTACGTCAGGTACGGGAAATCCAAAAAGGCGCCGACCGCACCTCCCTGACTGCCGGACCACGGAAATGGACATTATATCATGAAGTGAATACCAATATGCATCCATGGACGATCGGACAAGTCGCTAGCTACACCGGAAGTGAATAAATTAACCCATACGCGGCTGCCGAATTCGCTATAAATGTACGCAAAAACGCCGAAATTAACACCCGCCGACCGGACCGCCCCTAGGGGTCCGAGTGAGATGCGGTTTGCACTATCATGTAGAATGGACCCGAATGTACCACTGTTCCAATCCCCAAGTCGATAGGTCGAGCGTACACGACACTGTTAACCCCTAACTTGCGGCCGTTTCCGCCAGGTAAGGGAAATCCAAAAAGGCGCCGACCGCACCTTCCCTGACTGCCTGACCACGGAAATGGACATTATATCATGAAGTGAATACCAATATGCATCCATGGACGATCGGACAAGTCGCTAGCTAAACCGGAAGTGAATAAATTAACCCATACGCTGCTGCCGAATTCGCTATAAATGTACGCAAAAACGCCGAAATTAACACCCGCCGACCGGACCGCCCCTAGGGGTCCGAGTGAGATGGGGTTTGCACTATCGTGTACAATGGACCAGAATGTACCAATGTTCCAATCCCCAAGTCGATAGCTCGAGCGTACACGGCACTGTTAACCCCTGACTGGCGGCCGTTTCCGCCAGGTACGGGAAATCCAAAAAGGCGCCGACCGCACCTCCCCTGACTGCCTGACCAAGAAAATTGACGTTATATCATGAAGTGAATACCCATATGAATCCATGGACGTTCGGACAAGTCGCTAGCTGCAGCGGAAGTGAATAAATTAACCCATACGCTGCTGCCGAATTCGCTATAAACACCGAAATTAACACCCGCCGACCACACCGCCCTAATGGGTCCGAGCGTGATGTTGTTTTCACCATCGTGCAGAATAGACCCAAATGTACTAAAGTTCCAATCCCCAAGTCGATAGCTCGAGCGGACACGGCACTGTTAACCCCTAACTTGCGGCCGTTTCCGCCAGGTAAGGGAAATCCAAAGAGGCACCGACCGCACCTCCCCTGACTGCCTGACCACGGAAATGGACATTATATCATGAAGTGAATACCAATATGCATCCATGGACGATCGGACAAGTCGCTAGATACACCGGAAGTGAATAAATTAACCCATACGCTGCTGCCGAATTCGCTATAAATGTACGCAAAAACGCCGAAATTAACACCCGCCGACCGGACCGCCCCTAGGGGTCCGAGTGAGATGGGGTTTGCACTATCGTGTACAATGGACCAGAATGTACCAAAGTTCCAATCCCCAAGTCAATAGCTCGAGCGGACACGGCACTGTTAACCCCTAACTTGCGGCCGTTTCCGCCAGGTAAGGGAAATCCAAAAAGGCGCCGACCGCACCTCCCCTGACTACCTGACCACGGAAATGTACATTATATCATGAAGTGAATACCAATATGCATCCATGGGCGATCGGACAAGTCGCAAGCTACACCGGAAGTGAATAAATTAACCCATACGCTGCTGCCGAATTCGCTATAAATGTACGCAAAAACACCGAAATTAACACCCGCCGACCGGACCGCCCCTAGGGGTCCGAGTGAGATGGGGTTTGCACTATCGTGTACAATGGACCAGAATGTACCAATGTTCCAATCCCCAAGTCGATAGCTCGAGCGTACACGGCACTGTTAACCCCTGACTGGCGGCCGTTTCCGCCAGGTACGGGAAATCCAAAAAGGCGCCGACCGCACCTCCCTGACTGCCTGACCACGGAAATGGACATTATATCATGAAGTGAATACCAATATGCATCCATGGACGATCGGACAAGTCGCTAGCTACACCGGAAGTGAATAAATTAACTCATACGCTGCTGCCGAATTCGCTATAAATGTTTGCAAAAACGCCGAAATTAACACCCGCCGACCGGACCGCCCCTAGGGGTCCGAGTGAGATGTAGTTTGCACTATCGTGTACAATGGACCAGAATGTACCAAAGTTCCAATCCCCAAGTCGATAGCTCGAGCGGACACGGCACTGTTAACCCCTGACTGGCGGTCGTTTCCGCCAGGTACGTGAAATCCAAAAAGGCGCCGACCGCACCTCCCCTGACTGCCTGACCAAGAAAATTGACGTTATATCATGAAGTGAATACCCATATGCATCCACGGACGTTCGGACAAGTCGCTAGCTGCAGCGGAAGTGAATAAATTAACCCATACGCTGCTGCCGAATTCGCTATAAACACCGAAATTAACACCCGCCGACCACACCGCCCTAATGGGTCCGAGCGTGATGTTGTTTTCACCATCGTGCAGAATAGACCCAAATGTACTAAAGTTCCAATCCCCAAGTCGATAGCTCGAGCGGACACGGCACTGTTAACCCCTAACTTGCGGCCGTTTCCGCCAGGTAAGGGAAATCCAAAGAGGCACCGACCGCACCTCCCCTGACTGCCTGACCACGGAAATGGACATTATATCATGAAGTGAATACCAATATGCATCCATGGACGATCGGACAAGTCGCTAGATACACCGGAAGTGAATAAATTAACCCATACGCTGCTGCCGAATTCGCTATAAATGTACGCAAAAACGCCGAAATTAACACCCGCCGACCGGACCGCCCCTAGGGGTCCGAGTGAGATGGGGTTTGCACTATCGTGTACAATGGACCAGAATGTACCAAAGTTCCAATCCCCAAGTCAATAGCTCGAGCGGACACGGCACTGTTAACCCCTAACTTGCGGCCGTTTCCGCCAGGTAAGGGAAATCCAAAAAGGCGCCGACCGCACCTCCCCTGACTACCTGACCACGGAAATGTACATTATATCATGAAGTGAATACCAATATGCATCCATGGGCGATCGGACAAGTCGCAAGCTACACCGGAAGTGAATAAATTAACCCATACGCTGCTGCCGAATTCGCTATAAATGTACGCAAAAACACCGAAATTAACACCCGCCGACCGGACCGCCCCTAGGGGTCCGAGTGAGATGGGGTTTGCACTATCGTGTACAATGGACCAGAATGTACCAATGTTCCAATCCCCAAGTCGATAGCTCGAGCGTACACGGCACTGTTAACCCCTGACTGGCGGCCGTTTCCGCCAGGTACGGGAAATCCAAAAAGGCGCCGACCGCACCTCCCTGACTGCCTGACCACGGAAATGGACATTATATCATGAAGTGAATACCAATATGCATCCATGGACGATCGGACAAGTCGCTAGCTACACCGGAAGTGAATAAATTAACGCATACGCTGCTGCCGAATTCGCTATAAATGTTTGCAAAAACGCCGAAATTAACACCCGCCGACCGGACCGCCCCTAGGGGTCCGAGTGAGATGTAGTTTGCACTATCGTGTACAATGGACCAGAATGTACCAAAGTTCCAATCCCCAAGTCGATAGCTCGAGCGGACACGGCACTGTTAACCCCTGACTGGCGGTCGTTTCCGCCAGGTACGTGAAATCCAAAAAGGCGCCGACCGCACCTCCCCTGACTGCCTGACCAAGAAAATTGACGTTATATCATGAAGTGAATACCCATATGCATCCACGGACGTTCTGACAAGTCGCTAGCTGCAGCGGAAGTGAATAAATTAACCCATACGCTGCTGCCGAATTCGCTATAAACACCGAAATTAACACCCGCCGACCACACCGCCCTAATGGGTCCGAGCGTGATGTTGTTTTCACGATCGTGCAGAATAGACCCAAATGTACTAAAGTTCCAATCCCCAAGTCGATAGCTCGAGCGGACACGGCACTGTTAACCCCTAACTTGCGGCCGTTTCCGCCAGGTAAGGGAAATCCAAAGAGGCACCGACCGCACCTCCCCTGACTGCCTGACCACGGAAATGGACATTATATCATGAAGTGAATACCAATATGCATCCATGGACGATCGGACAAGTCGCTAGATACACCGGAAGTGAATAAATTAACCCATACGCTGCTGCCGAATTCGCTATAAATGTACGCAAAAACGCCGAAATTAACACCCGCCGAACGGACCGCCCCTAGGGATCCGAGTGAGATGGGGTTTGCACTATCGTGTACAATGGACCAGAATGTACCAAAGTTCCAATCCCCAAGTCAATAGCTCGAGCGGACACGGCACTGTTAACCCCTAACTTGCGGCCGTTTCCGCCAGGTAAGGGAAATCCAAAAAGGCGCCGACCGCACCTCCCCTGACTACCTGACCACGGAAATGTACATTATATCATGAAGTGAATACCAATATGCATCCATGGGCGATCGGACAAGTCGCAAGCTACACCGGAAGTGAATAAATTAACCCATACGCTGCTGCCGAATTCGCTATAAATGTACGCAAAAACACCGAAATTAACACCCGCCGACCGGACCGCCCCTAGGGGTCCGAGTGAGATGGGGTTTGCACTATCGTGTACAATGGAACAGAATGTACCAATGTTCCAATCCCCAAGTCGATAGCTCGAGCGTACACGGCACTGTTAACCCCTGACTGGCGGCCGTTTCCGCCAGGTACGGGAAATCCAAAAAGGCGCCGACCGCACCTCCCTGACTGCCTGACCACGGAAATGGACATTATATCATGAAGTGAATACCAATATGCATCCATGGACGATCGGACAAGTCGCTAGCTACACCGGAAGTGAATAAATTAACCCATACGCTGCTGCCGAATTCGCTATAAATGTTTGCAAAAACGCCGAAATTAACACCCGCCGACCGGACCGCCCCTAGGGGTCCGAGTGAGATGTAGTTTGCACTATCGTGTACAATGGACCAGAATGTACCAAAGTTCCAATCCCCAAGTCGATAGCTCGAGCGGACACGGCACTGTTAACCCCTGACTGGCGGTCGTTTCCGCCAGGTACGTGAAATCCAAAAAGGCGCCGACCGCACCTCCCCTGACTGCCTGACCAAGAAAATTGACGTTATATCATGAAGCGAATACCCATATGCATCCACGGACGTTCGGACAAGTCGCTAGCTGCAGCGGAAGTGAATAAATTAACCCATACGCTGCTGCCGAATTCGCTATAAACACCGAAATTAACACCCGCCGACCACACCGCCCTAATGGGTCCGAGCGTGATGGTGTTTTCACCATCGTGCAGAACAGACCCGATTGTACCAACGTTCCAATCCCCAAGTCGATAGCTCGAGCGGACACGGCACTGTTAACCCCTAACTTGCGGCCGTTTCCGCCAGGTAAGGGAAATCCAAAGAGGCACCGACCGCACCTCCCCTGACTGCCTGACCACGGAAATGGACATTATATCATGAAGTGAATACCAATATGCATCCATGGATGATCGGACAAGTCGCTAGCTACACCGGAAGTGAATAAATTAACCCATACGCTGCTGCCGAATTCGCTATAAATGTACGCAAAAACGCCGAAATTAACACCCGCCGACCGGACCGCCCCTAGGGGTCCGAGTGAGATGCGGTTTGCACTATCATGTAGAATGGACCCGAATGTACCACTGTTCCAATCCCCAAGTCGATAGGTCGAGCGTACACGACACTGTTAACCCCTAACTTGCGGCCGTTTCCGCCAGGTAAGGGAAATCCAAAAAGGCGCCGACCGCACCTCCCCTGACTACCTGACCACGGAAATGTACATTATATCATGAAGTGAATACCAATATGCATCCATGGGCGATCGGACAAGTCGCAAGCTACACCGGAAGTGAATAAATTAACCCATACGCTGCTGCCGAATTCGCTATAAATGTACGCAAAAACACCGAAATTAACACCCGCCGACCGGACCGCCCCTAGGGGTCCGAGTGAGATGGGGTTTGCACTATCGTGTACAATGGACCAGAATGTACCAATGTTCCAATCCCCAAGTCGATAGCTCGAGCGTACACGGCACTGTTAACCCCTGACTGGCGGCCGTTTCCGCCAGGTACGGGAAATCCAAAAAGGCGCCGACCGCACCTCCCTGACTGCCTGACCACGGAAATGGACATTATATCATGAAGTGAATACCAATATGCATCCATGGACGATCGGACAAGTCGCTAGCTACACCGGAAGTGAATAAATTAACTCATACGCTGCTGCCGAATTCGCTATAAATGTTTGCAAAAACGCCGAAATTAACACCCGCCGACCGGACCGCCCCTAGGGGTCCGAGTGAGATGTAGTTTGCACTATCGTGTACAATGGACCAGAATGTACCAAAGTTCCAATCCCCAAGTCGATAGCTCGAGCGGACACGGCACTGTTAACCCCTGACTGGCGGTCGTTTCCGCCAGGTACGTGAAATCCAAAAAGGCGCCGACCGCACCTCCCCTGACTGCCTGACCAAGAAAATTGACGTTATATCATGAAGTGAATACCCATATGCATCCACGGACGTTCGGACAAGTCGCTAGCTGCAGCGGAAGTGAATAAATTAACCCATACGCTGCTGCCGAATTCGCTATAAACACCGAAATTAACACCCGCCGACCACACCGCCCTAATGGGTCCGAGCGTGATGGTGTTTTCACCATCGTGCAGAACAGACCCGAATGTACCAACGTTCCAATCCCCAAGTCGATAGCTCGAGCGGACACGGCACTGTTAACCCCTAACTTGCGGCCGTTTCCGCCAGGTAAGGGAAATCCAAAGAGGCAACGACCGCACCTCCCTGACTGCCTGACCACGGAAATGGACATTATATCATGAAGTGAATACCAATATGCATCCATGGACGATCGGACAAGTCGCTAGCTACACCGGAAGTGAATAAATTAACCCATACGCTGCTGCCGAATTCGCTATAAATGTTTGCAAAAACGCCGAAATTAACACCCGCCGACCGGACCGCCCCTAGGGGTCCGAGTGAGATGTAGTTTGCACTATCGTGTACAATGGACCAGAATGTACCAAAGTTCCAATCCCCAAGTCGATAGCTCGAGCGGACACGGCACTGTTAACCCCTGACTGGCGGCCGTTTCCGCCAGGTACGGGAAATCCAAAAAGGCGCCGACCGCACCTCCCTGACTGCCTGACCACGGAAATGGACATTATATCATGAAGTGAATACCAATATGCATCCATGGACGATCGGACAAGTCGCTAGCTACACCGGAAGTGAATAAATTAACCCATACGCTGCTGCCGAATTCGCTATAAATGTTTGCAAAAACGCCGAAATTAACACCCGCCGACCGGACCGCCCCTAGGGGTCCGAGTGAGATGTAGTTTGCACTATCGTGTACAATGGACCAGAATGTACCAAAGTTCCAATCCCCAAGTCGATAGCTCGAGCGGACACGGCACTGTTAACCCCTGACTGGCGGTCGTTTCCGCCAGGTACGTGAAATCCAAAAAGGCGCCGACCGCACCTCCCCTGACTGCCTGACCAAGAAAATTGACGTTATATCATGAAGTGAATACCCATATGCATCCACGGACGTTCGGACAAGTCGCTAGCTGCAGCGGAAGTGAATAAATTAACCCATACGCTGCTGCCGAATTCGCTATAAACACCGAAATTAACACCCGCCGACCACACCGCCCTAATGGGTCCGAGCGTGATGGTGTTTTCACCATCGTGCAGAACAGACCCGAATGTACCAACGTTCCAATCCCCAAGTCGATAGCTCGAGCGGACACGGCACTGTTAACCCCTAACTTGCGGCCGTTTCCGCCAGGTAAGGGAAATCCAAAGAGGCACCGACCGCACCTCCCTGACTGCCTGACCACGGAAATGGACATTATATCATGAAGTGAATACCAATATGCATCCATGGACGATCGGACAAGTCGCTAGCTACACCGGAAGTGAATAAATTAACCCATACGCTGCTGCCGAATTCGCTATAAATGTTTGCAAAAACGCCGAAATTAACACCCGCCGACCGGACCGCCCCTAGGGGTCCGAGTGAGATGTAGTTTGCACTATCGTGTACAATGGACCAGAATGTACCAAAGTTCCAATCCCCAAGTCGATAGCTCGAGCGGACACGGCACTGTTAACCCCTGACTGGCGGCCGTTTCCGCCAGGTACGGGAAATCCAAAAAGGCGACGACCGCACCTCCCTGACTGCCTGACCACGGAAATGGACATTATATCATGAAGTGAATACCAATATGCATCCATGGACGATCGGACAAGTCGCTAGCTACACCGGAAGTGAATAAATTAACCCATACGCTGCTGCCGAATTCGCTATAAATGTTTGCAAAAACGCCGAAATTAACACCCGCCGACCGGACCGCCCCTAGGGGTCCGAGTGAGATGTAGTTTGCACTATCGTGTACAATGGACCAGAATGTACCAAAGTTCCAATCCCCAAGTCGATAGCTCGAGCGGACACGGCACTGTTAACCCCTGACTGGCGGTCGTTTCCGCCAGGTACGTGAAATCCAAAAAGGCGCCGACCGCACCTCCCCTGACTGCCTGACCAAGAAAATTGACGTTATGTCATGAAGTGAATACCCATATGCATCCACGGACGTTCGGACAAGTCGCTAGCTGCAGCGGAAGTGAATAAATTAACCCATACGCTGCTGCCGAATTCGCTATAAATGTACGCAAAAACGCCGAAATTAACACCCGCGACCGGACCGCCCCTAGGAGTCCGAGTGAGATGGGGTTTGCACTATCGTGTACAATGGACCAGAATGTACCAATGTTCCAATCCCCAAGTCGATAGCTCGAGCGTACACGGCACTGTTAACCCCTGACTGGCGGCCGTTTCCGCCAGGTACGGGAAATCCAAAAAGGCGCCGACCGCACCTCCCTGACTGCCTGACCACGGAAATGGACATTATATCATGAAGTGAATACCAATATGCATCCATGGACGATCGGACAAGTCGCTAGCTACACCGGAAGTGAATAAATTAACTCATACGCTGCTGCCGAATTCGCTATAAATGTTTGCAAAAACGCCGAAATTAACACCCGCCGACCGGACCGCCCCTAGGGGTCCGAGTGAGATGTAGTTTGCACTATCGTGTACAATGGACCAGAATGTACCAAAGTTCCAATCCCCAAGTCGATAGCTCGAGCGGACACGGCACTGTTAACCCCTGACTGGCGGTCGTTTCCGCCAGGTACGTGAAATCCAAAAAGGCGCCGACCGCACCTCCCCTGACTGCCTGACCAAGAAAATTGACGTTATATCATGAAGTGAATACCCATATGCATCCACGGACGTTCGGACAAGTCGCTAGCTGCAGCGGAAGTGAATAAATTAACCCATACGCTGCTGCCGAATTCGCTATAAACACCGAAATTAACACCCGCCGACCACACCGCCGTAATGGGTCCGAGCGTGATGGTGTTTTCACCATCGTGCAGAACAGACCCGAATGTACCAACGTTCCAATCCCCAAGTCGATAGCTCGAGCGGACACGGCACTGTTAACCCCTAACTTGCGGCCGTTTCCGCCAGGTAAGGGAAATCCAAAGAGGCACCGACCGCACCTCCCTGACTGCCTGACCACGGAAATGGACATTATATCATGAAGTGAATACCAATATGCATCCATGGACGATCGGACAAGTCGCTAGCTACACCGGAAGTGAATAAATTAACCCATACGCTGCTGCCGAATTCGCTATAAATGTTTGCAAAAACGCCGAAATTAACACCCGCCGACCGGACCGCCCCTAGGGGTCCGAGTGAGGTGTAGTTTGCACTATCGTGTACAATGGACCAGAATGTACCAAAGTTCCAATCCCCAAGTCGATAGCTCGAGCGGACACGGCACTGTTAACCCCTGACTGGCGGCCGTTTCCGCCAGGTACGGGAAATCCAAAAAGGCGCCGACCGCACCTCCCTGACTGCCTGACCACGGAAATGGACATTATATCATGAAGTGAATACCAATATGCATCCATGGACGATCGGACAAGTCGCTAGCTACACCGGAAGTGAATAAATTAACCCATACGCTGCTGCCGAATTCGCTATAAATGTTTGCAAAAACGCCGAAATTAACACCCGCCGACCGGACCGCCCCTAGGGGTCCGAGTGAGATGTAGTTTGCACTATCGTGTACAATGGACCAGAATGTACCAAAGTTCCAATCCCCAAGTCGATAGCTCGAGCGGACACGGCACTGTTAACCCCTGACTGGCGGTCGTTTCCGCCAGGTACGTGAAATCCAAAAAGGCGCCGACCGCACCTCCCCTGACTGCCTGACCAAGAA
The DNA here is from genome assembly GCA_032622095.1 of Siphonodentalium dalli. Lineage (NCBI taxonomy): Eukaryota > Metazoa > Mollusca > Scaphopoda > Gadilida > Siphonodentaliidae > Siphonodentalium > Siphonodentalium dalli. Next base: position 15,210,027 of record CP136068.1, read on the forward strand.
AATTGACGTTATATCATGAAGTGAATACCCATATGCATCCACGGACGTTCGGACAAGTCGCTAGCTGCAGCGGAAGTGAATAAATTAACCCATACGCTGCTGCCGAATTCGCTATTAACACCGAAATTAACACCCGCCGACCACACCGCCCTAATGGGTCCGAGCGTGATGGTGTTTTCACCATCGTGCAGAACAGACCCGAATGTACCAACGTTCCAATCCCCAAGTCGATAGCTCGAGCGGACACGGCACTGTTAACCCCTAACTTGCGGCCGTTTCCGCCAGGTAAGGGAAATCCAAAGAGGCACCGACCGCACCTCCCCTGACTGCCTGACCACGGAAATGGACATTATATCATGAAGTGAATACCAATATGCATCCATGGACGATCGGACAAGTCGCTAGATACACCGGAAGTGAATAAATTAACCCATACGCTGCTGCCGAATTCGCTATAAATGTTTGCAAAAACGCCGAAATTAACACCCGCCGACCGGACCGCCCCTAGGGGTCCGAGTGAGATGTAGTTTGCACTATCGTGTACAATGGACCAGAATGTACCAAAGTTCCAATCCCCAAGTCGATAGCTCGAGCGGACACGGCACTGTTAACCCCTGACTGGCGGTCGTTTCCGCCAGGTACGTGAAATCCAAAAAGGCGCCGACCGCACCTCCCCTGACTGCCTGACCAAGAAAATTGACGTTATGTCATGAAGTGAATACCCATATGCATCCACGGACGTTCGGACAAGTCGCTAGCTGCAGCGGAAGTGAATAAATTAACCCATACGCTGCTGCCGAATTCGCTATAAACACCGAAATTAACACCCGCCGACCACACCGCCCTAATGGGTCCGAGCGTGATGGTGTTTTCACCATCGTGCAGAACAGACCCGAATGTACCAACGTTCCAATCCCCAAGTCGATAGCTCGAGCGGACACGGCACTGTTAACCCCTAACTTGCGGCCGTTTCCGCCAGGTAAGGGAAATCCAAAGAGGCACCGACCGCACCTCCCCTGACTGCCTGACCACGGAAATGGACACTATATCATGAAGTGAATACCAATATGCATCCATGGATGATCGGACAAGTCGCTAGCTACACCGGAAGTGAATAAATTAACCCATTCGCTGCTGCCGAATTCGCTATAAATGTACGCAAAAACGCCGAAATTAACACCCGCCGACCGGACCGCCCCTAGGGGTCCGAGTGAGATGGGGTTTGCACTATCGTGTACAATGGACAAGAATGTACCAAATTTCCAATCCCCAAGTCAATAGCTCGAGCGGACACGGCACTGTTAACCCCTAACTTGCGGCCGTTTCCGCCTGGTAAGGGAAATCCAAAAAGGCGCCGACCGCACCTCCCCTGACTGCCTGACCACGGAAATGTACATTACATCATGAAGTGAATACCAATATGCACCCATGGGCGATGGGACAAGTCGCTAGCTACACCGGAAGTGAATAAATTAACCCATACGCTGCTGCCGAATTCACTATAAATGTACGCAAAAACGCCGAAATTAACACCCGCGACCGGACCGCCCCTAGGAGTCCGAGTGAGATGGGGTTTGCACTATCGTGTACAATGGACCAGAATGTACCAATGTTCCAATCCCCAAGTCGATAGCTCGAGCGTACACGGCACTGTTAACCCCTGACTGGCGGCCGTTTCCGCCAGGTACGGGAAATCCAAAAAGGCGCCGACCGCACCTCCCTGACTGCCTGACCACGGAAATGGACATTATATCATGAAGTGAATACCAATATGCATCCATGGACGATCGGACAAGTCGCTAGCTACACCGGAAGTGAATAAATTAACTCATACGCTGCTGCCGAATTCGCTATAAATGTTTGCAAAAACGCCGAAATTAACACCCGCCGACCGGACCGCCCCTATGGGTCCGAGTGAGATGTAGTTTGCACTATCGTGTACAATGGACCAGAATGTACCAAAGTTCCAATCCCCAAGTCGATAGCTCGAGCGGACACGGCACTGTTAACCCCTGACTGGCGGTCGTTTCCGCCAGGTACGTGAAATCCAAAAAGGCGCCGACCGCACCTCCCCTGACTGCCTGACCAAGAAAATTGACGTTATATCATGAAGTGAATACCCATATGCATCCACGGACGTTCGGACAAGTCGCTAGCTGCAGCGGAAGTGAATAAATTAACCCATACGCTGCTGCCGAATTCGCTATAAACACCGAAATTAACACCCGCCGACCACACCGCCCTAATGGGTCCGAGCGTGATGGTGTTTTCACCATCGTGCAGAACAGACCCGAATGTACCAACGTTCCAATCCCCAAGTCGATAGCTCGAGCGGACACGGCACTGTTAACCCCTAACTTGCGGCCGTTTCCGCCAGGTAAGGGAAATCCAAAGAGTCACCGACCGCACCTCCCTGACTGCCTGACCACGGAAATGGACATTATATCATGAAGTGAATACCAATATGCATCCATGGACGATCGGACAAGTCGCTAGCTACACCGAAAGTGAATAAATTAACCCATACGCTGCTGCCGAATTCGCTATAAATGTTTGCAAAAACGCCGAAATTAACACCCGCCGACCGGACCGCCCCTAGGGGTCCGAGTGAGGTGTAGTTTGCACTATCGTGTACAATGGACCAGAATGTACCAAAGTTCCAATCCCCAAGTCGATAGCTCGAGCGGACACGGCACTGTTAACCCCTGACTGGCGGCCGTTTCCGCCAGGTACGGGAAATCCAAAAAGGCGCCGACCGCACCTCCCTGACTGCCTGACCACGGAAATGGACATTATATCATGAAGTGAATACCAATATGCATCCATGGACGATCGGACAAGTCGCTAGCTACACCGGAAGTGAATAAATTAACCCATACGCTGCTGCCGAATTCGCTATAAATGTTTGCAAAAACGCCGAAATTAACACCCGCCGACCGGACCGCCCCTAGGGGTCCTAGTGAGATGTAGTTTGCACTATCGTGTACAATGGACCAGAATGTACCAAAGTTCCAATCCCCAAGTCGATAGCTCGAGCGGACACGGCACTGTTAACCCCTGACTGGCGGTCGTTTCCGCCAGATAAGGGAAATCCAAACAGGCACCGACCGCACCTCCCCTGACTGCCTGACCACGGAAATGGACATTATATCATGAAGTGAATACCAATATGCATCCATGGATGATCGGACAAGTCGCTAGCTACACCGGAAGTGAATAAATTAACCCATACGCTGCTGCCGAATTCGCTATAAATGTACGCAAAAACGCCGAAATTAACACCCGCCGACCGGACCGCCCCTAGGGGTCCGAGTGAGATGGGGTTTGCACTATCGTGTACAATGGACCAGAATGTACCAAATTTCCAATCCCCAAGTCAATAGCTCGAGCGGACACGGCACTGTTAACCCCTAACTTGCGGCCGTTTCCGCCAGGTAAGGGAAATCCAAAAAGGCGCCGACCGCACCTCCCCTGACTCCTGACCACGGAAATGTACATTATATCATGAAGTGAATACCAATATGCATCCATGGGCGATCGGACAAGTCGCAAGCTACACCGGAAGTGAATAAATTAACCCATACGCTGCTGCCGAATTCGCTATAAATGTACGCAAAAACACCGAAATTAACACCCGCCGACCGGACCGCCCCTAGGGGTCCGAGTGAGATGGGGTTTGCACTATCGTGTACAATGGACCAGAATGTACCAATGTTCCAATCCCCAAGTCGATAGCTCGAGCGTACACGGCACTGTTAACCCCTTACTGGCGGCCGTTTCCGCCAGGTACGGGAAATCCAAAAAGGCGCCGACCGCACCTCCCCTGACTGCCTGACCACGGAAATGGACATTATATCATGAAGTGATACCAATATGCATGCATGGACGATCGGACAAGTCGCTAGCTACAACGGAAGTGAATAAATTAACCCATACGCTGCTGCCGAATTCGCTATAAATGTACGCAAAAACGCCGAAATTAACACCCGCCGACCGGACCGCCCCTAGGGGTCCGAGTGAGATGGGGTTTGCACTATCGTGTACAATGGACCAGAATGTACCAAAGTTCCAATCCCCAAGTCAATAGCTCGAGCGGACACGGCACTGTTAACCCCTAACTTGCGGCCGTTTCCGCCAGGTAAGGGAAATCCAAAAAGGCGCCGACCGCACCTCCCCTGACTGCCTGACCAAGAAAATTGACGTTATATCATGAAGTGAATAACCATATGCATCCATGGACGTTCGGACAAAGTCGCTAGCTGCAGCGGAAGTGAATAAATTAACCCATACGCTGCTGCCGAATTCGCTATAAACACCGAAATTAACACCCGCCGACCCCACCGCCCTAATGGGTCCGAGCGTGATGGTGTTTACACTATCGTGCAGAATAGATCCGAATGTACCAAAGTTCCAATCCCCAATTCGATAGCTCTAGCGGACACGGCACTGTTAACCCCTAACTTGCGGCCGTTTCCGCCAGGTAGGGAAATCCAAAGAGGCGCCGACCGCACCTCCCCTGACTGCCTGACCACGGAAATGGACATTATATCATGAAGTGAATACCAATATGCATCCATGGGTGATCGGACAAGTCGCTAGCTACACCGGAAGTGAATAAATTAACCCATACGCTGCTGTCGAATTCGCTATAAATGTATGCAAAAACGCCGAAATTATCACCCGCCGACCGGACCGCCCCTAGGGATCCGAGTGAGATGGCGTTTGCACTATCGTGTACAATGGACCAGAATGTACCAAAGTTCCAATCCCCAAGTCGATAGCTCGAGCGGACACGGCACTGTTAACCCATAACTTGCGGCCGTTTCCGCCAGGTACGTGAAATCCAAAAAGGCGCCGACCGCACCTCCCCTGACTGCCTGACCACGAAAATTGACATTATATCATGAACTGAATACCCATATGCATCCATGGACGTTCGGACAAGTCGCTAGCTGCAGCGGAAGTGAATAAATTAACCCATACGCTGCTGCCGAATTCGCTATAAACACCGAAATTAACACCCGCCGACCACACCGCCCTAATGGGTCCGAGCGTAATGGTGTTTTCACTATCGTGCAGAATAGTCCCGAATGTACCAAAGTTCAAACCCCCAAGTCGATAGCTCGAGTGGATATGGCACTGTTAACCCCTAACTTGCGACCGGTTCCACGGGTACGTGAAATCCAAAAAGGCACAAACCGCATCTCCCCTGGTTGCACGACCACGGAAATGGACATCATATCATGCAGCGAAAAGTGTATTCTGGTCCTGCTAGATCAACACCGATATTCGAAAACTTATACGAGGTGAGTGATAACATATCAATTGAAACACATATGTATGAGACCCGGAGAATTTTCTTTATGGTACATGCAAAAATATATTACAAAACAACTGAATATGTGAATGGGGGGGGGGGGTAACCCCATGTATATTTATTATAAAACAACATGGTTCTGGTCATGATAGTCGCATGGGTAGTGACTTAAAGTGGTATGCTATTCAAAGCACTGCATGTGACATTGTGTATGGGTTATAGCGAGGTGTCACATTCGTCACCACGGACTTCAATTCAATTAATTAATTTATTTTTGGTGAATCCCTTGTGATTATCAGTCCAGTGATTAACTAATTTACTTCGAGCTCTCGTGCGATTTACTTTTGGCGGTTTTCGTTACAATAAATAATCATGAATAATGTACATGTATCAATTGTACGTGTTTTTATAGGAATTGGTTTCGACAGTAGTTATACGAATTAATATATGCGAATTAATTGGGATTTAAAACATGATCAGATTAAGGGATTTTAAAATCGGATTATGAACCTTGGCCTCATCCGTGGGATGAGTGCGATGCATGGCTTCGTGTACATGGCAAGAAACCCATTCGAATGTAATTTGCAACCAATGGAATGAACCAATGATATAGTTGCATTGATATATAAAATGGTTACATTCTAAATTGTGGAAGGTGGAGCGAACAAGTCAGATTTTATTTGGCTTAATTAGTTCCTTTTTACCAGAGCGTCGGTACGAGTGATCTGAGCGGTCTGTAACCTTAATTGGAAGCAACCGCCCTCGTGCTGATGCCGGCGAGTGAGACGGTTTTGGATTAGGCTTAGTGCGACGGACAATGGAGCTAATCCCTGACGCCGCGTTAGCAGCAATAGAGAGATCTCAAATTGCGGATATTGTTAGCTGGAATCTCCAGTCTAACAGAGGCTATTTGACTCTGTGGTCCGAATCGGCATCTCTGGTTTAGACTAGGTTTTATTCTAGACCAGGTTTAACTTCAGTTTAAACTAGGTTTAAGTAGGGTTTAAACTTGTTTTTACAGTAGTTAAACCAGGTTTATGGGAGTAAAACTGGGTTTTAGCGTACTTAAACCAAGTTTTGTGATAAACTCAGTTTAAGTTGAAACTAGGTTTTATTAACGTGATAAAGTTATGGTAATATTACTAATTGTTTGTGGTGAATTGGCTATATAATCATCAGTATAAGCTTAGGTATATATGATTTATACGTACCATACGTCTCGCCTCGAACATACACCTTTAAATATACTTTGAAAAAAATTCAAAGTTAAACCACCCTACCCCAGGTTTGACTAAAACCTATTTTTTTGGGTTTAATTATTCGGCCGATATTTTTCGCCCAATATTGATGTTGTTTCTTCATGAATATGGGAGTGTTTATTTTGAATAGGGGGAGGCGTTTATGCGCGGGCGTTTGTCACTCAATGTAGATGCAGGAGAGTCTTAGTGGAATTCGGGGAGGCGATGTCGGTACTTATGAGATAAATTCTAACAAAATACGTGCCAGTGTGATGGATGATTTGTTGCTATATATGTCTGTTTGCAATTCGCTCGTTCGGATGTCGATTTCGCGGCTGAGAGCATGGCGGGATCGGACTGATCGGATTGACACGTTGGACACGAACATGACTTTTGAAACTGATTCCTTATTCACAAAAAGGTCTCTTTCGGTCAATTTGACGCATGGGTTGGTGGCCCGCCCAAATACCCATCAGAGAGACCCCAGCCTTCACCCGGGGAGGGTAACGGCCACCCTGAGGGGTGGAGTATGGACTATTTTGGAGAACTGTAAGGATTTCGGCCAATTTGATAGTATGGGTGGGTGGCTCGCCCCAAATAACCCATAGAAACACCCCACCCCTCACATCGGGGGGGGGGGTATAACCCGAGGGGGTGAACGTGGGATATCGACCATTTTCGAGACTGGTAAGGATTTCGGCCAATTTACGGCATGGATGGATGGCCCGCTCAAATGTCCCATAGAAACAGCCCACCCCTGAACGCTGGGGGAACCACCCCAGGAGGTGAAAATGGGGTATGGACCATTTTCCAGAACGGTAAGGATTTCGGTCACGTTGACGTCAGCAGTGTGGGTAGCCCGCTCCAACTACCCCCTAGAAACACCCTCACCCGGATGTACCACCCCGAGGGGGTGAAATGAGGTATGGACCATTTTCGAGAACGGTGGGTGGCACACCCCAAATGCCCCCCATAGAAACACCCCACCCCCACCCCGGACCCCATTTTCACCCGCTCGGATAGAACCACCCGCAGTAAGGGTGGGGGTGTTTCTATGACTATATTTACAGGGCGGGGCCGCCCATCAATGACGTCATATTGGCCGAAATCCTTACCGTTCTCGATAACGGTCCATACCCCATTCTATGGGGTATTTGGGGCGGGCCACCTACACATGCCGTAATATTGACCAACAGAGGCATGTTTTTGCGAATAATGAATAAAATGCTCCATACCCCATTTTCACCCCAGCAGGGTGGTACCCTCCAGGGATGAGGGTAGGGTGTCTATATGGGATATTTGGAGCGGGTCACACACCCCTGTCGTCAAATTGGCCGAAATCCTTACTGTTATCGAACATGGTTCATATCCCATATTCACCCCTCGGGTGGTAACCCACCCCACCCCGCCCGGATGTGAGGGGTGGGGTGTTTATATGCGTTATTTGAGGTACCTTCCCCGGGGGTGAGGGTTGGGGTGTTTCTATTCGGTATTTGGGCGTACCCAATTTCCACCCCCTCTGGTGGGACCCCTCCCCCCCGGTGATGGGTGGGTAGGGGTGGTTCTATGGTGTATTTTGATCGTGCCACCCACTCCTGCTGCCAAATTAATTAGCCTAAATCCTTACCGTCCATACCCCTATTATCCCGGGGTGAGGGGTGATGTTTCTATCGGGTATTATGGGAGAGCCACCCATTCATGCCGTCAAATTCGCCGAAATCCTTCCCGTTCTCAAAAATGGTCCATACCCCATTTTCACCCGTCCGGATGGTACCCCCGGGGTGGTGGTGTTTCTATGGGGTATTTGTGGCGGGCCCCCACCCATGCCCTCAAGAGATATTTTTGAGTTCCAATAGTCAAGTTCGTCCATGATATCAGATAATATCTAACCGTTATACAACAGACCGTGCATTCGTCGTGATTTCTCAAAGCGCACGGTTATTCCCCTGATTAGGAGATTATATAGCGACAACAGGTCGCGTGACCGGACAATGAATTGACAAGTAGCGATAACAAACAGACAGACCACGCCTCCTATTCTTGCAATTGGACAAGTGTGGCCCACAGGTAACGCAATCGACCAAATCTATGTCGTCCAGCGGTGGAGAAAAACTTGGTTTTACTACTAAAACCCAGTTTAAACTGGTAGTTTAAACTAGGTCTAAACTGGAGATGCCGATTCGGACCTCTGTGTTGAATTCCGTACGGAAGATGCTGGAAACCAGATATCTTCTACCCGGAGCAAGAACGCCAAGACCAGCCGTACCATGAAAGTGGAGCCTCCTAAGAAAAAGACGCCAGCTCGAAGGAGAAGGGACGCAGCCAGACGGGCGAAATGGAAGAAGAAGATGGGGGCGACCGTTGATCGACCGGTCACCCCTCCCCGTGTGGCTCAGCCGTCCAAAGTCATAGCCGGCGGGTCGAAGTTGTCTCAGAGACGCCCAGACGACTCGACCTGCATGGAGACTGACGACATTGAACCAGCTAGCAGGGACTCCGTGGATCTGCCGGAGGTCCCTGCTGTCGTCGTCGAAGCTTGCGGAGACAGGGACGTGGACACCACCCCAGATGTTCCTGCCGCCAGCTTCGACGTGGAACTGGATAGCTTTACACCTCGGACACCGGATTACCAAAACATCCCGGTGTCCCCCAGCTCCACCAGCACCAACAACAACAACATCAGCGCAACCTCCACCGATGAAGAAATCAGGACTGAGGTCGCCAAACAGATTGCATTGTCACAAGAGGCGATGAGGATATCAGCAATCAACAATGAGCGACATCAACTTATCTTACAACAGCTCCAACTGAAATCTCCTCCGCCACCACAATCATCAACAGAAAAGCCTAACCCAAAAAAGAAAAGAAAAAAGAAAAAGTAATCACCATCACAAAATGCTTACCCTTCCCCCCCGTCTTATTCTCTAATAAAATCAAAATCATGAGGGATTAAGGAAAGGGCCCTTCGGCCCTTTCGACAATCCCGGGGCTAGCTACCCCAAACCAACCCACTAAAAATTGTGTCAAATCGACATCTTGATCTTATCATAATGCGACCACCACGAGTTCTACCAGTTATGGTCATATATCCATGCTCTGTTTGCGACGGTGAAGCCGAAGGTAGGGGAACAATTTGATTTATATTTTTAATGTTGATATATACTAACGGAAAGTTGCTAATGCAGTTTAGATAATTACTGTTTGTTTCTCCGTTATTCGCGAATTTATAGTTATGATGTTTGGTATTATCTGATTATTCGCATAGTAAAGCATGACACACAATATATTTTTGTACGAATGATTTTGAGCGAGTCGAATATTGATTGGACAAGCTAACTAACGGAATTGTATGTTCGAGCAATCATAACCTATTTTCTCAGTCTGGAAATTCCAACATTCGAATAGTCTATGATATTATTTGTGAAATCCGATTGTTTGAAATGTTGCCAACATGTCAGCCATTTAATTTTAAATTGTCCAACAATCCATAACGATACGTATATCGGCCAATAAAGCGAATGCGATTAACAATTTGTCTATACCATATATCAATGTTTTTTCAATTTGCTCACATTACCAGTCGATGCGCTGAATTATTCCTGTAAAACAGTTTGTGGTTACAACACGTGTTGCGGTACGGGTAGCTATATAGATTCCAGTAACCGTATCGAACGGAGAAACGAATATTTATTTCTGAACTACATATTTACTCTCCAGTAGCCAAATAAATTTTGTATTGACGACTGGCATGCCGATATCAATAACTCGAAACTATACGAAATATATTGACCGAGTGCAATAAATTCCATTTAAAGTCGAGATTTAGCTAGCGAGGCTCGAATCGAATTTAGTGGACGAGGTTAATAAATTGCGTATTGAATCTGATTGAATTGCGACGAATTTGAGATCCATCTTTATCACTTAATCACATTGTAGCATGGGAAAACGACCCAAAGACGGCTGGGGTTAAATAATTCATAATGATTTCTTTATCACAACCAGTGTTCACGCTGGACCGAAAAAATCTTTAGCCAAAAGTTTAGCCAAATGAAAATTTTATTAGCCAAATGAAAAAAACTTTAGCCAAATGTTTTTTGGTCAAATTAAAAAAAACTTTGGCCAAATTAAATCATCGTTTTCTGGTCGGAAATCTAACAGACACAGGTAAAATACACAATAATTTAAATAATTTTTATGAACTAGAAGTATTTTTATATATATCATTTATTAAAAATTTATTAATCATTATGTGAAAGAGTGATTGGGGGGGGGGGGCGTAACCCGGGATTGTCCTTCTTAATGGTCATTATTTTTTTGTTTTATATCAATATCTTTTTTTAAATCATTAAATATTTATCCTTGCGAAAATATCTAAGTGACATCTGGAAACTAATAACTTAATATTGTTACGCCATTATCAAATTACAATCCGTCATAAAAGCATTCATATTATTTTGTCCGTATCGGTATTGACGACAAATAGCCACAAAATATCTGTCGTGATTCACATTTGGCTGATTAAGCTATTGTCTTACACTTGGTGCTCATAAACCTCGACCGACATAAATACAATGTCATCATAAACATGCATTGTGCGGGAGTCCCGTGAGTGACCAGACAGACAATGGGGGATTAGGGGATTAAATGTAAAATAATAACCTTTTGCTGTTTCGTGCAGAATGACGTAATTTTTCTCCAGATTAAAACAGCCTGTTACGAACAAATTGCTTATATACCAGCATCAATGCACACTTTACAAAATATTGCTTTCTTCACATTGTCATGATTCAACCACGGCCCATGCGTCTTTGAATGTCCGTCTTGTGAAAACTGAAGATGATTGCATATCACTGTGTGATCGCTTGGTTGATAGAGTTGTCGATCGGGTTTCCCTTTGTACTGTCCGCGATCGGGTTTCCCTTTGTACAGTCGGCAATATATTCCCACTTTCGATATTTTCGGACTAGAACGTTCACATCACAGAATTGAAAACCCACTTGCCAAAATTTATGTTAGATTTGGAAATAAAAATATGTTTACTGTACACTAAATGTTAGAGCTTACCTTTTGCTGTTACGGAACGAAATTAATGAAATACTTTCGTCACCTACCTTCGTCTTGAATGTCGATCTATTGAGCGCTTTTATGAATTAGCTTTCTGACTCCATGCTTTCAGTCTCCATTTGCGGTAAAAAAAAGTCTAGCCAAATGAAATTTTTATTAGCCAAATTCGAAAAAGATTAGCCATTGGCTAATTTGGCTACCGACAGCGTGAACGCTGATCACAACCAAAGAGGAAGTAAAGACATGTGCATTAATGAAAAAATAACTCAACTCAACTCATTCAATTATGCAATATCATTATGATATTCCAATTAACACATGACAGTTACATATATGATGGTTGTTACGGCGCATTACATGTATGTTCAGTTCAACGTGTGTGTGTTTGTGGGGGTGCTTAAAAAACAATATTTGTTCGCCTTTTTGGATTTCCCGTACCTGGCGAAACGGCCGCAAGTCAGGGGTTAACAGTGCCGTGTCTGCTCGAGTTATCGACTTGGGGATTGGAACTTTGGTACATTCGGGTCCATTCTACACGATGGTGTAAACCCCATCTCGCTGGGGCCCCTAGGGGCGGTCCGGTCGGCGGGTGTTAATTTCGGCGTTTTTGCGTACATTTATAGCGAATTCGGCAGCAGCGTATGGGTTAATTTATTCACTTCAGCTGCAGCTAGCGACTTGTCCGAACGTCCATGGATGCATATGGTTATTCACTTCATGATATAATGTCCATTTCCGTAGTCAGGCAGTCAGGGGAGGTGCGGTCGGCGCCTTTTTGGATTTCCCTTACCTGGCGGAAACGGCCGCAAGTCAGGGGTTAACAGTGCCGTGTCCGCTCGAGCTATCGAATTGGGGATTGGAACTTTGGTACATTCGGATCCATTGTACACGATAGTGCAAACCCCATCTCGCTAGGACCCCTAGGGGCGGTCCGGTCGGCGGGTGTTAATTTCGGCGTTTTTGCGTACATTTATAGCGAATTCGGCAGCAGCGTATGGGTTAATTTATTCACTTCCGCTGCAGCTAGCGACTTGTCCGAACGTCCATGGATGCATTTGGTTATTCACTTCATGATATAATGTCAATTTCCGTGGTCAGGCAGTAAGGGGAGGTGCGATCGGCGCCTTTTTGGATTTCCCGTACCTGGCGGAAACGGCCGCAAGTTAGGGGTTAACAGTGCCGTGTCCGCTCGAGCTATCGACTTGGGGATTGGAACTTTGGTACATTCGGGTCCATTCTACACGATATTGCAAACCCCATCTCGCTGGGACCCCTAGGGGCGGTCCGGTCGGCGGGTGTTAATTTCGGCGTTTTTGCGTACATTTATAGCGAATTCGGCAGCAGCGTATGGGTTAATTTATTCACTTCAGCTGCAGCTAGCGACTTGTCCGAACGTCCATGGATGCATATGGTTATTCACTTCATGATATAATGTCCATTTCCGTGGTCAGGCAGTCAGGGGAGGTGCGGTCGGCGCCTTTTTGGATTTCCCTTACCTGGCGGAAACGGCCGCAAGTTAGGGGTTAACAGTGCCGTGTCCGCTCGAGCTATTGACTTGGGGATTGGAACTTTGGTACATTCTGGTCCATTGTACACGATAGTGCAAACCCCATCTCACTCGGACCCCTAGGGGCGGTCCGGTCGGCGGGTGTTAATTTCGGCGTTTTTGCGTACATTTATAGCGAATTCGGCAGCAGCGTATGGGTTAATTTATTCACTTCCGCTGTAGCTAGCGACTTGTCCGATCGCCCATGGATGCATTTGGTTATTCACTTCATGATATAATGTCAATTTTCGTGGTCAGGCAGTCAGGGGAGGTGCGGTCGGCGCCTTTTTGGATTTCCCTTACCTGGCGGAAACGGCCGCAAGTTAGGGGTTAACAGTGCCGTGTCCGCTCGAGCTATTGACTTGGGGATTGGACCTTTGGTACATTCTGGTCCATTGTACACGATAGTGCAAACCCCATCTCACTCGGACCCCTAGGGGCGGTCCGGTCGGCGGGTGTTAATTTCGGCGTTTTTGCGTACATTTATAGCGAATTCGGCAGCAGCGTATGGGTTAATTTATTCACTTCCGCTGCAGCTAGCGACTTATCCGATCGCCCATGGATGCATTTGGTTATTCACTTCATGATATAATGTCCATTTCCGTGGTCAGGCAGTCAGGGGAGGTGCGGTCGGCGCCTTTTTGGATTTCCCTTACCTGGCGGAAACGGCCGCAAGTCAGGGGTTAACAGTGCCGTGTCCGCTCGAGCTATCGAATTGGGGATTGGAACTTTGTACATTCGGGTCCATTGTACACGATAGTGCAAACCCCATCTCGCTAGGTCCCATAGGGGCGGTCCGGTCGGCTGGTGTTAATTTCGGCGTTTTTGCGTACATTTATAGCGAATTCGGTAGCAGCGTATGGGTTAATTTATTCACTTCCGCTGCAGCTAACGACTTGTCCGATCGCCCATGGATGCATTTGGTTATTCACTTCATGATATAATGTCAATTTTCGTGGTCAGGCAGTCAGGGGAGGTGCGGTCGGCGCCTTTTTGGATTTCCCGCACCTGGCGGAAACGGCCGCCAGTCAGGGGTTAACAGTGCCTTGTCCGCTCGAGCTATCGACTTGGGGGTTGGAACTTTGGTACATTCGGATCCATTGTACACGATAGTGCAAACCCCATCTCGCTGGGACCCCTAGGGGCGGTCCGGTCGGCGGTGTTAATTTCGGCGTTTTTGCGTACATTTATAGCGAATTCGGCAGCAGCGTATGGGTTAATTTATTCACTACAGCTGCAGCTAGCGACTTGTCCGAACGTCCATGGATGCATATGGTTATTCACTTCATGATATAATGTCCATTTCCGTGGTCAGGCAGTCAGGGGAGGTGCGGTCGGCGCCTTTTTGGATTTCCCTTACCTGGCGGAAACGGCCGCAAGTTAGGGGTTAACAGTGCCGTGTCCGCTCGAGCTATCGACTTGGGGATTGGAACTTTGGTACATTCGGGTCCATTCTACATGATAGTGCAAACCCCATCTCGCTCGGACCCCTGGGGGCGGTCCGGTCGGGTGCGGTCGGGTCCGGTCGGGTGCGGTCGGGTGCGGTCGGGTGGGGTCGGGTTTTAGTAGGACCCACAGATGGAGTTCACAAATATGCACACATACTGACGTAGCTTACCTGCTAGTCACAGTCGGTTGTTGTGCTCGGTTTATGCCGATATTCACATAAATTGCACCTCGTGTTCACGAATTATTTCTGCGGCGGGACTATTTGTGAATTGTGATTGCGTATTAATTTATAGCACAAACTCACATCTCTTCGTCCGTTGTTGTTAGAAATACAACATTTTATAACATTAGTAAACCTCAATACAATTAAATAAGTAGTTTGTTTCATACAATTGCAGAATATTATGGGTTTAAATTGTCAATGCGTTTGGAACTATATGTTATCATCAAATTTTATTTATCGGATTTATTTTTAGATTTTATCGACGAGCACTGATTGACTGAATCGAAATATTCGTCGATGATCGAAACAAGTTAATAGCCTGGCCCGGGTTACTCTGCTTTAAACTTATGAATATTGCACGAATCTATCTAAAATACCGATAGAAAATTGAAGATATTCTCTACATGGGCATTGATGCGACTGCTATTAGTTTTCTGGGAAAATGTTTTTTAATTTGTAAACAATCATCGACTGATTTGTGTTGGTCTTGACAACCGATTACGACAATATACAAATTCAAATTATTTATTGGTTATGACCATATTCTAGCGTAATCCAAGATAAAATACATATATAAATATCATCTTACATATAATCATTATATATTATTACTGCCTATAGACTACAGTAATATATCTATAGTTTCAAGTTTTACGACAATAATGCTTTAGGCCCACCGATCCTATGTGCGACATTTCTGCTCCCCAAAATTCAAAATCCAAGGGTCGTATTACTTAAAAATTGGTGACGTCACAAAATCAGATATAGCCTATATACGACCCAAACGTCTTTGGTTCGTTATAAATTGCCCGAAAGGCATCAAAAGTCCATATATGTAGAATGTTCATTTGCCCAAATGGCATCAAAATTGCCCGGAGGGCATCAATAGTCCGTAGGACATCAAATTGCCTGAACGGTATCAAAATTGCCCATAGGGCATCGAAATTATCATATGCTGGTTTCAAATTACTTCAAAATGTCAGCAGATACATGCTTCAAGTGCATGAGACTCAAAGACAAGGAAGTTTGTTGATTCCACGCGACAAAATCGACTCAAAGAGACAAAGTCGACTCACCAATGTTGCTCATTCGAAGATATATAATTGCTCGGAAGGCATCAAAAGTCCATATGTCTAGGACGTCGATTTGGCCGGAATGTGTTCGATGGTAACATATTCAAGACCACTTATGTGGCTACAGAGGCGAGAAGACCAAGTCGTTACAAAATTCAATGTAATATTATTAAATGTACTAAAACAAGAAGGTAAAATAATATGGCTTATTCAGACATATAAAAACAATTTGTGAGAAAGCAAGGTATCATAAGTCCATGTATGTAGGATGTCGACTGGCCTGAATGGTATCAAAATTGGGCGTAGGACATGAATAGTCCGTAGAACATCAAATTGCCTGAACGACAAAGCGACTCGCTACTATTCCTCAAGAATGCCGTATATACATGTATATACCTATATGTGTATATTTTCATACACACATATATACACACATGTACGGCTACGACGGCAAGAAGACCAAGTTGTTACCAAATTTAAAATGTAATATTATTAAATGTACTAAAACAAGAGGGTAAAATAATATGGCTTATTCAGACATATAAAAACAATTTGTGAACAAGCATATTTTGTAATATATGCAAACTAGATAAATATCGTGGCTTATGATATTTTCCTAACTGGCAAAGTCTTGACCAATGGGATGCGTCCTACTATGTCTTACACGATGCATGTCAAACCGCGATTGGACAATACAGTGGAAACCCAATCGAATTGTAGGTTTTACAAGGCCGAAGATAACGGTTTCAAAATGTTGGAAAATAGGCCTACAACCAGTCGTTCCTAAATTCCAGCAAGATTAATTATTTTGAGAATGTCATTCCCAAAATAAACAGATTATTTACATACATTGTATATATTATGTTCTTGTGTCCCGTTAGGGTTTATCACCAAATCCTTCTAAAGATAAAAATTCATCCGATAATCACATAAACAGTAACAAGCGAGCGCAAATTACGTTTACGTATGATCATATTAATTTTCTGTCATGTCAACAATATATAGCGCCCGCGAATCGACATAGTGTATACGTATGCGGATATGAGATATACTAATCGACTTTTTCAGCCCAATCTTAAAATAGATTGAATACACCTAAAATAGATAATTTGTTCATAACTCAAAGGTCAGCCGAGTCCAAATTTTTTGGCAATGGCCGCCATTTTGCGTTGATTAATACCACATCGAAATGTGTAATTGGGCAAAATGCTCCAGGGCAAAAATAAACAAGAAATTCAATTAATTGAGGAAAAACACACACTGTCCTGAAGGTATTAATACGCTATTGGAGGGTCTACCACTTCGCAAGCAAAATAACAGCAATGACATCAACAGCTTGAACATGGGAATAACCCACCATATATGGTAGATATTCAACCAGACTCTGCTTAAGTTCGTTAATTGATGATCGATGTACATGCAAAGTACACACAAATAGTAATAGCAATTAACGTTATAATTTTGAAACTAACCATGCTAGAATATTGACAGTAAGGTGGTATTAACTACTACGAGTACTATTTGTAATAATATTACTATTCTATCATAATATATGTGGACATGATGTATGGGAAATATTAAAGGACAAACCAAATAGTTACAATACAATTATAACAATTGTTTTTAATTAAGCGTTGAAGAGCTAATTGTGCTTAAGCGCAATAAGGGAATATTTAATTGCGCTTAAGCGCAATGAAGAATATTCAAATTGTGCTTATAAAGCCCAATAAGGAATCTCTTAATAGGAATAAGATATTATATATAGTACATAAACTCCTTATAATTCAGGCGGTGTAGTCCATCTCCAATGTACAGTGGGTGGAACGAATATAAGATTATTCTACTATTTGCAGAAGGGTGATCTAATGAGAAAGATATTAATTGCGCTTAAGTTCAATGGGGATGTAATAAGGAATGTCTTATTGCAATAAGAATATTCATTATTACACAGGAATATCTTAGTGTGGGTAAGCGCAATAAGGTATATCAAATAGTGCTTAAGCACAATCACTTAAGGAATATTCTTATTGCATTTTAAGCTCCATGAGAAATATTCTCATTGGGTTCAAGCACAATTAGAGATCACTTAAGTTATAGCGGGTAGTCGAAGTTGTCTATTAAATATCAATTTGGTTTCCCATAGAGATCAATGATGTTTATGCACAAGGGAGCCAGCGCAATCTTATCTGTTGGGATTTCAATTGTTGGCTTATTAAATATGGACATATGTTTAAGATACAGTCGCGCTTGAAGCGCGCTCCCACAGGTCGGGTTTTGGAAACCAGTGAATTAAAATATCATTGAAATAATCGGTTTCCCCAAATAAACATCCATAATATTCAAATTTACATGTTTTGGAACAAAATTAGGTAGTCCATATTGGACGCCATCATGGAATTAAATTTTTTGGTTTAATTTTCACACATATGTATTAGTTATGTGGATGAAGTTGTCATTGAACCTCACATCCTTATATTGGTTATGTGGACGGAGTTATCATTAAACCTCACATCTTATACTGGATATGTAGATGGAGTTATCATTGAACCTCACACCCTTATATTGGTTATGTAGATGGAGTTATCATTAAACCTCACATCTGTATGGTTATGTGGATGGAGTTATCATTAATCCTCACATCCTTATATTGGTTAGGTTATGTAGATGGAGTTATCATTAAATCTCACAACAGTGTGTTGGGGATTTTGGACCTTGACTTGGGACCTTTGGTTTTTAACCCAACAAATGCGACTACACCGTATACACAAATTTCTTATGTAGCCACAGTTTTTCTTTGAGAAGATGAGTTTGAAGCCTGCTTACATTTCGAAATGTTGTCAGTTTTGTATCGTCTGCAGCGGAACTTGGCATGTTGAAGCAAAAGTTACAATATATAAAAATGTGTACATAACGAGACTATATGAAAAATAAATTGAGGGAGGGTTGGGCGATACAGGGAACTAAGGGTTGAACAGATATAAATTTGTAGAGCGATAACGACCAATGTTGACATATTATGCATCTCATCTCTACTGTTGCAACAAGGCTATAAAATAGGGTAGTGTCAGAATCTTAGTTATCTCTATATAGTGCCAGCATAGTCATTTGTGGACTTCTATAGTGGTACAATGCAAATTAGAATCAAACGATAAATATATGTATGTAACACAACTATACCGATGAAAAGAAAAATAATAATTTGGGCCGGGATTGGTTTGGTTATATGGACTCGGAGAAAAATGGGTCCATACCGATGAACTGACATAAATTAGTAGAGCGATAGCGATCAATGTTGCCATGTAATGCATCGCAACTGTACTGTAGCAGCAAATGAAATGGGGGGGGGATCTGAAATTATCTCTATCTCTATAGATGGCACCATAATTATATAGAAAGGAATAGCAATTGAAAACGTATACTGTATACTATAGTAATACCATAGACATAAGTATAAGTATCACGTGATAAAATATGTATGTAACGTGACTATAGCGATGAAAAAATAAATAAATTGGGCCGGGATTAGAGGTTGGGTTGGTTGTATCTGGATAATTGGATATGGGATTCATACAGATGAAACGATATAAATTAGTAGAGCGATAAAGAACAATGTTGACACTTAGTCAGGCTATGCAGGGGAAATAGGTGTTGATACGATAGACCGATATAAATTTGTCAGGTGATAATGACCAATGTTGACCTATAAAGTTAGGCAACTGTACTGTCGCACAATTATCATGTATAACCGGTCAAATATGGACTCTGGGCCCAATATGAAGCAGCTCATAAAACACTTGCAGGGACCTAAAATTTATTTAGTATTGGATTTGCCATTCAAATCGATTTATGCCGATAAAAATCTTATTTTTCAAAATTTTAAGCTGAGACTTGGTGTGTCTGAGTGGAATACTTATATATTCCTAAAATGACAGGGAACAGCACGTAATTATTTTATAGATGGAAGAAATGAATTGTTTTCGATGATAAATTTTAACATGGGATTTGACATTCAAATCGATTTATGTCGATAAAACTCTTATTTTTCAAACTTTTAAGCTGAGACTTGGTGTGTTTGCGTGGATTACTTATATATTCCTAAAATGACAGGGTCCAGATCGTAATTATGTTTTACATGGAAGAAATAATTTTTTTTTTCGATAATAAACTTCCAGCGTGAGCGTGGGCTGTGCGTTGATTTTGTATACAACTGAACAAACAGTCAAGTGTCGTTTTGGTCAAAATATCGCTTTCTCGACGGGGAGATATGATCCGAATAAATACCTAAAATGTATTTAGATAGAATAATTGAAAGAATTTGACCGATTAGGGTGCATTTTGAGAGAATAGAGTAGAGAAAACTTTTGCATCAAACACGCGAATTCTGCCAATTACAGTTGCAGACAAGCGCTGTCAGAATGAGAATGACAACAAATTAAACAATTTCAGGCCTTAAGCTCACCTTGTTGGAAGGTAAATCCAATAATTATATATCAAAACAATCTTCCCTACGCACATTCAAAGATATCCCACAAGTTTTTAATTATCTTAGGACGCAGAAACAGTCGAAAATTACTCGAAATGAATAAATTTAAATCACGAAGCGAGACATGTACGATTTGAGGCGTCTTGTATACAATGACGTCATTTGCTCCCCAACCTTAACCCTTTTCACTTTCAACGATATTTCAATTGGTTGAAATTAAAAATATCTCAAGTTCCAGCTCAACCTGAATCTAGTTATCCAATTGGCAGAAATACTTTAGCAGTTCATTTTAGTTTTATCAGTTATAACTATAATTTTATTGACGATATGAGCTCAACATCATAATATGAAACTGTTTATGGCGGTGTTATCCAAACATGTGCTTCGATAATGATTATAATTTTATTTTGCTATCAAACGTCAGTGCAGCTCAGCAGAAACGCATGGGCACTAGTTCAGTTCAGCAGAAGCGCATGAGTCCTACGATCATAGTACCACCCACTGGACGTCGGTCAGTGGGTGAAAAACTTGGTTCCGGCAAATGTTAGCTATACTTCATCATAGGTAGGATCAACATGATCCTACTATCAAAGATATTTAAACAAAATTCTGGTGAACAAAAAAGTGAAATTGCATGAAAAAGTTAATTTATTAAAAAATATTTACCCCGAAAGAGGATTCTAGGGGCCTTAATGGCCAATTATATTTGATCTTTCATTTTCTAATAGTATTTCCGCCTGAAAGATTGAATAAATATTCTCAAAGTTCAATTCCGACAGACGGAAACTATAAGTTCCGATTGAAGATCACAGTCGTTTTAAGATTGCTTCGTGTGGAAACCAGTAACGGCGTCATGACATCAAGGCATATATCATAACGTCACAAACTACATCGGCGCGCAAAATTCCAGACAGGACTGCGTCGATGGCGAGACAGCTGGGACTCGCATTGCACGGGCAGGCTAAACATCTACATTTACGTTATATGTGATTATTTACATACATTGTATATGGTATTTTCTTGTGTCCCGTTAGGGTTTATCATCAAATCCCAATATTCCCAAACATTGTAGTCAGTCCACTAGATCATGCCATGAATCTCTATCCTGCCAGAGTAGAGATTCATGGCATAATCTACCAGTCCCCGTGAGAAAACCGCAGCAGATTTTTTCCCATTCGTCTCCGTGTATCGATATGTTACAAACCTTTACGTGATATTGAGATTCCAGAGACTATCCCGACAGGCTACAGAGCGAGAGTGGTATAGGACCCTACCAACGTACAAAATCCCGGTTAAAAATGCAGCATGTTTCTTCACCTCGTTTCAGTGTAATGATATGTTGCAAGGTGTTACGAAATGTAACCGGTACGTGTTGCAAATAATATAAAGTCCTCATAAGAAAACCGCAGCATATTTTTAAAACTCACATCCATGCCGCGATATGTTACAAAGTGGTACGAAGCATTACGTAAATGATTTCTGAGATCCACAGATACCGCTCATAGACAGTTACAAATGATATAAAGTCCCTATGGGTGTGAGAAAACCGCAGTACCGTATATTTTATCAAGTCATCCAAGTGTAGCAATAAGTTATGTTACAAAGTTTTACGAAGTGTTATGTTATGTAATTTCTGAGATCCAAAGAGACCGCTCATTGATGGGTGTATGCAAATGATGTAATGTCCTTGTGAGAAAACCGAGGATATTTCTTCAACTAGTCTCAGTGTAGTTACGAAGGTGTGTGTGATTTACATGTATGATATTCCACAGATCGATGTACCGCCCGTTAGAATGCAAAGAAATGAATTGACAAGTTGCGGAACATTTTGTGATTTCTGAGATTCCTCAGAAACTGGTCATATTCATGTGGATACAAGTTTGTTTAAATAATCACTTTGAATTTGACCAAATACATTAGTTTTTTATGAATATATCATCTTGAAATTTCTTAAATACCATGATAGTTTATTCTTCTGAAAACTTGTTTGTGTACACTAACTGTGGAGCAAAAAATCGAAATAGAAAAATATTTGGCTCAATGCCGACAGATAGGAGAATTCCTATAAGAAAATTTTGACTAAACTTATTGATTATGGCCTCTTCATGAGTCCTAGTTGACATATGGAGACTAAATGTATTCCAAAATTCTGCTAATAATGTTTAATTTTCCTCCAGCGATGGCAAAGTTTATTAATTTTGGTTTCGTCCTTGACATATAAATATATATATATATATATATATATATATATATATATATATATATATATATATATATATACACTTCGGGAAAAAAACCACTCGATCTATCAATCGATCGATATTATTTTGATGGAAACAGGGCGAGACTGTTTTCGGCTCAAGTCGTCACAGATCATATTCGGACAGTGACTCTGTTTCGGTCCGTTATTTGAGAACATATAGTTCCTTGCTTCAACGGTCTTTCAAGGGCGAAAATGTTTTTCAAATAAATATTTAACCATTAATGTTAGAACTATAAGGAACAATCTCGGTTTCTTAAATTAATTACACAGTCTAAGGGCATATGCCGAATAACAAACTCTTATAAATCTCTTTATAGGTTTGTGATTCGGCATATGCCTTTAGACTGTGTAATTACATTAGGAAACCGAGATTATTCCTTAAATAAATGGGAATGAACAAATGCATTTATTCTTAATAAAATACAATAATACTTCGAAGGAATAAAAACAAAGTAATTCGAAAACAAAAACAAAAGAGCAAACAAATGTAATAACGAAACAAGTGCTATATCAAAATGTACGAACAAGAACAGTAATACGAAAACACATAGAATCAACAAGAAATTAAAAAATAACAACAGAAAAGAACAAATGTAACAAACTCAAGTACATGCACAAGGTCGATGCAAAATGGAGCTCATGTGTGGCTAATATATATAGACTGTAATGTATATTATATGTCACTTACTGCCCACATATGAATTATCATTGGTGTTAATGTTGACGAGCTTTAGCAATAGTAAACCTATACGACGTGTTTATGGCTGTAGACAAATTGGCAGATTGATTGTGTATTTGTACAATATTTACAAACAGAATGCTGACAGTGAAATATTCAGAAATAAACATGATTATATTGTACAGCACAATACAATTACGAGCGGTTCAACATGTACTCCAACTGTTTGTTGCTGTTTCATTATATGTACAATGCTTACTGAATGTGGAACATTTAACCTTTGTTTGGCAATTATGTCACCCGTTGATGTAGCATGCCTGTAGGTTAGCGAAACTGCGCTGCTAATACACTGTGTTAATCAACCTATCAGTTTATGTTTTCATACAGTCCAATAGCTCCAAGCAACTCCGAGACTGTGAATGGTGATCAGACTGAACAAGATCACGATTACCTCGAACTGTTAGATAGTGGTGACGTGGGTTCTGGAATGGTGTATACAGCCAGCAGATCTATCGGTGAGAATTTACTGTTGTACTACTAATTTACTGCTGATCTACTGGTGATTATTTACTGTCGTACTACACATCATACTTTGGGAATGTATTGCTGTACTAAAAAGCCAGTGATAATTTAGTATCGGTATACCGATATACCGGCTAAAATTTGCCGAGAATACCAATCCACTAGTGCTAATTTATTATATACCGATATACCCGTAATAATTTGCTGGGAATACCAATCTACCAACGATAATGTATTATCGGTATTCCGATATATCGGTTATAATTTGCTGGGAATACCAATTTACTAGTGATAATTTATTATCGGTATACCGATCTACGGTTTTATTTCGCTGTGAGTACCAATCTACAGGTGAGAGTTTATTGTCATAAAACAAATCTTCTTGTGAGAATCTATTGTAGTACTACCAACCTACTAGGTAAGTCTGGTATTGTACTACATATTTACGGCTATAATATAATGTTTTACTACAAATTTATCGGTAATTATCTTTCTAGAGAACGACCGTTGAAAAGCTGTTTCTTTCTATAAATGTACCGTTGACAATGTTCTGTGTGTATTACACATCTACTGCTGAGAATTTGCTGTTTATTCTACACATATACTGCTGATAATTTACAGTCTAATTACAAATCTCACTGCTAACGTTTTTCCTGCATTGCCGTGTTCAATAATCCTAATGTTTGTTGTTACTTTTGCAAAACGAACTTTTGGATGAACATATTTATTTTACCTCGTCTAGCTGAATGCAGTGTAGGGGCAGGAGGTATAGTATATATGGGTGATGGCATAATCTGCCACCCCAGTAAAAAACAGGCACTAAAGTGATGCCAAACACTGCGGTTGTGTGATTAATGGAAATGGAGAACACAAATATTGCACAAAGCACTGCTCAAAGTAGATATTTTTTACGAATATTACTCCAAATTTACAACACCATAGTTTTATATATTTATTAAAAGCAATGGGTATCAATGAGGAGAATATTTTCCTTAGTTTATCGCCGTTTGTTGCTTGTAAATGTAAATATGTACAATTGAGCGTAGTCCTGACGGTGTTTTATATGAAGTTCTGTAGTCGACTTTTACGATATTTTGAGCGATGTTTGTGGATTGCTACATCCCCACGGTTGGCATTGCGCCTGAGTACTAGTAATTCATCAGTTTCACGCACCCGAACAAGTCCATAATATGTCTTCAATGAAACAAAAATCAAACAGTAACCAAACACTAATAACTTGGTAAAACGCATATATTATTTGATTAGAGCATTTAACACTATTATTATTTACTTGGACTTATATTAAATGTTAAGAAAAACGTTATTTTGCAGCAAGTCATCGGAGCCTTCCTGTCATGTGAGTAACAATACAATGTATCGCGATTCGTAGTTTAAGCTGTTACAGAGTTAGTTCCAAATACTAATATCGAATGTTTACATAACCCATCTGGTCTACAATAAACCAGGTGCTCATACTTGCCTGTTATTTGTTCACAAAATCACGAATGTTTTTGGTGAGGTAGCAAAATATCACAGATGAATTCGTGCTTAGCCCAAGTGATCAAGTAAATAATCTTGCGTTATTAGGGATTTGGTACACCAAATAAAATTCACCCGAAGTCACATATTGTTAACCAATAATTTTGCTATTGGAAAGTGGAACCCTCACTTTGATCGTTTTTCAAAGGTTTATTTTGAAATATATCCTGCTTTGGTGGCTTTCGTTCACATTACCATCTCGCACGAAGTGTAGTTAATCAAATTGTGCATCAGATACGAACGTTTATTATAAATACAGCACTACTAAATTATTCGGAGATTTGCACATGGCCAACTGTGTATTTCGTCAGCTGTCAGTCAATGCTAATTTCGGATGGCAAGATAGCTATCTCGTAACTATTGTTGAACAATGGAAATTCAATTAGGGTAAAACATATACTCCAATGATTTGTTCACGTGTCACTATGTTAACAATGCTTACGGAATGTGAAATATTTAACTTTTGTTTTGAAAATGATGGCACCCGTTAAGGTAACATGCAACTCTTAACACGAGTTGTAGTTTAGCGAAACTGTGCTGGTAATCAACCCATTGGTTTACTTTCCATACAGTCCAATAGATCCAAGCACTTACGAGACATTGCATACTGAGCAGACTGCCACAGACAAAACATACTGTGGACTGGATGGCGTCGTGGTGGAGATTGATAACGTCAGGGCTGCATACATGTATACTGACTGCAAATCTCTGGGTGAGAATTTTCTGTCGTACTACACATTTACTGCTGACAATTTTCTCTCATACAACAAATCTACCGGTATTGATTTATTGTTGTATTAGAAATCTACCGACAATAATTTACTTTCGTAATACAAATCAATCCATGGTAATTTAATGTCGGACTACTAGTGTTTATTTATGGTCGATATACAAATTTACCTGTAAGACTTTGATGTTGTATTTCACTTCTACCGGTAAGAATCTGCAGTCGCACTGCAGTGCGACCATTGACATTTTACCGTCGTGCTACAAATCTACTGTCGGACTACCAACCTACAAAATGTATGGTCGTAATACAAATCTACTGGTAGGATGTTGATGTTGTACCACATTTCTACCGGTAAGAATTTAATTTTGTACTACTAATCTACCAGTAAGAATCTACAGTCTTACTATATGGGTACCGTTGAAAATTCACTGTTCTACAAATGTCATTGCCCACGTTATTTTGCATGACAGTGTTCAATAAAGCTGAACGCCGTCGTTATTATTGCAAAACGAATTTTTGGCCGAACATAATTTTTACGATAATGAATAACTAATTATATAATAATAATAAAACCAATAATAAAAAATAGTTAAACATTAAACACTTGATAGGAAGGCAGTTAGGTATATGTATTAATACAGATATCATTATTGTTATTCACATTGACTTATTTTAGAAGTTGTGTTTTGTAGGAAATCTTCAGAGCCTTCCTGTCACGTGAGTACCAATGTCATATATCGTACCAAACAAGAATACCGAATGTATATATATAACCAACGTTTTCTACACTAGACTCGCTGTATATAATTGCCTATTATTTGTTCACGAATTCACGCAGATCTGTGGCAAGGTAGTAAAATATCACTGATGAATATTATATTAACATTTACATAGCCCGTGTGTCAAAGTAAATCCTAAACCGTGGTTGGTCAACTGTCAATTAGGAAATTAATTGTACCAATCAAAACACGCCCGATGTCACAGTAATGTTATAATGTATCTGGAATCGTCAGACAGGTCAATTTTCATAGGTTTATTTCAAAATATACCTTGTTTCGGTTCCTTTATTCACATTAGCATATCGCTCAAATCACAGTTGTGCAGACAGTGCACCATTTACAAACATTTATTCAAAATATATCATTATTAAAATTTCAGTAGGTATGTGCACAACCAACTTTGTAGTTCGTCATATTTCAGTCAATTTTGTCTACTATAGAACAATGGCAAGCCAATTGCGAACGTTCCAACATCATATTCCAATTGTTTGTATACGTTTCACTATGAATGATATCATGTACAGTGCTTAATGAATGTGGAACATTGTAACCTTGTTTTGGGAATGATGGCACCCATGGAAGTAACATGCCTGTAACCGTGAACATGAATTGTACCCATTGATAAACTGCTCTGTTAATCAAACTGTTGGCCTATGTTTTCATACAGTCCAATAGACCCAAGCACATACGAGACATTGCATATTGAGCAGACGAACGGCGATCAACAATACTGTGGGCTTGATGGCATCGTATTAGACAGCAGTAACGCCCAGGCTGCATACATAGCTGCTGACAGCAAACGTATCGGTGAGAATTATTGACTGTCACGATAATTTACTGTCCTATCCTACAAATGTACTACTGATATACTACAAATATAATGCTGTCGTATTCTACAAACCTACTTCTGATAATTTACTGTTCATATATTACAAATGTACTGCTGATAATTTACTATGCTATTCTAAAATTTACTGCTGAGAATTTACTGTCCTATACTAAAATGTACTGCTGAGTATTTACTGTCCTATACTAAAATGTACTGCTGAGAATTTACTGTCCTATACTATAACTCTGCTGTTGAGAATTGGCTGTCGTATTAACCATCTCCAATTCCCGCTGCCCACGTTTTTTGTCGTGTTCAATATTGCGAATCATCGTCATTATATATAGGATGAAGAACTAAATGTATTGTATTAGCTGACAGTTAGCTTGCGATACCTATCTGTAAACTTGTTAGGTCCATTGGCAATCAGACAGTAATAAAACATTAATGAAACAATAATCACACATGCATCACACATTAATCAAACACTAATCAAACAATAATACAACATTGGTCATTGCATATATCACTGTTTTTATTCACATCGACTAATTTTTTAAATTGTAATTTGTAGCAAATCTTCGGAGGCTTCCTGTCAGGTGAGTACCAATATCATAGATCTATTCAAACAAGAATATCAAATGCTCATATAACCCATGTAATGTGACCATACGCCAGCGTAATTAATGTGTCACGTGAATACGTATATTTATATATATCTAAACAAGAATACCAAATGCTCATATAACACACCAAAAATGTGACCAGATTTGGTTCTTAATTAACGAACCAAATCTGAACCACATGTTGTCAGTTTGGTGATACACCCACTTAAATGCTTATTTCAGTCATCTTTATCTAAAAGAAATTTAGACCACGTCTACGTATGAGAAGCCAATAAGAGCACAATAATCATGGATAACGTGTTAATATCAGGGGGGGGGGGGGGTCGGAAAAAATTTCAGGCACGTATGGCATTTTTTCCCTTTCGATCATTTTTTGTACCCACCCACCCCCACCGCCAAATTATTTTCCGTTTTCGGCTTTTTTTTCCGACCATTTTTTGACACCCACCCCCTTTTAACACTAAAACAGATATTTGCGGGGGGAAATTCACTGTAAACAGCTGTATATGAAATTTTGTGCATACTATTTATCATGGATGTTAACATGGACATGTAAATAGGAATGAGTCATTTTGAGGTCATTCGGCCAAAAAAACATGGCTGCCAGCGGCCATCTTGGATTTCAAAATTTGCAACAAAATACAACACGATAACTGCCTGCAGTCAGTTTACAGTTATAATTACATTATTTCTCTCATTCAAAGTGGTTTTGAAGTCCAACTCATTGCCAAACACTAAAAAACAAGCAGGACATTTTTTTTTTAGTTGCGGAAAAAATTGCTTGTTGGTGGCTTTGATCACCCACCCACCCCGGCATACGTGCCGGAAATTTTTTTTCACCCCCCCCTGTTAATATAGACAATTTTTCCGTGGT
The DNA here is from genome assembly GCA_032622095.1 of Siphonodentalium dalli. Classification (NCBI taxonomy): domain Eukaryota; kingdom Metazoa; phylum Mollusca; class Scaphopoda; order Gadilida; family Siphonodentaliidae; genus Siphonodentalium; species Siphonodentalium dalli. The sequence continues at coordinate 15,239,258 of CP136068.1, forward strand.
TCGCGTGTGCTTTCGGGTTTCTTTTGTGTTAAATTTTCTCAGGATATATATACATGTAGCTTGTAACTGAATGCTTTCTATTAACTGAAAATTTGCGTTTCCTTATAACTCTGGAAGATCAGGTTTTCTCGAGACACATGAGATCAGCTTTCGTAAACTTGAAAAGTAAATGGTATTATGTAATGGCAACATGCATGCAAGCATTACACAAACTTTATATTTAAATGGATCGTGCAACAATATAGCTGGAAATAATGGACACGGCTATATTGTATCAGTTGGTTGGCAATATAGTCCAACAAATTAGACTAATGTTTAATTCATTGAACTTAATATTATATTTGTGTCGCTTTATGAAATGACGTTCGTGAAAGTGAAGCACAGCAGGGGACGACAACATTATACAGGCTATGACTAACGTATGATCTACGATTTCTCATACACATTAATGAATCTGTCACAGCTGAAATCAAACAGTCCCTGCCGGTGTGACTAATTACCGCCCGGGACCGCCCGGGGACCGCCCGGGACCGCCCGGGCGGCCCCACGGGACCGTGGACACAATATATCGACGGTATAACATAGCGACATGCCACATGAGGGCAACATAGAAAAAATTACTCGCTCGCTCGTCTCCGGCCGGTCATATTAACCCCACAAATGCCGATATTGGCTAAAAGAGCCTGGGTGATTACTTGTGTCTTCGTGTGTTTTCAGACAGATTATTTTGGTGATTCTCGGTAGTGCAATTCACCTGAGTGTGAATTCCATGTATTGACTCGTTGACGCGTCCACGGCCAATGTTATTAACCCCTCAAATTCTAGTAAAATAGTGTATAAACAAAAGAACCTTGGAACCGCCCGGGTGGACCCATGGGCCCGTGGACACTATATATCGACGTTATAACATAGCGACATACCCCACGAGGTCAACCTAGAAAATGTTACTCGCTCGCTCGACCCCGGCCGGTGTTATTAACCCCTCAAAATCCGACAAAATGGTATATAAACAAAAAGAACATTGGGACCGCCCGGGTGGCCCCACGTGCCCGTGGACACTATATATCGACGTTATAACGTAGCGACATACCACATGAGGTCAACCTAGAAAATTTTACTCGCTCGCTCGACCCCGGCCGGTGTTATTAACCCCTCAAAAACGTCAAAATGGTATATAAACAAAAAGAACATTGGGACCGCCCGGGACCGCCCGGGACCGCCCGGTGGCCCCATGTGGCCGTGGACACAATATCTCGACGTTATACCATAGCGACATACCCCACGAGGTCAACCTAAAAAATGTTACTCGCCCGCTCGACCCCGGCCGGTGTTATTAACCCCTCAAAATCCGATAAAATGGTATCTAAACAAAAAAAATTATGATCGCCCGGGCGGCCCCATTGGCCCGTGCACACTATGCATCGACGTTATAACGTGGCGACATACCCCACGATGTCAACCTAGAAAATCTTACTCGCTCACTCGACTCCGGTCGGTATTATTAACCCCTAAAAATCCAATATTGGCTAAGAGGGCACGGACAGCTCGGTGTCTTCTTTTGATTTCGGACAGCATATTTTGATGATGCATGGTAGTGCAATACCACCTGTTAGTGACTTCCAGATATTGACTCGCTGACGCGTCAACACAAAATCCCGCAAAATACCGTATCACCATAAATATTCGGCTCTACATGATCGTAAATATCGCAATTTTCTTGAATGTTTTCAATAAAAATTAATACTTTACACCTATAATTTTTATATTTGGACACGAGCGGGTGTAATTGTGTTGATTTCGACAGCAACTGCTTGTCTGAAGAGAGCCGCGGCAGTTGTTTGAATGTGTTGATATCAATTAGCAGTAAAACGGTATCGCAATTGTTATGTTGTATACATTAACCACTTCACAATAATCAGAAGACATATTGGCGGATTTAAACCGAAACTTTGTTTTCATAACACTTGGGGAAGACGAACAGGTAATCTGGTGACAACAGTGGAGATTTGCGATGAGGTTTCCGTGTTTTTATTGCAATCGAAAATGGTCGTAATCCCAAAATCTTCTTGGTGCTAGACAATAACGATCAAGATGACGAAGAGAGTACTTGTGATATTGGAAACCCGTGTACTTAATTTGCTTACCGACGAATCACACGATATTACGTTATGGGGTAGATTATATATAATCGTGTGTGAATTAAAAATAAAATATAATTTTAAATATCTTAAAATCATGCGACCACGTATTCGATTCACGATTCCATCCATGGTGCTGTATCCGTGATATTGTGTCCACGGGCACGTGGGGCCACCCGGTCGGTCCCGGGCGGTCCCAATGTTCTTTTTGTCTATATACCATTTTATCGGATTCTGAGGGGTTAATAACGCCGACCGGAGTCGATCGAGCGAGTACCATTTTGTAGGTTGACCTCGCGGGGTATGTCGCTACGTTATAACGTCGAAATATAGTGTCCACGGGCCCATGGGGCCTACCGGGCGGTCTCGGGTGGTCCCAATGTTCTTTTTGCTTATATACCATTTTATCAGATTTTGAGGGGTTAATAACACCGGCCGGAGTCGAGCGAACGAGTACCATTTTGTAGGTTGACCTCGTGGTGTATGCCGCTACGTTATAACGCCGAGATGTAGTGTCCACGGGCCCATGGGGCCTCCCGGGCGGTCCCGGGCGGTCCCGGGCGGTCGCAATGTTCTTTTTGTTTATATACCATTTTATCGGATTTTGAGGGGTTAATAACACCGGCCGGAGTCGAACGAGCGAGTAACATTTTCTAGGTTGACCTCGTGTGGTATGTCGCTACGTTATAACGTCGATATATTGTGTCCACGGGCACGTGGGGCCACCCGGGCGGTCCCAATGTTCTTTTTGTTTATATACCATTTTGTCGGATTTTGAGGGGTTAATAACACCGGCCGGGGTCGAGCGAGCGAGTAACATTTTCTAGGTTGACCTCGTGGGGTATGACGCTATGTTATAACGTCGATATATTGTGTCCACGGGCACATGGGGCCACCCTGGCGGTCCGAATGTTCTTTTTCTTTATATACCATTTTGTCGGATTTTGAGGGGTTAATAGCACCGGCCGGGGTCGAGCGAGCGAGTAACATTTTCTAGGTTGACCTCGTGAGGTATGTCGCTATGTTATAACGTCGAGATATAGTGTCCACGGGCCCATGGGGCCGCCCGGACGGTCCCGGGCGGTTCCAAGGTTCTTTTGTTTATACACTATTTTACCAGAATTTGAGGGGTTAATAACATCGGCCGTGGTCGCGTCAACAGGTCAATACATGGAATTAACACTCAGGTGTATTGCACTAGCGAGAATCACCAAAATAATATGTCTGAAAACACACGAAGACACCAGTAATCACCAATGCTCTTTTAGCCAATATCGGCATTTGTGGGGGTTAATATGACCGACCGGAGACGAGCGAGCGAGTACATTTTTCTATGTTGCCCTCAGGTGAGATATTGTGTCCACGGGCACGTGGGGCCACCCGGGCGGTCCCGGGCGGTCCCAATGTTCTTTTTGTTTATATACCATTTTGTCGGATTTTGAGGGGTTAATAACACCGACCGGGGTCGAGCGAGCGAGTAAGATTTTCTAGGTTGACCTCGTGGGATATTGCGCTATGTTATAACGTCGAGATGTTGTGTCCACGGGCACGTGGGGCCACCCGGGCGGTCCCGGGCGGTCCCGGGCGGTCCCAATGTTATTTTTGTTTATATACCATTTTGTCGTTTTTGAGGGGTTAATAACACCGGCCGGGGTCGATCGAGCGAGTAACATTTTCTAGGTTGACCTCGTGGGGTATGTCGCTATCTTATAACGTCGAGATGTTGTGTCCACGGGCACGTGGGGCCACCCGGGCGGTCCCGGGCGGTCCCAGTGTTCTTTTTGTTTATATACCATTTTGTCGTTTTTGAGGGGTTAATAACACCTGCCGGGGTCGAGCGAGCGAGTAACATTTTCTAGGTTGACCTCGTGGGGTATGTCGCTATGTTATAACGTCGATATATAGTGTCCACGGGCCCATGGGGCCGCCCGGGCGGTCCCGGGCGGTTCCACTGTTCTTTTGTTTATACACTATTTTACCTCAGTCATGATCTTGTCATCAGCGTCAGGGTTGGGTCAATTACATTGCAATGTAATTAATTACAATTACAATTCCATTGAAATATGTCAATTACAATTACAATTCCATTGAAATATGTCCATTACAATTACAATTACATTGGAAATGTAATGTAATTAATTACAATTACATTGGTTCAATTACAATTACAATTACAATTACTTTTGGTTAATGAAAATCGGGAAGAGCTTCAAGGAGGAAAGTCATTTGTGTTTGATGAACTTTATTGATATACATAAAATATAAAAGCAAATTAAAGGCACGTGAGGCCTTAGTTGTCGAAAATATTCATATTTGTTCTATTCACCGTAAACAGAAAAACATTAACACGCATACAGTTTCGTTCATATATACCATGACCACCACGTAAACAGCATGTTATCATAAAGACCTATTATATTTTACCTAAGCAAGGGCCTGATTGTGTTACAAAAGAGAGCACAATGCTACTGGCTAATCACACACAAACGGCATAAACGCTCTTTATTAGTTCCATATCAGGAATTCACCAACAAAGAACGCTCTTTATGTTTACCATCATAATATAAACAAACACCAGAAAAGTAACTTTTTATGCTTTTGTTTACATAACAATGGTCAAACATTTGACAATAACATACTGTTTATGCGATATTTCTTATTTGTATACGGACGAAGTCTGTCTACATTTTGATGTTCTTTCTGTTTGTGGCGGTTTTTGACGGGTGGAAATATTTTCACAGGATACCCACCGCCAAGGCCAACCGTACCTTTAATGTAACACAGTGAAACAATGTAAACTAAACAAAACAATAAAACAACAACTACATGTCGAGCACAAATTGTTCATTTGATGTGGTCGTTACAACTGACCATCATCATTCTTTCGAATGTGTCATCTGTCATTCGACACCTGTCGGGTCTGGATATTTTTCCTGCAATACTGAAGAGCCGCTCAACAGGTGCTGATGAGGCAGGGACACAGATGTGCTTTGCAGCTAGCAGGCTTAACCCAGGAAAGTTTGTACAATTAAGTCGCCAGTATGAAGAGGGCGCTCATATTGATCCCTATGTTTAAATAATTAACATTAAGATACATCATTATGTATAATTTGCCTACATACTAATAGCAGGGATTAAAACAATCAAGCCAGCTAGGGTTGTAAATCACACACAATGACATAATCAGGGTTATGAAGTAAAACAGGCCACCGGTGTGCCTAATGCTGCCTTTGTTAGGGGATTAACGCATTGATAAAATACTGCAGTGGAGTCATATAATTAGGACATTAATTAAAGATATATTCCGGGAATGTTCAGAAACAACAATAATGTTTATGAATTTTTTTTTTTTTAAATCCAATACATGTACTTGTATTAATTATGTACATATTCTCATGATGATATACACATTATTGTAGGTGTATTAAACATATACATATAATAATAACAATAACATATATAAACTAGAGGTCAGATTCCATGGAATCAGATATACTTCCATGGTATTCCATCCCATCCCATGTGAGTGTTATGCGTATATGTGTATTCCTCTTAATTCGAATTCATATTGGTGCTTAATGATCCGATGGTGGACTTGCATTGACATTTCTAAATACTAAATATACTCCAAAGGTTTATGTCATGATGATTAATGACTGTCTAATGCATCATGGTCCTGACCAACTGAGTCACCATTCACCCAGCCAATTAGTTCATTTGTATTCAGTAGGGATACATTTTATGGCTAATTATAACCGCTCCCCTGGATGCCCAAATCCTGTTCAACGGTCACGAAATTTTGTGTGTCTGATTTTTGAGTAATTGGCATACATGTATATATATCAAAAGGGTGCAAATCATATTAATTTGAGTAATATATTTCACCCGTTAACAATGTTACGCGCTACCAGGATTAAACGGTCCACTCTAAAACTTATACAATCGTTCGAAAGTTGCACCTGGATACTTCTGACCACGTCAACAAATTTTTGTCTCAAAGTTTTATTTTTAAAGTAATTTTCCACATTTGTTTGCTGTGGAATTTGCCAAGTCTGAACCCACCCGACGCAAACTCTCCGCTGAGCATACATCTTGGAGGCGTACCTACAGTATACCGACGTACATGCTCCTGCATTAAACTAGATCTTTATTAGCACGTTTGGATTTGGGGCTACAATTAGGTTAGTGATAGACTACTTAAGTATAAATATTTATATTATACTAGCAGGGTGACCAGACTTCGTCCGTGCTGTTTTCCCTATTGACAATTTTGAAGGTCAAGGTCAGGTCGGGGACTCAATTTGACCCGTGTAAAACAGTCCCACGACAAAATTACCCCTAGGTATCAATTTCATCAAAATCCCGTCGAAAGGCGCGATTTGACATTGAATTGACCATTTTAAAGGTCAAGGTCAGGTCGGGGACACAGTTTTACCGGTCCAAAACACTCCCCGGACAAACGTACCCATAGGTATCAAATTTCGTGGAAATCCATCCGTTTTACACGATTTGACATTGAATTGACCATTTTTAAAGTCATGACCAGGTCGGGTTTTAAAAACACTCCCCGGACAAAAGTAACCCTAGATATCAAATTTCGTCGAAATCCGTCCGGCTGTTTTCCCGGCCATACCTAACAGACAAACAGACAGAAGTCCCAAAATATGTAGTAGATAGCGTTGTCACGAGTAAACCGATCCATCTGAAAATTCGAAAATGGCACTTTAGATTTTCGATGGAATTTACCAAAAGTCTCAACCCACCCCATCTTGCATTCTCCGTTGGGTATGTTACTTTTAAAGTATAGCGGTCAAGATTTGGGGGGGGGTGGCTTGAATAGAATATCCAAATGTACCTGCTACGGCATTACCTTGCTCTTTAATTAGCCCGTTTTGGATTTGGTGGGAAGAATAGGTGCATTTTCCCGTTCCCCGTATAGCGGAAAGGGGTATATATAGTCACGCATTTCAATCAGTTTATAATCATATTTAAAGTTTAAATATATACAGTTATATGCCTATATATTTAATACTAATATATTTTCTTATAAATTAACAGCGCAGTGCGTAGCCGAGTGGTGAGAGCGTCAAACCTTCAGTTTGTGTTTTATTGCGACGTGAGTTCGAATCCCGTCAAATTATCTACTATTTTTTTTTTTTTTAACATGCTTTGGTGTATTTTAATCATCAAATACGAATAATACCAAACTAAAGATAATGTAAAGATGCTTTTTATATTCGATAAATAACTAGAATATAAACGTCGATGTGTTATTGAATCGGATATAAAACAATAAACACGTGGGTCGGTTTTCGCATATATAACATGAAGCGCGCTTAATGAACGTTCGGTCCGAAGAATATAATGAGTGATTAACAACAACACACAAAGAGTTTGAACGTAATCGAACAGAAAAGAGCGTTCTCTATAAGTAGATTCCTTTATGGTAGGAATAATGAGCGGTTGTTTCACGTTTGCTTTTTGACAAGACTTAAATGACGGTGAACGAAACTATCAGTGGTGTTTTATTTTGCGAAAGTATAAAAGGAGTCATTTCCAATTCAGCAGACATATACTGACGGAAAGAATTGAATGTCTATCAGCAGTATACTACGGTTTATAACAATATTCAAATTGTTCTTACGAAAATGATGATGTTTGCATGTTTCTATGTGTTTATCGTTGTTATCGCAAATGGAATAATTGGCTATACGTCGTCATTACGTTAGTTGAAATATACACCGTATAACGAAGGCTTGTTTGATCACATTAATGTAATGTTTGTATTTTGTTTGGTTGTATATGATATGCAATGCGTTGAAGATGCGAAAGAACATACAAAAGTGAAATGCACGCACGCAGATAGCTCATGACACACTCTACACGATAAAATGATAATTTACCACACACCATGGGCTACACAATTTACGAATAGGTGGGTTTATATTAAAATCCAAGTTATTTGCTTTATAACGGCTCCGATATAAACTCATACCAATATACCACTCTGGAAATGATTGTTGGAATTCGACGGGCGTTCTATCAGTTCTCTGGTAGAGGATTGAGACTGGCCCGCGGCAAGAAGGGTGTATTCGAATCGGAGGTAGGTTCCATCCCACGGGGGTGGGGTAGCCAGAGGAAGGAGAGAGGGGAGTGACAAATTTTTGGCGTATATATATAGATAATATATATTATATATATAAGCGGAATTATTTTGAAGAGCACTTTTCACTTGACTGAGAAAAAAATAATGTTCTAAGTCCAAAAGTTTTGGATGAAATATTGGAGCCTTTTTCAAAAAGTGAAAACAAAATGAACGACTTTTCTGGAACAGGGCGATTTCGATCCGCTTTGGACTCTGGATTCCCCAAAAGTTATCTCCGTTTCGCGTATCGCATAATATGACTTTTTATGAATAAGTAACGGATAGTTTGGGGAATGAGATGTGAGCTTGTACAACATTCGTTCAAAGTTCGCGAATTACATTTGGATAGACATATTTATGTTATATTCCAAGTTTCATCTGATTCGGAGAAGAATTAAAAATTGGTACCACAGACCACCCCTCCCCTGACCCACAATACTGGACCGACACTTGCAAACTTTGAGGGCCCGTAACGCTTGCATTTCTTCTCGGATTACAAAAATCCTTTCCAGTATGGGTTTGTTTTCGTTCAGGGAATCTACATACTTAAATAGATGAATGTCAATATAAAAAAAAAATGGCGAAAATTGTGCCCCCACCCCAGTGTAAAAATATATGTCCAACCCTGTGAAATTTTCTTCTTCGGACTAAGCTGACAACGTTCAACACGACTACAAAAACCAAATACAGTTATCTGGAATGATACGGGAGGACAACAGAGTACAATAAAATAGAGGTTTGCCAACTATGAGCGGTAACTCTTCAGGGAAAGCGCGGACACAAGTTTTTATGCCCGCGGGCAGTAGTGCATATCGAGATGTGCATACGGTCTAATTTTCGATGCTCTGCTTCTTATAATTTCCGAGATAATAAAATGACATTTTTTTCAAATAAAGGGAGATAACTCCTCGGTGAAAGCGCGGACAAAATCGTTATGGGCCATAGGCATAGAACTCATGTACCCCAACCTATTTACCAAGTTTTAGTGTCCTACTTCTTGTACTTTTCGAGTAATAGTGGTTACAAAAGTGTCAAGTATAATAATAATAACAATGAAAAATAATCGCAAAAGGGCCATAACTCCGCCAAGAAACATTGGGCGGAAATCCGGATACCATTATATCGAGTAAACCTTCGATGCCTACATTCGCTAGAGATTTCGCGTTCCTACTGCAATCAGTTTCTGAGTATTTCGAAATAAACGGAAAACGACCTCAGTAGAAAAACAATATACTTCCTTGGTTACACCATGGAAGTATAATAATATAAAATAAAATTCAACATGACTTACCTTTAGATGTGTGATGAAATTTGAAGTTTCTTTTGCTGAACCCGAAATCAGTGTTGGACAATGTTTACATGTAGCTTTGAAGTTGTCAGAAATATCATTGGGCAAGGTAAAATGTTGCCTCATGAATGAAAAACTTTGAGAAGGCATCGCTAATGACTCTAATAGAGGCAAAGAGATAATGATTGCTTGATAATCAGTGATGCAGTTATATACAAACTTGTAACAACAAATGATGAGACCATCTCATTATGGGGGGGGGGGGGGGCTATCAAAACATTGTTCATATTAATTCTATTGTGACCCACAACTTGTGAGTTGTTTTAAATCAAACCACATTTAGACTATCAAAATATTGTGTGACTTCTATAGTGAGAGGGTTTCATGACTCCATCTTTGAAGTTTTAATTGAGAACATGTATCCATGAAACTACTATCATAGAAGGAAAATATGAGGATAATGACCCCATGTGTATAACACTAGTCAAGTAAGTTAGTAACCAAGTGTTTTACCTGATACTATTATCATAGTCATGTCACATTTCAGATACAAATGCTGATGTGTTAACTTGTTATATTGGTCTGTATTTTTGGAATGTAATTGAAAATGTAATTGAAATTACACCCTTTTTATCAATGTAATTAATTACATTCAATTACATGTAATTGAAAAAACCTTCAATTACAAATTACATCCAATTTCTTGGGAAAATGTAATTAATTACATTCAATTACAATTACAAATTACAATTACCCCAACCCTGATCAGCGTGCATACTCCAAATGCCGGTAGCCGGGTACTCATGGCAGAACATTCTCTAGAAGTTTACGATTCAATTGGTTATGTGACCGTTAACTATGGTAACCTCAAACGACTGCTACAGATACCCTTAAAGTAATTGAGCTCCTATAACGTGGTGTCACCCCAGTAAAACCACACTAACCACCAACACCGCGTTAAGGCACACATTGTTTACCTTAGTTGTTTTCAAAATATACTATTGTCATAAACCTATTCAGTTAACAGATAACAACCTCGATGTCTTGTTTCAGTTTCCGAGTCAGCTAATTTTGATTCGTGTATACTAACACAGACACACTACATCACAAACGTCTGTGGTCAGTTAGCAATATATCACTGATGAACATTTGCATTGCCCGTGTGTTAAAGTAAACCAAGTTCCGTGATTGGTCAGCTATCAATTATGAAATTGATTATAACAACCACAACACGGACATAGTCACATATTGTAATCAATAACTTTGCTACTGGAATGTTGAATCCTCATGTCAGTATGTTCTCCCGAAAAATCCACACATCATCTGCTTATAATAGAAATTGTTTTAGGTAGATAATCTGCTTAGAATCGCCTCATTTTGAGTGATAATGTGCTGATAACGAGAACGCTTTAGTCACATGATCGACTCATAATGTGGCGATTCTAAGCTTATTATGTGCGGACAATGACACAGATAATCCAACTCACGACTGCCAGTTGTATGTTCTTTCACGGTGGCCCGCGCCAAAAAACGAAATAACTGATGACTACTCAATTTAGTATCAAATAATCACATTATGTACCTATTTCAAGTCATATGTCGATTATGTGCGTATTTGCGAGAGGATATATTGCCACGTTGGTCAGTTTGCAAAGGTTTATTTCGAAATATACGCTCTTAGGTGGCCATCATTGATATTAACATATCGTAAGTTGCATAGTTATGTATGTTGAGCATCATATACGATCATTGAAATTAAATATAGAATAATTAAAACTTCAGGAGATATGCACACGACCAAATTGATAGTTCGTCATATTTGAGTCAATTTTAGCATCGGATGGTAATATGATTATGTCACAACTACTATAGATAATGGGAAGACAATTACGAACGTTCAATCATATACTCATATTGTGTGTTCCCACTTAAGTACAATGCTTACTGAGTGCTTACTGAATGTGGAACATTTAGCCCTTTTTAGGAAATGAAAGTCTTGTAACCGATAACATGAAATTTAGCTGAAGTCTTGTAACCGATAACATGAAATTTAGCCTTGTGAAAATGCTCTGTTAATTACCTTGTTTGCTTATATTTTTATTCAGTCCAATAGATACAAGCACATACGAGACATTGATTACTGAGCCCACTGACAAAGATCAACAATACTGCGGGCTTGATGGCGTCATGTTAGAGAGGGGTAACGTCCAGGCTGAATACATGTACAATGACTGCAAATCTTTGGGTGAGTATTTACTCTTGTATTACAATTATTTACAGCTGAGCATTTACTGGCGTATAATTGGCGTACTACACATGTACTGCTAATATTTACTGCATTATACTACAAATCTACTGGTGATCATTTAATGTCGTATTACAAATCTACTGGTAATAATTTAATGTCGTATTGTAAATCTACTGGTAACACAGATCTAATGGTGATAATTTAATGTCGTATTGTAAATCTACTGGTAACACAAATCTACTGGTAATAATTTAATGTCGGATTGTAAATCCACTGGTAACACAAATCTACTGGTGATAATTTAATGTCGTATTGTAAATCTACTGGTGATACAAATCTACTGGTGATAATTTAATTTCGTATTACAAATCAAACATTGAGGTCGGATTTGACATCTCAGGTTTGACGCTGGTCTATGTAAACCCCTAGGTTTAAACCGCCGTGAGTCATCTAAATCCGTAGTTCAAACCCGATACCGCAGGTCTAAGTGACGCATTCGTCATCTCTTTTTTCAACCTGGTCCGGTCAAACCAGTGGTTTAGCAGTTGTGTCTCTGTATCGTCGAGGTAATTAATCGTACTTCCCTAATGCGGACCGCCTCGTTTTATTGATTGCGACAATCAATAATTACGACATCGAGTATATTTTTTTGGAAATTTATAAGCGGGAAGCATTCGCACATATAAAGCGTGTTGGGATAAGTTTTCGAATTCTCTTTAGCGTTTTAAAAGCTCCAACCGGCAACTAAACCATCTAATTCGGCGGTCCAGCTAAACCAGCTTCACCGAGGTTAAACGTGAGGTGACAATTCTGTCTTTTCTTCATCGCGGTTTAGAATTGTCAAACAATCAGTCAAAGGGTGGAGCTGTAAATAATCTCGAGTATAAGTTGTCGATGCGGTGTTATCATGTTATCATGTCAGAGTTGATTTATTCGCTTTGCTCATATATGGACATGATCCTTCAACATGATTTTTACAACTGTCTTGTGGTTTTTTTGTTTGGCTTGTGGCAATCACAAATACTGATGTTTTCTACGAATTCATTTGAAGGGTTAAACGTTTTAATTTTGACACCAAAACGATGCTACATTAGGGAAGTACGATGCTATACACATAGTTTGCAATCCTAAACTTATATTGCTACGAGTCAAATGTGTATAACTTATTTTGATGTAGATCATGACACAAAGCTCTACTCTGGCTACGCCCATCAATTCCCATAATATTTATTTACTGAAAGCTGTCCCTTTGCATGGTTGCCCACTTCCAACAGTTCATATGTCACTTCTGGTGAGCATTCACAAGCAAATTGCATTTAAATTACTGACCTCTTGGCTCAGGACTGGCTCGATTATGGAGCCTTTATTAAGCATCATAGGGGCATACGGCCCCTTTGAGCGACATGAGCCTGCGACACCTTTGTGCACATTTTAATAATTTGAACATTTTATTTAAAAAAAAATGTAATTACATTTAAAACAAATATTAATTTAAATTTTAAATTTGGGTTTAAGTTAGGTTCAACTCCTTACAAATTTAACAACAAATTGTTTTAATTTTTTTAAATTAAATTTTTTCTTATCTTTAAATCGAATTTTCTAAAACCTACCCTCGTCGTTATACCTTCCGAGTCACCACACCTAATTTGGTTGAAATCGCTCAGGGGCATGGGAGAACAGTTGTGAACAGACAGACGGGCATACAGATAGACAGATCCTATACCCTTTAATATATACAGATATACATGTAAATACAAAAATAATTGTCTTTGCGGGAAAAGCATCTTGCAGAACAATTATCACAGACAAAGTGATGAACAGCGTGTGAAACTCGTGTTGAGAGATATGCCCTTTGTCGTATTAATTTAAACCCAGAATTAGATCTGATTAATGGTCCATGCGCGATACTTGTTTCTCAATGAAAAAATCCATTGAGCGTGCACCCGTTCGCGGTAATTAATGACCATTAATAACCATTACATCAGCCTGTCTTTTGGTCCGATTGGTAAGAGGGTAGTTTGACTGCATGCTCATATCACCGAATCGAGTTTCCAAGTAGCTGGCAACTGAACGACAAAAAACGCTCCCATTAGACCCGGTTTGGCTGGACCGCCAATGTAGATTTAAACCAGGTTTAAACTCGGAGGTTCAAACCGGAGATGACGAGTCAGGCCTGATAATTACTCTCGTACTACAAATATACCGATAATAGTTTAATGTAGTTCTAGAAATCTACCGGTAAGAATTTACTTTCGTAATACAAATCAAACCGTGATAATTTATTGTCGGAATATGAATCTACCCATGATATTTTATTGTCGGACTATCAATATATATGTAGTAGTGAAAATGTATTCACGTAATACAGATGGACAGGTAAGACTTTGATGCTGTACCACACTTCTACTGGTAAGGAAATTAATGTTTTACTACAAATCTACTAGTAAGCCAGTAAGTGTCTGTTGTGCTACTAATCTATTGGTGATAGTTTACCAGTAATAATCTACTGCAGATAATTTACTGGTTTATTACAGATTTACAAATTATCATTACCCACATATTCCTGTGTTTAATTATCCTAATCGTCGTCTCTATTTTATGTGAAACAAATTATTGGCCCGAGATCATATTTATGTCAAACAGCTAAATGCAGTAGTACGTGCTAACAGTGAGTTTTCGAAGCATCTCTAAACATTCCGTTGGTCCATTGACAATCGAACATTAATCAAACATTAAAAAAAACATTTATCAAACAATAATCAAGCAGTAATCAGACATTATTCAAACATTATACAAACATTAATCAAACGTTATTTTGTAGCAAATCGTCGGGGCCTTCCTGTCACGTGAGTAATACTGTCATATATCGTTATCCGTGTTGAAACTGTTACAGAGTTAGTACCAAACAATAATAGCGAATGCTAACATAAACGGTGTGTTCTATAATTAATTCATTGTGCATAATTACCAGTTACTTGTTCACGAAATCACGAACTTATTTGGGCAGGTTGTAAAATATCACTGATTAATATTTACGTAGCGGGTATGTTCAACTAAATCATGCACCATGTTGGTCGACTGTCAATTAGGAAAATAATGCTACCAAACAAAACACGAACGATTAATAGAATACCAGCATCGAATGAAAACATCACACATACATAACATGATCATGAAGAAAATGGTCAAACTGACCACACGGATCTAATAATGAATAAATTAATTTTACCAACCAAAACACGCCCGATGTCAAATATTGTTAACCAATAATGTTGATATTGGTATATGGAACCCTCCGACTGGTCAATTTCTAATGGATGATTTCGAAACACATCCCGCTTAGGACTTCATTCACAATAACAAATCGCACGAACACAGTTATGCAGACCGTACATCATATGTGAACATTATTACACTTTCAATTGATATACACACGACAAACTTTGCAGTTCGTAGGAGTTCAATTCATGTTAGTATCGGATGGCATGATTATTATCGTATACCTACTGTACTCCAGAACAATGGGAAGACAATTACGAACAATCGAACATCATACTCCACTTGTTTGTTAACGGCTCACCCTATCTACAACGGTTTCTGAATTTGGAACATTTATCCTTTGTTTTTGGAAATAATGGCACCTGTGGAGGTAACATGCGTGTAACCGTTAACATGAATTGTACCATTGACAAACTGGTTTGTTAGTCGACCTAGTTTCATATGTTGTCATACAGCCCAGTATGTCCAAGACTCCAAGACTCCAAGCACATCCGATACATTGAATACTGAGCAGACATGGGCCAATGCTGTGTGTTAAAGTAAACAATACTCCGTGATTGGTCAACTGTCAATTAGGAAATTGATTATAACAACCACCACGCGCAGAAAGTCACAAATTATAATCAATAACTTTGCTTTTAGAATGTGGAACCCTCACGTCGGCATGTTCTGCCAAAAATCCGCACACTATCTGCTTATAATAAAACTTGTTTTAGGTAGACAATCTACTTAAAATAGCTTCAATTTGAGTCGATACTGTGCTGAGAATTAGGACTCATAATGTGGCGATTCTAAGCATATTAAGCGGACAATGACACAGTAAGCCAACTCACGACTCTTCAGTTGTATGATCTTTAACATGCGTTCTTACTGTGGTCCGCGCCATAAAACGAAATAACTGATATGATTTCCATTATCTGCTTATTTCAAAATCAAATACTCACATTATATACCTATTTCACTTTATAGGTCAATCACGTGCGTATTTGCGAGAGGATATGTTGCTCACGTTGGTCAGTTTTCAAAGGTTTAATTCGATGCTTAGACCATTCACATTAACATATCGCAAGATGCATAGTTATGCACGTCGAGCATCATATACAAACATTGATTTTAAATATAGCATAATTCAAATTTCCGGAGATATGCACACGACCAACTTTGTAGTTCGTCATATTTAAGTCAATGTTAGCATCGGATGTCATATGATTATGTCATAACTACTACATTACAATTATGAACGTTCAAGAGTTATACTCCAATTGTGTGTTCGCGATTCACTATGTGTACAATGCTTACTGAATGTGGAACATTTGCCTCTTGTTTTGGGAATGAAGGAACCCGCTGAGGTAACATGCTTCTAACGGTTAACATGAGTCTTAGCCTTGTGAAACTGCTCTGTTAATCCCCATGTTGGCTTATATTTTCATTCAGTCCAGTAGATCCAAGCACATACGAGACATTGATTACTGAGCCCACTGATAGAGATCAACAATACTGCGGGCTCGATGGCGTCGTATTAGAGAGGGATAACGTCCAGGCTGCATACATGTACAATGACTGCATATCTCTGAGTGAGTATTTACTCTTGTATTACAATTGTTTACTGCTGTGCATTTACTGTCGTATACTACAAATCGCATGGTGATAATATAATGTCGTATTATAAATCGAACATTGAGAATTTTTTGTCGTATACTACAACTCTACTAATGATAATTTAATTTCGTATTACAAATCAAACATTGAGACCGGATCCGTCATCTCAGGTTTTAAACTGGTCTACGTAAACCTCTAGGTCTAAACCGCTGTTAGACAGCTAAATCCGTGATTCAAACCCGAGACAGCAGGTCAAAGTGACGCATTCGTCAACTCTTGTTTAAATCTGGTCCAGCCAGAGAAGTGGTTTAGCAGTAGTGTCACTGTATCGTCGAGATAGTTAATCGTACTTTACTAATGCGGACCGCCTCGTTTTTGTGATGGCGAAAACGAATAATTACGACATGGACCATATTTTGATTGGAAATTTATAAGCGAGAAGCATTCGCACCTATAAAGCGTGTTGGGATAAGTTTTAGAATTTGTTGTTGCATTTTAAAAGCTTAAACCGGCAACTAAACCATCTAATTCGGCGGTCCAGCTAAACCGGCTTTACCGAGGCTAAACGTGAGGTGACAAATCCGTCTTTTCTTCATCGCGGTTTAGAATTGTCAAACAATCTGTCAAAGGGTGGAGCTGTAAAGAATCTCGAGTCTAAGTTGTCGATGCGGTGTTACCATGTCAGAGTTGATTCATTCGCTTTGCTCAGATATGGATTTTTACAACTATCTTGTGTGGTTTTTTTTTTGGCTTGTGGCTTGTGACTAGTGTTTTCTACGATGCTATACACATTGTTTGCAATTCTAAAGTTACATTGCTATATGAGTAAAATGTTATAACTTATTTTGATGTTGATCATGCCACAAGGCTCTACTCTGGCTACGCCCATCATTTCCCATAATAGTTCTTTATTAAATGCTGTCCATCTGCATGGTTGCCCACTTCCAACAGTTCAGATGCCGCTTCTGGTTTTAAATTTCATTTTATTTTATTTTATTTATTTTATATAAATTTTATATAAAGATGGATAAATACCAACACCCCGTCCGATCTACATCTATGGACGGGACATTCTATGTAGCACTCTACACAGCCTATTAGTGTTTCGACCTATTTTGTCTCAGGACAGCTGAGTTGAGCGATGGCCTATAGGTAGGCTTCGCATTTTGTTCAGAGTATAACATGCCTATTATAATAAGCGTGAGTAATTGCGTCATTCACAAGCCAATTGCGTTTTCTTGACTGACCTCTTGGTCCAGGGTTGGCTCGATTTTGGAGCCTCTGTTAAGCGTCAGAGGGGCCTGTTGCCACTTTGTGCGATAGGAGCCTGCAACACCTTTACGCACATTTTATTTAATCGTTTGAACATTTTAATTAAAAAGTCAATGTAATTGAATTTAAAAAAAAAATTAATTTATATTTTAAATTTTGTTTCTTATTAGAATCAACTCAATTAGATTTTTGTTTGCATACAAAAAAGAACATGATACAGTGATACGAAAAATACATTTATATATCTATATATCAATACAACCGTACAATATTATTTACTTCAACTAACTTCTTGATTTATTTTACTTCATGTTATTAGAGGCAACGCATGAGAATAGTCCACTAAGTTAACTGTTAAAAGAGCATACCACGTTTACGAATTTTTTGTGAAAACAATGAGCACACCCCCACACCCACCCAACACCTTCTTCATATTTATAAATTATATTTCTGATTGGTATTATCATGTTAACACATGTGTCAATATAGTTTGTAAACGCATTGCTATATGATGTGTATCTTGAAGTTAATATGTAAATAAAGATATTGAAAAAAAAAAAAAAAAATCAACTCCTTACTAAATTTAACAACACAATTGTTTAATTTTTTTATTTTTAAATCGAAATCATTACAACCTAACGTCATTATACCATCCGAATCACCACACCTAATTTGGTTGAAATCGGTCCATGGGTATGGGAGAACAGTTGCGAACAGACAGACGTGCATACATATAGACAGCTCATATACCCTTTAATATATCAGATATACATGTAAATATATACATTGTGACTGTGTGGGTAAAGCATCTTGCAGAACATCACAAACAAAGCGATGAACAGCGCGTGAAACTCGTATAGTGAGAGATATGCCCTTTGTCAGATTGATTTAAACCCAGAATGAGACCGATTAATGGTCCATGGCCTACACCTTTGAGCGTGCACGCTTTCGCGATAATTTATGACGTGTCAATAACCATTATATCGGCCTGTCATTTGGTCCAATTGGTAAGAGGGTAGTTTGGCTGCATGCTGATATCACCGAATCGAGTTGTCAATTAGCTGGCAACTGAACGATAAAACCACCCCCTTAGAACCGGTTTGGCTGGATCGCCAATGTAGGTTTAGACCAAGTTTAAACTCTGAGGTTTAAACCGGAGATGGCGAGTCCGGCTTGAGAATGTACTACCGCACTACGAATCTACCGATAGGAATTTAATGTAGAACTAAAATCTACCGGTAAGAATTTACTTTCGTAATACAAATCAAACCGTGATAATTTATTGTCGGAATATGATAGTTTACTGGGTAATATATATGTACTAGTGAAAATGTATTGACGCAATACAGATGGACAGGTAAGACTTTGATGTTGTACCACACTTATACTGGTAAGAAATTAATGTTGTACTACAAATCTACCAGTAAGACTCTGTTGTGCTACAAATCTATTGGTGATTTTATTGTCGAACTATAAATCTACCAGTAATAATCTACTGCAGATAATTTACTGGTATATTACATATCTACAAATTTCATTACCCACATGTTCCTGCGTTCCGGTGTTCAATAATCCTAATCGTCGTCTCTATTTTTGCGAAACGAATTATTTCCCGAGATCATTTTATAACCAATAGCTCAATACAGTCGTATCTGATGACAGTGAGTTTGCGAAACATCTCTAAACAGGTCGTTGGTCCATTGACAATCGAACATTCATCAAACATAAGAAAAACATTTATCAAACAATAATCAAGCAGTAATCAGACATTATTCAAACATTATACAAACATTAATCAAACGTTATTTTGTAGGAAATCGTCGGGGCCTTCCTGTCACGTGAGTAATACTGTCATATATCGTTAGCCGTGTTGAAACTGTTACAGAGTTAGTACCAAACAATAATAGCGAATGCTAACATAAACGGTGTGTTCTATAATTAACTCACTGTGCATAATTACCAGTTGCTTGTTCACGAAATCACGAACTTATTTGGGCAGGTTGTAAAATATCACTGATTAATATTTACGTAGCGGGTATGTTCAACTAAATCATGCACCATGTTGGTCGACTGTCAATTAGGAAAATAATGCTACCAAACAAAACCCGCTCTATGTCAAATATTGTTAACCAATAATGTTGATATTGGTATATGGAACCATCTGACTGGTCAGTTTCCAAAGGTTCATTTCGAAACACACCCTGCTTCGGAAGACTTAGTTCACATTAACAGATCGGGTGAAACAGTTATGCCGATCGTGTATCATATATGACCATTATTCCAATTTCAATAGATATGCACACAGACAACTTTGCAGTTCGTCGGAGTTCATTTCATGTTAGTATCGGATGGTAAGATTATTATGTTATACCTACTGTACTACAGAAAAACGGGAAGACAGTTGCGAATTGTCGAACATTATACTCCACCTGTTCGTTCATGGTTCATTATATTTACAACGGTTACCGAATGTGGTACATATAGCCTTTGTTCTGGGAATGATGGCATATGTGGAGATAACATGCTTGTAACCGTTATCATGAGCTGTACCATTGAGAAACTGCTCTGTTAATCAACCTATTTCATATGTTGTCATACAGTCCAACAGATCCAAACACATACGAGACATTGAGTACCGATCAGACCGACAGAGATAAACAATACTGCGGGCTTGATGGCATCATACTGGATAGTGTTAACGTCCAGGCTGCGTACATGGATACTGACTGCAAATCTGAGGGTGAGTACTTACTGTCATACTACAAATTTACTGCTAAGAATTTAAAGTTGTACACTGCAAACCGATTTGTTATAAATTACTGTCGTACTACAAATCTGACATTGATGATTTACTGAAAATCTGCCCGTAAAAAATTATTGTCGGAAGACAAATCTACCCGTGATAATTTACTGTTTGAATACAAATCTACCCGTGATAATGTACTGTTTGAATACACATCTACCCGCTATAATTTGCTGTTTTAATACAAATCTGATTCCCTATGATGTTCACAGTACAAATTATCCATGTCTTGCACCACCTGTTATTTGATAAAGCTCGGGCTCCGCAATACAGATAACGGGCGCTGGATAATTATTCTATGATCGATTTTGTACTTTATGAAGACTAGAGGTCGGTGATGATTTACATGTTGTTATTGTTTGGCCACAAATGCACGATATCAGGGCGACATTTATACCAAGGTTGTATTGGCTTTGTCCAAGTGGGGAGTAATTTGTTTAGACTGATGACAGAACAAACTGCGCAGCGCATGTGCTTTTTTAAAACAAAAGCTAGGGTTCCATATTAAATTGATGATCAAGTGTGTATTAATTGACAAATATGTGTGAATAACACTCATTGTGGACACAGCGATTTATTTTGCCACAATACCGTATTATATAATACGAAAAATATTTATCAGGGCATGGCAAATATGACAAACAGCTGTTGGATGGGAACTCGCCAGCTCAATGGCTAAATGGTGTGGTTGGGTGTTATGACGTTTAGCACATTTTCTTTCAGATATACCGATGAATAAACCAACTATAACGTCGTTGTGTTTGCATCATTGAATACTCCTGAAACTCACATACCATGTATGACATTAATGCAAATAATTGTCCTTGGTTGCATACCATCTATAACATATTAGAAAATTGTAATCAATTGCATGCTTGGCATATGGAAGAAATTCCAGACATTGATTAATTTGTATCATATATAAAGTGTAGCCTAATTACACAGTTCAGGGATTCATGGGGAAACTGATATAAACAACTCCAGTCGCGGTCGAGTTTATAGGATATTTAAGCATGATTTATCCTTCGAGAGATATCTGGAAACTCTGAGCATGGCAACCCGAATAACCTTATGTAAATTTAGAACTGGTAATCACCACCTACCTATCGAAACCGGACGGTGTAAAACACCAGGCAACAAAAGTCGTTTATGTCCGATTTGCGATTCCGGAGAGATTGGAGATGAATTCCACTGCCTACTTGTCTGTGGCAAACTATTAAATCACAGACAGCGACTGCTATCAAAATTTATTTACAAAAGGCCCAACTCCATTACTATGAGTGAACTATTAAATCAGAAAAAATCCACGGATATACGTCGATTGTGTGATTTCATCAAACTTGTCAACCTGGAACTAACAAGGACAGCTACGCCTAAATAATCACATGTACATACACATGTGGTATAAATAAATTGACCATGACCATGTCGGAAATAATTGTCGAGTACCAACTGAAAGATACCGACAACGTGCATAATTATGTCATTACATGAAAGCCAGGTATACATGAACTCAGCTACGATTCAAATGTACACCATTGTAATGACCGACATAGTAAGTAAACTCAAATCAATACTGTTTCACTAGTTCACGACTTTACATATGCTTATCACTGATATCAGTATTTTTCCTACTATATACACAACCTCTTTTGTTATGTCAAATTGTTATATTATATTATATATTTCGTGATAGCATCATGTACACAGCATACGTATATTGCGACAGTGGTTTCTTCTCTTGATTCAACGGCCATGTGAGTCGGCCATGTGAGTCGTGGTGTTTTCTAAATACCAAATCTGGAATCAAAATTTTACAAATAAACATGTTCAGTATGAGTATAACCCACATTGCAGGGCTCGTATTGATCAAACTTACAGTATAACAAAGATCATAGCGGAGATATGTAAGATTAATGTCAAACATTATTTTGCTACCATGTTTTTCCATAAAACACACACGACGAAATTTAGACACTCTTAAGATTCCGTGCTTCTGTTCGACTGTTTCCACCGAACAGGCAATACTAAACACCGTAACGTGACACGAGCTTCGATTGCTCAGCTGATTCGGATCTGTGTACATAATAGCTATTGCATATAACAATGTTCTTCTGTTGTAAATATTTTATATATTATGTCGCAATACTCATGAACATGTAATATGAGTTTAACAGAATAAACTAATTGAATTGAATTGATGTTAACAATCAACACATTGACAGTGATGCATTCATGTTGTCTTACAGATAACGTGCATAGCAGTGACGTAACGGATGTGTGATTATTTGGAAATGGCTTGATGCATAATAGGACTAGGCTAGACTACGCACTGTTACAACGGCGCATGGAAGCGACATGGATTGTCTACATCGCCCCTAACAATGTCCAATTTTGATATTTGTTATTACATTGCTGTCACAGTATTAGTTTCAATTTCAAACCACAACTACATGTAGGCTGATGTTGATTATATAGTTTGACTGGAAACGTCATCACAGACCCGATGTTAGTTTGGTTATGCGCCTATTCTGAAACACCAAGTAGTTACCCGATTACCACACTTTAAATGGCGATAATAACAGAATAGTTCCATGCGACGAGATGCCCAGTGAACCAGACAACATATCCTCACGAAAATATGCACCTACAATGTGAAATATAAACAAAGAGAGTAGTTGGGCGCGAAGCGCGCGCCCGGGATGGTCGAAAATGTCGAGTGATCTTTTACTCACCCCGACAATGTGAAACAGGTACACAAATTGATTAATTAATTCTCAAATAATAGGCAGATAACGATCCTATCCGTTATTTCGCTGTATGGGGCGGGCCACATTGAAGACACCTGTCAAAGAGCATACACCTGAAAAGCTGGCTTATTTGTGTCATTGTCCGCACATTTTTTGCTTAGAATCGCCTCATTATGAGTCGATAATGTGACTACAACGATCTCATTTTCAATACATTATCGACTCTCAAAATGAGGCGATTCTAAGCAGATTATCTACATAAAATAAGTTATATTATAAGCAGATACTGTTTCCGGGAACAAGCGGAACCAGCGGAGCCGAGGGTATTGCCCAGATTTGCGTGGTCGGGTTGTCTCGTGTTTCGAATAAATAGTTATTGTTTTGCTTGCATATGCTTCATATTTCGTTCGAAATGTAATATTCCGATTATAATCCACCACTTAGTTACTAGATGGAAACACGTCATCATCGTTTTTAAATTAGTACAATATATATGGTTATCAGGTGACGACACTGGAATATCCCGTGATACCGGTGGTAAAGAACAATTGATATAAAATAAGTCCCGACGTCATATCCAATGCTACTGTCATTCAATCTGGCGTACTTGTTTGTGATTAATCCGAATACATGCAATAACGTTGAAACATATCACATAGATATAACTTAAGCGATCAAACTTTAAGTCGAGAGGAACATTATTGTATTATTCATTTTATTATAATCCGGACAACACATGTTTCGAATGGACGCCGCTCATTTCTAGAGTCACCTGAGTTGTTTTTCGGTGGCACATAAAGTGTATTATGTCGTTGAAATGTATGTAAAATGCATGTAGTTTACATGGTACAGTAATCGTTGACTTAATTAGTTGCGTGCAGAAGTCCATACGATCAGATATTCGTCAGCAGGTTATACAAATAACTAGTTACAAGCGACTGACTGGTATAGCAGAACCATTTAGGCCATCGATGTCTTGCTTTACGGACACATATATCAATACAGTATGTCTTGCCAACTGACATTATCTTAAAGAACGAGCTCCACAATCGTCATTGGATACACATTATTGGGTTGTCAGAAAACACAAAGTGCATGGCACATATGTCTGACGTAAGGGTGCTGCATATACTGGCAAGTTTGCACGGCATATTTTGCTGAAAATGTCTCACAGAAAACCCTGTGGTGGCAGGGTATGAACGGCAGATTGCATATATCACGTATTTTTACGGTAACGTTTAAGCAGTTACATGTATCAATGCTACCAAAACTTTTTCTTAGAATATATGTATGACTTATTCTTGCGATGTCATTGTATGCAATAATTTGACCACACGCTAACGTAATTAACACACGCATAAGCTATAGGATATATCTGTTCCTTTTCAAAATCTTATAAAAATAACTTCTTAGATTCGTATTCCCACCAAATAAGATTCACTTAGGCCTCATGTCGTGGTATGATTAATTACACTTCAGACCATGTACAATGGTTCATCAAAATAGTGGGTCCTATAGCTAGCAATTTCGTATATCAATTAGGCCAATCACACATCAGTGCATGCAAACAGACTACGAGCTCACCACGTCAGACATAAAACCTAAAAAGAAACTTTTAAAAGCCGTGCCTTTTGTACAAATTATTATAGAATACAAACTCCCAGTATCAAACTGAAAGTGTTCAAAAGACAAGACTGTTGGTTATGGTCGAGAGATGAGTATTTTAGTGAAATTAACCATTATATCGTTGACGCTGTGTGCGCCATCCGATTGAGATGTGTACTATACGAAAAATCTTAACGATTTCATCATATTCATTTCATTCATAAAAAGCCATCATGTCGATTTCAACGAAACTCGACGAACAACGTCATCATGTTGCTTTCACTATCGACCAAATTCGCGATAACCTGAACGTATCTTCTGCTTTGTTCATAATTATGTGTTCCTTGTGAATTCATGGAAATAGAACGATATCAAAGGATTATCAGATTCACGTAATCTTAGGATAATTTGATCGCGATATAACATTTGCATGCCTCACGAATGTCGATTTCGATACCAACATTGTATCCCGCCCGGCCAGAGTGATTGATATTTTCCCATTGAATGCACAATTTATATGTTAGGCCATTCCAATGCAAATAGATGACACTCCTTAATAAGTCATAATTATGTTCTCAATAAAATATAATCCACCGCTGCGAATGAACTTCACTCTGCATGATTCCGATAGTAACTTCCCCCATTTTGTAACGCCGGGAATTGAAAGACACGCACGTTTAATTCCGATTACGACGTTAATGCTTTAAGCCCGCCGATCTACTGTGCGACAAAAGTGGTCGCAAAATTTCAAAACAGCAGTGTCGTATTAGATAATAATTGGTGACGACACAAAATCAGATATAGTCTTATAAGGCAAACATCGAGAGAATCGTTACTAGTGGAACTACATAGTTGTTACATATTATGTAGTTAGCTGTGGCACAAATGCATTGTATGTGCATGTGTCCGTTTACATTATAGCACCATATAGGATTTTCTATGAGAAAATGTCTGCAAATCATGGCGTCTAAACTTGCCGGTGTATGACCGTACGCTAAATAGCCAGATACACGATACGTCTATATATTGAATGCATGTGTGCATACACTCATAAGGGAGAACATGCGTTACATGCGCGTGGTTATAAATGATGATTCTGTGTCCTTTGGGTTTGTGTTTCCATGTTAAAATAGTCATTTTCATTCAACTAATATATTTAATATTTGATCCATAACTTGATAAACAAATTCCCTAATTTCTGACATGACAATGACAACATCTAAGTTGCCCATCATGTTACTCCATTTATATATTAATTATTCAGCAGTGATTTACGCATAAAGTAAAATTAATCTGAATTGAATTGTTTGCATGTTGGCAATGTGTGCTTTCTCATCAATTGTAGAATGTTTTGATGATATGTTTTCATAATTTTAAGTTTATTTTTATCCAGATTATGGGTGGATACACACTTGTATGTAATTTATGTATGTAAAATCCATGTATTCCATTTATTTTACATGGTAACACAAATCAATGATAATATTAATCGCCTGCACGTTATCGGTCCATTTCAACAGGCGAGACCAGTGAGTAGTTTTAAGCCATTATCAAACTAACTGCTATCAATACATTCCAGGCCAGTCATAAACATGTCTTCTTTCATGGATGCCGAAATGAATAAATCCTGTCTGATATATGTTGCTGTTTTTCGCGAGTTTAATTCATTTCGAAAAGTGGTTTGAGTCCGTCGATTTTATACTTGATCTGTTTCTCGTCATTTCTTGGAAACAGGGTCATCGAAAACAAAACTAAACTATGCAGAGCAGAATTTGAAGCTCTTTTATGACAATACCGGTTTGTTGAGATTGCTCGGATAATTTGAGAGCGAGCTCATGTGGTAACATTCAATTAGAATTTCCTTGCTAATAATATCCATTACAGCGCAAAAAAAATAATGTATGTACAACGTTGAAATTAAAAATTCACCCAGAATTTATAGAAGAGTACATGTTTCTCATGCCAAATGTTGAACACGTTCCTAACTGTCACAATTTGAGCCTGTGCAGGGTTGAATTTTAACATCTTCAACCATAATCCATGATTGGGGAGGGGCTGGTTCTCGAAAGCTTCGAATAACTAAGGGATTTAGTTGGGATCTTCTGGGGGAAAATGCGCATACATGTATAACACAAGACTGGAAAGGTGACGCAGTTGGGAACTCGTAGCAAGACAACCAATGACGACACATCAACACCACCTTCTGTACCTTCATATTTTAAGCTGTAATAATATGTTCATAATTGGACACGACTGACATGACTGACAACTACAATATTTATAAATCAGGACTGGCTGCAGCGGGTCAGGACTCAGGGTGCTGCATGCGCACCCCCGTCGAGGAAATATGCAATGGTCAGTCCGTTAACTTACGGGATAATATGACCCCCGTGTCGGAGATCATAGCCCCAACATTGGAGAAATCCTGAGGCCATCACTGGTATAAAAATCAAGAGAAGACTGACAATGATTTAGACAGAACGCCCACCATTTGAGTTATCGCGGGAGCAATTATTTTAAGCGGCCTGACGACGTCGTCGAGTCAACAGATCACATAGCCACAATGATTGGGTTTTCAGCGGACACATATTACATGTCTGTATGATCCATGTAAAACGCCAAATACACGATTACATTCATGTGTGTATCCACCCTATATATGTGTTGTAAGCCGTTATTCATAATTAGTCTTATTTTTTTCAAATTAGCGTAATCCTCAATTTGCCATATGTAGACTTTCCGAATTGCAACGTCCACGATCGCACTCAATGATTAACAATAACTGCCTATGTTTCTCCATCCTTAGTGACTTAGACGCAATATTATTAGTAGATATTCATTCCCTGTTAACGTGGATCAAGTGGTGTTAATGCATGTTCGTAATATTTAATAATTTACTCTCGGTTTTATTTCGCGGAAATTACTTTGTAAGCAGTTTAGTTGACCCCAGCTTGAACAATCTGGAAATTGATTTAAGAGTGACTAGCTATATACCCGACACCCAATCAAATCATACTTCAGTGTCTGACTAATTCGTTAGTATCTGACAAGATAACAACATGACATCAATGAAATGCAACTTAAATTAATTCCCTAATTTCGGACAAGATAATAGCATAACATAATGTATTCTTATTGTCACCGAAATTTGTTTTTAATTACTCATTCTTTTATTTTATTGTTTTTATAAATTGCATATTTTGTTTCTTATTAAGTTTAAGGTTTGCTTATTTACGTTTACCAAACTATTGTGGGTGTTGTTAGCCTCCACTACATCGTAATTAATTTAACTGGTCTCGCCTTTTTCAAATTTGCATATAATGCCAAAGCTATGCACACTGTTAGAAAAATGCCCGTCGCTTTAACGGTACCATACCGCGCAACATCGCTGCCAACGTTAAAAATCATCTGAATATTTACATGAAACTGTTCATAGTTCTATATGCAGATGACACCGTTCTCATGGCTGAAACCCCCGCAAAATTACAAAAGGCATTGAATATTTTTCATAATTACCACAAAACGTGGACACTGACAGTTAATGCAACAAAGACTAAAATCATGCTTATATCCAATCGAAGCCTCCCAAAAAAACATAATTTTTTTCTACAATGTCAATCCATTTGATGTTGTAATTATTTTTAACTATCTTGGAATTACACATACCAAGTCTGGTTCATACTCTGAAGCAAAAAAAGTACTTGCTGACAAAGCCACTAAGGCCATGTATTCGACAATCACTAAAGCAAGAATACACTGCCTTACAGTTACAAATCAATCTGATCTGTTTGATGCACAAGTTGTTCCCATAATTTCTTATGGATGCGAGATTTGGGGTACCGGCAAAAATGACATATTTGAGAACATACATAACAGATTTAGTAAGCATGTTCTCCAATTAAAACCATCTACATGCAATTATATGATATACGGAGAAAGTGGTAGGGTACCAATTGATTTATTAATCAATTTGCGATTGATAAAGTACTGGTTCAAAGTGGTCAATATGAACTCTAATAGATGCTGTCAAATCTTATATTTATTAGCATTGAAGCTCAGTGAGCAGTCAGACGTAAGTTTTCACTGGATAAACAAAATTTGTAAAATCTTGACAGATTGCGGTCAATCCCATCTGATGAAGTTGGATAAAATCATCTGTACTGACCAACTAATTTTGTATATAAAGTGTTGTCTTATCAGCAGATTCCGTGATACATGGGAAGCTGATATAAACACATCTGGTAGCAGGGGAAAACATTATAGAATGATATACATTTTGAAGACTATCTAAATATCCTTGACACTAAAAATTGGATAACTCTATGCAGATTTCGCAAATGTAATCACCAGCTACCAATAGAAAAAGGTCGCTGGAGTCATAATGACATACCGGATAGATTATGCCCACTATGTCATACTCGAAGTCTAGGTGATGAAATACATTATCTATTATAATGCGAATCTTTTAAAGACTTAAGAAAACGTTTTTTAAATCATAGATATATTATGAAAGCAGATGTTACGTCATCGATAGACGAAATTCTCAATATGAAAGATCCCACTCCCTTCTTAGACTCTGCTCGTTTATTAGACTCATCACAAAGACACTCGAAATGCATGAATTCTTACTTATCAGGATTGAGACACTCATGTGATAACATATTCCAATCATTCACATCCAGGGATGCACGGGTAGTGAATTCAAAAACCATGGATAGCACCAAGCTGATTATTGAATGTACCACCTGGGCATGCCTGTCAGTTAACAAGATTGAAACTGCGAATAAATTGAGTGATCATAATCTACATGTATGTTTTTTATATCCTTATAACCATAAATATGTTATAATATTGATATTGTGATATCGTGTAACCATCGGACTATAATATAACCGACCAGCCATACTTAATATAAACGTCAAAAGACGAATATAGCAAACAACAACTCTAACAGAGACATGACCAATCTTAAGACAGTCTCAATTTTAGCAATGGAATAAAATTTAAAGTGAATTACAAGTTCCACCTTTAATTACAATCTCTGATATTAGCCACTCAATGGATATATAGTAATAGGGAATTATCGACCTGTTGCTAGCAACCTTTGACTTTAATTGACAATTACTTAGTCATATTCTTCTGATATTAGAAAATACACAGCACGTGTATGACGAAAATATTACTTCCCGGTTCCGTTCTATTTACGAACACAAACTGGCCCGAGTAGTCTTGCAGATTCGGACAATGTGCGGTGCAGTCTTATTCGTCTCAGCTGATACGATGGTAGCGGTTTCTGACAACTAACGAGGGTTATTAAGACCCAACCTGCTAATGGCTGCTATAGATCCGGGGTTACATGTATATATTATCTTTTGTATTATAATCATGCTATATGACTATTGTATATAACTCTGTTTCTCAATATCCGTTACATGTAATTTCCATGTGTTTATTTGGATGAGAGAATAAAAAATATCTACCGTTAAACATACGATCAGGCTGTAGCATGTTCCACGGTACAAAACCGTTCAATTTATTGTAACCAGTAACTATCAGACCATTGTATTTTTTATGGTTCAACACCGTTTAATTAATATCAAGACCGTAACTATTAAAGGTCAAACAAATGGTATTTTTCACGGGTCAACACCAATGTTTTGCTCTTAATTTGCTAAATTACCGTATAATTAGCCAAGTGACCATGGTAACAATATGAGTTCCCTGTAGGCATTGCGATTCATATGTTTTAGAATGGTCGAAACTAGTATTATTCTTAACTGAAAAATACATCTTAATAGTTCTTCTATTACGATCATAGTTTTGATGAAACACAAATCCTCAATGCATAAAGTGATAGGCAATACTTATGAAACTTTACAGTTTGCAGAGGGTCAAACTTTTTGTCTGCCTCATGGAATTTAATCCGGAAAAAAGCTGCTCAGGCGTAATTTGTTCACCTTTCACTGACTACTTTATAAATATGGCTGTAAATAAAAAAACGATAATGGTAATAGCTGATAAGCCATCCCATCCTATCCAGTTACGAGTAATACTAATTACGACCATTCTAAAACATGAATCGGCATGCCCCTTTAAGACAAACAAGAACAAAGCTACATGTATCATTGTTAAAACTCAAATTTATATACATGTAAAAGAAAAACATGTTAATGGCATACTTTTTGGTAACATGTACATGTAAGAAGTGAAATTGTCCAGTCACATGTAAACGTAGTTTTTGTTTCAATAGGTGAATCCGTACATCACGACAATACAATACCAACCAGAAGAAGTGGTATATTGAAGCGCGCCTTTATTGCGATATTGAGCGCGCTAAATTTCGAAAAATGATAGCGTCATATAATGTTACTACCTTTAGTTATTCATTGCTCATTACTCATCTATTTGATTTTCGATTGAATTATAATTAGTAATGCATCGTTTGCATGCTGTAATTGTATGCTTTCTCGTCAATGATTTATTTTGTTTTGTTATAATGTTTAAATATTGTTTGGTCTTGTGGTCTTA
The DNA here is from genome assembly GCA_032622095.1 of Siphonodentalium dalli. Lineage (NCBI taxonomy): Eukaryota > Metazoa > Mollusca > Scaphopoda > Gadilida > Siphonodentaliidae > Siphonodentalium > Siphonodentalium dalli. The sequence continues at coordinate 15,270,913 of CP136068.1, forward strand.
TCAGACGACATTACACCGTAAACAATTTGTCTGGTCTTGCCTGTTTTGAATTTTCATGTGATACCGGGGCTATGCAGCGAGTTTGTTTTATTTGTATTCCTTCATGTTATTTGCATTTAGCGAAATAGATACCTCGTTTATTGTATTATAAGGTTCATGATTGCGCTAAATTATTATATGCTTATGATGCTTATTTATCATTGTCTGCAATAGTAATGGAAGATATTCCTCCCTCTTAACAAGGCTCAATATCGCCGTCAATAATTATAATCGACCGCTTCGTGTGAATTAATGCATAGCCACAGTACATTGTTGTAAATTCATGGGAGTAGTATGATCATATGTAAACATAATTTGCTCTCGCATATTAATTTTCATGAGACTATCAGACAAAAACATGTTTCGAATCACCCCTCATTTATCAAGCGGTACGCGGTACTCACAATCTCTGTTAACTAGCACTATTAACTCGGGAATCATATGCCAAATATTGTATCCAGTAATCAGGATTCAACCAAAAAAACAACATAAATTTCCATTATTTACTAACTTAAAGGCACGTGCTGCCTTAATTGTCGAAAATATTCATAGTTGTTCCAAACACCGTAAACAGAAAAACATTAAAACGCATACAGTTCCGTTCACATATACCATGACCATCGCATAAACAGCATGTTATCATAAAGAATTACTATATTTTACCTAAGCAAGAGTCTGATTGTGTTACAGAAGACAGCACAATGCTACTGGCTAATCACACACAAATGGCATAAACGCTCTTTATTAGTTCCATATCAGGTATTCACCAACAAAGAACGCTCTTTATGTTTACCATCATAATATAAACAAATACCAGAAAAGTAACTTTTTATGCTTTTGTTTACATAACAATGGTCAAACATATGACCATAACATACTGTTTATGCGATATTTCTTATTTGTATACGGACAAAGTATATCTACATTTTGATGTTCTTTCTGTTTGTGGCGGTTTTTGACGGGTGGAGATATTTTCACAGGATACCCACCGCCAAGGCCAACCGTGTCTTTAAGCGGCACATTTGTATGTATCTCAGTCTACTATTACCTCATGATGTGTTGAGTTATGGATACGTCAGCAAATGTGTGACAACTGATATTAGTGTAACATTACTGATCGTATATTCCATATTTTCTTAACTGACACGCATGATTCATCCCTCTCTATTAATTAACTGGTATTCAGTGTTCATGTGGTATGTGTGACACACACATTATCATCAAGTCTACACGGGCTGGATTTGTTCATGCATTTGAGATTCAACAGCCACGTTTGGGTCCCAGACTGAGTCAGCCATAGTAAAATTTGAGGTCTACTCGAATTGTTTTTATTTTCACAACATATTTATTTAATAAAAAATGGCCCCTTTTGAGGAAACAACAATTGGTTGCAAGACTCACATAGGGATCCTCGGATATAAAAGAGAATGCACTGGCTTACAATACCAAGGTAAATATTGTTAGGCCAATGTATTCTCTTATATATGCGAGGCTCCCTATGGGCGACTCACATATATACGATATTGGACGTGGTTTTGGCGCAATAGCAGGAAGCTCCAGTTATGAAAGGTTTAAGCCACAGCAAGTATGTTTACCCTTTAGTTTTTTCACAAACATCCCCACATGCATGACATATCTGAAGATACTAGATTCTAGTAGCAAAGCAGAAAGGGAATTTTGGCAGATTTCGACATAAAGACACATATCAGTACATGTAGATTTGTATTCCTCAAGTCAAGATATCAGAAGGAGAAGTCAGTCTGGAAGCTTGTGACAATTAAACCACACACTAAATGTAGAGGTTTATTTGTACAATAAATATGTATTTATAACAGAGCCGTTAACTTAAGAGTATTATATCTTATAATATGATAATTTCGTACTATATAATTCGAAAACTTACTCATCCCGAGCACAAATGAAATGATTTCAGTTTCAGTAACAGGGCATGGCACATAGATTAAATTGGTAAATGTGCGTCCAATAAAATGTCATCAAACAATTTTATGGGCGAGTGATATTTAGCAGTGAATAGCAATGGACTTATCCGTGGTTACCGCCCCATTTTAAATTATAGCCAATGAGCCGGTAGCTTAATCGTCGATGCGACATGTGTCTGGCTAGCGATATGGGAAACACCACAAGCGACTCCATAAAAACCAGTATAAGCAGTAGAGGATTTACAAACACGAGAGCAAAATATCTGTTATTAGCTACAAATGTGTTGAAATGTGCATGGGGAACATGTCCGGTTGACGAACGATATATATATACAAATATCCCGGAGTGTTTTAAGTTCGGTTTCCTAAACCAAAATGTAACTAAGACAACAGTTTACGCTGGAATAAACAATATCAACGACCACACTCGAATCCTAATGTTATTTTAAGTCCAATGTTAATATAATAGATTTCAAACTAAAACGTGGAAATAGCAGTCCCGATCGATGATGCGTTATAAATATTAATTGTGGTGCGAGTATATTTTATGTGAAGTCTTTTTCGTTTTATGTATACATGTATTGCTGTTATAACATAACACCGTGGTAATATTGAGTTCAAATATCTGCTATTCACACTATCCTGTAGGATCTTTTGCGAATGTTTTACTAATCCATTTGAGAATCTAAATCATCCTTCATATTAATGCGAAAATGTACATCATGTAAATGGGAATTAACAAATGTTTTCCAAGAGAATTACACGAAATTTCACACATGGACACGTGCCTTGCGGTGTATACACTCAACCTTCACAGAACGAGTTCACTCTGTGCCATTGTTGGCAAGATGATAACAAGTAATGACTCTATGACAGTCGGCGTTTTCGTTAACGTGACTTTAGTGACGACCACATAGGATGTGGAATTTAAAAATACCACTATTTGATAATCCTTTGCATCCGGTCGCAAAGTTGTGGGCACCTCTAATATCTCCGGGGCTCATGCAAGACGCTCGATGTACGGGTAACTGATATCGTTATACTTATTTCGACAAAAGAGGGATTATAGATTAATTACCACATTTACACCTCAGGTTGGCTTATTTAATCAATGTGTGAACTGTTTTTTTTTTAAAAATATTTTTATTGAATAACATTTGAACATACGTATACATAGCTAATACAAGTTACATCTAAAGAATGCATTAATATGCAGACACACGCCTATCGCTCTGTCGTGTGCTCTCTACAGACATGCCAGCTTTCATACGTGACTTACATGCAATCCCGACTGAGGCCACGTTCACGAACCGGGATACCTTGTCCGGGGAATACATAGCATTTGACTTACATGTCAAAGATTTGCTAAATATGGAGTATAAACTACGAGTATTATTTTCAGTCATTGCCGTCTATTATATATTGGACAGTTTCGAAGCCTGGAAATATATATGCGCTCATGGAATTTTAGAGATTTCAGACATACAATATAAAACTATTTTTAAGGGTCAACTGTGTAATCGGTATTTGTGTTTAGTATCTAAAATCATATGTTCTAATGCTAAAATAATATACATTAAGAATTCAAGATATATCATTCATATGTGCAGGAATTGGCTTTAATTTGACGAATCGTGTGGAAATTTGGCGTGCAATTTGTCGAGGTGTGTGAACGTAGCCTTAGTCCGGTGGGTGAAGGTCGGCTGTTATCTGTGGTGAACAAGTAGATATAGTTTCTTTAACAGAGTATAAGAACATGTGATGTGGGTATATATATACACAATGGAAGTAATAATTAGTTATATGCTCTGGTCGACATTTCTGTATTCATTCATGGCCAACTAAGGACGGCTATGAATAGTGGGAGTAATATAATAGTAGCAATAATAACATTTCTGGTGATAGGAGTAATTATTGTGCATTTTCTTTCACGGCAAATTTGAACAAGAACCAGTCTTTTTGGAACTCTTCCAATTTAAATTCACGGCGTGCATTATATTTTTCACATTTATATCGAAAGCGTAAATGTTCTTGGAATGACGAAATTGTGAATTTTTCTGGTGTGAATTTTGTTCTATAGATATATTGTTTTACTAAGAGCCAGAATAAATTAGTGGTATAATTTTCATTTACACAGCGGGACCCAATTATCAGTATTCGTTTAGTCGCTTGATATTTGACGTTGTTTCGGTTACCCCATGAATGTATGTCTGTCAGAAAAGTTTGAACGTGTTCACATTCCCAAAATATATGTGATATGCTTTCCTTCTTGTCTTTGCAACGCACGCATGTATCATCTTGTCGAATTTTTTCAGGAAGCTATTAGTTGATATAATTCTAGAGTTAATTCTATACTGAAGCCATTGAAGCTTTGTGTCAGGCGTCGTGGAAAAGGGTAGTTTATTGTATATATTCCAGTCAATTTCTTCTTCGCCTATTTCCATTTGCCATTTTGCATGGGAAGTGGGTACATGGCAATCGTGGTTTAATATGTCATAGAAATCGCGTCCTCCGCGAGGATTTCTGAGTAGGGTCACAAAATTATCTGGGAGGGTGGGCAGCGGGCTTCGGACAATGGGTTTTGAGATTTTGTTTGAGTAAAAGATAAGCTGTCGTCGGATACTATTTAAGATAAGGAAGTTTGTACGTATTTTGTAAGTTGAGTATATCGTTTCAGTCGTATGGAAATTGCCGCTTTCTTGTAACAAATCTTGTACAAAATATATTCCCTCCTTGCGCCATGCAGCAAAATTGATAGGGCTTCCATTCATTTTTATATTGGCGTTGTTCCAGAGAGTGCATGTAGATATGTTTACATTTCTAATATTTTTTTCTAGGAAATTTGCCCATGCTATAAGTACGTACTACGTCGCGCCAAAAGTGATTTTGAACCTTTTTCGCTTTACTGTAAAAATATGAATAATGATAGGTGAGGAAAAAAGGGTCTTTAAGAATAGGGAGTTCTGTCAACGGGGTCCATTTAGAGCTTTTGTTCACTAAACGCCTGATCCATGTTATTTTCATGGAAGTGATGAAGTTTTTAATATCTACCATCTTGAGGCCACCTTGTTTATAGTCTTGGCATAACAGTTTTCTCTTGACTCGGTCACGCTTGCTGCCCCGCACAAAGTTAAAAAACAATGATTCTAGTCTATGTACAAATTGTGGTTCTGGGTTGGGGAGCGATATGAATAGTTGAGTAAGTTTGTGAAGTATGAGAGATTTAATCACCGTTATTCTACCTAGCGGGGTAAGTAATCTGTGCTTCCAAATTTCAATGGATCTTGTTATGTCGTCTAATTTTTGTTCGTAATTATCTGACATTAAGTTTAAGTTTGTATTAAAGCGGATACCAAGTAGGTCGAAAGAATCTGTCGACAGCCTCGAGAAATAATAAAATTTTGTGATATATGCCCATTAACGAGAACGGAAGAATTTATATTTTTATAGAACACTGAGATCCATTTTTTAATCGAGTCACCGAAATTAAACATATCAAGGCATTTATGTAGAAATTTCCATGACACAGAATCAAATGCCTTTTCAAAGTCAACGAGAAGCCCTGACTTATTTTTTATTTTCGTATTATAAATAATGTCATATATTAGCCTTGTATTGTCGCCGATATATCTGCCTTTTAGGAATCCAGTCTGATCAGGATTGATAATGTTTGGTAGTACGGTTTTTAATCTTTCGGTAATACACGATGGTGCTAATTTATAGGTACAGTTTAATAAGGTTATTGGTCTCCAGTTCTTTAAAAGTTGGCCTTGTTTTTGTGTGATGGACAATTCTCCAGCGTCAAAGGATTCGTTTAGTGATTCACATAGTTCCAAAATTCATACTGATAACCATCTAGGCCACTAGATTTGCCATTTTTAGATTTCTTCAAAACTGTTGTCAGTTCATTTAGAGTTATTGGACCTTTAATATTTTGCGCAGGCATTGGTGAAAGGGTGGCGTTGTCCAAATCAGAAAACACATTTTCGGTGTGATAGCTATTGATTGGTTTTGAAGAGTATAGTGTCTGGTAAAAATTACGAGTCTCTTCTAAGATATCGTTTTGGTTTGTAAGACTATCCCCATTTAATTTTGTAAGATTGGTCAGGGTTTTTGATATGCAATTCCGTTTTTCAAGATTGAGAAAATATTTTGTTGGTTTTTCCCCATCTTCGACCCAAATAGCTCTGGACCTAATCATAGCTCCTTTTGATCTTTCTTTCCTTGGTTGACAGAGTACCCCTTCCGTTTTTGTAGTGTTTCTATAAGTTCTAACATCATCTAAATTACTCTGATCTAGGGCCATCAATGTTTCTGCTTGGGCTTTTTTAAGTGCGGTTTCTTGAAATTCGCGTTCCCGCTTTCGTTTTGAAGAATATTTTATTGTTTCTCCTCTAATTTCAAGTAAAATGGTATCCAAGAATAGACGTTTACTAATTTTGCAAGTAAAATCGTTGTCAACTTTCTTTTGAACATATTCGTATCGTTTTTTGATAGTTTCGATAATTGTTTTTACTAGTTGAATATATTTTTCGTCATGTAAAAGAGAAGTACTGAACTTCCAGAAGCCCTGACCATGTTTTATATTATTAAGAGTAAGTTTGAGAGTAATAATTGAGTGATCAGTTCTGTAACCCGGCAATATATCGGTGGCGTCTTGTCCGGTTAAATTTACCAGCTCTTTAGACATCAGAAAATAGTCAAGTCTTGCCATATTTATTGGTAACTTTCTTCTCCAAGTGAATCGGTTTTCATTTTCATTATTTATCCTCCATGCGTCTACTAACTCTAGCTTTTCGAAAAGGGCACTGACTGCTAGTTTTGTTCGGGGGTTATTACAGTTTACATAATTAAAGGTATCTTTCTGTTAGTTTTGGACTAGGTTCCAGTCGCCACAGATGATAATTTGTGTGTTTTCCAGTTCGGTTATAATATCTTTGATTTTATTGTAAAATTCAGGATTGTCATCATTTGGACCATAAATATTAGCTAGTGTAAATCGGATTGTCTCGATAGTTATGTCGAGTATAAGGTTATTCTCATTTTTGTCTTTTAATCTTTTGTGTATTTCAAAGCTAAAATTATTGTTGAAGAGGACTGGGATGAATATGGTGCCATTTCCATCTTATATCCCCATTCTGCTGTAATTATTTTCTCTTGCTCTGTTGTAAAGTGGGTATCTTGTAGACAGTATATTGAGGACTTCAAAGTTCTGAGGTATCGGAATACATCACGGCGTTTTTCGGCTTGATTTAACCCTCGGCAGTTAGAAGACATAATTTTTATAGACATTTGATCATGATATAGGCACGCATACGACAATACACTCGACCAGGTTGGGCTATCCAGATAGCATTACAGAAATGATTACATAGGTATTGCATATATGTGAGTAGACCCTTACATATAGTTATACCACCGATTTCAGTCGAACAGCGAAAACATATTGCAAAACATACATTCAACATACATGCATACACAAAAACAATAATAAATACAATCCGGTAGAAGACTACCATGACGACGATCAAAGAGACCGCCCTGTGTGACCGAGAATATTATGGTCAGTTATGCTATTTGGAATAAAAATTAGCCATATTGTTATTTAATAATGGTTTGTATTTTAAGTGATAATGTCAATCATTTGGAAATGGGGCAAATATATTGTCTACACGAATATCATATATAATCTAAGTCGGAAGCAGACTAGAGCCACAATGTGTTCATGCACACTCACAATTTCAAGCATTTTCATTTGATTTGTTTTTTTGGAATTGGTGATTATGAACACCGTGTGTATCTTTAATCTCTAACATTTATAGCTATTATTGGAATATCGAATGGGAGACTTGTAGGCAGGATATTTTGCAACGGGTATAGAAGGTTGTTGTTGAAGTTCAGACAAACGTTTTGTCATGCCACACGTAACAATTGTAATAGCCTCAACTCCCTTTACGATTTTTCAGTTTAAGAAGGGGAGAGTAATAAGAACGTTTCAGTCGTGTAATATTAGCCTTATTTGAAACATGTCGCATATTGTATTCAAATGTATGTTGTTTTTTGTAAGCAGTAACGGTGGATTATATGTGGGGGTGCATGGGGCATTGTAAAAAATAAATAACATGTTACATTCCAGTGTTGGTCATGTGACTACTATATCCAGAAGTGATCTTTGTTCATGATCAGTTTACAAAGGCTTTGATGATAATTGGGTGGCTAGACAAGTGAAATACACAAATACTCATGCTGTGTGAGTTTGCGTTCAAGCTAGGATCATGTGGTTGGTGGCCTATTTTGGATTCAGGTCATACACATTTGGAGGTATATTGAGATCGTCGGTTCTGTGTCATTTGTATTTGTGGATTTTAACATACTTGTGGACTTATACTCTTTTCAATCGAGGTATATATGCGTATATGAGGAGTGAGTGTGCGTCATTTTAAAAGAAATTAAGCTTAGGCTTGCATAGGATTTACATGTTAAGACACACGAATCATGGGCTGTATATCAGTCTATATTGAGGAAGCGGTCGAATTTTGAGTCGGAATCTCAATACAAGTGTGCAACATATATTATATGAGCTATTTGTCAAATAGAATCAGCTGTGGTGAGATTCTCATTTTGGAATCCGACTCCCATCCCCAGTGACCTGGAAGTTACAAGAGGAGATATTTATTTTTGCCAAGTTAGCTACTAGGTATGTGAATGTGTGAACTGTTAGCATAGTTTCGATATTAGATATTCTATTCGATATTGAAGATATAATGGCTTCTGTTACACAGTTTGATTCGATGTAAACATCTATCTTTGTTGGTTATCGGAAATGGCCAACAAATCACTCTTGGTATGTTTGTTCAAATCTGGTTCTATTTTTGTTTATATCTAACGACTCTCACTTTTACAAGATGCATATACACACATAGGCATTTTGAAAATCGTGAATGTCGGAAAGGAGCTATATTGACGTGTAACATGGAGTTTAAAATCACAGTCCGTTCTCAGCAAAACCCATTTTACTAATGAATATGTAGCGAAATTGAGATGACGTCTGGCGCTTAGTAACAGTAACTATGTAGCCTATACGTGGGCGGTGCCTACGGATAGGTCCATTGGACCCTCACAGGCTGATGCATATTCATTGATATATTTTATATTGATAAATTTTATGCTGCAAATTAAAACCTTTTTGGGATATTTGCACAAAAGTATGTATACAAAACATGTTTTAAGTCATTTTTAACTGAATATAAATTCCCATTGCGGGCTCCTTATGGACACTGAATATAAACTGGTGAGAAATTAACTACAGTGACGGCTACGGGTGATTTTTTAACGATTCACATTACAAACCGTTGATAATACCGTGATTCTCGAAAACGAGAGCGACTCGCCGCAGAGTAGTATTTCAACTTTGCTCTGCTCATGCAATCAATGAACTGGATAATTTTCAAGCACACCCCTGATACGAAATGATAAAAAAACGAATTAAGGTGTTCCCTTTACTGGAAACATATATTTTCATAACCCTTCAAACTATTAGTCGACACAAAACTACGCTGGTTTCAATACCGAATACTGACCAGAATTTTAGGCACAAATAGACTTTTGAACATAATGCGAATTCGGTCTATTGTCAGATGTAACGTCGCAAATGAATCAATTTCACATATTTTCTTTGACTGTCCACTCGTAAGAACGTTTGTAAATACCACTCAGGCCTGGCTAGATCGATATCATCTGGGCATCTCGCTTTCTCGGAAAAACATTCTTTTGGGGATTGGTACTTACAATAAAAACAACAAACTAAACTTTCTTACACTATCAATTCTGAAATATTATCTGTATAAAACAAAATTTAACCCCGACGAACGAACTCTGAAATTACTCATTCGAGAATTTGAATTACGATACAAATCGTATCGATATATTGCACTGAATTCCGACAATCTAAACCATTTCCAACTCGAGTGGGGGGACCTAACGAAAGCCATCAAGAACAATAGTGCACACTCATAACTAACTTAGCAGGGACCATAGTTATCTTGAATAGTATATAGTCCGAGTTTACAATATCAGATTCGGCAAACAAGTCCAAAGTTCATGAACAAATTTGAGACAGAATATAACTGGCATAAATATATATATATATATATATATATATATATATATATATATATATATATACGAGTGTACATGTATGCATACTATGTCTTTAATATATCAATGTGTGTGCAAGGTGTGTGTGAGTTGTGTACGAATGTCGAACCCCCCCCACCGTCTATATATCTATGCAATCGTTGTTATCAGATAGTGTTCTGTACATAATAAATGTGTAATATAATGAAAAAATAAAATATTATAAAAAAATAATAATAAAAAAATGATAAATATGTATCGCAATTCACTTTAGACCTGTTGTTGTCAACCCATATCGACGAATGGTGGGGTGGTATAATGATAATGTCATTTCTGATTTCTAATAACATGCCATTCCAATCCTAAGTCAAAATAACCACTCTGTAATAATTGAATAGTAACAATTCAAGTACGTTATCATTTTCTGCAAAAAATGGTCCTCGAAATTTGCCATGGCAATACGCAATGACGTGGGAAACGCCATGGCAACATGTGAAATATAATATGGCTGTGCGTGTTTCGTAGTGGAGCAACCATATAATTTGTTGCGATTCAATAATACAGTAATCATAGGATAAGTGTGCATGGTATACCACTACTTATAACGAGGAAAGGATCATTGTTGCCATATTTCGGTGTGCTGTGTACCCTGCTTTACAACAGTGTGTTTTTGGGTACATCCACTTGACATTTGCTGTTTTCAGCACACATTTTCAGGGTGGGGAATCACGTTGTTTCGATTTGATGAGTATCACGCATTCAAAATGACCGACGCGACTGCATACGCGACAAGAAACGAAGAAAATGGTGATAAACTAGAGAGTGACTAAACTTCAAGTGTTGCGGTTTTTGAGAGAGGTGACTGAAAGACAACCTTGGCCGTTTTTGATATTTTTAAATCATTTTAAACGCTGTTTTCGCTTTGTGGGAATATCACCAGCCAATTACTTATATGACCAATTTTCGTACATTTATCGTCAATACTGGCAGCTATGTCCGTGATTGGTTGGTTAATAGGGTACGTGGTCACCGAATGAAAACATCGCCTTTTTACGCAGATTTCTTGTCGATTTATACTTTGAAACACCAGTTGTCCCTAGTGTTTTTATTCGAAACATGTTATATGATTATCGTTTATCACTCTCATAGTCGAGCTTGGCGGTTTTGAACATTGTATACTGAGAATGTACGACTGTTAGATGAGCGATCACCTAACCGCCAAGCTCGAATTTTAAATCAAAATATGAAGCTAAATATTCTATACTATTTTTTCAAATAAGCTGGCAACCCATTTGTATCCAAGCGCACAGTTGTTTGCTCTTAAATTCTGACCAAAGTTGTCAGTCGAATGATTCTCCTACATGTAGATGTATGGACTGGTGTATTCCACGAACCTCCGACTGGCATCTTTGTTCGGAATGTTACTGAGTATTTCGGAACAAATAAGCTATCAACATGTTTTAAAAATAAACTAGCACATGCTAGAAAGTCAAAATGCTCTGTTCTGTGTCACGCAGTTCCTCGTATATGTCGTTGTGCGTTTGTGCTAGCCTCGGCCATTTTGAATGCGTGGTACTCACCAACCTCGAAACCAAGTGATTCCCCACCGTCATGTTATACTATATATAATATCCATCCCGGCGATCACATATGCATGTCGCATGTATAGTCAGCATTGTTATTTCTGCCTCAAATGTGCTTAATTTTATCGACGACATAACGCTAAGAATTATATATGTAACATCGTGCAGTGGAGGCGACCATTCTCAACGACTCTACCATTTTCGCTTCGCTGGGGAAATGTTTTCACCGAAGCAGAAAAGGCCGAGTCGACGAGAATGTGGAGACGACATGACAGTCTTGTTTGGATGCTGGCACGCAAATCCAAATGACGTTTCGTAAAATCGCCGAAAATATCAAACAAATCAACCGTACAACTCTATAAAAACATCGTCTGAACTACGCTCAATTGTAAATGCATCTCAACTATCTTGGATAAACTGACAAAATCTATTTCACCTTCGAGAGTCATATAATATATAAGATTGACGGCGCGTGTTGTCAATTTGGATATATTTGTAAAAATAACTACTTTGAGCAAGATTATTCTCCATTTCTATGTTATCACCTTACCTGAGTCTTTCACATGCCTTTAAATGACTCTGGAGAGGACCCATATAATAAGCATTTGTATAATGCTTTATGTCAGAACCCATATCCTCGATAAAATATATTTAGCATCTTGATAATTATTTCTCTATTCGCCATTGTATATCTTGGATCAATAAATAATGTTTACACTAAATGTGGTTGAAAATTAAAACGACACAATTGAAACATATTATTGACCATTTATTTTTATGGGGATATGTTGATAACCCTTTGTATTGCAGTTTGAATTGTGTGGCCTAAAATATGATATTAACATTTTTGTACGGTTATGACTATAGTTACAAAACAAAAGCTTTAAAATTAATTCCCTGCTAGACTGATATGAGTTTTTTGCACCAAAGATTTAAATTAAAACTTTGGACCTCTGAATTATATTGTAAACAGTATACACTAAAACATTTGCGGAAACGTTTTATGCAAAAAACTCATATCCGTCTAGCAGGGAATTCCTTTTAAAGCTTTTGTTTTTGTAACTAGTGCCATACTGTACAAAAACGTTAATGTCATATTTTAGGCCACATAATTCAAACTTCAATACAAAGGGTTATTTCATGTCCCATGGAAAATCACCGGGAAGAGGTGTGCTGTATTGTATGCTAGAAACACTAGATTTCGCTCCGAACCATATTTTCACCAGCAAAGGACAGCGCGCTTTTTCCAGGATAATCTTAATTCCCTCCATTTCTTCAGAATTATCCCTGAAAAGAATAAATATGTTAAAAATAAAATCACTTGTGTGGTTCTTTCTTTATTACACATAATTAAACCCCACCACCTTTAATACACTATTCATCAAAAAAGCATAATTTTCAACCACAAGTCATGTTCAGCCCCCATTTTCACATAGTTCTTGGGGTTTGATGTTGTAACACTGTAGCTGCTGTGGAACACTGTACAATGTTTTGTCCATGAGAGAACTTCTGGTTGTTTGAGGTAGGTGAGTCCAGATATGATAATAATAATAATAATATAGAGTATTTGTATAGCGCCATATCCCGTATGGCTCATGGCGCTGAACAATTCACACAAACGCAGTCACACACATTCACACTATAACATATACGCAATAAATAATATGCATGTATTTCAATAATTAAGTCTCCTCAACGTTTTCTGATGTTATTTGTCCGAAATGGGAGATGAATAGGTGAGTTTTTAGGGCCGATTTGAATGTTTCCAAACAGTCAGACTGTTTCACCTCTTTGGGAAGGTTGTTCCAAATGGTCGGCCCGTAGACCTCGAAAGAACGGCGACCAAAGTACATCAGATCTCGTTTAGGTACAACCATCGCATTCGCATCCTGTGATCGAAGTGGTCGAGCAGGTACATATTTGACCAACAATGTATCAATATATGGTGGCAAAGCATTATCAATATCCGACTTTCTATAACACAAAGTAGCATGTTTGTACACAATTCGTTCAAATATGGGAAGCCAATGTAATTTATACAACAGTGGGGTAACATGATCAAATTTGCCTGCACGGCACACAATTTTTGCAGCAATATTAACAATTTTTTGAAGTTTGTGAAGTTGATAATATGGGAGTCCTGCTAAAATAGAATTACAGTAATCGATTTTGGATAACACAAATGAGGACATCAATATTTGTGTGGATTGTTCGGAGATATATGGACGTACATGCGAAATGCGCCGGAGCTCCATATATAAGGACCTGCATAGGTTGCTGATGTGAGATGACATTGAGAAGTTTTTGTCGATGGTCACACCGAGGTTTTTAATAACATCAGAAAATTCAATTACACTGTCGCCGATGAGCGTGGCATTAAGACTGACCCCCTTCAACCGAGCGTTAGTTCCACAAAGCATAATTTCAGTTTTGCTTTCGTTAAGTTTGAGTTTGTTGATCTCCATCCATGTTTTAACTTCTGAAACGCATGTCTGAACTTGAGAAATTGCTTCGTCTAAGATCGATGGCTCAACTGATATGTACATTTGGGTATCGTCTGCATACATGTGATACTGAATGTTGTGTTTTTCGATGATGTTTCCAAGAGGCTGTGTGTAAACGAGATATAGTACAGGTCCCAGCACAGAACCTTGGGGCACTCCATATGATAGATGCACGGGGTTAGACGTCGTAGAATTAACAATAACTGATTGAGTTCTCTCGGTTACGTAAGAATGGAACCACTTTAATACCGTGCCGGACATTCCGAAAGTCACAGAAAGGCGTTTTAACAGGATGGAATGATCGAGCGTGTCAAACGCCGCAGAGAGGTCAAGGCATGTAAGAATGGAGAGTTTGCCCTCATCTGTCGCACACAGCAAGTCGTTAAAAATTCGAGTCAAGGCTGTCTCCGTACAGTGATTTTTCTTGTAAGCTGACTGAAAGTTTTCTTCTAAATTATTGTCTTTCAAGTGTTTACGAAGTTGGTGGAGCACTACACGTTCAAGGACTTTAGATAAGAAAGGAAGATTGGAGACTGGTCTATAGTTTTGCAGCAAATTTTGATCTAAACCAGACTTCTTTAACAATGGGGTAACACTGGCGTGTTTGAAGCATTGGGGAACAACACCCGTTGAGAGCGAGGAGTTAATAATATCAGTTATTACATCCAAAAGTTGATCGCAGTGAATACGAAGAAGTGTTGTAGGAATGGGATCTAACGAACATGACTTAGGTGGCATTGACAAAATCACATTCTTAACTTCTTCCGAACTCACAGATCGAAATTCGTCCATTTTTCTGTGACTTGAGAACTCCAAATATTCCGGTGCACCATGCGTTTGGTCAACAATGGCTCTGATTTTTGACACTTTGTCTCGGAAAAACAATGCAAAGGAATCAGCTAAGGTGCCAGCTGCGCGATCGTTGGGGAAAATCGATGGTTTTGACTTTCCAAGCATCGGTTTCGTGATGTTAAACAACATTTTGGTCGATTTGCAGCTGTATATTTGATTGTTGTAGAACTCAGTTTTAGCATTCTTGATGGTGACATTCAATTGTCGATTACATTCAACATATATTTCACGATGTACTGTCAATCCGGATTTTCGCCATGTTCGTTCAGCTTGTCGTTTGATTCGTTTCGATTCAGTGACATCGGACGTTAGCCAAGGTGCCGATGTTCTGTCGCTGGCCACACGGGATATAAGGGGTGCATGTTCGTCAAGAACCGTTGAGAGTTTGTCGTTGTAAAACAAAGCAAGATCATTATCCGATATATCAATGGAAGACAATGCGGCATCGATACTGGCTGAGAATTCAGTTCGGTCGATTGCTTTCAGATTACGTGAGGTGATCGTTTTCTTAGGAGCTGCTGACTTTACGATTTTGAGGTGGAATTGAACCAAAAAGTGATCACCAATAGTCTTATCCAGGACCTGCAATCCACAAGCCGAGGAAGTCTCTCTCATAACAACCCAGTCGAGTATGTGCTGACGTCGGTGCGTTGGTTTGTTCACGATTTGGTGCATATCGAATTCAGTAAACACCAATTTGAGGTCGTTGACAGGTTTGTTGTCGCGGAGTTCGTAATGTAGATTTATATCTCCGAGAAACACAAGATGGCCGTTTGTCAGACTATATGCGGTAACAATATTACTAAATTCTGTAACGAAAGTTGAAATTTTGAACTTGTTCTTTTTGTTGGGTGGAGGTCTATACATACAAACACAAGTCACTGGATCGTTTCCCGTCTTCACCACAAATCCAACTGCTTCAAAAGTAGTGCATTTTTTTACAGTTTTCCAGGTGACAACATATTCGGATTTATAGAGAAGACCAACGCCTCCCCCAGTGCTGGATTTCCGTGGCGATGATATAAACGAAAATCCACATGGTGTCAGTTCGTGAATTTTAACTTCATCACCGGCAGGTTTGAGCCATGTTTCCGTTAAGAAGAAAAGATCGCATCGGCTTTCAGTTACTAAATCGCAAATGGTATGCGTTTTATTACGGACGGATTGACAGTTTAGTAGGCATATGTTGAAAAACCGATCCGGCTTGATCTGGAGGAGCGAGTTCCCATGTTTACAGGAAGGCAAGTCTGGTTCACTGGCAATCGGTGTTGGTGTGACCACAGCTATCAGTCGAATTTTACGGCGACCGGCCCTATTCCCACGACGAGTGCGCTTGGGCGGCTTGGTTGATTCCGCACAACAATGGCGCATTAAGTTCATGTCTCTCAGTTTCGATAAAACGGCAGAAGGAGGTGAGATATCGGCTCTGGCTAAATCCTTAAGTTGATCACCGGTATAGCGGCGACGAGAAGAAACGTTAGGCTGGCAGCGATTTGTAATTAGTCCATGGGTGAATGAACGCTGGCCGTCGCCAGTACATAGCAGAGGTATTCGGTAATCAACATTCAGGTGATCAGCTGACCATCAAGCACATGGCTTTATCCGCTCATGGAAAACTAAAACATGACGTCAGGTTTGTAAGGGTGACCTAAGATGTATACTGAATTATTGGAACACATATATGCTCTCCAACATTCTGAAGCATTTTCTTAAATGTATCCAAGTTTCAATGCTATTAACATTCAAATGGCCACTGTAAACAACACACGTTCATGATATACACGATTCTGTTAGACTAGTTTGACCGTGACCATTTAATGATTTCTTCAAAAATCGTATAATAGAGCACTTTCGTGAATTGACAAGAATCTTGTAAAACCTGGTGCTTTAACAGCGTTGGTAATCCGCAGCAGGGCAGCGACCCTGGTTAACTGAGGGCAAATAATTAGGGTAGGGAGGGTGTAAACCTTTTTTTTAAATTCACATAATGCATAATGTGATAACAGCCCTCAATGCATCGTATATACAGGTACACTATGTATATAGTCTATCTGTATATAATAATATAATGAACTGGCAAGTCAATCTATTTTATGTTCGTTTATCTAAGTTTGTGTTTATCAAATGGACTGGCCATAACAGGAGCAAGCACTCCTTGTACAAATCTTAAAGCGTGAGTTCCTTGCCTGAATGTGAACAATATTCAACCTACTAAAAATACCCAGATCCCTGCATCTTCACACAAATCATAAGTGTTTCATCACAATGAGTCCATAAACATATCCCATAAACCCATAAGTCTAAAAGACTTAGTTTTATAATCTATTAAAGTTTCCTATTTTCGGGGAATCACATTTTTGGATGTTTGTTAGCCCGCTAACCCCAGTTTGGTGTGTTTTGTGAGTGCGATTTTGCAACTAATTAGGCTAATGACTCCTTGAATACAAATCAGCAACTTGTATAGCAAACTAATAGAAACTGGAAAAATAAAGTCAAGTTGATAGAATGAAATTGGGAATTTTCAGACTGTAAATTGGGACCTTTGGAATTTGTTTTATTTTTTATATAAAAAAGTTTACGGAGGGCCATCCGGCGAACGGGATGGAGGGTTACCGGAAACGAATGTATTATGTTTTATGCCTTATCACCGGATTGCAGCTATATGGCGGACTGCAACTTTTTACCGTTCCTTAAAAACATTGAGACTATAAACTTCAACAGTCTTTTAAATTGTGAAAATATAGAAAATAATCTTAGATCTTTCTTGATAAAACTTAAGGTGGTACTATAAAACAGCCAATACTAAACCAAACAACCTGTAAACTTCAACAGTCGTTTAAACAACAATCTTCGAGAAATATAACACTGAAATAAATAAACTTGTATTGTTGTGTAACCGCTGGCAACTCCATGACGTCGACCTGTCTGGGGGATGTAGGGGTATCCAGGGTTGCTGTACCTCCGAGTTCTGACAGCCTCCAGTGGGGATCGGAATTGGCAACATACGCTGCATTATTACAGTTTATATATTCACATATAAAATATATATCGCACATACATATGCCTGGATGAACAAAGCTGTCATCTTTTGCACACTGCACATCAGTATAATATGTCCTTTCGTTGGGCCCAGATGAAATGTTACACGCAGATACAATGAGCCAAAGAAGGTGAAAGTGTTCAGCTTTTGCCTAACCCATAGCTTAAAACGTGAATCTTACAAGACTATTTTGTCAAAGCACTGCATTTGGTGTGAACTAAGTTCAGACATTATCTTATTTTACGTGTTTA
This sequence comes from Siphonodentalium dalli, assembly GCA_032622095.1. Lineage (NCBI taxonomy): Eukaryota > Metazoa > Mollusca > Scaphopoda > Gadilida > Siphonodentaliidae > Siphonodentalium > Siphonodentalium dalli. Next base: position 15,289,258 of record CP136068.1, read on the forward strand.
TAGTTCTTCTTCTTTGATAGAAACACTGCATGATGAAAACTCCTGCTACAAATGTAACCACGACGTTTGAGATCATTGTTTCGATCGTCAAAAAGCGAGATACTGGCTCAAACATTAATGTGACTATCAATTGTTATACAATAACGATCATCAGTGCTTCAAGCCAATCAGTTAATTATTTGCACGACGATCAACTCATGACCTGTTACTCAATAATTTACACATACTGTCGAATTAACAAACACACAGTTGTGCAGCGGATGGAAATTGAATAACACTGTATGGGCAGTAACTGTATAACTCGCAGAGACTTTCCCTGAGAGGTCAGCGGTCGGGGAGTTCAGAATGACTTGTGTTCACACAGGTAGTTTCGTCACGCATTGATATTCGTTCACTATTATTCGGTTATTTTACCGGAAGTAAGCGACAAAGAGATATAATGTTTTATAATTTCTTTACTGTCGGTCCAGACGCTAAATACGTTATTTTCGTTGCGGTAACTTCCCACTATTTAATGTGGAAGCATATAATAAATATATAAAATCATGAACTGTTACTCCCACAACACGTAAACTATACCAAAGTCTGGTATAGTCAATGCTTGTCATTTATTAACATAGAAATTGATCCAGTAGATTAACAACAGTGGTATGGAATAATGCGCTAGATAATGGGCTGGTTTACAGACTAATATGAAAATAGTTAAAATTATAGAATGGTGTGTTTCCTGCATAATTACCTAGGTTTGCAGATACCAGCAATTTATAAAATAATATTTCCAATCGCGACCTGGTAATTATCATCTCTATGTATTTATTTTCCAAATATATCAACTCTAGTTGAATTGGAGCTCAAGGAAATTATCAAATATCTCAATGTCAAACTATCAATTTGACTGGGGAAATCATTACCCTCTATAACAACATTAGCACTGTACCCTCTATAACAACAATAGCACTATACCCTCTATAACAACAATAGCACTATACCCTCTATAACAACAATAGCACTATACCCTCTATAACAACAATAGCACTATACCCTCTATAACAACAATAGCACTATACCCTCTATAACAACAATAGCACTATACCCTCTATAACAACAATAGCAATATACCCTCTATAACAACAATAGCACTATACCCTCTATAACAACAATATCACTATACCCTCTATAACAACAATAGCACTATACCCTCTATAACAACAATAGCACTATACCCTCTATAACAACAATAGCACTATACCCTCTATAACAACAATAGCACTATACCCTCTATAACAACAATAGCACTATACCCTCTATAACAACAATATCACTATACCCTATATAACAGCAATAGCATTATACCCTCTATAACAACAATATCACTATACCCTCTATAACAACAATAGCACTATACCCTCTATAACAACAATAGCACTATACCCTCTATAACAACAATAGCACTATACCCTCTATAACAACAATAGCACTATACCCTCTATAACAACAATAGACTATAACAATGCATGTTCATTACCCTCAATAACAACTATAGACTATAACAATGCATGTTCACCCTCACGGCATGAGAGATTTGTTCACGGTAAGTAAACAGTGGTTCGAACAAAAGGTCGATAGAGAGGTTGACAGAAAATATATACAAAAACACACCGCATTATCTACATTATGAACACAAGTAGGGTATGCGCTTGGATATTTTTATTTTTGGCAGTCACTTGCAACACTATGATTATCGCGTGAAAGACCAAAATAACATACAACAACATTAATATTATTCAACATTGCTTTCAATAATCTGGCAGACATAAATACTCAATACTGGTTCAATTTTTCAGACAATATGTAGCTTTTATGGTGATTTTTCATAAAAAAAATAGTTTTGCAAATGGCTATAACAAAACTAAAATCTGCAATGAGAAATGTTTGATTTATTTTCACGCAGACATTCCTGTTTTTAGATGGTAGACTAAACACATACCGTAGTTCGGTTCATAGTCTGGATTTTGCAAATATTTTTATCTATCGACATATATAAAAATATCTGGGGTTTTTAAAACCACTTTTTGACATAGCTGGAAATATATCTCAAATTAACATTGTTTTTGGTTACATTTTCTCTCCCTTTAGTTTCATTATCCCCTAATTCGCAGAAGATAAATTGCCAAAGAGGTGTAGTAGTAGTACCATAGGATACATTGGTTATAAGGGCTAATTATTTTTTCCTTCAAATTGATTGTTTGAAATTGAGATTTGTTTTGAAAATTCACGAATTTTTAACAACGGATGTCATGGATATGTCTATAAATTGACCGCAGAGACTAGAAAGTCAAGTTTGGGTTCACTGACATGATACGGTACCTTAAAGCATATCTTAAAAATGTATTACAGTAAAAATACATTTTCGGTTTATAGTAGGATTCCTCAAGTCATTTTGCATTTTTGGTTTGTTAAATTCAAAATGTGTTTTGTTCATTGTTTTTGTGTGTAGCTTATTTGGCTTTTCGGCCATTGTTGGTAAATCTGCTAGTTAGCACCTGATTTTATTACGCCCTTTATGGGTGTATTCTGTGAAGACGTTTCTGACTAGTCATAGGACCTATGGCCAAAACTATGATTGGAAAGGTAATTGGGTATTTTCGTACTCGGAACATGTGATCAGAAATGTACTTGGGTATTTTCGTACTCGTTACTTATATGGGTCGGCATATATATTCACGTATCACTTTGTGTTTATCTCGGCGGGCCTGTCAATATGCTCTATTGAACCATGGCATGTTAGTCGCAATCATTTTGTTTATAATAATAATACTTTATAGCCACGGATCCACGATATGTGCTCTCGGGCTTTACACAAAATAATATATATAATCCAAGTACATGCAAACAGAATATATAGTGACGAATTGGCATCTGCGGTTGAATTATTGACATTTTGTGTGACCGAGTGCCCTTTTTAACAAATGACACTCTAAAGCCGCTTTAAATTGATCAATATGTTGCGGAGCTTTAATGTGGTCTGGCAATACATTCCAGAGCCTGGGACCGGCCACGGAAAATGCGCGGTCGTCCATTTTACTAGACTACCACGAGTATGTATTAACAAGTTCGACTTTGCAGACATAAGTGGTCAAGCCATTTGCAAATGATTTAAATGAACTCTTTCCTCAACCGGAAGCCAATGCAGTTTATCCAGTATAGGAGTTATACGGTCAATTTGTTTGGTGTATGTGCCCAGCTTAGTCGCACAGTTGTGAATGAACAGGAGCTTGTGCAGCAAAGACTTATTGCAACCAAGGAGCAGAGAATTACAAAAATCGACGCGGCTGGTTACAAATGCATTGACAAGTTGTTTTGTCGTCTCCATGCCAATCACGTTTCGCAACCTGCTTATATTTCTCAGATGTTGATATGAGAGTCTGCACACATGGGTCACATGCGCATTAAAGATTTCTGCTTATGACTAGTGCGCGCTGAGCTATTGGAACAGGAAGTCCCGCGCTAACCCGTATGCATGCTATGTGTTTCGATTGTTCTTTACCTGCTTTGATGCATTCTTATTTGAATATATTTAATTTATTTTAACGTGACATGAATCGGAATGCTATCTACTATTATATTGCATGGGAATTTGAGGATGGTATAATAAATTTTATTCACACATTAAACCCTTTGAGATGTTTGTTTATGTGAGTGTTTAACATGTTAATTGGCATGTTTTAGTGAACTTTTTCATTTAGTTATACGCGACAAATATCGGCATGTAATATGATAAAAGACATGGGATGGTGGTAATTATTACCCACGTTAATCCTTCGTGTTGTTTGTAAATATTGACGTTTAGTGAACTTTAAGTCTTGGTCTCTAAACTTGTTTTTCATTCCTTTGTATGCGGAATATATCTGATCTGTGAACAGAAATGTTATTAAGGAAAGATTCATTCACATTGGTTGTTTATCATAATTGATCCTCATGGGGGTATATATCAATAAGTCTTGATTGGACAATAATTTAATTTGCCCTTATGGGACTAGATTTTATTGACCCCCTCCCATGGGACCGAAGTTTAATGAACATCGATGACACCATAGTTTAATCTTAATTAGCCCCCATAATGGGACCATATTTTAAATTTAATTAACCACCATATTGCCATATTTGAATTGACATTCATGGGACCAATATTTCAATTAACCCTCATGGGACCATATACTAAATGTTTAATTAACCCTGATCAGGTATGGGACCATATGTTAATTAATAATCAATGTACAATTTTAATTAACTACCATGGTACCACATGTTTATTAACTCTCATTGGGCCATTGGATCATTTTAATTAACCCTCATGGGACCATGTATTATTGAACCCTTATAATACCATATTTTAACTTACTCTCAGTGGACCATATTTTAATTAACCCTCTCTGGGTGTGACCATAATTATTATTATTAACCCTCATGGAACCACACAGTTATTTCAATTAACCGTCATGATACCATGTTTTCAAAGTTGATATCAGGGTGCATTACTTGAGGCCATTCTTAGATCATAATTTGCTACCGGTACGAGGGCTGTTTCGGGAAGGTCGGGGTTGTTACACCCTATAGGGTGTATACTGCGAGCCAGATCTGATGTCGTCATAGGAGCTATGGAGAAATGTGATCAAACACGTACTAGCTATTTGCGTTCCTGCTATACTTGTATTCGCGGATGAATTTTCGCGTATGTCTCATAGTTGCAGTTATCAGTTACAAACGGCGTTCAAACTTATCTGTGATGATACCACATGTCTTTGAATCTTTGTTAGTTGAAGTATTCTCAGAAATGACAAAATCCAAAATTATTGTAGGAGTTGTTTATCGACGGAATACATATCCTAGAGCGGACTTAGACACGTGTATAAACCGCTGGAAGAAATATCAAGAAAACTAGACAAATCTGGGAAACGGACATCATAGAAAGACTGAAGAATATTTTGACACAATCCTTTATAATGGCTTTATGCCACTTATTACAAAACCTATCAGAGTAACATAATCAATTAGCACGTATCCACGAACATCCATAGAGAACAACGAAAAATATTATAAAGCATTTCTCAAGGGGAACCACGATGATACACTATCTCCACTACCGACTGCATGAGCCCTGTGAGTCAAAAGTCAAAATCTAGTCAAGATTGTGATGGATCTCTTTTGAACTTCTAAAATTCGTTTTCAAAGAAGTTGTAGAACATATACACATATGGAGTTATGGACCCTATCTCATACTGACCCATCATGGCTCATACGGACCATCGATTTCACAGACAGCCGGCTCTGGCTTACACGGACCTCGGATCATACTGACCTTGGCTTATATACAGACCCGTCGATACGGACCTCAATTCAGATGTGCAATTTTATTTATATTAACTATATTGAAATAATATTAATATAAATTACTGATGCTAATAATGATTGATATAGCGCTAAACATGATTGTATCGGCTGTTGGGTAAAATTATACTACCGAGAGAGATAATTATCTGGTGCATCGATAGGACACCAACAGAGGTAACATAGCGGTAACATTTTACCAGAAATATAAGGAGCCCAAAATCGGACATAAGCGACTCTACTAACGTATATACATACACACGCATGTGACACAATTTTATTATTATTATGCATACACATTTATATAAGCATTACATGCATTGATCAGATTGCATGCATTGATCAGACATAATAGATTAGACACCCATAACGAGAGCTGGTATCGACATGTGGTTTCATTCAGGGGCCACCTCTTGAAACCAGCTATTGATGCATCATAATGGTGGTGTGTGTCATCGTCTATCAATTGTGTTGTGTTGTATTGATTGCATGATTGATGTCTAGCAGGAATGTGTGACCTATGGTCGCTTGATGAGAGTTTGCAATGACAAGGCTTTTGTATTACGTCAAATATGCAACCTGAAATCGTGTAGTCGGTACCATGCGTGCATGTTGCTTGAATGTGTTTCGTTTAATTGCTGAATGTTGGGAGGTGACATGTGGATAAAATCCAAAAGTGCAAGTATAATTATTTTGAACAATGTCGTTGATCAGAAGTGCTACGGTGCAACTAGAGAAGTTTGAACTGTGGTAAACGACATCGATGATGATGCAATAAACGGAGGTAAGTCCGATATTTGCGATGCATGTGCAGTTCTGTTGTTAACTGGCATAGCATATAATGTTATTTTATAAAGTGGTAATGGATGAGGCAAGTCAGTGGTTGGAAATTTTAAAGTTATGTATCATTATGACTGTTACGAACAACATGAAAATTAATGAATCGCAAAAAAGTAGCGCATACCTGTATCCTTCAGGTATAGTGGGAAGAATTAATATGTCCATGTGCAATCGCTCGGATCTCTTTGATACCGGAATGGGGCGTAACGGATACATATTTGGCCAGTAGATTTTGTTGTTTTAATGCCAAATAACACTTGTTAAAACCTAGGTAAGATCCCCCAGCGATGATATCGTATAATGCGTGCAGCACATCTAGATAAGATCCCCCAGCGATGATATCGTATAATGCGTGCAGCACATCTAGGTAAGATCCCCCAGCGATGATATCGTATAATGTGTGCAGCACATCTGGTAAGATCCCCCAGCGATGATATCGTTTAATGCGTGCAGCACATCTAGGTAAGATCCCCCAGCGATGATATCGTATAATGCGTGCAGCACATCTGGTCGCCTAGGTAAGATCCCCCAGCGATGCTATCGTATAATGCGTGCAGCACATCTAGGTAAGATCCCCCAGCGATGATATCGTATAATGTGTTCAGCACATCTGGTAAGATCCCCCAGCGATGATATCGTTTAATGCGTGCAGCACATCTAGGTAAGATCCCCCAGCGATGATATCGTATAATGCGTGCAGCACATCTGGTCGCCTAGGTAAGATCCCCCAGCGATGATATCGTATAATGTGTGCAGCACATCTGGTCGCGTGAGATCCCCCAGCGATGATATCGTATAATGTGTGCAGCACATCTAGGTAAGATCCCCCAGCGATGATATCGTATAATGCGTGCAGCACATCTAGGTAAGATCCCCCAGCGATGATATCGTATAATGCGTGCAGCACATCTGGTCGCGTAAGATCCCCCAGCGATGATATCGTATAATGTGTGCAGCACATCTGGTCGCGTAAGATCCCCCAGCGATATCGTATAATGTGTGCAGCACATCTGGTAAGATCCCCCAGCGATGATATCGTATAATGCGTGCAGCACATCTAGGTAAGATCCCCCAGCGATGATATCGTATAATGCGTGCAGCACATCTAGGTAAGATCCCCAAGCGATGATATCGTATAATGCGTGCAGCACATCTGGTCGCGTAAGATCCCCCAGCGATGATATCGTATAATGTGTGCAGCACATCTGGTCGCGTAAGATCCCCCAGCGATATCGTATAATGCGTGCAGCACATCTGGTAAGATCCCCCAGCGATGATATCGTATAATGCGTGCAGCACATCTAGGTAAGATCCCCCAGCGATGATATCGTATAATGCGTGCAGCACATCTGGTCGCGTAAGATCCCCCAGCGATGATATCGTATAATGTGTGCAGCACATCTGGTCGCGTAAGATCCCCCAGCGATTATATCGTATAATGTGTGCAGCACATCTAGGTAAGATCCCCCAGCGATGATATCGTATAATGTGTGCAGCACATCTAGGTAAGTTCCCCCAGCGATGATATCGTATAATGCGTGCAGCACATCTAGGTAAGATCCCCCAGCGATGATATCGTATAATGCGTGCAGCACATCTAGGTAAGATCCCCCAGCGATGATATCGTATAATGTGTGCAGCACATCTAGGTAAGATCCCCCAGCGATGATATCGTATAATGCGTGCAGCACATCTAGGTAAGATCCCCCAGCGATGATATCGTATAATGCGTGCAGCACATCTGGTCACAGAGATTTTGTTAGCACTAATTATTTGATGATCCGGTCAGAAAATGATATCTTCTTTGTGCGCCTACAGTAAACATTATACACTATTCCGTCCAGAATTGCACATTGTTGAGAATCGGCTACTATGGAGTTATCTTCTATCCTGTTATCCGACAGTTTGCGATGAAGAATATAATCTGATAGAAGCTTTAAATCTTCGGACTGCTGTTGGAGATTAGCTATCTCAGCATGGGTGTTATTGGGTAATACAGGTATGATTGGTATGTCCGTGTTATCTAATACCGTTCCCACAGACAACATCTGTTGAAATTGCTTTCAGAAAATTCGCTGAGTTAGCATCATCTGCGATCTGTCAAATTCTATTACAGTCCACGGGGTTTCATTTTGGCGAATTGATCTATTTTGTGAAGTGCTATTTACTTTCGGCTGAGGAGATAACAGTGAATCTTCAGGTGTTTTTGTGGATTATCTTTGTATAATGCCGAACAGTGTATGCGGGATAAGGAGTTAGCATTTTGGTATAATTTGCCAGCCGTGTATTCAATATCAAAGTTGTATATTTGTAATGTCAGCTCACATTGAGCCAATTTCCAGCAAGATCGTTAGCAGTTTTGAGATATTTCACACCAGTGTTGTTCGTATAGACTGTGACATAATTGTTAACTGGGTATGGGTAGTAAGATTTTATGGCGTAGACAAGACTCAATGCTTCTCGATCCGAGATTCCAAAATTAATTTCATTTGGTCGGAGCGCCCGTCCACTATAACACATTACTCGAAAGTGTCATTGTGAACCCTACTGGCAGAGAATATTGCCAATGACATCCGATCGCATCAACTGTCAACTTGAATTGTTTAGTTGTATCTGGCAACGCCAATACTGGAGTGGTTGTGATGTGATGTTTGATCGCACTAAAAGCATCTTCGGCCTTTTCATTCCAAATGAAAGTGGTATTATTTTTAGAAGACTGTTTAGTGGATCTGCATTGTGTGGATAACATTCAATGAACCGTCGATACGATAGGGCTTATCCGAGAAATGATTTGATTTGATTTGCACAATCGTCACTTTCCGATCATTTGGAGAAATCCCATCTTATGAGAGGGAATGTCCTAGATAGTCAACAGTTTTCTTTTGGAACAGGGAAATGGCATTTAGATGGTCGAAAACCTCGTGTAGAGCTTCCAAATGAGAAGTAAATGAGCTGTTGAAAAGAATGATAACTCGAAATGAACAATAAATGTTTTCAAATTGAGTCCACGGAGAATGTGAGTCATTATCATCTGAAATTGGATGCTTCCATTCCGGAGACCATAGCTAATCCTTTTGAATTGCCTGCTACCGTGATGCGTGATGAAAGCTGTCTTTTCCTTGATCCGTCATCTAAAATGCATTGCATGACACCTTGTCCAGCGATCTAAATGTGGTTGGTTGAGATTCACCTATCACGTTAAAAACTTTGATTTGGAATTGGAAAATTCAGTGGTTTGGTCACCGCATTGACCAGGCGATAGTCTATCACTAATCTATATTCGTCAGAATTGGGCTTCTTGACAAGAAGAAATGGACTTGTGTAACACTCTCGAGACGACTACGAGTTAGGTAAGTTGGGATAATTTTAGCTGAAAGTTCAATGTCTTTAGCTTGATAGTCCGGTGTCCTGAATTGTTGGGAATTATAGCTCTGAGTGGATGACCTATAATTATGGGTCGTTGACTTTTGGAGTTAAAAGCTTTGTCAAAGCGGATTATTAATTGTCCATCTGGTTTGATGTAAGCGACACCTGTTCCCAGCAGATCACGACATTTGATGGGCTAGGGGCGTTGTCCTTTTCAGCGTATATATACTAGGAGAGCAAAGCTCTCGGGGACTTGCTAAAACTCTTGCGGACTCTTGTTCAGAACTTGTTGACGAGAGATCATGTTATTATATTTTTCTCCGTGGCCGCCTGATGTGATGTTGTAAATATTTGGTACAATAAATTTCATCAACGTGTTTCCGAGAATTCCAACTTAATGGTTAGAACCTGGGGAGTGCTACATTCGTCCACGGACTGATTGAGGGTTCAATTAAGTCAGTATTTCGGAAATCTGCCAAGTGTCTTTCAGTTTCCTCTATAGCTTTGGGGGTAGTGCGATCAAAGCATTGACGTGACGGGATAGCATCGCCAGTGTCAATTTTAAATGCAGATATGTCGCATTTCCCGAGTTCATTTTAAAGTCTTTTGTGAAGTCATGCCGATTTACGTTTGCCGACATCCAATGAGCAATTATGGTCTCGTAAGAAGTTTAAACCCAATATTACAGGATAGTGTATTGCGGTAGACACATGGAACTTACAGCTGTACATTTTATTTGCTATTTTGACGGGCAGATTTATTTGTCCAAGAATGTTTTGTGTTTCACCACCGATACCTAATATTGATTTTAGAGATGAGGGCAATACTGTGCAGTTTGATAGGTTATTTAGATGAGACTTTGATAAGCAAGATACATTAGCACCAGTGTCGACCAAGCATTTAGAATAGACATTATTTATGGATGTTTTAATAAAATTATGAACCATTGAAATGATTGTGTTTAGATGTGTGTTGCCAGTCATGATTTATGATCCATTGAAATGATTGTGTTTAGATGTGTGTTGCCAGTCATGATTTATGATCCATTGAAATGATTGTGTTTAGATGTGTGTTTTGCCAGTCATGATTTATGATCCATTGAAATGATTGTGTTTAGATGTGTGTTGCCAGTCATGATTTATGTTGTTGTGGTTTGCTATATTGACGTGCTCTGCAATCTTAAAAAATGTGGCCCTTTTAAAAACAAAAACCCACAAGTAGAGTTTAATACCCGACAATTTATGCGTTCATGTTTACCGCCACAGCCTGCGCATGCACATTGTAATTAGTCTGATAGTTTGTGCAATGTTGTTTATTATTATATTGTGATGATTTTTGAAGTTCCCTGTTAGATTTTCTATAAGTCTATGGTCTCGAACGTGGTATAAAGGTGTAAGAGGATTCTAAATGTCCTGTTTCGAAATTTCGAGGAGCGTGTGATAAAATTGCAATTACATTTGCATTGACATTGTCCATGGACTGCTTTATTGCCTGAATGCCGCTTTAAGTGCAGCGACGGCCGATGAAACGTGATCAATTTTAAATGAGCTAGCGTTTAAATCGGCAGTCGCGATTTCAATTCTAATAGCAGCACGATATAACACCGGAAGAGTAGTGGGTTTTGTTGAATTACTCCAGTTCTAATCGCGGGGCAAAGTCCCTACATAACAGCACCGCACACCTGCTCGTCGGAGAGTTTTAAAGATATCGCCGTCGAGCGCATGTTCGTGATATATTCTTGGACAGATTGTCCAGGTAGCTGACTTTCATTAAACAGGTCAGCCACACCTGACCATTCTAAATGTTTTGATGATAAACATAAATGTTCTTCAAACGCTTTAAAGAGATCCCTCATGAGTTTTAACATCAGTATCTGCAATAATCATACCAATCATGGGCTCATTTGTTTAGTCCAATTTATGCAAATTTGGCATATCTAATTTGACCTTGACCTTTGACCTTGACAGAGGTAACTAGAAAATTGCCAACAATGATTTTATTTATCGGGGTATCCCATAGCACATTATTAACATTGTTGGCATATGGTACTAAAAATGTTTAGCAAAAATTGTTCTAGCCACTTTTTCTCTGACCTGCCTCCTGACTAATGATGGCATAAGTAAAGGAACATTAAGAGCTGCTGCTCCTTGGTCAATCCTTCAAATGTGGCATTGTTCTGAAACGTTTTCAACGAAAGGGCTGCGTCATCGAGACCGCTAAATTTCCATTAGAGACATACATTTATTTGATGTAAATGACGACGATGCAGATAACATAGTCGTGATTAATTCCACGGGTGGGGTGCGGTGATTGTCGTGTTCGCAGTAGTGCTTGAAGTGGTTGTGGTTGCCGCTGTTGTGAGCGCTGTTGTTGTACTAGTCGGATTCCTTATGTCATTTTGAAATATTGCTTTGTTATTAGCTATCTGTAAACGGATTCTGTATTATGTATGTAGTAGGTGTGGTTTCAGTATTGATTTGTTTCCATTCTTGAATTTTTGCGGGTCGGCTTAAATCGGGGTCAACATAATTTAGAGATCGTTTCGTATTTACAGAAAACGATCAATGGTGCCAGCTGGCGTATGCAGTTCGGTACGATTTTTAATTTAAAAAAATCTACTAGCTATGACCCTGACATGTATTTTTGAAATTTGGTGTGATCAGTTCATTCTTGCTGGCTAAGGTTGTGATCATATCGACAGTCTAGTATTTTGGATAAATGGCGCCATTTTGGGTATGATGATACGCGCGTACTGATATTTAAAAAAAATACTAAGTATGAACATAGATGTCATTAGATGATTCTCGCTGGCCACAGTTGCGATAAAAAAATTAACACTGAGCGCTATGGAGAATTGAAATTACAGTCATAAATACAATTCATCTGATAAAATTTCACATTAAGATAAGCAATTATGCAATTTGTGGCAAGATCGCTCCCTGTTTTTCAATTTCCAGGAACAAAGCAAGTCACTTGTCGAACTTGACATGCGTAATATCATGTTTTGTATTACCAGGTGAATGGTAAAAATAGAGTACACAAACAAAAGCCTCATACAAACTTGTTTCCACTAAAATGACAAGCTATAACAGTGGCATGGAAACCGTTCTCATATCGCTTTTAATATTTCGAAAACGCGCGACCATATTTTTCGACATAAGGAATCCAACTGTATGGGTGATGTCCGTGATCACAATTGTAGGTCAGATGGTAATTCGTGTCTGGACCCCTCGTGTTATGATCTTGTCTTGAGACATTGGATTCTCCACCAATTGTGAGAGCGGATTTAATTATTGGGGATTATTCGTCACGCTCCACATTAGCGTCGCCAAGGCTGTGAATGAAAAGACACGTAATTCTAACGAGTAAATAGTATTGTCCAATACCATAAATAACAAGTTATTGTGATACATCACATATTGTAAAAATACATTGAATTAGTGCAGGTTTAAATTATATAGTAATTTATGTTTGACTTGATATTTAGTGGATATAAAATGTATTTAATAATAATTATGACACTGCACATGAGTTGAATGTAGAAAAGAATTTTAAAATTAATTGAATGTCATTTAGTAAAAATAAGAATTAAGAAATATGAAGTAAGAGATACATCATGTAGTAAAATTGTACATACCTGTCAATGAAAAAAACACGTTGTAATGCTAACGATTAATAGTATTGAGAACTCGTTCGCCCATCAACATATCTTTATATACAGGTAGCCACTGATCCATTGAACCGCCAGGTAAAAACCTTAGTTTGCAGATACTATAATATCTCCGATTATCTTTTGACACGAGGAATTAGGTAAAGGTAGAAATTCCAAGTGCTATGGGATTAAGATTTATAATGAATAGCATGTGGCAGTTGTTAGTGCTCTGATGTAGGTATACTATTAGTTAGGTATCAACTGACTACACGCGTTGTTCATGTGCACTTTGGATATATTTATCATGGATCCCACATATGTGATGTTTGTGTTTTTGTCAGTGTTATCTGGCAATACGCTCACTGGTGAGTTTGGATTTTAAAAGCTTTAAATGTAATTGATACCACATTTGAGATAATATGATAATATAATATACCGTAGGACACCATATATTTGAGTGTTACCGATACGAAATATATAGACTATACAAGATGGCGTTTTGTACAACTGTACAACAACTCGATGTTGGTGGGAGCTTAAAATTAGTTAACTCTTCTTGTTCACAAATCATTACTAAGTTACTACCACGGACATCGCGCGATTAATATTGTTTGTGTACATGTCTGACGCTGGTGTTTAGTAAATTAAACAGGGGTTTAACAGACACGATGCTCAAACAAAATAATTTCCGACCCAGGGTACCCACCACCCCCCTAATTGCAAAAATATATACTTTTTCCTCGGCAAATTTTGAACCCACCTCTTATCCCATATTTGACACTTTTAAATACTTTTTTTATACTAATTTTGTTATTGGGAATACAATACCCAATGGTATTCCTTGTTCACTATTGTGTCAAATCCTGTTCCAAAAAATTATCTAAATATATGTGCCACCCTACAAAACCATTTAGTCTTTACCATTCTTATTGACTATTGATAACTAAATGGCGTGAAACAGTTCTATCCCAATCTTCTTCAATTATATTAATATAGGTAAGGTACTTTATTTTCTGAAACAAACTATGCATAAACCTTCCTAAACACAAACTCTAACCACATGCAACATCATTTTGAGCGTGTAATTGTTGTAAAATACAGTGTTAAAACCAGGTGACTTCTCGTTTCATGTGCATTGTGTAGCAATGTGGTGACTGGTCGGGTGTCCAGAGCCAGTCATTATGCTATAAACCATGGTCCCTGATCCCTGGACTCAAAAACCTATGTATACATGCATGAGTGTGGACATATGCTCTATCAATCATTAATTGGGTATATAGTTCTGGGTATGCACATATCATTATGCTTCTCATTTTAGAGGTATTATTTAGGTATTATGTACGTATATGTATGTTCATGTATATACATGATTTTGCATATGATCATGGATGCGTTAAACCCGCAAGTTTTTTGCTACTTGTGTGACTGATGATAAACAGCAAACATTAAGCTAATTTAATCACATTCTAACAATTCAATATCTAATAGAATATCATAATGTAAAGTTAGTTCCAAACAGCCTCTTAATTTTGAATATTTCTTTCTGTTTTGTAATTGTGCCACATTCGTATAACATATGTGTGAAATATGTATGGAAATGACTCCACATTTAACATGTGAACGCTTAATTCAACACAAGCTACCCACCCTAATATAAAAAGAAAAACAAACATAGCTACCACCCCTTTCATGAATATGCTCTTCCTGAATATCATCAAATCCAATTAAAATCACGACAAGATGACGATGATGGACGTGGCATTTTCATAAATGAAAATCATTCTTATAAAATCCGTGAGGACCTAACGATATTTATGCCACATGTTATTGAGACTATATTCATAGAAAATGAAGTATGGTCGAAGAACTAAATGATTCTGGGACAAAGGCATATCCCATAGAAGACTTCAACATCGACTTGCTTAACTTTCAGTCTCATACGAAAACTGGCAACTTCATTGAAACTATGTTCGAAAATGGATTATTACCTGTAATTACCAAACCTACACGAATAACCGAACACTTTGCAACACTCATTGATCATATTTACACAAATAACATTTTGTTTCCCGTGCTGATACTGGATAATCGTATCAGATGCATCAGACCATTGTGCTACATTGTATGCCGAATATCACGATAATAAGTATATAAAAGCGAGCAGAGCAGTTCTACCGAGAAACGTATAATGAGGAAAGAGAACACAGACAAATATAGATCAATACTCCAACACGATTTGTCACGCGTCTTTGATAGTACTTCACCGAACATGCTTATGAACATTTTCTTCCAATATATCTATGGGCGTTTAATGAATCAGTTTGCAATGCAAAATAATAATGCATATATTTTTGTCATGCTCCAACAAGATACATACGAAGTCTTGAAATAGATCACACCCGAAACGTCCCGAGCGCTAACGCATATATTCAAACTATCATTTAAACAAGGTATTTTCTCCGATAGGATGACAGTGTCAAAAGTAATTCCATTTATAAAACTGCCAGTGAATCTCCAGATATAATAACGAACTATAGGCCCATAAGAATTCTGCCCATTTTCTCGAAGTTGTTAGAGAAACTCATGCATTGCATAAAGGCTTTTTTCGTTTCTCGAAAAAGATGAAAATTTACATAAGCATCAATATGGCTTCCGTACGAATCACTCTACCATACCAAAGAATATCCCAGAACATTCCCAGTGTCAAATTACGTCTCTGTGCAAATGTTCTCACATATGTTTTGAGCTGATAATAAACGCTCTTCATTGATCATCTACGTTCAAATAATTTATCAGACCACCTTTAAGTAACCTAAGATCAAAGGCACATATACAATTATATTCCCCTAATCGGGTGACCCCTGTGTGCCAATGTTCCTACATATCGTCTAAGGTGACAAGGAACGAAATTTATTGCTAATTTATGATAATATAATCTGTAAGTACCCCTTTATGATCAACGGCACCTATCAAATTGTACCACCTGGGTCAATTCATCACTTTATAACAATTTCCAGCGACCAGGGTCCAACTGTGTTTGGTATATGATCAATTATTTAACAAATGTGTTTAGTAGTGGCCCTTTAATCAGCCTGGGGTAAACAATACATATCTGGTGACACACATCTGGACAATTTACTCAGTACATCAATTTTCAATGACCAGATTCCAACACATTGGCCATATAATCAATTATGCAGTTAAATTAATCATTAATGCCCTTTTTAGAAACAAACCATAAAACAAATTGATTTTTATTGGTATACTAGCAGGGTTACCCGTTGTTACACAGGTTATAGTCACGTGGAACCCTATGCTGTAGATATTTGGTGGGGATAGAGGATACTCTTTCTCAAAGTGTTACACGTATTCTCATCAATTGTATACCAAAATGGCATCACAAAACGTCATTCGTATAAAGGAGTATAAGTAGCACATATCCCGCCTTGTCGGGGTGATTATCATTTTGTTTGTTTATCGCGATTAATTCGTCCCATCAATAAAGAGGTAAATATTTATTTGCAAAGTTCTGCTCGTACATCAGACGTTATCATTCTGCTCGTACATCAGACGCTATCATTCTGCTCGTACATCAGACGTTATCATTCTGCTCGTACATCATACGTTATCATTCTGCTCGTAGATCATACGTTATCATTCTGCTCGTACATCAGACGTTATCATTCTGCTCGTACATCAGACGTTATCATTCTGCTCGCACATCAGACGTTATCATTCTGCTCGTACATCAGACGTTATCATTCTGCTCGCACATCAGCCGTTATCATTCTGCTCGTACAT
Source organism: Siphonodentalium dalli (assembly GCA_032622095.1). Taxonomy (NCBI): domain Eukaryota; kingdom Metazoa; phylum Mollusca; class Scaphopoda; order Gadilida; family Siphonodentaliidae; genus Siphonodentalium; species Siphonodentalium dalli. The sequence continues at coordinate 15,306,305 of CP136068.1, forward strand.
CAGACGTTATCATTCTGCTCGTACATCACACGTCATCATTCTGCTCGTACATCAGACGTCATCATTCTGCTCGTACATCAGACGTTATCATTCTGCTCGTACATCAGACGTTATCATTCTGCTCGTACATCAGACGTTATCATTCTGCTCGTACATCAGCCGTTATCATTCTGCTCGTACATCAGTGCCAGTGTTGGGGGATCCTCAAAAGTCCTGTGGTCTGAATGTTTTATTTGATATCAGACGAAACTAAATTGGATTGCACACTGTGACCAATATATTTGAACAGGCCTTCTATACATTTCCACATCGCTTGTCAAATTTTATCTTTTGTTGTGGAAAATATCTTGAATGGGAGGGATTCTCAAGTGTGTCATAGTACATGCGCCATTCTAACATGCTATAATCTCGTGTATCTGTTAAATAGAATGATAAATATACTTTTCTATCTTTCTTCTGTGTATCTGTGTTTGCTATCTCACTATATGAATGCCCTTATTCCAGTTCCCATATACATATGACAGTTGAGAAGATATAATTTTTCAAGTTAGTGTCCATCCTCTTTCCACCCCTGACCCAAACGGCACCAAATATGGCGTCTTTAACACACATTATTTGATTCATCATATCATTGGAGAAGGACGTTTTTGAATTTGGCGGACATTGGTGCTAAATATATTTGTATCATATTTGGTACCCCATCCCCATTTATGACTCCAACGGCACCACTTTTGACATATCTAAACCACACCATTGGACTCGTGGTAGCATATAAATGATTATGTATACGTTTGGTGGCAATCATCCGCAAAACAAATTCCTATAAGATTTAGTACCCCCATCTTTCGCGCCAAGCGGCAACAAATTGGCTTCTCATAATCACACGATTAGTTTCATCCAGTGTTCACGAACTGTGAAAGAAAAACAAAAGTGGCTACACAGTATGTGCTAGTGGCTCAAAGAATTTGGGTGTGTGGATCTTAAATTAACTGCCATGGGACAGATTAAGTTTAGCTATCATGCAACAATTCCCCCACGAGACAGTCTGAACGAAAGCATTCGCTAATTGATTTATTGGCTTATACCATATCGGCTGGTTGTAATTGTATCGCGTACAGTGAATGAGATTCCTACTTCTACTCGATACAACACACATTCGTTGTATTGCTTTTACATCGCCAAACATTACTGAAAGAAAGAAAGAATACATATCCTATGTCAGACTTTGCATTAACATAATATTGTGTACCCCTGTCGAATGTGTAATGTGAGAGGCCTTCTCGTACCAACATTTAATCAATGATAAACGACAAAAAATACTTTCTGTTCCACACTTACATGTATTAATAAAAATTGCAATTGAAGGCCCTCCAATGTTAGACTTTAATTTTTGGTAAAGCATTTATTAAATGGGCAGATGTTAAATCTCAGAAGTTTCAATGTTTGTTTATTAATACTGTTGTTAATATTGTTATTGTTTTACCAACCATAACCTGTTATATTATATTATAATAAATATTTGAGGTAATTAGCTTGTGTTCTTTGAATATGTTTAAATCAGTGGCTCAAAAATATGTGTTGAAAAATGTGGCTGAAGTAATTGAAGTGGCTAAGGCGGCTAAGGTGGTGGGTCAAGAAAACTTTGGGTCAGTGTGAGCACTGGTTTCCTCGAAATATTGAGAGGATTATGTATCAATTTGGTGGAAATATATGCTAAGAATAGGTTATTAAAATCAAGTTTGCCCCTCTCCGCCTCCGTGCTCCGTGACTCGAACGGCGCCATAGCATGGAAATGAGTATGTATACTTTTTGGTGGAAAGCCAATGGGTTAGCGGGCATCGATAATGATGAAAAAAGCTACACCAGTGTGATCCTTTAAAGATACGGGAGGTATTGTTGGTGGGTATGCTGTTAAAATATTAATCTCCGTCAAAAACCGCCACAAATAGAAGGAATAGTAAGATATAGACAGACTTCTTATGCCAATCAGAAATATGGCATAAACAATAAGTTATTGTCAACTTTTCCCCCTTTGTTATGTTAACAAAAGCAAAAAAAAAGTAACTTTTGCTGGCTTGTATTTAGATCCGGATATGGTGAACATAAAGAGCGTCATTTGTTACTGTTTTCCTGATATAGAAACAATAAAGAGCGTTTATATCATTTTTGTGTGATTAACCGATATAATTGCGTTGCGTTATGTAAACAGAAGCACAACTTCTGTATCACGAGCAGTCTCTTGTTTAACTACACCAGCGTACGTCTTGACGACAATATACTATTTATGCGCTGATTACATTTGGTGTATGAGCGGAACTGTATAGATGTTGGTGTTCCTTCTGTTGATGGCGATTTGAACAAATATAAATATTTATATATATCTTTATTCCTCCATATAATGAAGAGCATATATATAAACATTATAAATAAATTGAGTACACAAATACATCCTGCATGCAGGAATTTGGCTATACAATATACAGGGTTATATAATTTGACTGACAAAGACAAATACGAACATATTTGAGGGCATATAAGTATGCATACCCTCACGAGCACCGGCACGATCACACATCCGCACACTCACATACACGCCCACCATCACACACACACATGTACATATACATACACATGTATATACTCATATATACATATATATACGAAACTATACATGTATACACATATAAATGCGCGCGAGAGCGCAAGTGCACGTACACAGCCGCGCCAGAACTCGTGAATATATTCACGGTTATATACATATATATATAAATGTTCATTTACATATATATGCTTATATTCATATACATGTATTCACGTAGACATACACACACCAACACACACATATATGAATACATATGTAACGGTCAGGTACCTATATATGCACGTTTATATGTGCATGTATATCTGAATAAATATACACCAAGGCATATATGGAACATGGTTGTAGGATGAAATAAAGGGTATGGAATAATTCGCATTGAGCTGAAGCGGGACGTTTTATGCTGTGTTAAAGAAAGGTTATGCTTTGTTAAGACGGTTATCTGAAGTGCAAGCGAGATAACTCCAAAGTTTGGATAATTGCGAAAGTTATATGGCATGAATATACATATATATACACATGCATATTTATATATATACACCTATACACATGTATATATATATATATATTTTTACGCCTACATATGTATACACACATACCATTACACATGGGTATGGCTTGTGTGATCATGCATAATATTTATGCAACGAACACCGCCCGTGCCTCTAACCTCATACCATATCACGAGAGTGCACTTAATCTTGACTTTCGGCTCACTGTTGACATTTTGTAGACATATCAGTTGTTAAGCTCCAATTCAACTAGAGCTGACATATTTTGAAAATAACTACATAGAGGGGATATCTACAAGGCGCAATTGAAAATAATATTTTATTTATTCCTGATAACTGCAAACCTATGCCAATGTGCAGAATACACAACATCCCATGATTTCTAACTATTTTCTGATTAGTCTGCCAAGTTCTCAACCAGCACATTATCTAGTGCAAGCATTATCTAGTGCTGTGCCCAGGTTAAATTGATGTGAAACCCTCTGATGTGGAAAATACTCTTGCTCAAACTGTGTACTCATAAAGTGAAAATCTAATGGCATCACACAATTTAATTCTTATATGCATGGATTGTATGATGTATAGTGGCTCACCTTGTCTGAGTTACTGTCATTTTGTTTATCACGATTAATTCGTCCCACAAATAAAGAATTATTTATTTATTTTTATACAACTGCACTTACTTCAGATATTACCATTATTATTTTTGTTTAAAACGTACAATCGACGTGTTTGGAATCGACTGTTGTTCTTATTGAATAGTTGTTATTGGGATCAAAACATGAACACCATAAACACAAAAACTTCGCAAAAATAAAAGACGACAAATTGGGTTTTACACCGAGATGTATAACTCAATCGAGTGGGTTAAACTCAGATGTTGAGGACACCTGTTTATCATATCTCCACAAATATACAGGTGATTTAAAGACATGTCCAGGTGCTCATCTGATCATTGTGCTATACTTGATAATTATTTTTAGTTTAAAAGAAATGTTGCTATATATAGGCTATACACATGTGCCCGACAGAGCAATGTTTTTTAGTTGTTTATGTTAGGCTATGTGTCTGTTCTAAAAATATGAATGAAATCCTCTGCATCGGGTAGATGTACCCTTGTCATGTGTCAGCATTGGAGGATCATGAAAAGCCATGTGCTACTGATTGTATTTTCTTTTATCTCAGAAGAAACTATTTTTGATTGCACCATGTGATAGATATGACTAATATTTATGTTTCATAAACATTGTTGCATCCGGGTAAGGGTGAAAATCCATACAACAGCTCCCTCCATCTCTCCGCTGTTACCCGAAACAAATATCACTAATTAGGGTATGTGTGACGATCTGCCTTTCTGTCTTTGTCGAAGTCTTCACATGGCACATCCTTCAAATTCCTTATTGATTTGTTAATTACAGAATGAAGCAAAATGTAGCCGCGATTGCTCGATTGTAACTTAACATAACAACAGAATAAAACAATATTTGTCACCTTAATTTCGATGTTACATGTACTAGAGTTAGAGATATCAGATGCAAGTGTTTTTAGATTTTGGTCATATATGGATTTTCCCAAACGTATGTCCAAAATGGTTATGTATATATTTGATACCACGACCACTACACACTCTGACCGATATATCAATTCCAAAGTCACTCGTGTGTCAACTCAATCGATGGTAGAACCTGGGTTAGAAATTTTCGGAAGCAATCAGCAGACTTAATTCATCGCACTTCTTATTGTGTTCATTAGAGTCTGGTGCTATAAAATATATGATCACCCTGGATCGTACCTTTCTTGGCATGACAGACTGTCTTTTTTTCTTCTTTTTTTTGTATTGAAAAAAAAGAGTAATATTGCAGGATAAGATTGATACACAGGATAACATGCAGTATAACAGAAATAGTTCTTTTGTACTTGTTTCATTTTGGAAAGAAGAAATTTTAGGTTTATGGTAGAGAAAGTGAAAGACAAAAGAAAGGAAATAGTTAGATGAAAGTGAATCAGTTGTATTTTGAAAATTTAACAGGTGTATTTATTATTATGTCGCAGTGCATTCAAATTACTTTTGTTAAAATGTCACTTAATTTGCTGGACTCATACCGTGTTCAGGCCCGATGAATTGTTTCAAATGATCAATTTTGTGGTGGTATATATGTTGTACGTTCGGATCAATATTAGTGTTTATATCATAGTTATAGGAGCTCGGACTCAGTATGAGAGTGCATTGCTTCATATATGTGCTTAATTCAGTGAGCGTGGACAAATTCTCATTTCTTATCGAAATGGCATAGTATATTCATATATACGCACGTCCATGTGCAGATATACCTGCATATGTCGAGTACTAAAAACACAGATTATTTGTTGTGGTATAAGTAAGTTAACTGCATGTCATATATTGAGCAGGATTTACATTGATCACTACACAAACTGAAAGATATATCAGTTGTAAAGTCGCTCGTGTCAGCCCAATCGATCGTAGAACCTGGGTTCGAAATTTTCTTAACCAAACAGCAGACTTAATTCATCGCACTTCTTATTGTGTCCATTATAGTAAGGTGCTCTATACGATCGCGCTGGACCTTACCTTTCTTGACATGACAGACTATCTTTGTATTTTGTCTGTCCCCCTCGAAACAACCCGTCTGCTTCTTCAAAGGTCCAACAATGTCCAAGTCTTAATGAGCGTCTCGATTTATGTTGCCTGAAGAAAATAATCAAGGTGTTACCACCTATACAGAGATATAACAGCCAAATGGTAAAAATTAATAACGAGTTTATTTGTTAGATGCAGTTCGTCTCAGACGAATTAACGGGGCAAATATGAGCAATATATAGAGATAATTCCTTACCAATTTAGAAGACATGTAGGTAAATTGCTGCACATTGGTCACATGATCTGGAGAATGTCATAGGAAAGGAGCCCTTGATTTCAGATATTTAAAGGGGGACTAATACACTATACGAACAATAAAGCGCGTTTATTAACACCTCAGAAAATATGTGAGAAAATTGGTCACATAAGTAAATTGATACGGGGAATGTCACGGATAGGTGACGTTGACATAAAGTGACTTAAAGATGCACTAATAATTATCAATAAAGAGCGTCTATTATCAACTTAAAAGATTGATGTAACGGTATCCGGAGGGTCATGCAATATGTGTTGTTTACCCATGATGACTAATAATTATTTAAATTACTTGAAGGGCCACTAGTAGTTTACGCATTCTTCATCCGAGCACGCATTGTACCCCAGCCAGTAAAATATATAAAAATATAACAACACTATCATATTGGGCATACATAATTTATTAACCTTTACATTAATCAATCAAGCTGGGGAAGTTAGTCAATATATGCACGATATGAATTTCAGTTTTAAATTTATAATATCCAAATTATAATCTCAAGCTACGGGTCGCGCAGCCGGTGATGACTGTCATAACATCGACCTACATTCAGGCCATCGATCTAAGCCACATATGAATACAATTCAAACTAGCATTTCTCTTTAACACTTTTGACTTGTTTTCAATCAAGTGTATGTACAAAGTTCAGAAAGTATATATTCAACAATCGAAATATTGTAGTTGTTGTTGAACCCTGATAAGTCATTCCTTTGTCCGATATTTGAACATGGTGCCGACGTGCGCATGCGCCTAATCCAATTATGTGGGTCAGCACAGGATGGGATTACACAATTAACTCCAAAATATCTTTCAGATCGCCCACTGGTTAAACGCATCGTTACGGGTTGGTGTTGTGAAACAATTCCGAAAACAGGAACGGACAAATTCCGATCTCTAGATTCGCAATCATATCACGACGCTGGCTATTATATGAACATCTTTCTTCGGCAAAAATGATTGAATGAAAACGGCGTCAACGCGTTCTGAAATTGTGCGACGCGTTTCCCGCTTCTCGTAGACTCGACACTACTCGACTGAATCCATGAACAACCATCCTGATGCGGCACCAGGGACGTGGCGACAGGGACGCCGTGTCTCATGCAGCCCCAACCAACTTTGGTAAATTTCATGCCTGACACAAAATTTGTTGGAAATTTCACAACAAAACTATGTTGAAATTGTTAATGTAGTTTAAAGCTCGTGGGGTTGGTCTGGTTCAAAGGGGAGGAGGGGGTGCAGTTGGAAATTAGTTGGAAATTCCAATGTGGTCCCCCAGCAGCGTAGTCCCTGTTCGGCATATACTAAATAGTTTTGGACTGCTGATAGTGCATTAGTCATTTGTTTGTCTGGCTTAAACTGACGCCACGCGTAATGAATTGTCCATTGCCTGTGCACTGATGATCTCGCTTTCACTACAAGTAATCATGTTGTGATAACAGTTATCCGTTATACAAGACTTCACACAGTTCTGTGAACAGACCTGTACCAATGTAAACGACTCATTAGGGGTGGAAATCACCACATCGCGTCATTCACAGTTTGCGTTTGCCTGTAGCAATGACTACCGGGCATGGATGACATGAAAGTAATCCTTTCCACATACCATAACTGATTTGGTATACTATGCTGGCATTGTATGGTCTTCTCTGTGTAATGTTATACGTCAGTCATCATATGATTCTTAATCCAAGCATACCGTGATAAATGATCCGGGTGCAATGAAAGAAAACAAATTAACGGCATTCAATTCACTGGATTTAGATAGGAGTATCCTTACAAAATTTATGTAGGATGGGTCGATGTTATGCTCTTAATTACATTCCATTTACTAGTTTTATATGTTTCATGTTAATTGCATACATGTATATGCAATTCGGCGTTGATAGAAAAGAACCTCTTCCAGTGAGAAAATGAGATAACTAACAGCGCCCTCTAGTGGCCGGCTAGAAGGGAGGTAATAACACTAATTTATTGTAACCCGGGAATGGTCTATTTGTCCGGGTGGTTTTTAGAAATTTGTTTTGCACGAAAGAAGCCATTACTGTGTCCAAAATCAGCGGGTTATACTAATGACTATAGCATTGAGAATTTCCACAACCTATTAACGTATATATAGTTGTCGTGTTATAACATGCAACAAGAAAAACGCTATGCACCTATATCTAAACACATTGATAGATTCCATAAACTTTTAAAACGTTCCGTTTCGGTTTTGAACACATTATATAATATGAAAAGCCCATCGCCTTTGCAATGTAGACGACAACATTGTGACGAGTGGATGTTCAAGTTCACGAAGTGTATCGGTAATCTTCAATTAGTGTGGCTAATTCAATGTTTTAACCAGGTGAAATAAAAATATATCATGCACGGAATAAATAGCTGTTCGTCAATTATAGCCAGGTGCAGATGCGTATGCAAACGTCCAACTAGTAGTATATGTAATGCTGTGCGTATCCGAACACATATGTCATTAAACCCGAAACAAACCAAGACCATTTTAATAAAGAGTTTATGCATACATAGACCTCTGCCGGCCGTTCTTCTCTTCGTTGACTTTCAAAATTGCCGCTAACATCCAAATTCAGAAGCCGGATGTGCGCAGTGACTACGATTAAGAAGCGAAACATTCTCTCTTGATTGGATATAAAAATAATGGATTCCATATATGTGTTTTATGTGTTTGTATCAGTGTCATCTGGCAATACGTGGACAGGTGAGTTTGGATTTTAAAAGCTGTTAAACAGTTAAATGTATTTGAGACCACCTTTGATGATAATAAGTATATCTGTCCGTGGGAGGGGGTGGTCAATTTGGGTTCACATTGATCCTGAGATTATCTACCCGATCCCCACTTCAAATCACTTATGACCCCCGGGGAGGCACCGATATGGGCGGATTTCGAATAGGTTTTTGGGATGCGAATAGGTTTTTGGAACGCGAATTGGGTGTCAGAAACCAGTTCGTTGTTGTTACAGTAACTCTCATTCTGTCCGTGGGAGGGGGTGCAGGATTTGGGTTCGGGACAATTGTCTGCTCGTCTACCCGACCCCCACGTTAAATGACTTTTACACCGAGGAGAGGGACCGGGAAGGGCGGATTTCGAATAGGATTATGTGAATAGTACGCCAGAAACCAACTCGCAAATTATCGCAATGGCTGTCGTTTGTGTTGGCCGGAGAGGTGCACGACTGGTTTGCTATTTCATTTGGGCTAATGTATATATAACTGCGCCCTTCTGTATAGAGCCTATACTCCCCGGGAGGGTCCGGGGAGGGGTGCATCAAAGGGGTCGTGAGTGTGTCGCAAGCTGAATGTGGCACTGGGTATGGGTATCAAAACTCATAGAAACACTATCCCGTTGAAAAAATTCACCCAAACAAATGGGAGGGACAACGAAGAGCGTTTCTGATTTTAAATAGGTTTCTGGAAAGCTAATTGGTAGCCAGAAACCAGTTCGTTGTTTTCTTAATCACTCCCAATATGATGGTGGTAGGGGTGGAACATTTGTGTTCTGGTCGATTCGCCGATTCCATACCCGACCCGCATTCCAAATCACTTATGACCCCCGGGGAAGGGCCGATAGGGGCATATTTCGAATAGGTTTCTGGAACGCGAATTGGGCTTCAGAAACAACTTCGTTGTTCTCGCATTAACTCTCAATCTGTCCTTGCATGGGAGGGGTTGGTCAATTTGGATTTACGTCGATCCTTAGATTATCTACCCGACCCCCACTTCAAATCACTTATGACCCCCGGGGGGGCACCGATATGGGCGGATTTCGAACAGGTTTCTGGAACGCGAATTGGGCTTCATAAACCAGTTCGTCGTTCTCGCATTAACGGCCAATCTGTCCGTGGGAAGCGGTGGTCAATTTGGGTTCACGTCGATCCTTAGGTTATCTACCCGTTCACCTATTCAAGTCACTTATGACCCCCGGGGAGGCAACGATAGGGACGGATTTCGAATAGGTTTGTGGAATGAGAATAGGTTTCTGGAACGCGAGTGTCAGAAACCAGTTCGTTGTTCGTACAGTAATTACCAATCTGTCCGTGGGAGGGGTGCAGGATTTGAACTCAGGACAATTGGTTGCTCGCCTACCCGACCCCACGTCAAATGACCTTTACACCTAGAAGAGAGACCGGGAAAGTACGCCATGAACCAATTCGCAAATTATCGGAATGGCTCTCGTTGTGTTCGCCGGTGAGGTGCACGACGGGTTTGCTATTCCATGTGGGCTCATGTATATATAACTGCGCCCCCTGTGTAGAGCCTATACTCCCCGGGAGGATCCTGGGATGGGTGCAGCAAAGATGTCATGGAGGTGGAGGGAGCTGAATGTGGCACTTGGTATGGGCACCAAAGCACATAAAAACACTATCCCGTTGAGAAAATTCACCCAATAAAATGGGAGGGACAATGAAGAGCGTTTCTGATTTTGAATATGTTTTAGTAAGCCAATTGGTAGCCATAAACCAGTTCGTTGTTTTCTTAATTACCCCCAACCTGATATGGGTATGGGTGTAAAATTTGGGTCCTGGTCGATCAGCCGATTCTCTATCCGAACCCCATTCCAAATCACGTATGACCCCCGCGGAGGCACCGATAGGGGCATATTTCGAATATGTTTCTGGAACGCGAATTGGACGTCAGAAACCAGTTCGTCGTTCTCGCATTAACTCTCAATCTGTCCGTGGGAGGGTGGTCAATTTGGTTTCACGTCGATCCTTAGATTATCTACCAGATCCCCACTTCAAATCACTTATGACCCCCGGGGAGGCACCGATAGGGGCAGATTTCGAATAGGTTTCTGGAATGTGAATAGGTTTATGGAACGCGAATTGGGTGTCAGAAATCAGTTCGTTGTTGTTACAGTAACTCTCAATATATCCGTGGGAGGGGGTGCAGGATTTGCTCTCGAGACAACTGGCTGTTCGCATACCCGACCCACACGTCAATGACTTTTACACCGAGGAGAGAGGCCAGGATGGGCGGTTTTCGAATAGGATTTTGAATAGTACGCCAGAAACCAATTCGCAAATGATCACAATGGATGTCGTTGTGTTGGCCGGACAGGTGCACGACGGGTTTGCTTTTCCATTTGGGCTCAATTATTTATAACTGCGCCCCTCTGTATAGAGCCTATTCTCATCCGGGAGGTTCTGGGGAGGGGTTCAGCAAATGGGTCGTGGAGGTTTCGGGAGCTGAATATGGAACTGGGTATGGGCACCGAAATAGATATAGAAACACTATCCCGTTGAGAAATTCACCCAAAAATATGGGAGGGACAATAAAGAGCGTTTCTGATTATGAAAATTTTTCTGGAACGCCAATTGTTAGCCATAACCCAGTTCTGAATCTGAATCTGAATCACTCCTAACATGATGGCGGTATGAGTGGAACATTTTGGTTCTGGTCGATCCGCCGATTCTATACCCGACCCCCATTCCAAATCACGTATGACCCCCGTGGAGGGACCGATAGGGGCATATTTAGAATATATTTCTGGAACGGGAATTGGGCGTTAGAAACCAGTTCGTCGTTCTCGCATTAACACTCAATATGTCGGTGGGAGGGGTGGTTAATTTGGGTTCACGTCGATTCTTAGATTATCTACGCGATCCCCACTTCAAATCACTTATGGCCCCCTCGGAGGCACCGATAGTGGCTGATTTCGAATAGGTTTCTCGGATGCAAATAGGTGTCTGGAACGCGAATTGGGTGTCAGAAACCAGTTCGTTGTTGTTACATTAACTCTCAATCTATCCATGGGAGGGTATGCAGGGTTTGTGCTCGGGATAATTGGTTACTCGCCTACCCGACCCACACGTCAAATGACTTTTACACCGAGGAGAAAGCCCGGGAGGGGCGGTCTCGAATAGGATTCTGAATAGTACGCCATAAACCAATTTGCAAATTATCGTAATGGCTGTCGCTGTGTTGGCCGGGAAGGTGCACGGCGGGTTAGCTTTTCCATTTGGGCTGAAGTATATACAACTGCGCCCCTCTGTATAGAGCCTATTCTCCCCGGGAGGTTCTGGGTAGGGGTGCAGCAACGTGGTCGTGGGGGTGTCGGAAGCTGAATATTGCACTGAGTATGGGCTCCAAAACATATATAGAAACACTATCCCGTTGAGAAAATTCACCCAAACATATGGGAGGGACAATGAAGAGCATTTCTGATTATGAATAGGTTTATGGAAAGCCAACTGGTAGCCAGAAACCAGTTCGTTGTTTTCTTAATCACTCCTAGCATGATGGTGGTAGGGTGGAACATTTGGGTTCTGGTCGATCCGCCGATTATATACCCGACCCTCATTTCAAATCACTTGTGAGCCCCGGATATCACTGAGATAAAAAGGTTGGTCAATATGACTAACTTAGAGTAGGCAACAGCTTGTCCTGGAGATGACTACCTTTTGTTGGTCAACATGACTACCTGGAAAAGTTAGTAGTAGTCAACATGACCTGCACATGCTTAGTCAACATGACTAACATTGAGTCATATTGACTAATATTGCATTAGTCACAATGACTACTATGATTTGAGTCAAAATGAATAATGAATAATTCTATTTGAGTCAAAATGTCTAAAAACAGTTTTGTCAGCATGACTAGAACTGAGTCAGGATATCCCCGGCATGTTCCCTGCATGTGGAGTAAAATGTGTCTGAATGTCTAAAATAATGGGCAATAATTCTTAATTTGTGTGTAATAATATTAAAAAAACTACTTTGCGATAAATCGCGAACTTCCATACAATAAATATATACGATTTAGTGCAAAGGTTTTCGATTTATAATAGAGGTTTGCAATTAATCAAATCAATTTGCAATTAATACAGGGCTTTAACCGTATAAACATAAATCAGATATCTCCAACATGTCTGGGTGAACTTCAATCGCTCTATAATAGCACGGTCAGGCTAAAATAGACCAATCGGTCATTCACTGACAGAATGCATGTGTGATGAGGGGAGAAAATCTTTGCGATAAATCACAAAACGACTTTGTGACAAATCACAAACACCTTTGCGACAACTCGCAGACCTTTGCGACAACTCGCAGACCTTTGCGATAACTCGCGAACGTTTGCGATAAATCTCAAGCATCTTTACGATAACTCTCAAGCTACTTGGTGATTATAATTTACGATTTATCGTAAACATGTTTGAGATTTATCACACAGGTTTGTGATTTATTGCAGATATAGTGTTATGTGTTGGCACTAATGGGCTTGAACCGAATAAACATAATAAATCAGATATCCTAAACAGGTCTGGATGAACCACACATCGATCTATAATAGCACGGTCGGGCTAAAATAGGGCCAACATGCAATGGGAGCAAACCAATACTCTAAAAAAAAAAATTCTGATCTCTTTTGGAGATTATTTACTGAGAATATTCAAAATTGAAACATCTTTACGATAACTCTCAATTAACGGCCTGGTGATTATACTTTGCGATTTATCACAGTAGCCGGATCAGGTTAAAATAGACACATCGTTTTTTCACAGCCTGCATGTATCTGGATAAGTGGAGTCACTCTAAACGGTTCTATTATTATCGATGAACTAATACTTCAAAAACAAAACAAAACAAAATTAATTCCGATTTTTTTTATCAAGACACCATATAATTATTTACTGAGAACATTCATAGTTAAAACAACTTTGCGACAAATCGAAACATATTTCTGATAAATCGCCAACTACCGTACTGGCGATTTATCACAAAGGTTTGCGATTAATCGCAATGATTGAATTATATTGTTATATGTGGGCACTAATGGGATTGCACCATATAACCATTATCAATCAGATATCTTAATCAGGTCCGGGTGAACCACTTACCGATCTATAATAGACTAATATAAACCGATCGGTCTTTCACAGCCAGCATGCATATGTGATAAGGGGAGTCACTCTGAACTGTTTTATTGTTATCTCTCAACCAATACGTACACACAATTAATTCTGATTTCTTTTGCAAGACACCAAATGATTATGTACTGAGAATATTTAAAAAAAGCATACATGTAAACAGATATTCAAAAAAACAGATTCAAATTGCCAGGAAGACCGATCGGTCTATTTTAGCCCGATCAGGATATTGTAGTTAATATGTGGTTCGCTTAGACCTTTCTTTATACCATAATAAATATCTCGTAAAAAGTATGTAATTGTTGTAGTTCCTACGCTGCATTATGTGAACAAAGCCTAATTCTGTTCGAGAACATGTTGTAAAGTATGTAAATAGCGTGCGATAAGCAAAATACTCAACAATGGGGAGACCACACTAATGAACTTTGGTTAATTAAAACTGGCACCATGTTGTTTGCAAAATACTGTTCTAGTGCTCACTAGTCCTCGCCACAACATTTTGGTATTGAATGGGTCACCGGAATCACTCTCCTAAAAAATCGCAACGGTGTTAAGTGTTTTGCTTATCGTACACTTCTGATGTGCTCTATCGGTATATGAACAAACAAACAAACATCACACAAAGAGAGTTTAATGTATTTAATATATCATCCAGTTAGGTACAGTCATAGTGAATAAATTATTCTCCATTCGCAGCTATGCGTCAACGGGTCAATGTCATTTCCTGATCACCAGAGCATATAATGTAGAGTTTCGCGAATATGGTTTCCAATTATGGAAGAGGTTATTTCCTAGCAAAGCGGAAATGTCCAAATGATTCACAATGATAGCCATATATATTTTGATAAAAACATGATCACCCCCGTGTACGTGGTATCGCCAAAACCGAGGGTATCGCCAAAACCGAGAATATGGGAAAGTCATTTTCACGTATATGATATGGGGATATGTTTGTTTCTCATCGTAGTACAGACATCGAGCATCGTATGTGTATGTCCACACGAAGCAGGAGTATTTATCCACTAGTTGTCATTTAGTTTTCCCAGATCAGACCATTAATTTATTTTTGGCGAATTTTTTCATTGGTGGTTTTGCTTTTGCTCACTCAAATGTTCGAGAACATCCATTCACTAGTATAGTTCCTGGACTTCCACGCTTCCAAAACAAATGCCGGTATATAGTTGAATCTGTCAATGAAGCATAGGATTTGACAGAATTTCAAAAATCCGTGTCGTTCTCAATATCCGCGCGATATGAAGGGACCACTGTCGGTCCAGAAAGATGCGAACGGCACAGATGAAGATGCGACCAAACGCCGAGTTTCTGTGCAGTAAATATGCGTATTACTTAAGGAGTTCTGATGAGTTTTCGAGTGTTTTTATATGTATCTGAGACTGATCAATTGGACTGCGAATGTCATCTGAAATATGAATCCATAACATATTCGAAATATTGTGTGCATATATATTATGAATGTGTTTCAATTGAAATTAATTGAACATCCATCTCATCATTCAGATTTGCGATCTCAAGAACGTGAATGAAGGATAACGCGATGCCTTGATCACACGCACGTGAATGCTGCCGTTCGAATGCATGCAGCTAATCTGTTATTCGTTTAGTATTAACATGCTTGAGTTTGTATATACATGTAGACCACACATGCCGGACGACACGCTACGGCGTATCAACGATTTGTTATAATCATGTTTATTTTACAGACTTTATGACTCGTTCCCACTCGAGTAGACCGTTACGAGACAATGAAACCGAATCATCTTATGGATTATACATACATCGTATTGCTCCAAATTATGCAATTCTGGCTTTTTAAGAGTCATCAGATAATATTGTAACGATTCTATGTTAACCTTAAACATCCGTACATATATCATCACATATACCGGCATTTCTTTTGGAAGCGTGGAAGTCCAGGAACTATACTAGTGAATGGTTGTTCTCGAAAATTTGAATGAGCAAAAGCAAAAACACCATTGAAAAAATTCGTCAAAAAAAAATTAATGGTCTGATCTGGGAAAACTGATTGACAACTGGTGGATAAATACTCATGCTTCGTGTGGACACACACATACGATGCTCGATGTCTGTATTACGGTGAGAAACAAATATTTCCCCATATCATATACGTGAAAATGACTTTCCCATATTCTCGGTTTTGGCGATACCCTCGGTTTTGGCGATACCACGTACACGGGGGTGATGATGCATATGGGCATTGGAATGGTATACATGTACATGTATGTATACATATAAGCTCTAATTGACCCCCCCCTAACGGCGTTGACTACCGATATTACCGAGTTGTTGATGCTATTAGCCATGACCAATCCTACCATGGCCGACCGTCGTACCTTTTTAAAGTCAACATTATAACCACCACAGAGTATATATTATGGCATGGCTTGACGTTGTATTGATGATGCAGCTGCGAATGTCGGTCAGTGACCAACTGCGAATGTTGACTGAACCGTAAACAAATTATTAATTGAAATATTGTTTTGTGCATAGTTAACACGGTGCACGGCGCTCACGAAAAGCTGGACTGGGTGTAAGGTGGGCATGTGAAAAATTAATGCCGAGTACAGTAGTCGCACAATATTATTAATAGTACTGTAGAAAGATTACCTGCGGTTGCCACATGTCAACCACTTGACCGTGGTTGAACGGCGGTATGGTATAACCGCTGTCATTAACGCCCTACTAGTACAACTTTGTTAAAGGGGACGATTAATTATAGCATAGCTGTAGTACGTTACTAAAAGTTTGTGATGGATTCAGTGATAATGTGTGTCCCAGAATTGGATCCGTATCTCCGAGATTATCCGTCATTACATAAATATATCACAACAATATCACAGCGTCACCCGCCGTTTCGATCAAAAGAGTACCTGGGAGCAGGGATGTGGCTAGAGGGTCTCCGCTAGGGGGGGGGGGGGGTCCACCTTGGGAAATTCCAACTGCACCCCCCTTGAGTCGGAATCACACCAACACAACATTTTGCATAATTCCATTTGCACCCCCCCCCCCTCTGAGTCGGAATCACACCAATACAACTTTTTGCATAATTCCATTTGCACCCCCCCCCCCCCTTGAGTCGGAATCGGACCAACACAACTTTTTGCATAATTCCAGCACCCCCCTTGTACCTCATGCTCAGGCCTAATTTCCTATATATTCATAAGCCATGCTTCTATTTTCCCAGTATGAAAACATTAAGATATTTTAACCTGAAAATTGCCCCCCCCCCCAAAAAAAACCAACTAGTGATCTAATTCCAGACAAATGCACACAGCTACCGACAACAGACCAGGAAACACCGGGCCGACCATGGTTGTTCGGCCCGGTTTGAGAAAATTTTGAAAACTATACAAGAAAATCGCAAAACCTAGCATCTAGACTGGCCTCAACTGAAGCTTTCCTAGTGTTGGAAATTTCAAACCTCATGCTCCCCCTCAGGTTGGAAAATTCTTCAACTGATGACCATTTATGTCTACAAGTTTGACCAAATGTAGTAAAATATTGTTTTGCTAAACTAATTAGCAGTTTGTATTGGCCATGTGGATGGGGCAATGACACACCGGGCCGACCATGGTTCGGCCCGGTGTGCGAAAATTTTGAATTCTGAACAAGAAAATCGCAAAATCCTAACATCTAGACTAGCCTCAAGCCTTCCTACTGTTGGAAATTTCAAACCCTACACCCCCACTTAGGTTGGAAAATTTCCAACTGATGACAATTCCAATGACAATGTTGACCAATTGTATGACAATATTGTTTTCTTAAATTAACTAGAAGTTTTTGACTGGCCACGGGGGAGGGACCAGGACACAAAATTTCCAACTGATGACCATTTCTGTCAAAAATTTTGACCAAAAATAGGAACATATGCAAATATTGGTCGAAAAACAATAAATTCCATTATTGATATAGTATCCATATCTCTACTAGATGCAGTGTGTGTTGTGTGTGTGTGTGTGTGTGAGGGGGTCGTAATAAAAGGCAGATACGCAGTTTTTGTAATGCATATGGGCATTGGTGCCCATGAATCCCGATCGGCCACTCAGTTGATCAAGCGCATAGCGCATTATTCGACGAGATAAAAAGCTGTGTTGGGGTCTGGTGAGAATGTCAAACAAGGATGTGGTAATACCGTGTCTATGACTGTGCATGGTAATACCATTTGGTGAATCAGTCGGTCAGGTACATAGCGCATTATTGATATATTACCCATATTTCTACGAGAAATATGCAGTGTGTGTGTGTTGGGGGGATGTCTGAATAAAAGGCGGATACATAGTTTTTGTTACGGCGTGTCTTTATTGTATAGCGCATTATTGATATATATATTTCGACGAGATAAAAAGCTGTGTTGGGGTCTGGGGAGAATGTCAAACAAGGATGTGGTAATATCGTGTCTATGATGGTGCATGGGAGTACCATTTGGTGAATCGGTATGTCAGGTGCATAGCGCATTATTGATATATTACCCATAATTCTACGATAAATATGCTGTGAGTGTCTGTGTGTTGGGAGGGATGGTCTGATGGTACTCAGGAGTTCCGGTCGATCACTCAGTCGGTCAGGTGCATAGCGTATTATTGATATCTATATTTCGACGAGATATATAGCTGTGTCGGGGTCTGGGGAGAACGCGGTCGGTAATATCGTGTCTACAACGATGCCTAGTAGTCCCATCTGGTGAATCAGTCGGTCGGGTGCATATCGCATTATTTATATTGTGTTTACATTTCGTCGATAACTATAGCAGTATTGGGGACTAGGGGAAATGCGGAACACGAAGTTGTAATGGCGTGACTACATGGTGGCTTGGAGTCTCAGTCGGTGACTCAGTGGATCAGTTGCATATCACATTATTGATATCTGTGAGGTAATGAACACATATATATAGTAGGTACAAGTCTTTATTATTTTGTGAATAAGATATGCAGTGTGTACAAATATCATGATCAAGAGTCGCCGCGAAGTGAGGTCCCCGAATGGGTGATGCCTGGTGTGGGTGATGCCTGGAGATAACCTCGAGATGAGATGAGTCTAGTGAAAGCATGAGGTGATGGGATGTGGTTGTCTCTTATATACTATTTGGGACGCATATTAGATGAGGCGTTTGGCAATACACATCGGGATTGGTTCCTTCGTTATGGTCATTTCCCTTGACCATATTTGGGAGCCATCTTCATTGTGTGTATATCTTCGCTGAGAGTAAGACGTGTGAGGTTTCGAGAACCGAACACGAATATCGGAGTTTGGGGTTTTATATATTGGGACATTCGTATAGTTTGAATCAAGTTGTGAGATTATAATGGGTAGTTATCTCACATATGTCCCCCCACCCGTGTAAGATTTTTAGCGCAGCGGAAAATCTTATGTAACATCAAAATTATGGACCTAACTGGGGTAATTGTGATTATGTAATGTGGATGAGGCTGAAATGAAGTATAATAACATTGATTGTGGTGAAGTTATGATTAATACATGTGGAACAAAGTTGTCTTAAAATGATGATACGCAATATTAAGTTGTCTTAAAATGATGATACGCAATATTATGAGATTATGAAATAAATGGTGGGAAAAGCATATATGGGTTGGTATATAAAATGATACAAATTGTACATATATACATGTATATCATAAAAAGGCCTAACACCAGTCAAAAGCTGCAAATAAATTGCCTGATTTGGAACGAACAAATGCGTAGATATGTGATTTTCTGTTTTCAGAGAGTGGGGAAATGACACTATATCAGCCATATGTGATCGTAAATAAAACAAAAAATTGAAAGGTATAAAATCTACTTACGCGACTGATCGTATGTATACTTTTCGGCGCGGTGATTGTAATCTTAACGTGTTGCGTTGATCCTTGACGCAACGCATTTAACGTAAACGCGGTCTGTGTTAAACTTAAACGCGGTCGGTTGATTTTCAACGCGGTCGTAAGGTACCAACAACGCGTTATCAACGACCGCGTTGCGTTGACGGTACAACCGCGTTAACTCCTGAGGACCGCGTTAAAAGGGACACTTATTTTGAGAACGTCTGTACATGTCTGTGCATGTGGTGTCAAAGTTACAGTTGATAAATTGGTTGAATTCATTGGGAGCAACATCAAGATTGACAAGAAGAAGAACGTATCTATGAATAACTTAATTTTTGTTTCTATTAGATCACCTATTTTGGCAACAGGAAACACTTTTTGCCCATTGAAACTACTCGAGTTTCCGATATAGCATTTCGATTTGATGTATTTCAAATCGTTTGGAATTTTCGGGATGTTCACTACTTTGAGGACATTAAATCGAGTGTTCTATCGTTTTGTTCCGATTTTCCATTCTAGAGTTATTCATCTTTGTTTATCTGGAAATGTTGGCTTTTTGGTCTGTCTGGTGTCTGCTCATGTCATAACTTCAACAGTTGCACCGGGATCTCAATGAAATTTGGTATGGATGTTCACTACTATGAGGACATTTAATGGCACAGTCAACTGTTTTGCTTTGGTTCTATAGTTATTCATCTTTGTTTATATGAAAATACTTATTTTTGGGTCCATCTGTCTGAGTATAGTAGTCATAAGTTATAGATATGCCCACACTAGGCGGTATGCCACACGGGGGTATGCACCGGACGACAGTCCATCTCTGGTTTGTAATGGCCTAACTTTAAAAGATTATGCAATATATTAATTTAAAAATAATATAATAATACTTGTATTGTTAATAAACATCTCAAAATTAGAAGGTCTCTTCTCAATAGGGCCCAGCGAAACTTCGAGTATTCTATATCGTAGTGAAGCTTCCGATTCTTATGGATTCAAAATTGCGAATCGTGGTGTCAGACTCAGACTGATAACCAAACAAATGACCAATGGGCTCACTTCAGTAAAATACACTATCAGTAGAAGATATGTGAGGCCAAAATAAAATAAAAAGCATCCATGTTTCCGGTTTGTCCCATATAAAAATTTACCCGGGTAAAACTGGGGGTTTATCCGGCTTAATCCATGGTAAACCCCGGTTCACCAGGGTAAAATAATATTCTACCCAGGTAAACCCCAATTAAAAAGTCATTATACCGGGGTTAATCCAGGTATATAAAACCAATATCGAGATTTACCCGGGTGTCTTATCCATTTGGTAGGGATTTACCCAGGTGTTTCTCCATCTCATGGTATACCCAGGTGTTTATCCATCTCATGATATACCGGGTGTTTTACTGTCCATTATGGGAAAAAAGTTACCAACAGGAGCGAACTTGAATATGTATTTTCGATCAAGCCTTGGTGCTCAAACCTTAAATTACAACAACATATTTCACATGTATAGTTTGGATTACTATTACATTAAGTAATTAATTAATACCAGGTGTGGATCCAACGTTTTTCTTACGAGTCACTTAGCCAGTTTGATGCAAATTGAAGTGAGAACATGTTGTCATATGTATACAAATGTGTATATTTTTTGTGAAGTTACAATACCAAATTTTAGGGCAAAATTGCTCCTTCCAAAATGGCCGCCAAAATGGAAGCTGGAAGTGGAAAATTTTATGTTTTCTCCCACCGATATCTTCTAGATAAGTTAATTATGTATGTGACTGGTTCATAGTTGGGACTATTATTATTATTATTATTATTGTTTTTTTCATGTTAACTGATCATTGAAGTAATACAATATGACATTCTTGTGGTCCCAGCCCTTCCGGTCTCTCAAATATTAAATTGTTTACAGAACGTGGTATAAAATTTCACCAAAAATCACCATTGTGATTCTATTCATTGTTCAACAAGAAATGAACACAACTGTGCAACGTAACTGAGGCATACCATTACCTATAAATATTTTAACTCAATTTAATCAAAATTGTCACTTTTTCCCAAACTGGCTGCAAAAATGGCAACAACAATTTGAAAAAAAGGCAAATATTGCCACATCATGCTATGTCATCGCTTACAAGTTGTGATTAGGGAATAAAATGGACTATTATATCTTACATATATTAAATACTAACATTTGTATGCGGACAAATATGAAGTGAATATGTATACAGGGAGTTACTGTGTGATCATAAAAACAAGGAATTGTTATATATGACCATGGTGTTACCATAGGCCTATAGAGTAATTCCCTCTATACCTATGCACCTCACGGTAGCAGGGTAATGTCGCCCTTGACCTTAATAAATGGTATACTCGTAGGGCGCGCATCTATAATCTCAAATCGACTCCATTCTACCCGTATGTGCAATTTGACATATATATCAAGATGTTCCACCCATTTTGGTGTTCTATAAACCAACAGAAAAAGGCCCGTTAATTAATTAGTTGAATATAACGTGACTGCAAATTATGTGGTGAAGGTCGAGTATAGCTCTTGTGACATTACCCCTCTACCGCACCTCACCTGTGACCACATATTCACCTCCTGGTTGTTATTTTTGACGATTTCGATGTCAAGCTTGTGATAGAAAAATCAGATTTGTTCTTGTAATGTCAGTAGTTACACTAATAACAATTAAATAAGGTGCATCAGAATTGTTAGCATCATGTATATAAGACATAAGGTTATTCATCAGCCACAGCTCGTAAGCGATTAAATGGCATGCTAGGGAAAAATTCACCGTTTTCCATATATTGGCCGCCATTTTGAGACAAAATGACAAATTTCTTTCCGTGTTCTGTAAAATCGAATTTTTGAGGGCTCTGAATGGGCTGGGACCCAAATGAATGGCACGTTTCATTGCTCGATGATCATTAACTTGAACAATACAAAATAAAGTCCTTATTCTGAACCAATTCCATAGAGCAGAAACTAATCTACAAGATATTAGCGTAAAAACGTCAAAATTTCCGGCAGCCATTTTGGCGGCAATTTTTCCTTAAAATGTGGCAATACATCTTAGCTTCACACAAGTATATACATTTGTATACACAAGACAAGATGTTTTCACTATAATATGCATCGAATTGACTTAGGGACTCGACAGGAAAAAACGGCGGCCATATTGGACGCCATCTTGCCTGGTGTCTACACGGACACTTTTCGCATTGACATTGCTTACAAGTTGAGTGACTTAAAATGAGTCGGGAGCTATATTATATTAGACCCTAAATGAACAGAAAAATAATAGGGCATAGCATTACAGTTTGTAACCTTTAATCTTCAAGATTTCGTTTCGTTTCGTTCGGCAAACTAAATATATTCTTCCAACGTGAAAATAGCGCAAAAGAGTTAGCGTGTATTTTATGGTAATTTTGTCGCAAATTAACATGGATTGACAACAGAAAATGATCGACCAGATACAAATCGGATATATTGTGAATTAAATACAAGATTCAACGATTTTATTCATATGGATGTTCGCATAATATCGAAAGAAAAGTCTTGTCAAAATTATTTATATTTCCAATTTGAGGACCAGGAAACGGACTGATTATGACAGTACCAGTACCGGTATTCAATGGCTATTATGGCACGAATGAAAACCAGTGGGTCACTCATTACTGATATGCAACTGAGAATTTTGATCTACAGGCTTCAGATGAGTACTAGTACCTGTACTCTAGGACTACAACTGTACTGTATAAATTAATAGTATTAATTAGCCAATCGACTTGGAAGTTGGAAACTTTAAAGCGATGATCCTTCGCATCACCACAACAAAGAAATAAGAGTGTCTGGAAGAGTATATGTATACTGTTTTAAAATGATATCGTCTTCATGCCAGAGACTTTTGGCTCCCAGCATCGAGGTTTGACATTACGCAAAATTGCTGTAGCGGTTGGAACAGAAGAAGAATATTGTGATATAAAATGTTATGTTGTACGGTACATGTATGTAAATTCAGTTCCACTGGTACTGTGCATTAACTGAGCGCATTTGGCAGTGATATGTCACTAACGTATCGGTAGGGCCCAACATCATGTGTGCTACTACATCTGTCAGGATCCTGCAGTGAAACCATATACAGATTCCCGGCAGTGGACAACATATGTCAACAATACAAAAAATATATATCAAGTTCTAGCCTTGAAGTAGTCATCAAAATTGCAAATTAAAACACATTGTCAATGAATATTAGTATTTATTACTGCATGCAGTTGACAATATTCTGAGACGTCACATTTACCCGAAAGCCAAGAGGTAGGCCTACATGTAGCAGTACTTACGAAATTGCATTAAGTTGGAACACATCAACCTATGATACTGAACAGTCAAAATAATGGGACAGATGAACGCTGGACTCAACATAAAAACTACTAGTACATGTACATGTATATTCATACAGCATATGGAAAGTTCAAAGATTTTGACAGCACTTTGATTCCATAAGAGGATCCGCATGTACTGTACCACCTCTGGATGATGTATGCTGTGCACATTACAATGAAGTTTACAATGAAGTTAAAACTTCATGTTATAATAGTTTGACTGTTAGCGTGTACTTCACTACCATTCCAAATTGAAGATGGACCCAATTGTTCTTTTTACAAGTTATTTAGTAATTTACATTTATATCTAAAGGTACTCAATCTAATCAGATTGCGGATGAAGATGGATAACTCTAAAATCAAGTGGTAGTAACTGTAATAACCACTTGATTTTAGAGCAATTTGTCTGTTTGACCACATGTTTTCTGGCCGGGCCACATCTCGAGAAATTAACAAATTTAATAAATCTATATCTGTTCACTCTGAGCTTTTATGAGGGGGTTCCTTGACTCGGAATCAAATATTTATACCCCCGAAGCCAAATAAATAGTAATATAGGAGCGTCTGATCGGATTGAGTACCTTTAAAGATGCTCTATCATTTATGATGGGTGTATGAAAAAGTGAAACACAATGGTCAACCGAAGACAAGTTCAAGTAAGGGTCAATCCACACCGGCCACGAGCGTGCAATTTTTACTTCCGTTTTCTGTCGTCCGTAGCATCTTATTAAATTATCATAGCATTTGCGTTTAATAGAATTTAATTCTATTCCGGTACAGTTCCGGGGGAGGGGGGGCAAATTGTGTACGAAGTGACTTCACAAGCTTGGAATACATGTAAATTGGGATAACAAATTAACCCGATGATCCTGTTATTACGTCGAGCTCTTGCCAGGAATTTTCTCTTCTCATTTATCCTTGCACTTCAGTTATCAGCATGTTGCTACTAGTAAAGTCCCCCACCATCTTTGTTATCGCGATGACAAATGCAATGTGTCGCCTTCAATTAGAAGGAATTTCATGCATGAAATATCCTATTTGACAGCGGCCTAATTATCCCGCTTGTTGGCAACAAAGCGAGAAATCAACGAAGCATAACATCACTGCTGTGATCGAATCATGGTCAGGCAAAAAAAAATGCTATGTTTCCGTACATCGACCGACCCTAACAATAACCCGCCGATCCTAATCTTTTTATTGATATTTTGAGAAAAAGTTAAAATTTTCTAAAAAAAAAAAAAAAAAATCTTTTTTTTTAACTGTTTTTACCACTAATGCACATAAATATTGATGGTCATTAGTGTTCAAAACACATGGTTTTTAACATATCCCTGTGAAAAGTGACCATGAAGTGACTGCTGTTTCAAACGCCCCCAGGTGTGTGATGGGTTGTTGACTGATGGGCATGCATTTTTAAATTTTAATTTCCGGAGAGTGGATCTCATGCCTGCTTTATGCCTTGTTTGGGTCTTATGGAACATAGGAACACTATCAGCAGACATGGTGGGTCTTTATCTGTATATATACATGTACATGTTTAGAGGTTATCACCACATGTTAGGTGTATATGTATAGCTACTGTTTCCAAAAACCAGACATGCTAGGTTGGGTGTACTCATGACTACCTCCAGATAATGGGATGTAGTCGTCACAATACAAGTACGGTATAGTGGCGGTATTGTGTGTAAAATTCTTATCAAAAGTTAGCGACATGAATTTCGTACCAAGTTTATAGCCAAATTTATGAAAATATGGTATGTGAATAATAAAAAACAAACTATATAAGCATGAAGTAAGTTTGATCTTTTATCAATCTTAATGTATATTTCCACCATGTTGATCAAGTAATACTTTCCCCTCAACCCGAGTTGGCATTTTATGTAATTTCGGTCGAGGTAGTTCAATATTTCTGAAGCTGGATAGAAAATATCAAAATAAAATAAAAAAATAAAATTTCCCTACCTACCTACCCTAATTTTTTCGCTCCGTTATCGGAAACATACAATCTTTTTTTTTGGCCTCAGCGATTCTGTCGCTTGCAGTGTGAATATAAAAATTGCGCGCTTTGAAGTTTGAACTGCTACAGATGACAGAAAATGGCTGTTATAATCATGCGCTCGCATCCGGTGTGGATCGACCTTAAGAAAATGTTTTGAAAGACAGTTTAGACATGCGCACATGTTTAACTAGTTCCATGTGAAGTCCAGTGAACATGTTTATATGTAGTTTAAGGTCACTAATAAGATCTTTAATGCATGTTTGTATATCCAAATACAAGCATGTCAAATTTCTTCCCTGGATCAACATTATGCACAATATGCATATGTAGCATATACCGGTATCTCATCTGATTTTGCGAGAATCTACATGTATACATACTTTTTCACGAGAATCCAGGGTAATTTGCGAGAATATTTACAGGAATCTAGATTTGGATTCTCGCCAAAATATAAGCCCTGCTTAAGATTCGAAGAGAATTACCGAATCGATTTTTGTAATGATTCTCGCGAAACTTTTCCATTTTCAGTGCTTAATGACAAACTTGATTTGTCATTTGATTCTTGCAAAATTAATTGTACTAGTATTTTGGGCCCTGCATCTGCATTGCCAATTTATTTTACAAAACCGACAATAAGTAGTGGAGATATCATTTATATTTATTAAATATAAGTACTTAATTTATTTAATTAATTATAAAAATTGCAAGTTGGTGGTTATACTGGTGCACTGTACTTGTTTTAAAGCACATTAACTGTGTACCTGTATATTGTATGTGAATAAAGATATTATTAGTGACCCAAACTGCACAACACTTCACAAGAGTCTACATTGTATTCTTAAACATAACTACAATGTATCTGTATTCATGCAATACAACTTGTATATGGTTGGTGCCAACTTGGTGGGCTTATACAAGGTTGTACCTCAGGAAAATCAAACTGTTCAGGATTAACAAAAAACTAATCATATCTGAATATAGATTGGTATAATGCCGATATCTTTGCATAATAACACAGAACGTTATACTAGATAAATGTACACTTTCACTTATCATCTAGTTGATGAGAAAACATGATTTTATGGTGTTATATGACACTTTTAAAAGTAAAAAAAATAAAAATCTTGTCAACATGTACATGTATACAACATATTAATTTTGATGATTGCCGCATCTTCGTTACTAGTAGTCTCTGTCACCCAGGATAAGGAAGATACGCCCTCATGCCATTCTTCTACAAAACAATCTCATCAGAATTATCTTATCGGGAATGGTTTCGAATATAAAATATACAACATTCATAAATGACAAATATTTTTCATGGAGAACCCAGGTACAACATTTTACCACACAAATTTCCCTGAAAAACATTGAAAAATGGCATTTATACCTGAAAATTTGACAAGTTATCTCGGGAACGGTACCCGTAGATTCCGAGAATGCAATAAAAAGTTTCGCTCCAAAATGGCAGGTACAACATTTTAGAAGCCCACTGACAATTACATGTACTAGTTGTTGTATTTGTGATTTGTTATTGGTTGTGATCGGCTTTTAGATGGAGTGATGGACAATAAATGACATCAAATGTGTCAAAATTTAGCAGTGCAGCCATCATAGTTACCTAAGATAAACATAATTAAATAACACCCGAATGAAATTCCAAATGAGCATATAAAAGTACACGTAGCATTTATGTCGACTATGGTTTAAACATACATGTAACTTATATGTTCATAAATTGATTTATGACGAAAGGGATTGGAGGACAAGTGCTATAACCACTTGGATTACCCTCCTCTCTCTAAAACACTATGAAATCCCTAGTTGTTTCAACACTACATATACATGTACATGTATGCCGTCAGG
Organism: Siphonodentalium dalli; assembly: GCA_032622095.1. NCBI lineage: Eukaryota > Metazoa > Mollusca > Scaphopoda > Gadilida > Siphonodentaliidae > Siphonodentalium > Siphonodentalium dalli. Next base: position 15,334,325 of record CP136068.1, read on the forward strand.
CCTTAACCACATTACGGCATAAATCCATTATTTGGCATGCATCTCTCAGGATCTCTGTTCATTGTTCCATCCTACATAAACATAGGACTCTCTCAAATAAAACATCGCATTAGCTTGAGAGGCGCCATATTCGGTTTGGAAAAACCTGAACCATTACAGTAGATTTACAATGTCAAATTGAATGGGAAATCTTTAAGCAATTATAATTACAGGCTCTTTGAAATATTCGAAAATTTATATAATAAACTTAATTTATTCATTTCTAACGTAACTGATCAGAGTATGATCAGACTAACAGTTTGTTTGGTATATTTCTCTGTAATCGAGGCCTGCTTTGGTGGGACAATATTATCCATTTAGCCGGACAGCTATATTCTCTTTCCAAACGAATCAGCTGTGCCCTAATTAATCGACTCGCCTTATCGAGGTTGACAACTAGTATTTAGTACCGCAGTCTATAACAAATCGATCAACCACAGTCATTTATACCATAGTTTGATAGTATATAGCGATACAATGCATGGATTCATCATTCAAGGTCATTACAGCCCTAGTTGATACTAGTATACAATATATGCTGGTACTAGTACATGTACATTTAAAATTCATGTTTGCATGAGAATGTTCAATAGTTTTGTTTGTCGATATGTTATTGAACTGCCAATATACGTATACATGTAAGAAGAAAATGTGGGCGCTGTAAGACAGTATTGTTTGTAACAGCGGTGTTGTCGATTAATCTAAATACCGTAAATACTATGAGGCATTGCAGCGGTCGGCGGCATTGTAATTGAATGTGGTTGAACAGTCAAATACCGGTGGTCAATCTTGTTGCTGGGGTGGGGTAATTTAATTATGACAAATTTTAAAAATATAACGGTACTTTTTCGTTAACAGCATCTTTGGCAAGTCTTTGCCCGAACAGCATCATGGCAATTCAGCAGGACCCAACCGCATCATAGCACATTAGCAGGACCACTTGAACAGGGGTGTATTTACAGTGTCAAATCGAATGGGCATCTTTTAACAATAATTTTGAACAATTTCCTAGAAGTGTTCGGAAATTGACAACTGAATTTATATTTTTTATTATGAGGTTTCGATTGGAAAATTTCTAACTTAGCTTATCAGGGTTAACGGACTACCAGTATGTTTGGTATATTTTTCTGTAATCGACTCCTGCTGAGGTGGGGAAATATCATTCATTGTCGGACATCTATATTCTCTTTTCCAACAAAGTCCATAGAGCATACATGGAAAATTACAGCTATGCTTTAATTGATCAACTCGCCTTTAAAGGTTGACCACCGGGTATTACCGCAGTATTCAAGTGTGTTCATGCGATCAACCACAGCCAGTTATACCGCCACATACCGTGGTCCACCTCACATTTGCGTTTAGGCTGTATTTTTCATGCGACGTTTATATGAATTTTTTTTTAAAGTTGACATTGTAACCACACCAGAGAATTTTTTTATTGTTTCAAAATGTCTAGATAGAATTCAGAATTTTTGTGGTCAAAAACAATTAACTTGGTTATCACAGTTAACAAGTGTTACTGTGGTAAGATTACCAGCGGATACCGCATGTCAACAGGGACTGTATGCTCTAATTAATTATCTGGTTTAACATGTTTATAACTGGATACAGTTCATTTTAAAGGTACTCAATCTGGTTCGATGATCCCCATATAATCAGATCCCAACAACAACATATTTAGAAATGCTTACCACTGTCAACTATAGTATAAAATTGCCCAACATGTGTTATTCATCAACATGTTGTTCTAAAATATTTGGCCTTATTAACAGAAAGCCCCTTGATTTTAGAGTTATCGATCTTCATCTGAAATTTGGTCTGAGACCGTCGGCTCGTCGACTGTTTTCTGGGCCACTAATAATTCTTGATCGTATAAATAGTATATTTCAAAAATTTATATCCATTAACTCTGAGCTTTGATAGATGGGTTCCTCGACTCGAACCATATATTTTTCGACCTTCAAGTCCAAATAAATAGTAATTGAGGGGGCCCTTAATCGGATTATGCATCTTTAAATTCAAATACAGTTTAAAGATGCATAATCCAATTAAGTTCCCATCAATTACTATTTACATGTATATGGATTCCGGGGTAAAACTTATTTGAATCAAGTCGAGGAACCCACCTACATGTATCAAAGCTCAGAGTTATTAGATATTGATTTTTGAAATCTTAATATTTTTCACAATCGAGACTTATTATGGCCCAGAAAAATTTCATGAGCCGACAGTCTCAGACCAAATTGGGGATGAAAATGAATAACTCTAAAATCAAGAGGCTTTGTGTTGATAATAAGGCCAAACTTCATCGAACAACATGTTGATAAATATCACGTATCGGGCAATTTTATACTATACATGTAGTTGACAGTGGTTAGAATTATTATTGGGCAATTAATCGATTCTGATAAATGAAGCAGCATTTTTTTAAATGCTGTTGATGTTGTTGGAATCTGATTATATGGGGACATTCAAATCTGATTGAGCACATTTAATAGTTAGCTATATGAGTTAATACACATAATAGGCATTTAAACTTTGGAAATTGCAGGTTTTGCTCAAGTTTACACATTCCCATCTTAAAATATTACTTGATTTCCTGTATCACAATACACATGATATGATACGTGTATCATTGATAGTGTATCCCAATACAATGAATCATTACGTCCCACACAAAATGGGAACTACAGTTATCTCTCATTGAATTTAACTCAATAACCACATAGTAAATTGGAAGTTTTCCATGGAAATGGGTCGATTAGTCTACTTCGACTTGATTTTTTATTGTCGATTAATCAACTATGAAAAACCCAAGCCATTTCAACACTAATGCAGTATCCGCTGGTATTAAATCTTACTGCAGTAATATTTTTGTTAACGGCTGTAACCAAGTGAATTACTGCAGTGTTTCAACCGTGGTACACCACATTAATTTTTCTCATGACAGCCTTTTAGCCAGATAATTTTTATAGTACTTACCATGATGTACATGTACCATATGTTCTATTTAGGGATAGACCATTATATGTCACTTTGTGGGTTTAGATTATAGAATTGGTGCAGTTGCACACTGCATCACTGCCTTACTCATTTGCAGCCTCTCGTTGCAAATGGAGGGATCTTAATACATTTACATGTATATAGTTCCTCAGTGTAATTTGGCCTTTTGGATGAAATTCATGAAAACCCAAAATCGATAAGTCCATACAATGCGGACAATTTGATTGACATTTAAAGCAGAAATATAGCTTGGACCAATTCATAGGGTCACATAACCATTACCTCAATCATGTACATGTACATTATTACATGTACCTCAATCATATTTATGATGATTGAATGATAGTGCGTTAGTCCGAGTGTTCGTTACGAGTAGTCCGATGGGTTCGATTGTCAAGAAGTTTAATAGTTTGAGGGTTCAATAGTCCAAAGGTTCAGTGTTACCTGGGTTGAGAGTATCAATTACTGTCGTACACAGTTATTTACTTGAGACTTAACATGTATTGTCGATATACATGTACATGTACACAATGCATGTTTTATCCAATTGATATTTTATGAATATATTTACTCACATCTTCACAAGCCCCTGGTGAAAAATACAATAATACCAATATAGACTATACCAGTGACTGGTATAATCTATATTGGTATTTCAGTTTTTTTCCCCAGGGGCCTGGGCATGTAGATGTACTGATAGATGCTTCGGGGAAGATATTTTGTGTATAATTGGGTGTCTACTACTAGTATGTTACATACATGTATCTGTTGCTTTAAACTGGGCCTGAAGATTACAACTTGGGAGACTATTATTATTGCGGCCTCTCACCGTCTTGGTACATTTACGTGTACTGGTACATGTATGTAGTCCTTCATTGCAATTTGGATGAAAACAAAAAAATCGGTAGGTCGATACCATTGGAACAATTTGAATGACATTTACTAGTAAATCAGTAAAATTACTTGGACCAATTCCTGAGGTCACATAACCATTAACTCAATCATGTACAGTGCGTTAGTCAGAGTGTCCATTACTAGTAGTTCGATTGTCAGGAAGTTCAACATTTTGAGGGTTCAAATGGTCCAACGGTTCAATTCATGGTACCCGGGTTTGAAAGAATTGATTGTGTTTTACAACACATTAATTTTAGTTAAATACATGTATGGTAATAGTATTACCCTCATACAAAATAAATTACTCATGACATAACATGTATTGCCCATAAAAATGTTCACAAATTAATGCAATATTTATGCAATTGATAGTTTATGCATACATGTACTGATGCTTTGGGGAAGATATTTTGTGACCTGACTGCCTCGCTATAAACTGGGCATGAAGATTACACATTTTGAGACAATATACACTGTATAATAACCAAACAGTGGGATTATTAAACACCCAGGTTATCAGACTCTCGGACTATTGCACAGTACTCAAATGATTTCCGTTTGGAACTCACATATTTAAAGATAAAAACATTGTTAGGTGAATCAGCTACATGTGCAGGTACATGTACTTGTAAATGAAGTAAACTGAAAACATTTAAGTACAATTTTCAGGCGGTACGCATGTTTCATACCCCTCTGCTAATTTGGTAGTCGGGATTCATTTGCACAGTTTAAAAGGTATTCAGGATTCAACAAAAAGGCCGGTTTGCAGATCTGGCACAAAATTTATTTTGTTTTACTATTTACCAGCCCAAATGACATTTATGATGTAATTCAGTCTATTATCTATAGTATATGTAGAAGTTATGGATACAACTTCAGAAAATACCAGTACATGTATATGAAAACTATATTATTAGTTTAATATTAGTTTTCATTCAATATTTTCTAACTTGTAACTGGTACGCATGATTCAACCTTTTACATTAACTGGTATTGAGGGGGCGAGGCGGCGACCCCTTCCAGACTGGTCTATTCAATTGTGATTGGCCTTTATGAGGGTGTTACCCCCTACCACCCATGAATACTGAACACCAGTTAACAGTGTTCTCACATTTGCTGGAATAGTATCCAAAACATCAACAAATCAAGATGTATTATACTGAATTAGATAACAATATATCACTTGGGTCTGTTTGGGCTGGAAACTACTCAAAATTTAATTTTGTGCTATAATATCTGCATACCAGCCTTTTTGCTGAATCCTGAATGCCGGTTATATTGCCGTGTGAAATCCTAGTACCAGATAACATTGGGTATGTATATAGCATACCACCTGAAAATGGCCTGAATATCGCATACCAAAGCGGGGTGGGGGTGTGTATGTGTGACACCCTCCTTGATCATAGTCTGTATTATACATGGTATGTTAACTGTTTCGAGTTGGTGCAATTAATGTTATTGTTTAATCTCTACCATCTGAATACTATTTATAGCATATATTGCTATCTGATCAATTGCTACCGATATAAAAAAGGATAAAGATGGTGTGTCTCTTTTCCAAATGTTCTGTTTACATGTACATTTGGGGGTTTATGAGTCAGATAATAACAGTATACATGTCCTTCTAACACTAAGAAATAATGTGTTCTTATGAACCAGGACAAAATATGGCTATTTCTGGAGCATTACAGCATACTATTACAAATCTATATTTTTAAGCAGTAAGATAATGACAGGAAACATGTCCTTAGACTAAGAAATAATGATTTTTTTGGTATATATACATTATGTATTTCACATCAGAGCTCATGTGTATACTCACATTAGTTTATGTCATTCAAAGGGAGAAACTCATTTAGAAAGATTAAATCAGACAAAACTACCTCACTCTAGATGAAGTTGCAAGGTACATGTATACTTGTAAATGCCATTGGAACTAAACTGATTTTTGTGTCCACCGGTATGTCATGTACCGGTATACATTGCAACTACATGTACATGTAACTTGCCTAACATACCATATACATGTATGAAGAGGGAATTTTTAAGTGTTTTGTAATCTTAATTTTAACCCAACTCTTGACAGTAAGTTTTAACCCATGCAGTTTAAAGGTACTCAATCAGATCAGAGGGTCCTATATTACTATTTCTTTGGCTTTGGGGGGTAACAAATAATTGATTCGAGTCGAGGAACCTACCGATCAAAGCTCAGGCGGATCAGATATCGATATTTGAAGTTTTGTTAGTTCTATTCTTTCTGTCCCAGAACACGATCAAAATTGCGTTATTATTACCACTTGATTTTAGAGTTATCCATCCTTGTCTGTTTGAATAGTGTTTCTGGCGTACACATCTCGAGCAAATTACGGAGTTAGGGGCAATTATTAGTAATCATCTCGAGAAAATAACAAATTTCAAAAATCAATATCTAATAACTCTGAGCTTTGTTTGATGGGTTCCTCGACTCGAATCAAATATTTTTTACCCCCAAAGCCAAAGAAATAGTAATATAGGACCCTATGATCGTATTGAGAACCATTAATGAGTTTATATATTTATGTATTACATGTGTTTCTATACATGTATTTTATCTTTAGTTAATTTGTTGATCTTGAATAAATGTGTATTGCTCCACAATCAGTTTCCTTAATGTTCTATTATACTAAAATAACTCCATTGATAACAATACCCCTGCATCCCATCCAAATCTACTTCATTGCCATCCTCATCATTTCACTTTGGTATCCCCACCCAGGTGAACCTTGGTGTTATTCACCCAGGTGTTCCTTGGTGTTTCCTACCCATGTGTACCTTGGTGTTTCCCACCCAGTTGTACCTTGGTGTTTTCTTACCCAGGTATACCTTGATGTTTTCTTACCCAGGTGTACCTTTGTGTTTTCATGCCCAGGTGTACCTTGGTGTTTCCTTACCCGGGTGTACCTTGGGGTTTTCTAACCCCGGTGCATCTCAATGGGAAATCCACCTGGGTAAGAAAACACCAAGGTACACCGGCGTAAGTAAACACCAAGGTACCCCTGGGTTGGAAACATCAAGGTACACCTGGGTGGGGAACACCCATGTAGGAAACATCAGGGTACACCTGGGTGAATAACACCAAGGTACACCTGTGTGGGAAACACACAGGTATGAAACATCAGGGTACGCCTGGGTGAATAACACCTAGGTACACCTGGGTTGGAAACACCCAGGTAGGAAACATCAGGGTACACCTGGGTGAATAACACCATGGTACACCTGTGTGGGGAAACACCCAGGTAGGAAACACCAGGGTACACCTGGGTGGGAAACACACAGGTATGGTACACCTGGGTAATTACACCCAAGTTTATCCATACCAGGGTTTTTATCCTGTTTCAGGTGGGTAAATCATGGTAAAACCAAGGTTTCAGGGGGTCTTGATGGTTGGTGGATGTCTTGGAAGATAGATTTATACCTGGGTTTCGGCCCAAAAAACCTGGGTGGATTTACCCAGGTACATGGTTATATGGGGTCTGGCCACTCAACTGCATACATGGCTTTTTCATTGATTTACCTCCTTGTTTACATTTTCCCCACTATTCAAGAGCCCTGGGGGTATCCGGGTGTATGTATGGTAGTACTTGTCTAGTGGGTTAGGCATGGACTAGCATACTGAGAAAGAATAGGGCTTCGGTAACCACTGCCTGAGATAAAAGTCTCTCTTAAAGTGGAACAGAGACATACATAAATGGCCGTCATTGTCTGACTTTGTGCCTCTGTTACGTCACGATGTGAGCTTCTGCTTAAAGTGACGTAAAACACCAATTAAGAAAACAAACCACCATTCGAGAAATTCAAATGGCTGATTCTATAAACCGATAACTTTTTCAAATATTTTAGGGTCCCTTGTGTGTTGTTGAGATATCATACCATGATGATTTAACACTCAACATGTTTTTGTATTTTTCCTTCCTGTGACAGTTCGCTCAGTCTAGAATTTCAGCCATTTTACCCTCAAATGTCACTTTATAAAAATGTATTCCTGTTTCATCACTTGTAGTAATGTAACTAATAACACACATATGTTGTGATTTTCAAAATGTAATGTTAAGAAACATCCTCAAACTTTGATACTCGGTCATGGTGGGGATTTTCCCCCATTCTGCAAACGATCGGGATGTCCTTAAAGAGACACAACAACTTTAACTCAACACAATAAACATAAAGTTTGCCTCAAATTAAGTCCCGTACATAAAATCGGAACCAACCACCGAGTTGCTTCTATTTAGATAATGGCTTATTAGAAACTTAGCAAAATTCCTACAGTATATTGTTTGTGACTACATGTATAGCTATCAGCTACAGTGAATTACACTTTCGGAACACAAGGCACCTTTGCATGAGTATTGTTGTAGGATATTTAATTCCCATTAAAGACAAAACTTAAGACACTTTTCCATCATATAGGCATTGGCTAACATACTTAGAAAGAATATGGCCTCAATAACCACTATGTGAGGTAAAAGTCTCTCGAATTGGAGCATAGACATAAATGATTGCCATTGCCTGATTGTTTTTACATCTGTTATGTCATTTTATGAGCTTCCACTTAAAGTGACGTTAACTACATGTAGCTGACTATATAAGTACTTCCTTGATTGAATCCTTGGATATGGTCAATTCATGGCCATTGCCTATGCAGCCATTGACATAATTTCCGAGTGATGGGCATCAATTTGCAATATTAATTTAATGGACATTAAATGTTGTTATGTGATGGCCATTACCTGTGCGGCTATTGAAATCATGGCCATTAATATTACAACAATTGTGAGTGATGGGCATTAATTTGCATTAATAATGTAATGGGCATTAAATGTGGTTAGTTGATGGCCATTGCATATGAGGCCATCGATACCATGGGCATTAATTTCATGACCATTGTACTTGGCATTAAAAGTATACCAAATCATTGCCGTTAAATTCAGTCAATACAAATTGTAACGGGCTTTAACGGGCATTAGACAAATAAAATATGTGTTTAATGGCCAATTCAATGTTATAATATCATGTCTGTATCTTGGTAACTCTTCAAACAGACTAGTTTCTGGTGTGAAACTAAAGAAATAAGAAAGTATTAACTAGACTCGTCTCTGGCTCATACATGTAGGTGAATTGTGTAACGTGCTATCTAAAAAGAGACCAGTACGGTCTGTATGGACCATTTACGCCATCAATCCAAATAAAACGACAAAGGAGTATACTCAACAACAGCATGGGGTACCCATAACAACATAATAATATAAGTCTCGTGTGCTCTGCGAAAATACATAATTATTTAATATATCTTTTCTGGAGATCGGCAGATCTATAGCCAAACATGGGTCTTTGAACACACGAATCACTTAGTCAATTAGCTTAAACTACCCGAAAATAACAACCAATGTCATTACGCTATTAACATATTCCGAGACAAAATCAACACATGTAGGCATATTTCAACGGTTTCAGTAAGACATACTGTGTTCTACAGTTTCGCAGAGTATTTCCAGGATATTGAGAAGGAAGTTTCATTCATGTTAGATTGCCTCCATTCGCATGTGAACCTGCGATGTCGCGTTTGACACACATGTATACCCGCTAGGCATATACTTCGTTTGTAAACACGAATGTAACATTAGGTGTAGAGAAACATGTCAACTAACACCACTGTTTTTCAATATATCATATTTTGCGACAATACACTGAACTATACAATGAACGGCATTTAAGTCATATATATAAATATGTTTTATAATGAACCGCGCGCATTTCTGACGATTCGCGGCGAATACTGTTTTGCGACAATTCGCCGTGTGGTCACTGGCTCTCATAACATCTAAAAAAGACAATCAGGTGGATGATAATCCCCGTCGCGGAAATATGGATGTCTGCGATTAGCTCAAAACGAAAAAGAAGACCCGTCGCCTTGAGCAAAATGATGCTGTTTCGTCTTTAATAAACATGCACTGTACCCCTGCATAGTAACACGTCCTAACAATGGTAGCTAGTTGGTTCAATTGATTAATTGATTGAGGCTTGTTGTCGCTTTCAGCAGCTAAGACCATATCACGACGTTACCAATTGTATTGGCTAGCAGTGATTTAAGGCTAGCAGTGATTCAATAGCTGACAAAGTTGTGGACCGTGCGGCAAACCACTGACCATCTACGAGTAATTGGAAGCTCCAACACCTAACGAGTTCGATTTACATGGAAACATGTGGATTTGAACCCTCATCGCCAGAGCTGCAAGACGAAACGGCTTGGAGTTGTACACTTGATCGACTAAGCTACCAATCTAAAAATAATGAATAAAAACATTTTTTAGAAAAATAAACTGTAGTAAATAAACCATCGCATAGTAGAAAGCTGGGGTGGTCTGTCCCGAAAGTGACAAAAATAAAGATTAGCATACGTACTTGTCTTAAATTTTGTTTGTGATTCCCATGACAGCGTTCGCTCTGCCGCTTGCCAAATTTGCCAATGGCAAAAAAATATTTTCATTTGGCAAAAAATATTATCATATTTCAAAAATTTGCAAAAGGTTAGTTTTTATTTATGGGATGTGAACTATATATCTAGCTAGCTATCTATAGTCATACACCTCATCGAACATGTGTTATTCGTTACATGTGCCGAAATAGACAAAACAATGGGAAACCAAAAACAACAAGAAATCTATCAATTTACATGTTGCGCAAGTCAGCAGTGTTATGTCGACAGTTATATGTAATCTTCTTTAGTTTTCACAAAATGGTAATCCCATCTTTTTGACATAATCAAACTTTCATCAAACAGATAATCAACCGTGGTTAAAATGTGAGTCGGAAAAAAAGCGATGTTCAGTAAATTTTTCATTGCTGCTTTTGTACGTACTTTGTAACATGATCTCAATTTAGATACCGCAAAAGGTAATTATTAATTTGTCCATTTGGATTATGGACGCATGTAGTCATTAAAACAAAAGCATATTAACGGCGACATTGTATAGCACATATTCATAATGCCATCGTTATATTACCAGCGAGTATAAGACAATATGTTAATCAGCCGATTGTGAATGAAGACGGGTTAATTTATGGCTCGTTGATTTCGGCAGTAATACACGTACAAGGCGAAATAATATGTATGCATGATGACAGTGTAGCAACATTAAACGTAAGCAGGTGTCGTTTAGATATTTATTGCTAATTTCATACGTATTAATAATACTAACTTGCTTTTCTAGTCGCTCATTTTACCTGTGTCTGTGGTTATTTTTTTAAAAAGATATTAGCACAATAATTTTCCCGATTATATGCGCAATTAAATCTGGCAAAGTTTTTTAATTTGGGAAAACAAATTTCATTTGGCAAACATTTTGGCAAGAAAAAAGTTTCGTCCAGCGCCAACCCTGCCCCTGGATATATGTGTAATACTAGACGTTTCTCGTGTGTTTTAGTAATAATTACTCAAATGTATATCAAAACAAGTTTCAATAAAATGTGTGTTGTTTGAAGAAAATTGTTTTGAAAAGTCCATGCATGTTTAGAATCACCTCTAGATGAGAGTTATCAAATTTGAAAATTTTTCGATGAAAAACCTGACCGCCAGCAGCCATCTTGGATTTTACTCTGTGTATGAGTAATCCTTTGACACACCCTAGAGACCACATCCATTATCCGACAATCACCAAACTTTCTTCGGAGTGACATCTAGATGACATCTAACAAAGTGTTATTTTTTGTTTTATTGCAGCTGATGCTTGGTGTAAATCACCTCCTGTCAGTGTGACGACCTGTAAAAGTTCCAATTACTCACTTGACTGGACCTTCTATGGCACACTGACGAGTATTAGTTGGTGGAAAAATAGCAAACAATTCGCATATATTAACAATACTAGTTTGGAGCCTATCGCCAAAGCTGCTTTTGTGGACAAGATCGAGTTTGTTGGGATTCCACGGGATGGCAGTGGTACTATAAAAATAGTGAACGCTGTGCAAGAGGACAGCGGGGTCTATACAGTGAAAGTAAATGTACACGACAGTCCGAGGTTGCTTGGAACTAGTACAGTTACGGTGTTGGGTGAGTATTTGAAACACATGCCGAAGGTTTATTATCTCTTCTGTCAGCGAAGCTATGTTTACTTTATAAAAAATCTAATATGTTCTTGAAGTTTAAATTGGCATGACTTATTTGAACCTCTAAAATATTACTCAGTAATCCGAATCGAGGGATAATATATGTTTAAAAATAAAATGAACTACCGTATCAAGTATTATATTGTCTCAAATAAAAGTTTACAATGTCATTGTTTACTTCATTAACAGTCAAATATGTTCTTAATCAATGTTACATGTACATGGTCGGTTTGAATTTCTAAGCTATGTCTAACTAATTTGATACTCAAATTCATGCATGTAGAAATTGTCTAGCTTTCACAATGAGATGAGAAAAACGCCGTTTATTTCTACTATAGCAGGAGAATACGATGGCAACAACAATGAGCTCTATTTATTCTTCTATGCTGAAGGGATCTTATTTTCTGCTGAACTAGTTTGAGTTATTGTCATGGTTTGGCGTCCGTCAAACAATTTATTTCAGCCAGCCCACCATACAGGCCACACTCCCATCCGATTGTCGCCAAACCTTATACGGATCTTCAGGGAGACCTCCAGATGGGAGCTGTATATTTGTTTCAGAAATTATTTTTTTAAATATGGCCACCAGCAGCAATCTTGGATTTCACATTTAAATGCATCGGCACATCATGTTGCCCATAATTATTCGAGAATTGATTTGAAAATTTACAGTCATGATTAGTATCACCTCTAGATGTAGTTATCAAATTTAAATAACTGTTGATAAAAACATAGCTGCCGGCAGCCATCATGAATCTTCCAAGCACCCTCTAGATGGTAAATATTGAATTTGAACGATTTCCGCAACAACAAAACAAAAACAACACGGCCGCTTGCATCAATCTTATAATTTACTATTTGCGTGACTAAATCCGTCAGCATGCCCAGACAGCCATTCATCAGATTAATTCGAAACTTCATATTGATTTGCAGGGTAACCTCTATGTGTGAGCTGACCAATTTCCCACCGCAATTTATTTAAAAATATGGCTGTTAGTGGCCATCTTGTATTTCACATTTGAATTCATCATCACACCCTGCAGCCAACATTTACATTTAATGGAGAAATGTTTTGAAATGTTAAGGCATACTTAGTGTTACCTCTAGATGGAAACTTTCGAATTTGAACAATTCAAGATGAACAACATGGCCACCGGCAGCTTTCTTGGATTTTACTTTTTGCATGACAAAATCCGTTGGCAAGCCTTAGAGGCAACACGTTTCATCCGATTTATCCCAATCATCACATGGCTCTCTAGGTTGACTTAATCAGTTCATGTTTTCGCATTTCTTATCACCTCCATTGAATGTAATGTATAATATTATTCCCTCTCAAAATTGAGCAACAATGTCAATAGCATTTTCATTCTGAATTTCATTGAAATATACCGGCGCCAGAAGCCATCTTGGAGTTCACATTTGTATCCTTCGACACAATCGGCAATCCATATTTATTGGAGAAATTTCGAATTGAAAACATTTTCATTTATATTTATAAACACTGCAATCCCTCCACTAAAACGTTTTGACTTTCTTTTTAGCTCAACCTGATTAAATAAATGTGAGCTATTGACATGGTTGTCGTCCGTCCATGTACACGTCCGTCCATCAACCATTCCCGTTAGTACACCCTACAGGTCAAATCTCTCTTCCGATTTTTTCCCCGAAATTCGTAAAAAAAAACATGGCCGCCAGCAGCCATCTTGAATTTCAAATTTGATTTCATCGGCCTACATGCAACCCGCATTCATTGGATAACTAAATGGCATTATGGGACTCATCAATGTTTTCCGAATATCGTTGAAAAAACATGACCGGCAGCGGCCATCTTGGATCTTACTCTTTGATTTAAGTAATTCCTGCGGCACACCCTACAGGCATCCTCCCTTTTCCAATCTTGATCAGACTTGATATGAATCTTCGGGATGACATCTAGATGGGAGCTGGTCAAGCTTGTTGAATTTCGTCAACAAGCATAGCAGCCATATTTAAATCATCGCAACAACATGCAGCCCTCATTTATTGGAGAATGGATTTGAACATTTGCAGGCATGTTTAGGTCACCTCTAGATGGGAGCTATCGCATTTGATTTGTTTGTATGGAAATCATGGCCGCCGGTTGCCATCTTGGATTTTACGCTTTTCACGACTAAATCATTTGGCAAACAATACAGACCACATCCCTCATCCGCTCGTCACAAAACTTTATATGGATCTTTTTTTGTGACAACTAAATGGGACCCATCGTTGTTTTCCGAATTTCGTAGAAAAACCAGCTGCCATCTTGGATTTTACTCTTTGTATAACTAAATAATTTGGAACACCCTGCAGACGACATCCTGTTGTCAGATCGTCATTAAAATTCATATGGATCTTCCGGATGACCAGTAGATGGGAATAATACAAAATGGTCACCGGCAGTTATCTTGGATTGTATTGTTTACATGACTAAATTATATACCTACAAACGACATCCCTCATCCTATCGTCACCAAACTTCACAATTGTCATTGGGGTGACGAATTTTACTTTATTTTTATCTCGTCATGTTGACCTCCAGTATTACTCATACATTTCAACTTTCCGAATTCCTCATAGCTCCATTGACCCTAGCACATGAAATTATCTCCGCATCCAAGTTGAGCTACATTGCCATTGGCACTTTCATTATATTCAAGTTGAGCTGCATTGAATTTTAATTTTATTAAAATTACATTTTCGTTAATTTCAGTTCCTGCAGATGTTGATTATGATGCGACATGTGTACCGGTAGTTACTACCACCCCAGGTGTGTTTGTGATAAGGCCTAACAAGTGTGTTTCTACAAAACCGACTTTCCTTATTTCAACCCCCTGGTATATGTTATATATTTTGTTAAGTTCTTCAAAAATATGAAAAAAAATACTAGTAAGTAAAATATAAAAACTGTTCATTTTAAACATGCGCCAATTATCAATTTGAATCATAACTCAATTTGTTTATTACTAGCCACGCATTGTAGTACCAGGTAGTAAAAACTGTTCATGTCTATTAGTATAGGCTCATTAGGGTTTACTGGGAAAAAGATCGAGGAAACCATTACAATGAACATGATAGGAAAAGTCCCCAGAAAGCCGACTTGAGCTTTTCTGAGATGGTTCAAATTCAGATGAAATTCCACAAGGCCATATCAAATGCAGTCATATGTACACTATTTTGTGGGCTCGATCTTGTCTATTATGGAGCAGGTATCACAATTGATGCTACAGCTTACTATTTGTCGATATTCCGTAATTGCGATGACATGGACGAGAGCACGAGGATTCGCTTTTTTCCCATAGAAGGGTGTTAGTAAGGATATTTCAGATGAAACTGTGTTAAAATATGAACTATTTACCACAACAGAGGTTAGTTCAGAAGATGAAAGTAGTAAGATATATCGAAACATAACCACTCTTAAGATTAGCGCTATCCCCTAAAATGTACACAATGGCGTCGGTCTACTCAAAAATTTAAATGGGAACATAACAGTGTGATGTAACATTTACGCAAAATGTGATAGAACACATGCAACTTGGCACATAGATTTATAGTGTGTCATTTTCAGATGTTTAGAAATCGCGGCAGTTCCTTCATCGGTAACTGTTGCTAGGCAACTGTCTGACATCGAAGAAATATTAATATGAGACTGTGTTTTACTACTACGATCAGAGGTAATAGTACTTATTTGGTGTGTGATGTAAATCAGACCATGCATTAAACCACTACCCCAGCCTTTGAATACATGTCAGTTTACACCTCTAGTGTAATACATACAGATAACTGTCTTCGTGTTTGTTTTTGTGAATTATTTCATCATGAGATAGCCGGCGGAGTGATAACATGAGTTCATGAACGGAACGGTAACCACTTACAAAAAACAAACACGAAGACGGGTCTACATTTATTAGATGTTTCCCCTTATAACTAGAATGTCAATTAACTTTGGCATGTATTGCCAAAAATGCCACATTAGTATTATTTTTCATCGCAAAGGGTTAGTTTCAGTTACAACCCAAGGAAACAGTCTATCGACTCAAGGAACTCCAGAATGAAACGCTTTACCAGCGAACTCTGGGCACTTGATTTTTACTTTACCTGGTTTCGAAAATGTGTTATAATTGAGTTTAGTTCAACAGACTTGGGTCGTTAAACTACATATAAAGTTGTGTTTCGTGTGAAAGAATATATACCGATCACTGTCACCAAAAAGCAACTTGCTCTTCATTCATGGTTTTAAATGTTTAATTGACTTTTCGCATGAAAGTTTGAAATTGGTGCAATTTAAACTAGGCCAAACCATACAGGACATTTCAAGTGATTAATCCACTTTAATTGTAAAATAATAAAATACTGTGAATGGTCGTCGATTCACAAGAATATAGTATAGTTTGTTAACAATCGACAAGAACTTAAACTTTAAAGGTAATTATGTTGTTTGTTTTTCTAGTTTTGTGCTACGTAAACAACGTAGTTTGTTTGACGTACTCACAGGTGCCTAATAATGGTGACTGTTAGCACGAATACATTGCTTAAAATGTCACACTAAATAATATTCAGCTCTGCCACTCAAACCATTGGGAATAAGACAGTTTTATATCTGCGTATGATGTTATGTGAATCAAAGGCAAAAACTTCAGAACAGTAAACTTACTTATAATTACTTATATACAAACTATATAAAGTGTTTTTCATTTGCAAACAGCCTATTTCTGATAGAAAACCCACAAATAAATAATAGCGTAATCATATCAGAAGGTGCATTTTTAATCAACATTTAAGAAAGGTACGTTCATTACCAAAATAAATGGAACCGGTATGTCCGTTTAACTGTCACCAATGGTCACCAATGCAGAAACATTGGTCACTCATGCATGACTGTTATGTGTTTTGTCATCAGTAAACAGCCTATTTATGATAGAAAACCCACAAATAAATAATAGCGTAATCATATCAGAAGGTGCATTTTTGTTTCAACATTTCAGATAGGTACATGTGTACGTCCGTTACCAAAACATGTAACGTCCGTTACCGTGAGTCAAATGGTCACCAATGCAGAAATAGTGGTCAATTATGCATGAAATCAGGCTTTTATTATAGAACATCCATCTGTCCACCCTATAATAGATAAAATGTATGGCTATCTAGTAAAACTTCACAGAGTTTGGGGCTTAAGTGAGACAACCCTATGGATTTTCATTTCATTGAGTACATCCGTTATCAAAGTCTTAATAGCCTATATGATCTATAATTTCTAACGCAATGAGAATTATCATACATATGAACAACCTTGGGGTGAGCTTTGAACACGTTCAAAGCTGGCAGTGAGACACTCAACCTAGTTCAAGCACAGTGGACTTGAAATTCAAATTTTCTTCTGAATGTTACGTCCATTACCGTGGAATTGCCCTATAAAACTATAGGGAAATTCCCTATGGTATATACCCTCGCAACGAAGTCCGTCCGTGGACACAAATTTGTCCAGAGTTTTTCTCAGTCGTTTTTGTTATCCATTTCCGTGAAAATTGGCACAGACATCAACCACCATGGGAACCTGTGCACATGTGATTATGATTTCTGTCTGACTTTTTTTGCTGGAGTTATCCCCCCTTTTTAGACTTATAACATTTTCGCAACATGTATAATTTTGTCTTAGCTTTTATTTCTACATTTTTAGGCCAATGTTTTTTAATCTTGGCACTTATATTTAGCACCATGGGAACCTGTGCACCTGCGATTATGATGTCTGTGTAACTTTTTTTTGTGGAGTTATTCCTCTTTTCGACTTAGAACAATTTCGCAACATGCATAATTTTGTTTGAGCTTTTATTCCTACATTTGTATGTTTACCCATACCATAGTATGGTAAACATAGTGTCGTTGCCCGGATTGACCAATCGTCGTTCGTCAGTCTGTCTGTCTGTCTGTTTGTCTGTCTGTAGACACTTTACGAGTAATGAGATAACTCAAACATTTTCTATCCGATCGAAACCAAATTTTGTATATGGGTTTCTCAGCCCAAAATACAGATCGAGTTCGAATTTGGGTTTGATCCGAGATTTTGTTACAGAGTTGTGGCCCTTTTTCAACTTAGAATTCATGCATGCTGCCATAACTAAAAAAAACTTCATCTGACCGTAACCAAATTTGGTATGCGAGAAAAATACATATCGAGTTCCAATATGGGTTTGATCCGATATTTTTTAATGGAGTTATGGCCCTTTGACATAGAATTCATGCATGTTTCGATAAATCTACAATTTTTCAACTGATAGGAACCAAATTTTGTATGTGATTTTCTCAACTCAAAATACAGATCAAGTTCGAATATGGGTTAGATCTGATTTGTTATACCAGCGTTATGGCCCTTTTTCAACTAAGAATTGAACAGATTTGAGTTTTTGATAACCCAGGTAGATTACAATTAACTACCAATAATGCAGCTTAACTGCAATATGAGAGACTGCAGAAGTGATCTCTTATTGAAATATTAGTTATTTTTAGCCACTGTATATACCACATAGCTCTATGATAGTGGTGAAGCTGTAATAGTGTGATCGTGGTACGCAAAAAAAGGGGTTGACCCAGAAGAAATTGGTAAAGAAGCGATCTCGGTGTCATTCAACGCGGGAGAATCTCTGCTACAACATATCCAAAATCCGCTAAAATCCGCTTTGGGAAAAATCCAGGATCCAACATGGCGTCCAACATGGCCGCCTTTAGTCAAAAGAGATTCTGACTGAGATTAATTCAACATAATGAGAACAAATGTTGCCATATTTATACAAATGTAAACATTTTTGCAAAGGTAAAGTATTATGCCACATATCTATAGAAAAAATGGAACCCCTCGCCCCAGGTGGCTGCCAACATGGCGGCCTAAACTCGAAAATTTGAAGTTTTTGCCTAATATCTTAAAGATCAATTCCTGTTGTTTGATAATGGTTAAGACTGGCGACATTGATTAGTCATATTCATGTTAATTCAGCATTGGAGCAATGAAAGATACCATAAAATTTAAATGGGGTCCCAGACTCATCTATACCCTCAAAAATTCGATTTTACAGAACGCGGTATAAAATCCCACAAAAATCGCCATTGGGATTCCAGTCATATATCAACAAGAAATGGACAGAACTGTACAATGTAAGTTGGGCATACCATTATCTATAAATACTCCAATTCAATGAAACCCAAATTGGCGCTTTGTCTTAAAATGGCTGCCAAAATGGCGGTCAAAATATGGAAAATGGCAGATATTTAGAATGGTTTTCAGAGGGTTAGACCCAGAAGGAATTGGTAAAGAAGCGGTTTTGTTGTCATTCGACGCGGGAGAATCTCGTGTATAACATATCCAAAATCCGCTTTGGGGAAAATACAGAATTCAAGATGGCGTCCAACATGGTCGCCAATAATAATGAAAATGGCAAATATGTAGTTATTCACGAAAACGCCAATTCGGCCCCAATACACATCATTGATTGAAATCAATGTTTTTTGTGGGTATGAGTAGCCAATCACGATTCAAAATGCTAAGATGGCTACCAAAATGGCCACCGAAAATTGTCGAAATTTAAGTTCTGCTCAGAGGAAAGCCGAAACAACACTTCGGTTGTGAGCTAACGATGACAGACCTATTAAACATGTTGCCAATAATCTACTACCACAAACAGTCAGCCCGTAATGTTCCAACCTAGCAGTATCTACTGCAGGATCCAACACGATGTCCACTTATTACGAGGGACTATCTGGAAATTAATTAAAAATAAATTAAATTGCTACGCATCTGGATTATTTTAAAACACAGTGTCAATATTTCTACTAATAACGACTATTCGGAACATCAAATATATGGGCATCGGTGGTCTAGTCCGGAAGCATCAGGCTATAATGGGTTTTCCAGTGATGGCGAAAGTGAAAGACAGGAGGGAAAAGCGAATAATCTGGGGTTTACTTGATTGGTGGGCAAGTTGGTTATCGGAGCTGGGGAGTTTCAAAGTAAAATTATTTTCTTCAATATCAAGAGGAAAAATGAAAATTCGCGCGTACATTGTATACCCTTCACACTCCATTTGACAATTCCGTGTCATGCGATTGTGGGTATTTACATGTGGATAGAAACATTCTAGTAAATATATAGACGCAATTCAACAATTCAACTTTCATGATAACTGGAGCTGCACTGGTGAATATATGTGAATATCCCAAAGGAAACCTCGCAATTTTACGAGAATGCCCTGGCTTACAAGGTCAAGGTAAATATTTTTAGGACAGTGTATTCTCTGATATATACGAGGCTCCCATTTGTTATCACTTTTGTGTTATTTGTATATTATGTTATTTGTTTGGAATTGGAAATAAAAGTATGTTTACACTAAGTTTCAGTGATATAACGAAATCTACAGTGAAATAACGAAATTGTATTTCACTGTGGCTTCTAACACAGTTGCCTGGTGCAACAGACCCTCACACCATAGGCATACATGTATATATAAGATAATGTGGCCATCTTTCCATGGACATTCTCTTTGGAGATCATAATCTAGACGATGATAGTAATGCTAGACTCTTCAAAATAGTTCAATCAAACATTTCACAATCGGAACGGTTTTCATGACCCTGAGTTGATACAAACCGTCAAGAGTCCCGAACAAGCACCACCGCTTATCCTGTACAATACATTCCCACCACTCATGTTGCATAAATTACCCCACCCCTCACATGAAATTATAAGGACCACCAAACGTGGCACCATCTACAAACTTATTTACAAACATATACACATATGCGATATAATATGGGGAGAGGAGCCTTATAATCTAAGTTGCATAACTTGTGCTCCAATCCCCAGTGGTTACTCCCTCATCATTCATTACCTCCTCATCACCATTTAATTGTCATTGGGAGACACAATAAATATGTTACAAACAAACAAAATCTATCTATGGACCCAAATTCCTACCACCTGTCGTTATCAAGGCATTTATCTGCATATCTTGGTCACGGGTGCAAGAGGAGATTCTCTTTTGAGTTAAAATGAACAGAAATGAACAGAAAACTTACCTGAAATTGATCCAATACAAGTCTGGACAAATGTTATTGACAAAAACTTGACTGCACTCTCTGTTTCCCTCAGAAAATTTGTTCAGCCAGTGTGCCCAGTAAATGTTCGACCAGAAATTTGGCCAGAATTATTATCATGTTCCGATGCCTGTAATGTTTGATACATGTACAATCAATTGACCGAGTCGACTAGTTTCAATAAAAATATTTAATGTATTAACAATGCCAGGTGGTGGGAATTTGGGTAATCTGATAGATAATTATGGATGGTTGTGTCTATTGTGCCAGGCACCTGTGGCTTCAAAAAGATAAATATGATGATCTTCGTTTTGGTATAATTCATAGAAAACCTTATAATAAATATTTCATCTGTACGTAATTCAAACACTGTATTCTCTGATATGGTATGGTCGATCTGCTTGGAATTTTCAATAATCTTAGTTGAACACATCTTTCTTCCAGTGGAAATAGTATTTGAGTACTAGCTTATCGTTTTTATTCACTGAATTATGTCCATAATATGTCTTTAATATTTCCTCAGATGCATTGTCTGGTGGTGAGATAGCTGGGATTGTTGTTGGGTGCATTGCTATCATCATTGCTATAATCATCATCGTATGGAAAATCAAGGCCAGGAAACAACATGGTAAGTGTGAGTTTAACTGAGTACAAAATTAATTGACACATGCGCTACACTTACTGTATACACTCCTCAGTAGCCCGGGGGGACATGAATGTTTTTACTCAAAAACTGGGACTGGGCTTACCTTCAAGGACCCCCAAATGCAAACTCTCAGTTTGCATTCATAGTGGTCACTTACTTAAATAACCCATCGTGAACCCCATTGAACAATTTTACATTCAGACAACATGCGCATAATGGATAACGTTCTTTGCTACATCGTAATTTGATACAATGTCAAAGATCAAATAAATAAAATAATTTTGTTGATAGCCATTTGCTGAACTATTTTTTAATTTGTAAAAGTCCAAAATAACAAAAATATTATTAAACCACGTTTACAATAATCTTGCAGACATAAACTGATTCATCTTAAAGTTCAGACATTATGTTGTTTTATGGTGATTTTTTCTCAAAAAAATAGTTCTGCAAATGGCTACCAAATAACTACATTTTTAAGGACAGTTACTTTTTCCTTCAAATCGATAATTTGAAAATTCACAAATGAGGCGCCGTCTTAAGCATGTCATAAATTCCTTGTTGTAGTACTGTAAAAAGTTTAATAAAAATAAAATAGTATGCAAGCCTTGAAATAGTGTGTCTGTCATTTGCAGAATGAGGTCCCCAGAGGGTGAATTTAGTGATGCTACCCCGCATAGTGGGATAGCATCACCAATTTCACCCTCTGGGAACCTCATTCTGCAAATGACAGACACTATTTCAAGGCTTGATAGTCTGACAAATGCATGTGTTTATGTAATTAAATGGATATTGCTCAATTGAACCTAAAAATTACTCATACAGGGACAATATATGGCTATAAATAGGCCTACATGGGATACTGTTAAGACTAACTATTGGTATATGTTCTGGACAAAGGTTTGATCCGAGTTTTTGTTACAAAGTTATGGCCCTTTTTCAACTTATAATTAACGCATTCTGCCATAACTCAAACATTTTTTGGGTTATGACCCTTTTTCGAGAAAAAAAAATTCAATTTTTTTTATTTAGCTCCTTGCTAAATTTAGCATATACAAATATTAAATTTTGTTTGAACTTTAATAACAATAAAAAAAAAAAAATAATAATAAAAAAAAATTGACACTTTCATTTATTTTAGTTTTATACGATTAATTAGGTGTGATATCCTGTTTTGAAAATATGAAGATTTTATTGCAATAGTTTCATGTAATATAATGATATCAATAAATTACCATGTGATCATCCAACATCCAGAGTATATGAGATGATTTTTATAGATCTTGTCATTCCAAGTGAAATCTGTTATGAAATGAGTGATGACATATGATACAGAGCTCTGGTGGGTCAAGCAAGATAAACAACACTGGTGGCTGGCTGTTTGTTTATTCTAACTGTCAAATTGATTAATGTCAGCACAAGACTGGTGTTTTCTCCTATTCTTGAAATTTCATTACAGGGTGAGATAAGGGCCCCCCTCACCTATATAAGTGTCTTCTAAATTCCATTAATTTGCTTCAAAATTATTAACCCTTTCCAAGGTTTCCATAGACACATGCTATAATGTACATGGACTCTTCCTCATATCTCTTAATATCTATTGGGTATCTTTGCACACTATTCACTTCTATCAATTTTGGGTATTGACTGATTAATTGATTTTTGAAAAATATATTAACCCTTCAGACACGTGCTTTCAATTTGAAATTAAAACAACAGCTGATAGCCAATATGATTTATCTATGCAATGGGAAACAGGCAGATAAATATACATGACTATTGTAAGTGATGACTTGTTTTGAAAATCAATATGGTAGATGTTAGTATTTCCAGGAACCTTATTTTCCCATTTGTTCACATTTTCATGGTTGATTGAATTTTAGGGGCAACAGAGCACTTAGAAGATTAACATTGAAGGTTGAGGCTTTTAGTGCCCAAGCTGCTTGTAAAACATTGTAATGTGTGAAACCATTCAAATGAGGGCTAACTTACTTTCTTTTATATGAACGATTTAGTGGTCATAGGGGCCAGCATCCCCATCATATTATGTCTGTATAACATTATATAGATAATACTTTTGAATTGTATAAACTACATATATTTTTGAAAACCATACACCCCTGTTATGAAACACTTAATCTTATTTAATACACAGGTCAGATCTGATCTTATATCTGTCCATGTTTGATAAACAAATAACTGGGGAGAATGGGAGAAGGGGGGGTAATTAAAGTACCATTTAAATACGAGATGGAATCCCCTACATATATGTCGTTCTAAGCAGTCTGGCTTGTCAACAATTATAATTTCTCTTTAGAAGTGAATAATAAATTTTGAATATCTGGCATGTCAAAAGTGGCAAAGATAGGGATTTATCACTTTTGCTTCCAATGAGTTAACTTAAACTCCTAAACATGTCCTCCGAAATCACTAAACCATTGGATCTCACAGTGAGAGGTCCTTGTGTGAATAGGGACAGAGTTATGAGATTTAAAACTACTCCTCCCCAACCCAAATACTTGAACCCTTTCTTAAGACAAATTATTTGAGCTTTTGATTTCAAGTTGGGTACTGATATATGGATTAATTCCTGTGATCATATCTTTGACAAATTATCAGTTATGGCTAGTCGCTATCGCCAAGGTATGGGTTAAACAGCTGCCGATCGTGATCGGCCTCTCGTTCAATATTCAATGACTGGACTGTGAATTTCAAGGGAGGCCCAACAGGGGTGCATAGTCAATGTAATTTAATATCAAATATTATTCCACACCCATTGACGTGAGTCACATGTATTCAACGGAATCCCAGCCATTGAATACATATTAGTGTATACCTCTAGTGGAATACCAGCCGGAACTATTCTTATTGACGTTGTTGCCAAGAAAGATGACGTACATTACGTCGATCATCCGCTTCCGGTGATCCCCCCATAATTACTGATTATTTGTCAGACTTAAATCACAATAAAGGTAGCTATAGTTACAATTAAGGTGACATTAATGGATTTAACTTATCTGACTGAACGGTGTAGAATAAATACAGAACACAACTTGCATCATAATCTCGAATCTTTTATCGAACTCGTTGCGGACGGCGCAAAGTTATATTTCGCTCGAGCTACGCTCTCGCGAAATATATCCTTGCGCCATCCGCAACTCATTCGATAAAAGAGTCTCGATTATGATGCGCGTTGTGTTCTATCTATTTATTGGACATTGACTTGCACGGCACACAATTCAGGCTCCGCCTAATGCTTTACCTTTCAATAGCAATTTATAATGCAGTAACATCACACACCCATGTCATCGATGGCAATAATTGATTCTTCTAATCTGTATGGATTATGGCACTTTGATTGTTGGCAGTAGGTTGTTGACTACATATAAGACAGATTAAGATAAAAACACAATAGATTCTCTGGCTTATTTCCCTTAAAAGTGCTGAATCAAACCTCATTTATCGTGTCATCTTTGGTATTTTTCAACATCATTTTTAATGGAAACTTCACCACGGCCAAATGACAAGTGCATTGTGGATGTTGGTTGGTGGAACCGCGCTGTAGTTGATGTTTGGATGCATTGGCAATGCTAACTGCACCGTGTTTAAGTGGACACTTGTTGTGGCAACGGGTATTGTAGGGATCAAAACTTGAAAATTACAGGCAACAAAACGATGGTATACCTATCATTTCAAAATGGTGCCTGTCAGATATTCAAAGTCATGTTGTGGACAAGACATTGCACTAATATCATTATGTTAGCACATATTGACAACTCATGCCATGTATATAAATAGTACATAGGCTTATTAGAATGGAAGAAATCTGTAATAAAAATGATTTTGTCAATTGGTGCTCCTTCCCAACACCATACCTGATATGATAGTGCTACTTTGGTGAACATTTAAAGGCGAAATTCCAACAACATTCTAAACTTATTACTAACATCTTCTGTGGCTTTGACCTGTTCAAACCATCCCGTTCTGTATGTTGTACATTGATGTTTTGCACAATTCTTGCCTATTGCGTTATAGGCCTACTATCTCGCAATAATCTCCACAGTTTTTTATGTTTACCCATACCATAGTATGGTAAACATAGTGTCGTTGTCCGGATTGACCACTCGTCGTTAGTCCGTCTGTCTGTCTGTCTGTCTGTTTGTAGACACTTTACGCATGGTGCGATAACTCGAACATTTTATATCTGATCAGAACCAAGTTCGAGTTCGAATATGGGTTTGATCGGACTATTTTTAACTGAGTTATGGCCCTTTTTCGAAAATATATATTCACTCAACTTTAACAAACAAAAAATGAATATGAATAAATAAATAAAAATAATATATAATAAAATATATTTTGTATATATAATTAAAAAAAATTTTTTTTTGAAAAACTAACACCATTATAACTCTGCCAAGGGTACCATGAGTCACCACACCAAATTTGGTTTAAAATCGGTCCATAATCTTGTGTTATGTACTCGTAAATTTGTTTGGAGCGACTTTAAACTTTAAACCCAATTCCCTAATTCCATCTCATGCCTTTGGACTACTTAGCTATTGATAAGTCTCTATTATTTCCTGATGTCTCTTATGCCAGTTGATGTGCAAATAATCTGATAAAGAAAGCTATGGTATCGAATTTAAAATAAAGATTCAAAAATAAACATCACATGTTATTAACCATAGGCTTGGACATCTGTGCTGTTGAGTGATATCTTTAGATGGTCTGAGGTCATTATAATTGTTATTGGTTTAATGGAGAAGTCAGTGTTCAACATAAACAATTCTTGTGATCTGTTGACAGCTCTGCTATTTAATTGATATTAATGGGTCAGCAGTCAGGTGGCTTATCTGTATACTATATTGTTGTTAGAATGTGATACATTATTATTGTAAACTTAAATTGGACTCTCTTAACCCAAGTATTCCATGTCCAGGCCACCTTTCACATTTAACCCAAGGCTGTGGTGGTTTAGCTGTACTAGTACATTCTCTTATATAAATGCGAGTGACCCATAAATTCCAATAATTTGTGTTATGTACATTTGTCTATAATAGTACATAACAGTTTACTCTATAATTCAACACCAAAACTCTCATTTATGATTCCGATCATAGTATTAAATTTACTATCGCCAAGGGATGGGTTAACATCTGCCGACCGTGATCGGCCTCTCGTTTATACAAAGCCCCAAAGAAGCATTAAGGTATTATGATTTATAATTGAGCCTTCAATGAGATCCTTAATTTGGGGCTATATTGCAGAGTGAGAACACCCACTATATTGTTAACTGTGGGAAGGATGCAACACCTCAGCTGCATGTATAATTTATTTTTATATACGTCCTGTTATTTAAGCTTATGTGATAATGTGCCATTTCAAAAAGTGGGTTAGGACAAGCAGGATACGATGACTCCGCTTCATGTCCTACATGTCTATGACGTGTCATTTAATGCCCATGTGATACTGTTCTTACTTCCCAATGTATGTTAAGACAAGGAGGATGCGACACATCAGCGCCATTGTCCTGTCATGTCGGGTGATTCATATGAGATACTATGCAACTGCAATATGCGGGTTAGGACAAGGATGATGCGACACATCAGCGCCATGTCCTATGGCACCTACATCGATAACTAGGAAAAGGACAAGGAGGCTGCGACATCTCAGCGTCATGTCCCATGGTGCCTACATGGAGAACTGGGGAAAGGACGAGGAGAATGCAACACCTAAGCTTCATGACCAGTGCTTTTGATCTTTATTAATGAGCTGTATATTAGGCATTTATATTTTATGTGGCATAAAAAAAGACAAGAGGATGCTACACCTCAGAATCAGTCCCTCTGGAGCCTAAATAATTGCCCCTCTTGATTTTTCTGTACATGTATCTGAAATCCAAAGTTCAATTATCGGAGAGGACAAACGACAGGACAATTGAGCTAACACCCTCGTTGATTGTCATTGGTGGAGGCTGGTCTACCAGTAGATAAGGAAAAGAGGGAGTTTAAGTTTGATGACATGGCAAAGGTACCAGAGCTGTGAGCCCCATAAATGGTGTGCTTCCTGGTAGCGGTTAGAAGGGGATGGGGTGGGTAATAAAAAAAATTCAAAGCCTAATAATTTGTTTGTATTAGCGCAATTGTTAGATTTGTGATATTAATGCTGAGTGAATTTGCTCTTGAGAAGCTATCTAATAGAAGTGAAATGCTTACACCAGAAGTTAAAAGAGATTTCCGAGGTAATAGATTTATATTGATCAAAATCATATTCTTGGAATTGTCAGACATTCTCATTGGTTTAATCCAAGAACAAAGAGAAGCCAAATTGCGGGAGAAACTACTGAGAAAATAACTAGCTAAGTTGGCATATGTTCAAATAACATTTGGTATTCTTAAATTATAGCTCATACCGAGTTCTTGTTTACGGCGAGATTAACAAAACTTGCAGAATGTAAACAATATTAACTTGCCAGCATTGTTTTGATAATGCTGGTGAAATATATCAATTGCCGAATATAATTTCTTTATTGGTTTGAACTACATGTACATGTATGATACGAGACTGCTTGATGTAACTGTTCAGACCATTAAGTACAGAAAAGGTGGGGTCTAAATAAACGTGAGGGGTACTGACTTTGCTGCCACTCATGATGGTCTATAAACCCTGAGAAAGATATGAGACCTCTCTTGGGCATTAAAGGTATCGGCCTCTCGTTTTATAAGCCGAATATATGTTTGGACTGGCAGCTATAGATATTTGGACAATGATTGTTTTCTTATTTGTTTACCTATAAAATGTTTATTGCAGTGGGTTTAAAATAGGGACAGTATAGTAACAACATACCAATGATTTTTTGTCATACAAGGGTGAGCAACAAGGTGATTTTCAATTTCATTTATGCATGAACAGTTCCCAAAATACCTATTCACATATTCAAATGTTTTGGCTCAACCTGTTGTTTGCAGATGACACGAACAACTCACAGGGATCAGGGAACCAACTTGCAGAGAAGAGTAAGCTTTATATGAAAAGGTTCCAGATATGTCTTCTTCTGAAGTCACAGTTTAAACCCATTCATTACTAAATTAGTTATAAAAGTCCCCCATCTACATGTGTATATATATAAAACCCGTCGTCTGTGTGTGTCGGTCTGTTTGTCTGTCTGTGTATAACTCGGTCACGCTTTTGGCGCGTTTATAACTTTTCAACCATGCGTGCAATGTGGCCCAAATTTGTTTCACTGCCTATATTGTGTCGTAAAAAATGACTCACCAAATTTGAAGTCGATTGGTCAAAGCAAACCTGAGATCTAACATGGTCCCCAAATGCAGTATTTGCACTCAAGTATAGACTATTTCATATGACATTTGTCGAAATGACGTCATATGACGTCGCACGCAAACCCACATTAGCTTTGCTATTGTCGACAAAACTTCCATGCGCGCTAACAGCGTTGTTGGAAATAGGCTCTAAATTAATTTGTCAGTTCAGGTTGAGTGTGAATAGAAGTAACAAATGTTGATTTTGTCATGAAAGTGCATGTAGAGGGTGTAGAGTCGAGATTCGAATGCTCTACCATCGTTGGGAATGGGTGCTAATATGGTATTTTAATTTGCCAGTTTGGTGTAAACATACGTAAAGAATGCTGTCTTTGTTATGAAAGTTGTACGAAGATGGCGAATGGACACAGTCTGACAGTCAGTGGGTATACTGTTATAGTAGATTCGTCGGAACTCGGTTAGAACAACCACATTCCCAAGCCGGGACTAATATAGTGTAAACAATACTGCCCACGTTAATAATGCTCTTTTAATGTTTCAGTTGAATGTAAATCTGATGAAATCATGTTTAAAAGATCAAAATGTGCGCGAAGCACGTGCTGTTTAAGGTCATATAATGTGCGCAAAGCGCACAAATGGGCCGCAGTCCCCTCCATCGCTAAATAAAGGCTCCCTAATTTCAGTTAGTATATAGTAATACAGTAAAATATCTTGATTGTTGCGTTCTGTATGTGCATGCATATACATGTATATATGTGGGTTGGGGAGAAGGGGGGGGGGAGAAAATACAGTTTTATATTCAAATAAAGTGTTCCCACAAATGGGCCTGTGATCCTTAGGTTACATGCTGAATGCAGGCTCCCAAGGGGGTCCGTTTAAGATCAAAATGTGCCGCAAGCCCCCTTCATCGCTGAATAAACGCACCCAAATTGTGTATGTTTCAGTTAGTATATAGTAATATTTAAAGTAATATGCTGATTTTGTTTCGTTCAATATGTACATGCGCATATATGTGGGTTGGGTATGTGTAGAAATTACAGTTTTAGTGAAATAAAGTGTTCCCTCGCGCATCCAGTGACAAAAAAGAGGAATATGACCATTGCATTTCCTATATAGAAATGAGAATTTGTTCATGACCGCAGACACTAGAAAGTAACAAAGAACATTTATATACCCGTCATTTTGTGACGGGCGACCCCCTAGTTTTAAGTTATAAAAGTATACATTGGAATAGTCTATTATTCATCTAGAGGATGTTCCTAATAGCTGATCATGATAAACCTGTCTGAAAAAAATCATCTGTTTTATTTGAGCGATCTGTCATTCCTCTTATTTTTGCTTACAATATCAACTTTCGTTTCGTTGAATAAATTTAAATGAAATTTTGTGCGTGCACATATGATTGAAAATTGCCAACTGAGTTTAAATCGCATTCAGTCCTGAGTTACTGCTCATAAGGAATTGACCCAGTAACTGGGGTTATAATGCATTGATAACTGTGGAAAAACCATAACAGCACCACAGGTAAAGTTTCCCTGACTGCTGTGGCAACACGCTTAAATGAGGTAAAAAGATAGTACACTGTAGCTAACTGCTGACTGTCCGCGAATTTCATTTCTATGACATATATATATTTTCTGGAGATGAAATTATACTGCGAGTTACCGTTTCATACTGGTCAGTTGATGTGCATTTTAACCACATGATCCTCTGGTTGTCTAGCATTTATAATACCGCGTTTACAGTCGAAACCAGGATGCTGTTTAACTGGTGACCACCCTGCTTCGATTAGTCATTTACGTAGTGGAGTTCAATAGATCCAATGATTTTTGCCAAAATAATGAGCCTTTTTGAGACCAGTGATCACAGTTGCTTGATCATATAAACATGAACAGGACAGAGCTATTTTATGACCAACTGAATAAGTCTCCATTTAGCGTAACAAGATAGTTTATTGATGCAGCAATAATTAGTAGATAAATGTTCTCTGTTCAGTTGGATATTCATGGTTTCAAACATCGAATGAGTTACTGCTTTCTTGCTTGAATCCCGAATATCCAACAAAACAGGGTACATTTATCTCTGTGTAACTCAATCCACAAAAAAAATATAAAGGAAACTGCACAAAAAGCATTTTTAATCATCATTGCATGCTATGCAGCGAGATATTATTTTTCTGGTGTAGTAAACAATTTACTGTAAATCGTATATTATAGTAATCAACTTTCTGGTTGAACTCAACCACAATTCTCCTGGCTGCGTGTTGACGTATTTGCCAAACAAGATAATGACTGCAAGCTTTATTCAAAATTAGTGTGTGCTTCAGTGGGGGATGTTGATAAATTGAAAACTAAAGTTAGCAGCTCTCGACCAATCATAATGCGTGTTTTAGCGACAAATATACAACTTTAATTATAACGTTGAATAAATTTGAGGACTATGAGGGTGTTTAATTATTCATCATTTGATACCCATTAATTCATTTGTAGGAACGTTCAGCTAATACACTGAACTATTTATTGAACTAATAGCTAACTTTTCTACAAATAAATTCTCAGAGTGGAGCCTGGTAGCTTAATGTTTATAATGCCTGACTTGTAATCTCTGTCCACGCAGCGATATTGTGAGTTCAAACCTCGTCGGCGCACTGCTATGCTTCATAACGGTTCTCGAGTGTGTTAAAAACTCACACCTAGTTTTGACCCTTGAACAAGATCACTCATACTGTGATAGCTTCATCGTACCTAGACACACGAAAATAGTGACCTTCTTAGGGTTGCCATGACTATGAGTTTTCACGGCCAGAAAACACCTAAACTGCCCTCCTCATCGTTATTCCTGCGGACAATTCACAGTGTCAATTGAAAACGTGTGGAATTGTCACATATATAAATGGACTATAGCTAGTTTTTGCAGAGAATCCCACTGTGTATCGACGACGTCACCTGACATATATATATAGCACTTAGTTTATTTCACAGGCTTCGGTGTGTGCGCGCGCTGCTTGTTAATGTACTTTCTCACTCTCCCTCTCATTCTCTCTCTCTCTCTCTCTCTCTCTCTCTCTCTCTCTCTCTCTCTGCCTCCTGCTATCCCTAATACTATCTTCCCGCTGTGTCCATCCCAACTTAAACTTAGTTACTTCTCCTTTAAAAAATATTATTTCTATTATTTCCCGTCTGATCGATACCCCTCCCTCACTTATTGGGGAAGGGGCATGTCGCCAAAGAGGAGAAGACTTCATATAAGCCCTCGGGCTTGTTGTCTGATCCTCATTTCCATACATTATCTCTTATATGTTGTATATTTATGTCATTTGTGTATTATGTGTATTATGTTTGGATTTGGAAATAAAAATATGTTTACACTAATGTACTTTTAGTTTTGTTATTCAAAGTGCATGCAGCGCATCAAACTGTGTGCGGGAGGGGGAACACGTAGGCCCATAGGTAGACAGTGCCAGATATTTGAGCTTTTGTGGGGGTGTATAACCTGAACATTTTCAATAAAAAGTTATAAGAAATAATGATGCAATTTAATAGTTTATATACATTACCACGTTGTAGAATACAATGTATGTAGCACTATTAAGTGATGACACAAACTTGTTGTTCATTAACTGTCTAGTAACTTTGAACATTCCATGTCCCGCAAACTGTGTCAATATGGTGAACGTTTTACAGTATGAAATTTGAAAACTGATGCAGTCCGATGCACGTCGTCCATTTTGGTTGTAATGATCGCTAATTACCGATCCATAGAAACAAATTCACAGTTAAACTTAATTTATAAACAATGGTAAGGTCATAATATGACAACAAATGCAAAGGATGTCGCTGGCCCACCACGGAATGTGAGAACATGTCGAACACCAAATTCTTTGAAGATGACCGCCAAACGTCGGCTGCTACATCAAAGACAAAGGAAGCCGCATCAGAAGTGGTGAGAGAACAGGCTGTCGGGTGGTAAATTCTGCTACATACACTGTTAACTTTTACTTCCAGGTATGGCATTTGTGCATTGTACTGCTTACACACACAACCATACCCACCCCCTCCCCTTGGGCGATTAGTCGATAAAAGTATTAATCAGATTAATCGATTAATCAAATAATCGTGGCAAGCCTTACCTTGCTTGTTTGGCAAGCATAAGAAGCTCTAGTGAAGCGCATGTGAAGCAGGCATAAGCGTCGGCATTGTTTCAACAGCTGGGGTAATTATTTGAGGTGCTCACGGACCCTTATGTTGGAGAAATAAGCGCTTTATATTAAATCCTCATTATTATTTTGTATGTATTCCGTCTGATTATTATACGCCTGTTTAAAAAGAAAGAGACATATTGTGTTATTACTCTGTCCGTCCGGTTGTCCATCTGTTCGCTTTTTTCATTTCCTGATGATACATTTCTTATGTCTGAACTGAATGGAATGAAATTTGGTTTGTGAGTTTAGTAGCCCAAAATACAGGCCAAGTCAGAATATAGGTTCAGCCGGCCAACTTTAACCAGAGTTATGGACTTTTGTTGGAATTACCACATGCGTATTTTGCCATGCTCTTGCGATGCTCTTGTATCTAAGTATCCCTACAAGTTAAAAATAAACTATTTAAATTAAAACCCTTTCTTTACTGAATGTATTCTCCCATACATTGGAATAGTCTATTTAATATTCATCTGGATGGGGTTTTCAGTAAAAATAAGCAGATATTAAATAAAAGTTTAATGATATATTTAGATAATAAGTTCAATAACCAACCTATGATCGTATGTTGAACTTATTATCTGAACATATCTTAAGGGAAATACATGTAATAGGTATATAGTAAAGAAAAGGTTATAATTAACAGCTTTGGAAACTGGTTGAATGCCGAATGTTGGTAATTGCTCTGGAATTTGTGTCGGATCATATTAAAATTAACATATTCTCAAATAAACTTCTTCTGTCATTTTATAGAGACAGAGCGGGAGATGGGCTGATTAGAAGACAATAGAAGGTTAGTGATTGTTATTACCTTCGGACATGCAAAGTCAATTTCCAATTTCTCAGGCCAAATTGACCTTTCATCTGTGGTACAAATCAATGAAATCACACACCATGTGTCTCCTAGACATGAACACAGAGCATAAATGCAACCAAGTTTGCCAATTTAGGCAACATTCTTGCCAGGGGAGGTGCACATTTCATGTTGGAACTCATTAAATAAGATGAAAATGGATGTGTAAATTGCATATTTGACCCTTCATGTGTGCTAACAATTTATTTGTCGCGGCATCGAAGTGCAATTGCGCTTGAGTGCAGCGCAATGTCACCGTGCCGCAGTGCAATTGCGCTTGAGTGCAGCGCAATGTTGCGGGATCGCAGTGCAATTGCACTTGAGTGCAGGGCAATGTCACAGCGTCGCAGTGCAATTGCGCTTGAGTGCAGCGCATTGTCACCGTGCCGCAGTGCAAGTGTGCTTGAGTGCAGCGCCATGTCGCGGGATCGCAGTGCAATTGCGCTTGAGTGCCGGGCAATGTCACGGCGTCGCAGTGTAATTGCGCTTGAGTGCAGCGCAATGTAGCCATGCCGCAGTGCAATTGCGCTTGAGTGCAGCGAAATGTTGCGGCATCGCAGTGCAATTGCGCTTGAGTGCAGCACAATGTCACGGTATCGCAGTGCAGGGCAATGTCACGGCGTCGCAGAGCATTTGCGCTTGAGTGCAGCGCAATGTCACCGTGCCGCAGTGCAATTGCGCTTAAGTGCACCGCAATGTCGGACAGCGGTAAGTCCTGCATGGAGCTTGATTAGCCGGTTACACATTAAAATAACTGTCTATTTAATTACGATAGAAAAGAAACAGAGTTAAAACTGTTATGAAACAGTTTACTCTATTTGATTTACATTTTGTTCAAAGTAGCAACAGCCACAAAACAGTCACACTGCAATATAACTGTTCTGACAGCTACATCCAAGCTACATACATGTATGACAGCCACAAAACAATTACACTGTAATTTGACAGTTACCTTACAGTTACTAATTCCAGTCAAATAACAGATACACTGTAACATGCCATGTTCCAGTTATTGATTTTCAGCTAACTTACAGCTAAGCTGTTTAATAACTGTTTTAAAAAAACAATACAGCTACAGGGGTTTAATTGCAGCTTGAAGAATTTATGTGGATTAATTGAAGTTATTTCTAAAACAATCCACCTTTGTTACAGAGACAGAGAAGATGGAGTTAATATACCATGGAACTAGAGATAAGATCATCAGAACAACAACAGATGCTTTGTAGCTGTCTAAGATGATATTACCTGCAGGTTTATTCTTCTTGTGTCACATGATATGGGGTGACATTGTTATTGATACTATTCTGTTCCAAAACAAATTTTGAGATTGTTTGGAAAATGCGACAAGAGTGTCTTATGTATTACAAATGAATGGGTCACGTTTACTACGAGTGTCTCATTGACATTACAAATCACATATCAGATGAGAAGTTTAAGAAAGAGTTACATCAATTTAGAGCACATGTATTATATATACACAAAGCATCAAGTTAACACATGTATTATATATACACAAAGCATCAAGTTAACACATGTATTATATATACACAAAGCATCAAGTTAACACATGTATTATATATACACAAAGCATCAAGTTAACACATGTATTATATATACACAAAGCATCAAGTTAACACATGTATTATATATACACAAAGCATCAAGTTAACACATGTATTATATACACAAAGCATCAAGTTAACACATGTATTATATATACACAAAGCATCAAGTTAACACATGTATTATATATACACAAAGCATCAAGTTAACACATGTATTATATATACACAAAGCATCAAGTTAACACATGTATTATATATACACAAATCATCAAGTTCACACATGTATTATATATACACAAAGCATCAAGTTCACACATGTATTATATATACACAAAGCATCAAGTTAACACATGTACTATATATACACAAAGCATCAAGTTAACACATGTATTATATATACACAAAGCATCAAGTTAACACATGTATTATATATACACAAAGCATCAAGTTAACACATGTATTATATATACACAAAGCATCAAGTTAACACATGTATTATATATACACAAAGCATCAAGTTAACACATGTATTATATATACACAAAGCATCAAGTTAACACATGTATTATATATACACAAAGCATCAAGTTAACACATGTACTATATATACACAAATCATCAAGTTAACACATGTACTATATATACACAAAGCATCAAGTTAACACATGTATTATATATACACAAAGCATCAAGTTAACACATGTATTATATATACACAAAGCATCAAGTTAACACATGTATTATATATACACAAAGCATCAAGTTAACACATGTATTATATATACACAAAGCATCAAGTTAACACATGTATTATATATACACAAAGCATCAAGTTAACACATGTATTATATATA
The DNA here is from genome assembly GCA_032622095.1 of Siphonodentalium dalli. Classification (NCBI taxonomy): domain Eukaryota; kingdom Metazoa; phylum Mollusca; class Scaphopoda; order Gadilida; family Siphonodentaliidae; genus Siphonodentalium; species Siphonodentalium dalli. Next base: position 15,370,898 of record CP136068.1, read on the forward strand.
CACAAAGCATCAAGTTAACACATGTATTATATATACACAAAGCATCAAGTTAACACATGTATTATATATACACAAAGCATCAAGTTAACACATGTATTATATATACACAAAGCATCAAGTTAACACATGTATTATATATACACAAAGCATCAAGTTAACACATGTATTATATATACACAAAGCATCAAGTTAACACATGTACTATATATACACAAATCATCAAGTTAACACATGTACTATATATACACAAAGCATCAAGTTAACACATGTATTATATATACACAAAGCATCAAGTTAACACATGTATTATATATACACAAAGCATCAAGTTAACACATGTATTATATATACACAAAGCATCAAGTTAACACATGTATTATATATACACAAAGCATCAAGTTAACACATGTATTATATATACACAAAGCATCAAGTTAACACATGTATTATATATACACAAAGCATCAAGTTAACACATGTATTATATATACACAAAGCATCAAGTTAACACATGTATTATATATACACAAATCATCAAGTTCACACATGTATTATATATACACAAAGCATCAAGATAACACATGTATTATATATACACAAAGCATCAAGTTAACACATGTATTATATATACACAAAGCATCAAGATAACACATGTATTATATATACACAAAGCATCAAGTTAACACATGTATTATATATACACAAAACATCAAGTTAACACATGTATTATATAAACACAAAGCATCAAGTTAACACATGTATTATATACACACAAAGCATCAAGTTAACACATGTATTATATATACACAAAGCATCAAGTTAACACATGTATTATATATACACAAAGCATCAAGTTAACACATGTATTATATATACACAAAGCATCAAGTTACAGTTCAAGTTACAGTTCATTTGCATCTCTTGAGTTATATTTTTGTGTAACCATACCATAGTATGGTACACATAGTGCTGACATCCGGATTAACCACTCGTCGTTCGTCCGTCTGTCTGTCTGTCCTTCTGTCTGTCCTTCCTTCCGTCCGTACGTAGACACTTGACGCGTAATGTGAAAACTCAAACATTTTCTATCCAATCAGAACCAAATTTTGTATGTGGATTTCTGAGCCCAAAATACAGATCGAGTTCGAATATGGGTTTGATCCTATTTTTTTGCAGAGTTATGGCCCTTTTTCGACTTAGAATTCATGCATGCTGCCATGACTCAAACAATTTTATATGATCGGAACCAAATTTGGTATGTGAGTTTCTCATCCCGAAATACAGATCGAGCACGAATGTGGGATTGATCCGATATTTTTTAATGTAGTTATGGCCCTTTGACATAGAATTCATGCATGCTTCTATAAATCAACCATTCTTCATCTGATAGGAACCAAATTTGGTATGTGAGTTTCTCAACTCAAAATACAGATCCGATTTTTTATACCACAGTTATGGCCCTTTCTCAACTAAGAATTGAACAGGTTTGAGATTTTTATGCTCACATACAGGCTTGTCAAAGTACCGCCGGTACCAAGGTAGTCGGTACTGGTACTGCGTTATTCCACTACATATCACACATTTAAAAGAGTATATTCTAATGTGGTAATTACTGGTAATTTATGGCACTTTGTGCCAGTTTTTGGTGATTGTTGTGGATGACAAATACAACCATGTCAGACTATCCTAATGCACGTATGCCACAGCAGCCGCACATACATGTGTGTATAGTCTGAATTAGTTGGATATATCACCCACAACAATCACCTAAAATGTGCCATAATTTAGGCAGCCTGATAGGTGTTAGAACTTTTATGTTTAGGGCTTTGAGCGCTCAAGTACATACATCGGAAAGATGGGTGTATATCTATATGGTGAATGATAATTTAAATTGAAATAAATTGTATGTACCTGCAAGGCTGCAATCCTCATATGTAAGTTATAATGTAACACACATTGAGTCAATGACACATACATACATTGTTGAATAAAACGATACCAGCCCAAGACTCGGCATCCGCTGCCGCGTGCTTGATCCGTTGACGCATAGTAGCATACCATAATGCAAGCGGCAGTTGCGGCACACTTAAAAGAGCAAAGTTCCTTCAATTTTAATCGATCTATACTGATCTATTTACTGTTTTTCGGCGAGTACCGAGAACCGTCGGTACTGAGTATCAGAACCGGTACCGTTGAGATGGCCAAGAACCGCCGGTACCGTACGGGTACCGGTTGACAAGCCTGCTCACATAACCCTAGCAGCTTACAATTAATATCAGTGATATTAGTTTAGCTCTAAGAGGGACAAGAGATAAATCTATATTATTGAATTAGAGTTATTTTAGCCATCAGTTTAAGGTGTAACCCATTCATGAATCAATGGATTCTCCCATTCAGTTCTAAAAGTATAAATTGGAATAGTCTATTGTTCATTTGAAAGGATGTTCTCAGAATTTGAGCAGACAGAGAGAACCCCATTTAGTAGCACCATTTTTATAAAGTTACACAGTCCTATAATATGATATCTGATGCTCACTGTACTGCCCAAAATAAAATGAGTTTAATAGCTGTCTGTTGTTTATTGCATTTCCATAGTGTGTGGACAGTGTTGGCCCGGGGTTTATCAACTCCCGCACAGCTCTCTGGTTGAACCTATCAATGCAATATTCAAGTGACATACCTGGTACAGTCCCATAATTTTATAGAGTTAAAATTGTTAACCCTGGTCATCAATTTTATGCTTTTGTATATTTTCATGTAAACATTCTCCTATTATATCTCCAGGTTTTTCCTCCTTCACTTGTATGGATTTTTGTAGTTAAAAATTAACCCTTCTCAACATTCCTGATACTTTAACAGAAATACCTTTCATCTGATATGTCTCATTTTATTGATATGTATATAAATTTGGTACATGTATGTGAGTTTCTCAGCCAAAAATATAGCTATATATATCGATTTTGGGTTTGATCCTCTTTTTTTTAGCTCAACTTTACTTTGTAAAGTTTGAGCTATTCCCATGGCTTGGTATCCGTCGTCCGTGTGTGTGTGTATGAGTGTGCGCGACTCATCAACAATTTCCTTTACCACAGGCTACAGGTCGTACCTTTGGTCGGATCATTATGAAATTTGTCATAGCTGTTGACATTGACATGTAGATGGGAACGAGTAATTTTGGGGTCATTCGGAAAAAATTATATAGTCCCATGAGGGCCAGCTGCCATTTTGGATTTCAAAATTCAATCCATTAGCACTGGCTACAGGTAGTACTGTTTTATCATGGATGTTAATATTGACATGTAGATGGGAACGAGTCATTTTGGTGTCATTCGGCCATAAAACATGGTCGCCGGCAGCCATCTTGGATTTTACTCTTTGCATGACTAAATCCTTTGGCACAGGCTACAAGTCGTACCTTTGGTGGGATCAGTATTGTACCACTCCCCAGGTTCTTATACACTAAGTTGGCAACTCTCAGAACATGGACAACATTTATTATGCCCCCGACTTGAAGTCGGCGGGTATATAGTCGACGTCTCCATCCGTACGTACGTCCGTCCGTCTGTCCATCCGTCCGTACAAACATTTTGCATTATTGTTCAGCAACCGCATTTATTATACCCCCGACTTGAAGTCGGCGGGTATATAGTCGACGTCTCTTTCCGTACGTACGTACGTCCGTCTGTACAAACATTTTGCATTATTGTTCAGCAACCGCTGGGCAGATTTAGCTGATATTTGGTATGGTGATAGAGTAGCATGGGGCAATATCTACATGCATAGCGCGGGTTTCGTCCACCCATTTTCACCAGAGTTATGGCCCTTTTTTACTTAGAAAATTCAAGTACAATTGCAAATCCCGTATTTTTGTGGATCAGTTATATGAAACTACATGTCAAGTGCGAATTTGGGTATGATCTGATGATTTTTGCCAGAGTTATGGCCCTTTTTTCAACTTAGAAAATTTGAATTTTTGCTTGTTTTTGGGTTTCCGGATCGCTTGTTTTGGGGTTTTCGGAATTTCCAGTACGAACTTCTTTTGGAATGGTCATATAGACCTCCTCGATATCCGCAGTTTCGTTCATGCTTAATCCGAATTGCTACGGTCGGGAGCAAATGCCACGCGACAGCGTACCTCTTGTTATACACATATATAATAGTTAAATATCAGGACATGTAGATGGGAACGAGTAATTTTGGGGTTGTTTGGCCAAAAAACATGGCCGCCATCTTTTTACTCTTTTTACTCTTTGCATGACTAAATCCTTTGGCATGGGCTACAGGTCGTACCTTTGGTTGGATCATCATGAAATTTGTCACAGCTGTTGACATTGACATGTAAATGGGATCGAATAATTTTGGGGTCAATCGGCCATAAAACATGGCCGCCGGTAGCCATCTTGGATTTTACTCTTTACATGACTAAATCCTTTGGCACAGGCTACAGGTCGTACCTACAGGTACAGGTCGTACATTATAAAACATTTCGTGGCTGTTGACATTGACATGTAGATGGGAACGAGTCATTTTGGGGTCATTCGGCAAAAAAGCATGGCTGCCAGCAGCCATTTTGGATTTCAAAATTCAATCCATTACCACAGACTACAGGCCGGTGTGTTCGTCTGATCATCATGAAATTTGTCGTTGATATTGACATGTAGATGGGAATGAGTCATTTTGGGGTCATTCGGCCATAAAACATGGCCACAGGTAGCCATCTTGGATTTTACTCTTTGTATGCCTAAATCCTTTGACACAGGCTACAGGTTGTATCTTTAGTTGGATCATCATGAAATTTGTCATGGATGTTAACATTGACATGAACATGTAGATGGGAACGAGTCATTTTGGGGTTTTTTTTATTTGGCCATAAAACATCAAAGCCATGTTGGATTTTACTCTTTGCATGAATAAATCCTTTGGCACACCCTACAGTCCACTTCCCTCAACCGATCATCACTAAACTTCATATTAATCTTGATATTGATCCACTAGATGGAAGATATCAAATGTTTTTGAATGAAATACTTTAACAGAAATACCTTTCATCTGATATGTCTCATTTTATTGATATGTATATAAATTTGGTACATGTATGTGAGTTTCTCAGCCAAAAATATAGCTATATATATCGATTTTGGGTTTGATCCTCTTTTTTTTAGCTCAACTTTACTTTGTAAAGTTTGAGCTATTCCCATGGCTTGGTATCCGTCGTCCGTGTGTGTGTGTATGAGTGTGCGCGACTCATCAACAATTTCCTTTACCACAGGCTACAGGTCGTACCTTTGGTCGGATCATTATGAAATTTGTCATAGCTGTTGACATTGACATGTAGATGGGAACGAGTAATTTTGGGGTCATTCGGAAAAAATTATATAGTCCCATGAGGGCCAGCTGCCATTTTGGATTTCAAAATTCAATCCATTAGCACTGGCTACAGGTAGTACTGTTTTATCATGGATGTTAATATTGACATGTAGATGGGAACGAGTCATTTTGGTGTCATTCGGCCATAAAACATGGTCGCCGGCAGCCATCTTGGATTTTACTCTTTGCATGACTAAATCCTTTGGCACAGGCTACAAGTCGTACCTTTGGTGGGATCAGTATTGTACCACTCCCCAGGTTCTTATACACTAAGTTGGCAACTCTCAGAACATGGACAACATTTATTATGCCCCCGACTTGAAGTCGGCGGGTATATAGTCGACGTCTCCATCCGTACGTACGTCCGTCCGTCTGTCCATCCGTCCGTACAAACATTTTGCATTATTGTTCAGCAACCGCATTTATTATACCCCCGACTTGAAGTCGGCGGGTATATAGTCGACGTCTCTGTCCGTACGTACGTACGTCCGTCTGTACAAACATTTTGCATTATTGTTCAGCAACCGCTGGGCAGATTTAGCTGATATTTGGTATGGTGATAGAGCAGCATGGGGGAACAGCTACATGCATAGCGCGGGTTTCGTCCACCCATTTTCAACAGAGTTATGGCCCTTTTTTGACTTAGAAAATTCAATTTATTCCGTCCGTACAAACATTTTGCATTATTGTTCAACAACAGCTGGGCAGATTTAGCTGATATTTGGTATGGTGATAGAGTAGCATGGGGCAATATCTACATGCATAGCGCGGGTTTCGTCCACCCATTTTCACCAGAGTTATGGCCCTTTTTTACTTAGAAAATTCAAGTACAATTGCAAATCCCGTATTTTTGTGGATCAGTTATATGAAACTACATGTCAAGTGCGAATTTGGGTATGATCTGATGATTTTTTCCAGAGTTATGGCCCTTTTTTCAACTTAGAAAATTTGAATTTTTGCTTGTTTTTGGGTTTCCGGATCGCTTGTTTTGGGGTTTTCGGAATTTCCAGTACGAACTTCTTTTGGAATGGTCATATAGACCTCCTCGATATCCGCAGTTTCGTTCATGCTTAATCCGAATTGCTACGGTCGGGAGCAAATGCCACGCGACAGCGTACCTCTTGTTATACACATATATAATAGTTAAATATCAGGCAGCCACGGAGAACACATAACCTAGACATGTAGATGGGAACGAGTAATTTTGGGGTTGTTTGGCCAAAAAACATGGCCGCCATCTTTTTACTCTTTTTACTCTTTGCATGACTAAATCCTTTGGCATGGGCTACAGGTCGTACCTTTGGTTGGATCATCATGAAATTTGTCACAGCTGTTGACATTGACATGTAAATGGGATCGAATAATTTTGGGGTCAATCGGCCATAAAACATGGCCGCCGGTAGCCATCTTGGATTTTACTCTTTACATGACTAAATCCTTTGGCACAGGCTACAGGTCGTACCTACAGGTACAGGTCGTACATTATAAAACATTTCGTGGCTGTTGACATTGACATGTAGATGGGAACGAGTCATTTTGGGGTCATTCGGCAAAAAAGCATGGCTGCCAGCAGCCATTTTGGATTTCAAAATTCAATCCATTACCACAGACTACAGGCCGGTGTGTTCGTCTGATCATCATGAAATTTGTCGTTGATATTGACATGTAGATGGGAATGAGTCATTTTGGGGTCATTCGGCCATAAAACATGGCCACAGGTAGCCATCTTGGATTTTACTCTTTGTATGCCTAAATCCTTTGACACAGGCTACAGGTTGTATCTTTCGTTGGATCATCATGACATTTGTCATGGATGTTAACATCGACATGAACATGTAGATGGGAACGAGTCATTTTGGGGTTTTTTTTTATTTGGCCATAAAACATCAAAGCCATGTTGGATTTTACTCTTTGCATGAATAAATCCTTTGGCACACCCTACAGTCCACTTCCCTCAACCGATCATCACTAAACTTCATATTAATCTTGATATTGATCCACTAGATGGAAGATATCAAATGTTTTTGAATGAAAACATAGCCGTCGGCAACCATGCATCTTGGATTTTACTTGATATATATCTCTTCATGTTGATAATCTACATGTAGTATTACTTAGACCTTTCAACTTTCCGCATTCCTAATCGTTCCATTGACTGTAACACATGAAATTATTCCTTTTCCAAGTTGAGTTACAGTGTCATTGACACTTTCATTTAATGGAGTTATGGCTTATGGATTTTAGCATCCGAGCTGAAAATATCTGATCACTATCGCCAAGGTATGGGTTAAACATCTGCCGATCGTGATCGGCCGATCGTTCTTGTATCATTTTGAGTGAGTTTTGAAAAATTAGCCTTATTACCATGGCAATGAACCATACTTCATATATAATATCTTAAGTTTTAACATTGATGAGTCAAGCTACAACTCACGACAGGCAAAGGGTACAAATACTAGCTAATAGAATTGAATTATAATCCGTCTTCATTTCTTTATTTTGTCAACAATTTGTTTTTATTATCTGAACTCCCCAATTTAGTAAAGGAAGGGTTATTAGATTAATATATATATAGGTGGCGTTCAATATTAGTAAAATACAATTAAATGAATCAATCAACAGAATAGTACATTTAACCAAAGAGTTAAGAAGCAATATTGACCCTTAAATCTTCCACGAAGGCAGCTTCATGAAATATTGTGAAAACCCGGTCCCAGATTATTCTCGTATATATGTGAGTCTTCCATACTATATAACATATATATATATCATATATAACATCATATATAATGCATTGGCCTAACAATATTTATCTTAAGCCAGTGTATTTTCTCATATATGCGAGGCTCCCTATGGGAGACTCGCGTATAGACGGGAATGTGCTGTCACAGGATATTTAATGCTGCACCAGCACAGCTCCCATCATGAAAGGGTTAACCTATAATAAATGTCTATCTGACATTTGATGTTGAACATTTATGTTTCCTAATTTATGCTCCATTCTTGACAGCTACATGTAGCACACAGGGGCTTGTCTCTAAAAAGCACTGGCTTACACGGTCAAAATAAATATTGTCAGGCAAATGTATTCTCGTACATATGCGAAGCTCCGTGTGGGAGACTCGCATATATAAGAGGATACATTGACACAGGGTTTTCGCTAAATTGTAGGAAGCTCTAGTCATGGAATGGTTAATTATGTCATTATTAGAATAAGAGGAATCTAGATGAGAGCTATCAAATTTGAACGATTTTCGATGAAAAACATGGGCCGCTGGCAGCCATCTTATATTTTGCTCTTTGCATAACTAATTCCTTTGGCATGTCCTACAGATCAAATTCCATGTCCGCTCATCACCAAACTTTACTTGGATCTTCAGGGTGACCACTAAATGGGAGCCATCAATTTGTTTCCGAAATTCATTGAAAAAGATGGCTGCCAGCGTCCAATTTGGATTTTACTCTGTGCATGCCTAAATCCTTCGGCACACCGTACAGCGAACATTCCTCATCCGATCATCACTAAACTTCATAAGAATATTCGAGTTGACCTCTAGAATGGAGCCAAGGATGTCGTCCGAAATTCGTTAAAAATACGTTTATGGCTGTTCAGTGTTAGCTGTACCTGTTGTTTTATATATGTTTATGGCTGTTCAGTGTTAGATGTACCTGTTGTTTTATATACGTTTATGGCTGTTCAAAACACATGGGTACCACTGGCCATCTTGGATTTTAATCTTGGCATAACCAAATTCTTGGGTACTCATACAGGCCACATCCCTCATCTGGTCGTCACCAAGCTGCACAAGGATCTGCTGGGTGACCTCTAGATCGGATCCAACGATATGTTCCAAATTTTCATAAATAAACATGGTCGCCAGTGGCCATCTTGGATTTAACTCTTTTCATGGCTAAAATCCTTTGGCTCTGACACCCTACATGCCACACCCATCATCCAAATTGCGGGTGTAAGATGGATAACTCTAAAATCAAGTGCTTACTATTAACAATAATAACCACTTGATTTTAGAGCTATCCATCTTACACCCGCAATTTTTCTGTTTTGATCACATGGTTCGGCTAACTATTGGGACAGATCTCCGAAAATTAATAGATTTCAAAAATCGTTATCTAATCATTCTGAACTTTGATGGGTGGGTTCCTCGACTCGAATCAAATATTTTTTACCCCCAAAGCCAAAGAAATAGTAATATAGGGCCCTCTGATCGGATTGAGTACCTTTAATTTCAGTATAATACTCCTCTCTCGACAACAACAAACAATCTTGAATTTTGAATATTTTCAGTTTGATGTTGGGAGTTTATATTCTATAGTAATTTGTGCAAAAGGAACGGCTTAAAAATTTATAAGTTTTTTAGGTTTTAAGTCTGAGTTGGTTAGCTTGTAGTCTGTTTGCATTGTGAATCTCTGATTTCTCGTATGCCCTGATGTATGATTGACCTAATTTGTACACGTAATTTCTAGCTATAGGACCCACCCTTTCGATGAACCCATGCATATGTCTGGAGTGTAATTAATCATAATCACACCACGATATAAGTACTAAGTGAATCTTATTTGATGGGAATACGTGTCTATGAACTAATTTTTATAATATAAAACATGCCACAGCTATACCATATCTTATGCATGTGGTTTAGCTGTGGTTCGTTAATTACGCTAGCGTATGGTCATATTATGTCATGTTAAAATATGAAACACGCATATTGATAGAGAGTGGATCTACTTCATGCATGATTGTATTTTTTTTATCTGTTAATATGTAAATAATTTTGGTTGGCTTTCGGTGCTAAATATTTTTGCTTGAATTGATGTGTTACATATCCAGTAACAGCATCCTGTTTTTTGAAAACGGCCATCTATGATATGTTTTTCATGAGTGACATGTTGAAAATTAAAAAGATGAAAATAATGTTGTTTTTTTTATGATGACGATTATGTAATTTTATGAGTTTTTATTTGTATTTGTAAATATATATTTATGTTGCTGTTACTACTAAACTATGAATACTCGTACATTGTATTATCAGCCCTGGGAATTAAGGAAAATTTGCCTAGGCAATATATTTGCCTAGGTCAAAGAAATCGGCCTAGGCAAAAACAGATTTTACCGAGGCAATTTTGCAACAATATTGCCATCTCAAATCAATATGATTCAATAATTACCTGAATTACTTAATAGTTATTTTGGGAACATTATTTCCAGGCCACTATTCAACATATGTACAATTCCACAAATCATCTCCAAAACAAGTGTCCTTATACCGGGAAACTAGTAAATCGCCCAGTGCCATGGAAACAATTGTAGGACAATATATGTAAGAGTGATTTAAGGAAGTCATTTTGGCTAAAGAGGTTGTATTTCTGATAGACACAAATCAATTTTAGTAACCCAATGAACTTGTTTTACCTAGGAAATATAATTGCCAAGGCAAACTGATTTTGCCTCTGCTATTGCCTGGGCTAATTCCCAGGGCTGTATTATACAGAGAAGGAGCTTGTGTTTGCTAGGATATTAGTAGAACGCATCATCGATCAGCATTTAGAACAACCGATACCACAAGCTTGTTCAAGTGAAAGGGAAACTTGGGTTACATATTATAAAGTTATTATACAATGTCGTGTACAGTATGTGTTTTTCTTGTATGAGTCCAGGTTGTGGTGAAAAGTTATATTGGACGAGACATGCAGTGTCGAGTCCAATATGACTTCACCACAATCTGGATGAGTACAAGAAAACACATACTGAACACAACATTGTAGAATAACATTTTTATTATCCATCTGTGTGTTTATCCGAATTTTGGGAAAAAAACTTTTGTGGTTATTTTTGATATTTGTCAGCAATTGATACTTTATAAAAGCCTGCATTTGATATCAAAGTATGATTTGGGACAGTAAACACAGAAGTGAAAACAAAACTCAATGAGGAAGTGAAACATCTGCTAAATCCACCACAGTATTGCGCGTGCATCACAATTTCACAGATTTATATGGCATAGTTACATCGTGACGTCACGGAGTCCCGACTTGGGAGTCCAATATGACTTTCGGGTGTCCAATATGACTTTCCCCCGGATTATCATGGGGCTTTTGCCCAATCAGAAATAGTGTTAGTTAAGGGATGGATAATAAATGATTTTCATTGATGCATACTGGTACATATTGCCGAATGCCAAAAGTGGCTGGATACCCGAGGCCTCGGTAGAATAAATTGTAATCAACTTATTCATGAAAGCTAAATCTGAATCATTGCCGACCCTGATTCTTGGTATTGCGGAATTGGTGGAAGGTATGTATGATAAGAATATCTGTAAATTTTCTTTCCTATTTGCATTGATTGACCAGCAATATGATATTGGTTAACATTAAAATGAACATTTGTTAACAATAAAGAGAACAATTATGAGGTACGTTGATACTAGATCCTACTGAGTTTGAATTTTCGCAACGCCTTGTTAGAGATTGTAATTAATGTTCTGCATCCAAAATCATGACCATTCTGATAAAATGTTGCCTTGTTACAATTTGTCTTACTGAGGCTAGAGGTATCTCGAAAACTAAGGCCCTTTTCGTATGTGACCGCTCCTCACTATAGCTTTAATCTGTCCAGGCCAGTTGGGCCTTCCTTAACTATGTAAAGTATTTGGTGTGTCATGTTACCTCACATACAGTTAGAGAAAATGTCCATGCGTTCTGATCACAAGTCACTGAGGCGTGAAGGCCAATGTGTGTATAATACACAAGCTTTGTACATAACGCCGTGTGTATGTCCCCCCGGATACACATGTGTATAATACACACGCTTGGTACATCTTACCGTTGGTGATCGGAGATAAAAATGAATATTGTAAAATATGCGGTCTATTTCGAAACCACACCTCCAACAACAAATGTTTAAGAAACTTATTATGATGCAAACGTATTTGTGTTTCTAAATACCAGCTGATGATAATCTTATTAGACTTACATTTCTAGAATTCTGATTCATGTCCGATTTCTGCATTGATAGGATTCCCTTCATGTCAATGGTCTTGTCTCAGAATGCGTCGTATTTTGTTAGTTAGGGACTAACAGCTCATTGCAAAGCAGAATCGAGTCTCATTAAAAGTTTGACAATTACAAACACAGCCTCTTGGTTGGTTATATTTATTAACATTACGAGGTCGGATGTCATGGCGTGTTGATAAATTTCACACGCATAGAGAAACATTTTATAATACAGAATACATAATTATTCATAATTAAATACGATAAAATTAGCCATTTACCATCTGGGGGAACTTATCTTCGAGTTATTATGTTTATTACAGATTATTTATTCGCCACCTGTTCTTATAAATAATACTGAATAATACGATTCTCACAAAAATTTACTATATCAAGCATTCGCTTCTTATTTGGAAACAATTGATCTTAGGGAATGCTTTGTCATCCTATAAATAGGATTTGGATAGGAATTCCAGAGATGTGAATCTGATAGAATTATCTTATAATTTTTGAAGAGACTGCCCAATTTGTTATGTTCTTTATCATTATTTAAGATTTATTATCCATATTATATTTTAATATCTAACATCTTATAAGTTGTATGCAATGCCTTGTCTTCAAATTTTGCTTTCCGTTTGCTTCTAAAGCCTACAGATTGTCTATTCTTCTCCATCATATTTGCTTCTAAAGCCTACAGATTGTCTATTCTTCTCCATATTATTAACCGTTTGAACCTGTCCTTTCTGTGGAAATATCCCAGGTAGATATGTATCATGCATACTGATAAAAGAAAGTAGGGAAATATACCCTTTTTAATATAAATGATAAACATTTCTCATGGTTAGCACAAATTTAGAAATTTATTCTTTATAGAATCTTATAGTGTTTAGTATACGCCAGTTTTGAAGAAAAAACTACGTAGTATGTTATTGGTCTGTCCATCCGCACCAACGAAAGGGGTGTATGGGCTTTGAACTTTGGTATATACAAGGTTTAGGGGTCATTCGTGTTTATAAGCTTAAGCCGTTTTGTTCAATACCATAATATGAACATAGCTATCCAATAGACAACTCATAGACACTAGATATATTTATTATACGTATTTCCAAAGAAATCCACCATTTACGATGATGAATGTTATCGCATGTCATCGCCTTCAGTCGATGTTTCAAACCAACAGCTGATCGCTGTTTGTTCACTTCACCATCTTATGAGGAATATAGTTTCTTCCATTTATTTCCCTGATAGTCTTGTCGAATTTCTACATAAAATAGATTTGAATTAATATAATTATTATAATAACAGTAAATGAATCTACTAATTCAGGCCCGGCAACCTACCCCATTATTTGCTCGAACATGACAGCAATACATCACACTTGGCAATTTCAACATTTGTATTTTTCAATATTTTCCTAAGAGATCAGCAAGCTATTAAGTAGGCTAACAAGGGTGCATTCTATCCAGTATTAAGTAGGCTAACAAGGGTGCATTCTATCCAGTATTAAGTAGGCTAACAAGGGTGCATTCTATCCAGTATTAAGTAGGCTAACAAGGGTGCATTCTATCCAGTATTAAGTAGGCTAACAAGGGTGCATTCTATCCAGTATTAAGTTGGCTAACAAGGGTGCATTCTATCCAGTATTAAGTAGGCTAACAAGGGTGCATTCTATCCAGTCTGGGATGGTTGTTATGTATGCTTGGATGTACTTCTGCGGTACAGTTGTCAAATCATTGGCAAACATGACCTCTTGGAGTAAAATCGTGTGCTTGATCCAGGTATGTTTGACATCATATGTATCGTATCAATGGCAGTCATGCAAATTGTGTGTCATGTACAGCTGCCATCAATACGCATACAGCTGGCGTTGACAGGTAAATAAGAAACACATCCCAGCGATTGTTCTCAACAAAACATACTCAAGTTACCTTCGAAGGGAGCAGACCCAAATACCCAACATACAGGTTGGAACAATTTTCAGGAAACTATTGAACGTGCTTGCATGTTTAATTGGAACACTCTAGTAGAGTAAGGGGACGGGTTTCACAGTTAGCTTGAATAAATTTATTCATTCGCTACCTTATTTGGTTAAGAGTTATTTATAGAGATGATGAAAACGATGAATATTCACCCCGATGCGAGACATCTTTCCACCATCTTCGAGCGTGTTTATGACGTAGGTTCCCGGTCTTGCCACGAGAAGCCTGATCTGATAATTCCAATCTATTTCATTGTTTTATATTCAACATTTGTATATACTATTAGTCGGGTTTAGTTACAGAATGAGAACTCATGTTTTTATTAGTGCTATATTGTTCTATCTCCACTATGGACAAATGAATGGTTTATTTTGTACCATGTGCTCAAATAAATTTCACTGCTATAATGTTGTTTCTCCGACCTTCAATAATAAGCAATGGAAAACAAACTTGGTGTTGTTCCAGTGACATGACTGGTTGCAAAGAGTGTTGTATTACACTAGGTACGCACATCTTATTTCTAGGGGAATTCTTTGTTAAAATAACCCAGAAACTGGTGTGATGCTGTGTGATGTGTGATTTTTGCACTTTGATATGATTGAACAAATCTAGCGTTGATGGGGAAAACCTTAAATCTTTGGAAAAAAAACTGTTCTTTCTCCCAACATGTTTCAAACAAAATGTTAATACCGACCTTTAAGGAAAGAACAGTCAATTTATCATTATTTGCATATAATCTAGTGCGGAAATTACAAAACCAGTGACAAAGGCCTTTGTTTTGGTCTATTTAAAAAAAATAATTCACCATAAAATACGGAATTTTGCACATTCTGAGAAATTGAGGCTCCCAGATCTTGTAAACTCCAGTTTTTGAAGGCACATAACTCACCAAATAAGAATATGGGAATTGTTTTCTGTTCTGGAATCCATAAAGTGAGGTGGAAATCATAGACATGACATGACATTTTAAGGAGTTGCGAATTCTATTTTTTGTATATACATGCCTGAAAATCCATAAATTGATGATTTGACAAAATGTTCCCATATTTGGCACCAAGTTGGTGGGTCAAATATAGGTCACACGTGTTGACAGGCACCTGGAATGTATTCAGGACACTCAAAATAGGTTAAAATGTCTGCCTGTCAACTTTTTCCTCAAAATTGCCTCTCGGGCTTTCAATTCGCTGTTTATCCCATATTTTCGACCAGTTTAATACAACACAAATGAGGTACATTATCTAAATAACTGAGGTCATATTTTCAAATCAAATATCCCACAAAAACAGAAATGGGTCATATAACACTATAGCACTCAGCCAATCATAAATTAGTCGGAGAAGAATCGGGATCTGGCTATGGATATTCTGATTTATGTTACTCATTGTTAGTGCCTTGCCACATGAGCTGCTTTGAGTTCACCTTGGAATCAACTTCCGATGAATTATTATTAGAGTTTGCATGCTTCCATAGATTAGGGTACACCGTGTAACCAGGATTTTTGAATCTGAAACATTGGTTAGATTATCCAGGATCTCTGAACCTGAAATGTTTAGGGCGCGTACCGGGATCTCTAAATATTGCACGATGTGATGGAATGCCTTTTAGTATTTGGCCACATATTGAGATTGTAAATTATAGATTGACTATCTGAATGGGCCACATGTTATACGTCACACGAAACGTGTCAATGCTTTGTCATAAGCCTATTGTTTTGACACCCTTTCTCTCTCATTTCCACTTGAGTAGACCTCTACTCGATTAACATATGTTAAACATATTGGTTAATTTAATTTAAATTAAACTCATCATTGTTGAAACCGAACAATCTGATCAGGAATATAAATATTGAATGGCAGTAATGTCTCGGGTCAGTGTGTGATATAAATTGTTATCTCTAAACAATTAATTGTACCTTAGATTCAATTCAATAATAATTATATATGGAAACATGTGATACTATATGTTATTTTATTAAGTGTATACAAGGTAACTTATTCCACAATTCCCACCTACTTGTCACTTTGGTAAATGTCACATACATAATTTGTCAACCCTGTGTACTATTATGGTTAACGTTATGGGGATCCTGGGTACCCTAATCATTACTTTGGAGATCCTGGGTATCCGAATTATTATTTTGGAGACCATGAGCACCTAATCAACGCGTTGTGTATATAATGGGCACACTTTGGTAAATGTCACGTACGAGATTTGGCAATCCTGTATACTCTAGTTAACGTTTCGGAGATACTGAATAGCCATATCAACATTTTGGAGATCCTGGGTACCATATCAACATTTAGGAGATCCTGAGCATCTGTATCAACGTTTTGGAGATCCTGGGTACCCTAGTCATTATTATGGAGATCCTGAGTACACTAGTCAACATATTTTTTGAGATCCTGGGTTCATTAGTCATTTGGAGAATCTGAGTACCGTAATTATTATTTTGGAGATACTGAGCACACTAGTCAACGTTTTGGAGATCCTGGATACCCTAATTATTATATTGGAGATCCTGGATACCCTAATTATTATATTGGAGATCCTGGGTATACCCTAATGCGTAAACATCACAGTGGGGAATTGTGTGGTTTTGAGGTTGGTGAGTACCACACATACAAACTGGTCGAGGTTAGTGCAAACACAAAACATAGCATTTAGACTGTTACGAGCATGTGAGAGATTATTTTTGAAACAAGTTGATACCTTATTTGTTCGGAAAAACTCTGTGCTGTTATATAAAATTCTGACCAAAGTTGCCAGTCGGGAGACGCATGGATTACGCCAGTCCATGCGTATTGGAGAATCCTTCGACTGACAACTTTGGTCAGAATGTTAGAGCAAGTAAATGTGAAATAGTAGAGCATCTGCTCATAGCTGACAGAATACTATGTAATATGTCATATCTTTGTTTATTATCGTTTTCCTGGTTTGTGGTAGAGTTTTCGATCGCATCGGCCATTTTGAATGCATGGTACTCATCAACTCGAAACCATGTGATTCCCCACCGTGAATATATTAGCTGCAATGCTACATTCCAAGCACCGTGTACTCAGTCCTTTGAAATGAATTGGATTGAATAGTGCATGTATTGAATATCAAAAATGTGTGTAATACTACTGTACATGTATGGATGACAGTTGAGTTTGAACCCAGTCTAACATATTGTATTTCCCATAACCTGGCACACAATTTATCAAAAACGTGTGTAAAGCATGTACTACTGTACATGTATGGATGACAATTGCGTTTGAACCCAGTCTTACATAATGTGTTTTAAATCACCTGGCACACAATTGATGCCTGGATTCACCTTATTTTCTTTGAAGATTATCATGTAAATGCAAGAATCCTATAAAAACAAGAGAACTATGCAAGTAAACATCTTCTTGTGCTAAATTAATTCTTATAAAATATCAGTTGTTATAATATAATTTATAATGAATCTTCAATACTCATATATATTTCACCTAACCCAGAAATGGTGCCGTCTGATTGGTATAGAGCTGTGTTCTATATTGTGTAGTGTTGCGCTAAAATTAGTTAAACTTGTATATTATCGTGCTAAATCTGGTATACTACTCTACCAAACTATCATGCAAACAGCCATGAACAGATGCAACAATCTTGAAACAGATTTACATATACCAGGTATGTGTCCACCCATTTACTGAGATGTGTCCAAGTGAAATTAAAACACACATTTTTCATAGAAATGATGTCAACAGTTTTGGATTTTTGTGCATTCATAACATAACCAAAATGCGCAAACCTAAATATTATGCGTTTCGGTTTATCAAACTTCGGTTTATCAAACACATTCTTCCAACAATTATGTTTCTCTAAAACTGTTTATCGCCAAGCTGATAAGCATACATGTACATTGTATTTGTTTTCATTAATACGAGTTGTACATTTCTGTTAACTTCTTATGAGGGGAGTTTGAACGTGCCAGCAGTTAGGCTGAAATGGTCACTGTCACACCCTTTCATTCAGTTGGGTACCCAGCTATTTTTTTATTTTCAGTTTGGCACCCAGCTTTTGTAAAATTTACATTTGGGTACCCAGCTTTATGAAATCTCACACAGAGCTTGATTTAATTAGTGATTGCCTTCAGTTGATTGCGAAACGAACCTGGTAAATGTGTGAATTCTTGTTTACATATGAATTATGATGTCTATTCGCCACGATGCTTGAAAATAATAGCGGAGAAGAATTCCATGCATAGAACATATGTACTGCAGATTGACTGCTCATACAGCTTGGTACCCAACTGTAAATTTTATAAAAGCTGGATACCCAACTGAACGTAAGGGGGTTAAAATGACCATTTCAGCAGAAGTTAGAGCATATTGGTAGGATACAATTATGTAGTATTCGTGCTACAAGTTGAATTGTTCGGTGAAATATAATAAATAGAGCATGGCTGGGAGTTGGCTACGTTGGTATAGTGCCCAGTTGGGTGGTATAGTTCACTCTGCTTCGCGTCGTGAACTACATGTATGCCCACTGGGCACTATACCGGCGTAGTGAACTCCAAGCCATGCTCTGTTTATTAAATATATTATTTTCGTCTTTGATCCTATAGCACTCACAATTACATTGTATACTGACACACATTAAATATGCACATTGACATGCACACTGGATTTTATTATTTTTCTTGAAAATGATAAATTCAATAATAATTTGTGGAATGTTCTGATTTATGAAGGTTTGCTCAAATGCAGCAGGACAGTTTGCTTCTACGCACAAGGAATGTTTTTACACTGTTGTGGATTTTTATTGTATGTGGTTCTTTATTTTATATTACGAATGTATATATATTCCTCTGATCATTAAAAAAAGTATTGTTTCATGAATTCTTATTTTCTGGATGTTGTACCCTATATCCTTCTATATTTACATACTAAGTGTGATCATCACTAAATCCAGCATTCCGATTGGTCGGCGCCCACGTGGTTAGTTGCAATTATTTCTCGGTGAATGCGCAACGGCTCAAAACTGCAAGCTCATAACATCGATACGTCATTTGGGTTTGGAAAGACGAACGCGTAATGTTTTGGGCGCATTTGGATTCGCGCAGGATTGACTTAATAAATCATCGGGTTTCAATTGTTCCTGTTAACTTTTGCCAAGGGTGCTATGGGATATTTTGGGTTGGTTTTGTCACGATACACTTTTCGATTTAAATACATTTACAAAAGTGGCCTTTTCGCTAAATATATATAAATATATGGATTAACTGTCATGTGGACTGTTTTTATGGAGATGTAACCGTGAGGTAAGTGGTCAATGACCGCTTGCCTCACGGTTACATCTCCACAAAAACAGTCCACATGACAGTTAATCCTTATGTAACATGCAACCAGTGGTATAAAGTAGCCGATCGGTCTAATGACTGCACACCATAGAAAGGAATCTAATTCCGACTCGTGGGTCGCCCAGACACCCAATGGGATTTTAATGTCTGGGTTGATTCTTAATATAGGATCCTGCTTAAGTTGCTGCCACCAACCTTATTTTTCTAAGTGCTCAAGTGAAACACTACACTATACTATGGCACTGGTCACCAGTTGGATAAACACAGTCTTGGCCTTGCCATAAGGGACTATCACCAGTTACACCCATGCGCACAGGGGCCTGTACCGCGCTCCACTGCCCTCCCCCTTTTGCACTGCCCATATACGCCGCCTCTATATACGCGCCTGCTTCACGGTAATATATTATACTACGGATTATTACCATCAACGTGAAGCAGGCGCGTATATTGAGGCGGCGTATATGGGCAGTGCAAAAGGGGGCGGGCAGCGGAGCGCATTACAGGTCCCTGTGGTTACAGCATATGACTTGAGGCGGGAGTCCTCATATAAAATGTATTGCTCACATACATGTATGATTATTACTATACTAGGTGGTGGGGTTGTTTTGTGTTGTTTGTATTTTGTTTGGTTTGGGGAAACGTTAATGGGAGTAAAATTCTGAGATTGGTTGTTTTGATGATAGTCTGGTCATTGAGACTCGATTTTTTAGGTGAACCTAGAACAAATTGTTTACAAGCTGTTTTCGGTGTCATTCGACGCGGAAAAGCATCAGGAACAACATATCCAAAATCCGCGTTGGGGACACTTTGTTATCCATGATGGCGTCCAACATGGTTGTCTATACTACATCAGTTCTCGATATAAGTCATTATACGATATACATGTATATAGAGGCATCAGAATTATGCCGTTATATCAGTTTGTGTTAAATAAGGATTAACTGTCATGTGGACTGTTTTTATGGAGATGTAACGGTGAGGTAAGTGGACATAACTTGTGTAAAACCCGAAGGGTTTTACATACAAGTTATTTCCACTTACCTCACCGTTACATCTCCATAAAAATAGTCCACATGACAGTTAATCCTTATATTTATATACATTTAGCGAAAAAGCCACTTTTGTAAATATATTTAAATCGAAAAGTGTATCGTGACAAGATCAGCCCAAAATACCCAATAGCACCCTTGGCAAAAGTTAATAGGAACAATTTCTCTTCATGTTGAAACCCGATGATGTATTAAGTCAATCCTGCGCGAGTCCAAATGCGCCCAAAACATTACGCGTTCGTCTTTCCAAACCTAATGACGTGTCGATGGTGTTATTAGCTTGGTGTTATGAGGCGTTACGCATTCACCGAGAAATAACTGCAACTAGCCACGTGGGCGCCGACCAATCAGAATGCTGGATTTAGTGATGACAACACTTAGCGTGTAAATATATTAGAATGCGGGAGCGAGTAGAGTGACACGGACAAAAAAATTATACAATCGTGGCCATGAAATGGCTGTCAAAATGGCCGCAACTCCAAACCATACCACGTAGAAAGCAACATATTGGGTAACCACATAAGAGTGAAATACGTATTGGCAATATACAAGTCGGTTGTTAAATATATTTAAAGGTACACACATTATTAAAACAGATCAATCTGAAGGATCATGGCCATGGGTCACTTCACAGCAAGTCAACCCCCAATGATTTACGTCTTTAACGTTTGGGTGTTCTGCTTATCCAACATCCAACTGTTGGGCAAAACAAAAATAGCTCGTGCATGCAACACAGAAACTAATGTTTCGCCTCACAGTGCATGGTAGTTTCATTCGGCATGGTGATTAAATATTGAATGCAACGCCGAAATTTAAGTGCATACTCTAGAGGTATAAATACTAGTTATATTTCCAGAATTGTCAACGCTCCCGGTGATAATAAAGGATACACGTATGTCGCAATGGTTATTATACTGTAAAGAAACACTCATATCTTCAATGGATTAGCACCGAATCTCACCAGGTCAAAGAGACTGTACAGAGTACATTGTATGTAAGACTAATTTTCATTCTGCTACCAACCCGGTTTCTTAGTAGACAATTTTGTTAAAATTACTTCCGTGGCCACTTTACAACTAGAATAAGCTACATGTATGTACAGCGCAATGCACACTATTAGTTTTCAGTATATTTTTGTTTGAAAATATATTACCATTACCACCCACGTAATCGTGCTAAATATCCGGTGATCATCGTTTAAGATGTTATTCCAACGTTGAACATTCACCCAATATTGTCAGTTGTGGTTCTGTGTGCCACAGACATGTGTAACATTATGGAAAATGGGTAAACGCTGTGATGCGCCGGTTGAAGACAACGTAGAAAGTTTTCGCGTAGATGTGGCCTTGGTGAATTCAATCAAATATAATTTCCAGGTATAAACACAGTCTCTGTCACAGATTATGTAGGCAATTTTGGTAAAGTTTTGAATTTATTGAAGACAGTCTATGGTACTCATTTGTGATTTAATAAATTTAGTTCATGGTACACCATCACGCATTCTTGTGATAAAAGCGAAATATTCGTGTTTTATCACTTGATCTGAGGCAACTATAACTAATATTTTGAGACACGTACAATAGAATCTACGCATTCTCCCCAGTACAATATGAACATAATTCATACCGTTTCATAGCAATTAATTTTTTAAGGTTTTATACCGTAGATATCCAAATAAATGGTGATCGGTCTCATTCGTGAGACTGCTCTGAATACATATATTTCTGCTTCTAGAGAAAGGCCGCATAGTCAATACATCCCTACTAAATCCCGTTTAGCTGTTTAATTACACATATATCACACGATTCAAGATTAGCGGTACAGATAAAACTGCGTCATGTTTCCGTTTCTGGACGCCTAAAAGTCCAGATTTAACCGTTCCACAAGACCCTGATTTCGCTTGCTCTCTCGTGAGATACATCAGGAAGAATTCGTACATCTCTAATCAAAAGTTTCTCTTATACTTGTCGTCATTCTTCCTCGCAATATTCGAGCGTTTGATCACTCGTATAGGACTAGCTATTCAATTTTGCACTAAATATAAATTTTATTGATTTTGTCCATTTTGGTGGCCATTTTGGGAAAAATATTCTACATATATGGTTTGCGACTAAGCAATGTTTGTGTATATTTCAATTTATTACGAATTTGGCATTAATTGGAGCACCTGCGGCAGAATTCAGTATTTTCTGATAACAACAGACATTATGGACGCCATCTTCAATAGAGATTTTTTCCCAAAGCGGATTTTGGATATGTCGTTCCCTACATTCTGCCCGACAATATGACACAAAAAACAGCTTGTAAACAATTTGTTCTAGGTCCAGACTATGGGTGACTGGTAATTAATAAGGTCCTCACATAATTTGTAAGGCAAAAGGCAAAATGAGAGCATTCTGATACGATGTCGTAACAAACTGTGTTCAAACAATTTGACGTGCTATAACGACTTTAAGATATTAGTCTGGCTGTCGGCAGGGATGTGGCTAGAGGGTCTCCGTTGGGGGTGTCTACTTTAGGAAATTCCAACTGCACCCCCCCCCCCCTTGAATCCGACCAAACACAAAATTTGTGTAAATCAATTTGCACCCCTCCCCTTTCCGCCTATAATAGCCTATATATTCATAAACCATGGTTCCATATACCCGTATCAGAACATTAAGATATTTGAACCTGAAAATTGCATAATTCATCTAGTGGTCCAACTTCAAACCAATGCACACGGCTACGGACAAGAAACCAGGACACACCGAGCCGACCATGGTTGTTCGGCCGGATGTGAGAAAATTTTGAAAACTAAACAAGAAAATCGCAAAATCCTAGCATCTAGACTGGCCTCAAGCTTTCCAATGGTATTGGAAATTTTAAACCTCACACCCATAGGTTGGAAAAAATCTCCAACTGATGACCATTTCAGTCCACAATTTTGACCAAATGTAGTAAAATATTGCTTTCTTAAACTAATTACAATGTAGCAGTTTTTTATTGGCCCGGGGACACCATGGCACACCGGGCTGACCAACGTTCGGCCCGGTGTGCGAACATTTTGATATCTGAGCAAGAAAATCGCAAAATACTACCATCTAGACTAGCATGAAGCCTTCTTCGAGTTGGAAATTTCAAACCTGACACCCCCACTGAGGTTGGAAATATTCCAACTGATGACAATTCCAATGACCATGTTGACCATGCAAATGTAGGACAATATTGTTTTCTTATATTAACTAGCAGTTTTTGACTGGCCACGGGGGAGGGACCAGGACACAAGGTTTCCAAGTGTTGGAAATTTCCAACCTGACAACCCCATAAGGTTGGAAATTTCCAACTGATGGCAATTTCAGTCCAAAATGTTTACAAAAAGTAGGAAAATATGCAAATATTGCTCCAAATACAATAAATTGTTTGAAAATCAAACTACATTTTCAACTTATTGTTGGTGTAAAATTTCCAACTGATGTTGTGGTAGGGATGAAATTTCCAAATGTTGAAAATTTGGGGGGGTGAGGCACCCAAACTCCCCTGTCACCACGTCTCTGGAGCCTGTCGGGCTGGAAATATAAGGTCTACCAAGAAAAAATTCTTTACAAGCTAAATTGGTTATCATTGGAAAGAGGAGATCTTCATGTAAGACTAATTTTTACGCTGCTACCTAACCGGTTTATTAGAAGACAATTGTGTTCTAATTACTCCAGTCCCCACTTAACTGGAATACACTACCACGCAATGCACAATATTAGTTTCCTGTATCGTTTCGTTTAAAAATCTCTTACCAATACCACCCACGTAATTGCGCTAAATAGCAGGGGATCGTCGTTTAAAGCTGTTATTTCAGCGTTGTTAATTCGCTAAATGTTGTTATTTATGGTTTTGTGTACACCAACGTTATGTAATATTAGGGATAAGGGGGGGGGGGGGTGATGCGGTTGCAGAAATTGTAGTACTTTTCGCATAATTGTGGCTTTGGTGAATATAATAAATATAATTTCCAGCTATAAAGACAGTCTTATCGACATAATATGTAAACCATATTGGTCAAGTTTAGAATTATTGAAGATAGGCTATGGTACTCCTTTTGTGTTTTGATAAATTGGGTTCATAATATACCATCATGCATTCCTGTGATAAAAGCGATATATGCGTGTTTTGTCACCTGATTGGAGGCAACAATGATTGCTATTTTGAGACATGGACAGTAGGATCTTCGCATTTTACTCAGTACTATATGCATATCTCTTATATTGTTCTATAGCAGTGCATTTTGAAAGGTTTGATGTTGTAGATATCAAAATAAATGATGATCGGTCACATTCACGAGACTGCTCTGACTTCATATATTTCTGCTTCAAGAAAAGATAACAGAATCAAAATAATTGTATCTGGTGCCATAGAATGGGACAAGAACATTCTTATAAATAACTTTAAATAAGTCAGTTATATCCAGAAGAGTTTAACAGCTAATGTAATCACATGTGCTATTCACAGGACTTCCAATCTGTTGTCTCATATTTTAAATGGTCTCTTTTATGGGAAGGCTTGCCCTGAATTTGTATTTACAGCATTGTGTATACATTGCCCAGGCCAGTGGTTGACACCACATGAATGATTTGGCACATATCCATTCAAGGGATATAGACTATGGTGGTGCCATTGTCAATTATTCCTTTGCCATAATTATGATGATTTAATTGTATCAACAAATCAGTTACACAATAAAATCATGTTCCCCTTGATTTGAAAACAGCCTACTGTGTGTGTTTAGTTATCAGGTGCAGAAACGAGGCACACACTCAGCTGTATTCAGCTCTATTAGGTAAACAACCGCTTTTGTCCAATGGTTATATTTTACAGATACAACTGAATACTGTATAAATACAAATAAGATTCATTCATGATATTGGTTAGAAATAATATAAATGTGATCTCTCTGTATGTTACACTGCATCATCCAATTCTGAAGGCAGCAGTGTGTCATAACTTTGTCAAGTGTGAATTTAGTATTGAGATTGTTTTATTTGCAAGACATGGGATCAAGGAATATTCAGAAAGATGGTGTTGGATTAATTTCAATTAGTTTGATCTTATGTACATATATTAGATAAGAAATGTGCACACTTTAGGCACAGTAGCTCAGAATGAAAGTAAACAATTTGTTGTTTAAGGATTTTATTTCCCTCATTCTGTTTTGTGAGGATATCAAGTGAGGTAATTTATAATTTTGCAGGATCAAATACAACAAACAACATTCTAATCAGCAATTTTAATGTGACCACCGGTTGAGTTGTTGCTTCTTGTTGAGCACAAAATTATTTTGTAATGCCTATGTTCATGTTCAATCACCAGCCATTATTATATCAGAAGAAAGTTGCAGAAATATTTAAGAAATGACTGCAAGATCGATAAAGGGTCATTGGATTTTGACCGACAAGAGTAATTAAATAACATGTGTGTATACCTTTGTTTACTTAGTCTGCCGATCAAAAATAATGACCACAATCTCATCTTCCAGTCGTTCATTATAATCATATATCAGTACTTTTTAATAGAATATTAACAACATGTACAACTGTTCAAAGCTATCAATACAATTGTAACATATTGTTAAATTTCCAACAGTCTCCAAATAACATGCTTGCAAGTGATTGGCTTGAAGTGATCAGGTGGTTCATTGCTTTTTAAGAAGTATTATTATCCATCCCTTAACTAACACTATTTCTGATTGGGCAAAAGCCGCCACGTGATAGTCCTGGAAAAAGTCATATTGGACTCCCGAAAGTCATATTGGACTCCAGACTGTACAATATGACTTCTCATATTGGACTCCGTGACGTCACGAATTAATTCTATTGCGAAATGAATCGGTGAAATTGTGATGCGCGCGCAATATTGATGGATTTTAGCAGACGTTTCACTTCCGCATTGAGTTTTTTTTTTACATTTCCAAATCATGCTTTCTGATGATCAATATACGGTACAGGCTTTTATAGAGAATTAAGTGCCGACAAATACCAAAAATAACCACAAAAGTTTTATTTCCAAAATTTGGATAAACCTACAGATGGATAATAAAAATGTCATTATACAATGTTGTGTACAGTATGAGTTTTTCTTGTACTCGTCGAGGTTGCGGTGAAAAGTCATATTGGACTCGACACTGGCGTGTCTCGTCCAATATGACTTTTCACCACAACCTGGACTCGTACAAGAAAAACACATACTGTACACAACATTGTATAATAACTTTATATTATTGATTGATAAACCTTGGAAATGTTTGTGTAAACTATATGTTGAATCACCATATAGTTTACATAAACATTTCCAATGTGATATGTACTGATCCTTACAGGCACTAACTGTGTGAATGTAGTGGATGTATTATTATTAGAATATAATCAGTGAACTTGACACAGTGGTGTAGTTATCTTTGAATTTTGTCACCTAAATTTACCCTCACCGTTAAAGTGGGTTTAAGAATTATAGGCAGAAAGCAACTTTTATTGATAAATTTAATAATAAAAAAATGATTAACAGTTATCACAATAAAGCAGCGATATCATACAGCATATAATATATAATAGCTGCAATCAGTAAGTTTTATCACAGAAAATAATTTCAGCATGAGCTAATGACACACAACACAAATCATATGAATAAGCAGAAAAACATCTGATATAGAGGATCTCACATGTGTTTCTATTTTATACGGAATTTATCAACCGAGTTCACTAAATTCGATTTGAGCCGAGGTTTACCGAGGTTCAAATAGAATTTAGTGGATGAGGTTGATAAATTACATATAAAATAGAATGAGTTTGAGATACCTTTTATCACACGATCAAATAAACGCAAAGCGACACAAATTATTCATCGAAAACAACAATCATAAACTTCAGCAATCGCAAGTCATTTAACTAATGGCGTGATGTCATCGCACGCGCTAATATTACACATGTGTCTTACCAATAATTATGAAGCTGGTTTTGTGGGTTAATTATGTGATAAACCGATATCTGTAACACTGATGTACATAAGAATTGTATTTGGTAGAAACTGTCCCTCTTGTCAAGGGTGTGAGGGGGAGTCTTCCAGATACAAGGTCCAGGTAGGTTGGAGGTCTGAAGTCTGAGTTCCTATCGCATATATTTCCCATGTCATCACTGATGTCATGTCATTTTATTTCATAAATTAGCAATTACCTGATATGTCCATTCAGATAGTAACCTCAGCTTACCGGAGCCGCGTGGTTCGTTGTGTTTTTGAAAAACTGGAAGCGAAAATACCGCACAATATCCTAATATAGTCGTTCGTTTCTTCGGTGAACAACAAGGCGGTTGATTTATTTACGCAGTTAAGATTAAGATATCTTTACGGAATCTAATTCTATGAGAGAGAAAACGCTTGTCTCTCTACTCCACGACCGTAGTTTGCTAGCAAACGGAGTTCTAATATAGACTATGTATGAACTTTACAACTCAAAGTACGAGGAGTTAGCTTTGCGACATCGGAAGATTCTACATTTCGGTCGTCTTGCCATGGTTCTAACATAGAAGTTTCGTGACGTGCGTGCGTCAGTTACGACTGGAAAACAATGCTGACACGACAGCAGTGGAATCGTTGAGAATTCCAGAGAAGGACTAGCACACATTGCTGTTATAAACTCCTTTGTTCACGTCAGTTACGTTTGGAAAACAATGCTGACTCGAGAGCAGTGGAATCTTGAGAATTCCCGAGAAAGAAGTAGCACGCAGTGCTGTTAAAAGACTCCTGTGTTCACATGGGTGACAGGTAGTAGTATGTACTCTTAAAGAGTTTGTTTGTTTGTGATAATGGTTGATGATAATAGGATGTGGTGCTATCTATATATGGTACATGTAGGTTTACTATCAACTGAATTTTCTTTTTCTAAAAGAAATTAGGTTATATTCAACTTTTTCAATATATAGATTGTTTATAAAAAGTCTTGAGATCCAATTAAAATTGTCAATCAACTTTTTGTATAACCATTTCGAAAAAGATTTAAATGGTCTGTGAACTAAATTAATATTTTATATTGGTCATTTAGTACCCTCAGAGTCCCTATTTTTATGTGATAATGGTTAATGGTAATACGACATGATAGATAACAAGATTCTCCTGCACCACATTCACCATTGGTGTTGTTGCCCCATGTTTTCATCGCCAGTTTTCGACGATTCAGGTATGAGGCATCTGCAATGCCAATATGATAATCTTGCATAGCTTAATATGGTTGATGGTATGCATTTTGAATGATTTATGGGGGGGGGGTGTACGTAACTACCAACTCGTAACTGATTTGGTCATCTCGTATCATCTGTTCATGAGTATCTTCCTGCCCTTGCATGTCATGTTTTACCCTCCATGCAATGACACAAGAGCCAACCAAAATGCCAGATGATGCTTTTTAGGTTTCGTTCATCGTTTGGAGTGCATCGTCGGGTGTTCCTCCTGTCATTTATGAAGGAGGGTACGAGATGACTCACATGGGTACTAACGACTCACGACCAAAGGGTACGAGATGACCAAATCCGGTACGAGTTGGTAGGGTAAGAAAATGCGAGGGTACGAAATGACTAATCAATCCGCCGAATATAAAACTAAATATTATGAATATATACATTACTGTACGTCATTAATGATGGCCCGACTCGCCTGAAAAGATTAAAAGCTATAATAGTGGAGCCGTCACATCCGAAAAGAGCCTTAGTTTTCGAGATACTCCTACCCTCGGTAGAACAAGTTGTAACAACTTGACTGTGTATCAGAATTGTCATGATTTTTTATGCAGAAGGTTACATTCTCTAAAACTCAAACACACCAGAAACAGAGACCCTATAAAAGCCCAGCTGGGCGATTTTGAAAAAAATAGTACTATAAAAGCCCAGTTGGGCTGCCCAGCTGGGCGGTATCAGAGTAAATTCCAAATTAAAGGATATTTTGTACGCAAATCTGATTGGTTATTACTTTTGGACAACTATTAATATATATATATTTCTTTGCGAATATCCCGAAAACTTACCATCAGAAAGCTTTCGGAGCGAATATTGCAGACCGGTATCAATATGTACATCATAATAACAAACATGTTTTTCGCCAGTGTGTGCTAAAGTTGTAAGGGTGTGTTTACTGTGAGCGAGCTTTGAGAGTGTCTGATGTGTGACCGATTGTTTTATATGTATTAACAGCATTTTGGTTCCCGTTATAGTAACACGTGGTCTCAGTCCGTAAGGAATAAAGATATCTTTCGTTGGCATTCTGTGTTGGTATATTGATCAATAATTATCTTCACTCAATGGTGTGGAACACTAATGCACATATGCACTGGTGTGATCCGTTATCACGCTTTTCGGTAAACACAGACCATTAATAACACTCAGGCTGGTGTAGTCACAAATAAGATAATATATAAGCACTTCAGCCACACATTAATACACACTGGTGCAACCATTTTTCTCTATCCCACCACGCCATTGAGTGAAGATGACTAGTGATCTATGGGAGGCCAAATTCACATTTATTAATGAATTGCGCTTAATTGCAATTGATTGCGCTTAAGTGCAATGAATTGTGCTTAAGCGCAAATATCACATATTGTGCTTAACCCTTTCAGTGCCAAGTCCGATTTTTGTATCAACCCATATTTCCTTGATCATTTTTCAAATTTATTGATTATAATAATGTGATACATTGATGGAAAGAGCTCTAAGAGGGCATTTACGTATAAGCATAATGAATTTAGCTTAAGCATAATTGTAACTACTATCTAACCTATTGGCATTACCTGGTGTATCACCTACATGTAGCAACAAAAGAGGATCATTGGGCTAAGTTTAACCCGTTTTAATGAGCCTGGGTACTCAACAGTCAACTGTGATATGTGAAAAACAATGATAATCCCCAATTACATATTATCAGCATCCCTATATCCATCGATCTATCTTTAATAATAAAATACGTCGATGCTATATCCAGAGAATTGATGTCTCCTTCCCAGAACTACATGTGTATAGTAAATTTTTATAGATGTTTTTAACGTATTTTTGCACAGATTTGTGCCAGTACTATGGTCATATACTATAGCATGCATGTGGTATCACTGCATGAGGGTTTGCTTACCTCATATGGTTTATTTATTGATTTAAATCAGGGAAAAAACCCTATTTTCATATTATCAGCATCCCAGTCCCAAAAATTGGTGTCTCATTCCTGGAGCTTTGGTGTCTCAGTCCTCGAGCTCTAGTGTGTTTATTAAATCAGCATCTCTTGCACAGATTTATATAGCTCGAATGTGGGGTCACTGAGGGATTGCTTCCCTCATATGGTGTGGCTGCATGTATACTCGAAAATTGAAGAAATCAAAGTCGCCCCGACTAAAACAGAAGGTAATGCTATCGCGAGTAGCCCCAACTAATATATACAGAAGATAATATAATACTATCACGAGTCGCCCCAACTAAAACAGAAAGTGATACTATTGCGAGTCGGCCATTTTGATAAAGAAGTTACATGTAGGCTAACTCCCTACCCATCCAAACCAATGAAAACAAGAGGTGATATGTCAATAGGAGTTAAGGTTGAGTTATGGATAAACCTATTTATTCACCAGGGGTGTTTAGTTACATATAATTACCATGAATTGCGCTTAAGTGCAATTAATTGCGCTTAAGCGCAATCAATATTGCTTAAGCATAATTATTTGTACTTAAGCGCAATCAATTGTGCTTAAGCGCAATTAATTATTAAATGTGAATTTGGCCTCCCATAGTGATCAATATACCAAGACAGATCATGTTTTTACTACAATGGAAACCAAAAACGCTGATAATACATAAAAGGAAAACAAAAGATGCCTGCATCAGATCATCCATGAAACTATTTTATACGATTTAATCACGTATATTTGGAAAGTATTACAAATTTATTATATATATTTATCACACAATCGCCACATCCCTACATGTAACCAGTTTGAGAATATACACATGCAACAGACCAGACAGTGTCCCAGATACTATGAGTATACGTGCAACTCAATCCCATGTCGCCGCATGCTTGCTACCAGCCTTGATAATGTACACATGAAATGTCAAAATAGACCGACATTGTGCAATGCAATATACATGTAAGTACATACATCCCAACCCTCTATCGTCGTGTCCCTGCATGTGACAAGTTTTGAGAAAATGCACATACAGTGTTCACCATGTCCCTGACCAGTCGTGAAAACACGTTACGTATTCAAACAGATATGACTGTATCTGCGTGCACTATAAGTACGCATACCCGACCCACTACATGTATATCGTCACGTCCCTACAAATCTGAGTGTACAATAAAATCAACTTCTACACAAGGAATGGGTTTTCATGAGACACAAGTGCTGTGCTGGCCACTAAAATCATTTTAATTAGACACCACGCGGGCGGTTCGAGCTGTTCGCTTCATTGGCGGCGAACATAATCAGCAATGGTGACATGTCGATGGTTAATTGCCAGAATTTGAGAATCTAGACGAAGTTAGTTCCACTATACCTACATAATTATGTGGTATTATTGGTGGTACGATTGCATTTCACAAAACTTAGAATTAGTGACCACCAACTGTCCATTGAGAAAGGACGCCACCATCAACCGAAAATAGATGTAAATGATAGGAAATGCATATATTGCCCTCCACTCCCAATAAAGGTTGAAAATGAACTACATGTAATTATGGAATGTCCATTATACTCAGATTTAAGGGATAAATTATTTTTGCTAATGAAACAATATTGTGACAACTTCGATTCATTGGATAAAAACAGTAAATTCATTAAAATTATGACAAACGAGAACGGAAACTGTGGAAAGATCTGCAACGTGATCCGTCAATACTTTGACAAACGAACAATATTTTTACAAAATAAAAGTTTGTGATAATTCATATATACATTTCAGGTTTTATAATCTTTTTGTTATATATCATATAATCATTGTATGCATACTGCCTATGTTACGGGTGTTTCATGCATTAAAAAAGATCTTATCTTATCTTATCTTATTGCAACAATATTGAAATTCTGGAAAGTTAGGGGTTTATAGCGACACTTCTGTGCGGCCGCAGCCCCCGTTCGTGCATGGATGGGGTTTCATGTGAACCCATCCCAATGGTTTGTCCACTATAATCACCCCAGATGACCCATGGGCATATGTTTGGAGTTATGGTGGCGACATGGGGTCCAGTCTGCAAGTAATGTCAATGCAGATACCATATTGACATTCTGGCAAGTTAGGGGTTAATATCGCCACACTTCTGCCTGTATGGGTTTTCATGGAATCTCGCATTATTATTGTTATTGTTATTTGAATGTTAATCAATTGTACATATTACTGAGAATAGGATGAACAAATTACAATAGTCTTACCATACATACCTGCCACCAGCACCGGCAATACCAAGAATCAGTTTCGCAAATGATACCGATTTACCTTTCATAAAAAGTTGGTTGCAATGTATTCTACCGAGGGTATATGGGTATCCGGCCCTTTTGGCATTCTCTATATGTATATATCAATTAAATCATATTCTTATCCAAGTTTCTCATTTTCCTTTCACTTGAACAAGATTGTGATATCGTTTGTTCTAAATGCTGATCGATGATGATCAGTTCTACTAATATCCTAAGGCAAACAAAAAACCCTCTTTGTTTCCGATACCCTGCCTGGATATATATTTAGTTTTCCAAAAGTAACTAGAGGTGTGACTGTCACAATGGGACTACGGATGCCCCCCTGTTTTAAAAATACTAAGATGTTTCACATGTCAGTAAATATTTAGTTAAAATAATAAAATAACAGTTCCCATTGCAGGTGTACAACCATAACCCTAATCTTAAACCTATTGACCGAAAAATGTAGGAATAAAAGCTTGGACAAAATTATGTATGTTGCGAAAAAATTTCTAAGTCGAAAAAGGGGAATAACTCCACACAAAAAATGTCGGACAGACGTCATAATCGCATGTGCACAGGTTCCCATGGTACTAAATATCAGTGCCAAGATTAAAAAACATTGACCGAAAAATGTAGGAATAAAAGCTCGGACAAAATTATGCATGTTGCGAAAAAAGTTTCTAAGTCGAATAAGGGGGATAACTCCACCAAAAAATGTCGGACAGACGTCATAATTGCAGGTGCACAAGTTCCCATGGTACTAAATATCTGTGCCACGTTTTAAAAAAATTGACCGAAAAATGTAGGAATAAAAGCTCGGACAAAAGTATACATGTTGCGAAAAAAAAATTAATCGAAAAAGGGGGGATAACTCCACCAAAAAAAGTCCGACCGACGTCATAATCGCAGGTGCACAGGTTCCCATGGTGGTTGATGTCTGTGCCAAGTTTCACGGAAATTGATAAAAAACGACTGAGAAAAACTCCGGACAAATTTGTGTCCACGGACGGACGGACGGTACCGAGCCGACTCCAGTATACCCCCCTAACTTCGTTGCGGGGGGTATAATAACCAATCAGATTTGCGTACAAAATATCCTTTAATTTGGAGTTTACTCTAGTACCGCCCAGCTTGGCAGCCCAACTGGGCTTTTATACTATTTTTTCAAAATCGCCCAGCTCGGCTGCCCAGCTCGACTTTTATAGGGTCTCTGTTTCTGGTGTTTGAGTTTTCACGACATCATGTTAAAGAACGTAACCTCTGCATAAAAATCATGACGATTCTGATACACAGTCGCATTGTTACAACTTGTTCTACCGAGGGTAGGGGTATCTCAAAAACTAAGGCTCTTTTCTGATGTGACGGCTCCACTATTATAGCTTTTGGTAGAGATCTTACTGCAGAGTGAATGCACAAGGGACAACATGTTTTTATCCAATGCTTTCAATATTCTTGGCTTATGTTCAATACACATCCATATCCCATGACAATGTGACTACACTATTATATCGCTTATGGCTGTAAGGTTTTTTTCTTTTAAATTTTCCTTAAAAAAAATCCCTGCCTGCCTGTCTGGAAAATTTTCCCAATGTTATCGGAAACAGGAGTTTTTTGTCTTGGCCTAACACAAGCTCCTTGTCTGTATAATACAAGTATTCATAGTTTAGCATTAACATCATATATAACATATATCAATTCATTCAAAAATATTGAGCAGCGAAACAGATTGAAAAAGAAATACAATCATGCATATTATAAATGTAGATTTACACTCATGCTAGTTTCGTATTTTAACATGACATCGCAGTAACAATCAGAAATATCAATCACAAATATAAAGAAGGATGATGTGGGTGGGGTAGGGGTGCTCATTTGATCAAAATCTTGAACTCATTATAATACTAGTATTCATAGTTTAGCATTAATATCACATATAACACATATCAATATCAATTCATTCAAAAATACTGAGCACCGAAACAGATTAAAAAAAAATACAATCATGCATAATGTAGATTTACACTCTTGCAAGTTTCGTATTTTAACATGACATACCGGTAACAATCAGAAATATCAATCACAAATATAAAGAAGGATGATGTGAGTGGGGTATAGGGGTGGGGTGCTCATTTGATCAAAATCTTGAACTCATTTTGAAACAGTGAGCAGTGTTACCGAAGGGGCGATTCATGAGTTTTTCATGGTGGGGCACCCTGTGTTTTTATTATTTTCTCCATATTGATGAAATAACCCCTTTGTTTTTAACATTATTACCTCAAACACTGATTTCTCTACCCTTCTGACAATTATTGTTTATTAATCCAGGATTGCCACTAGGAGCTGGTGAGTGGCAGCTGCTGGGGAGGGAGAGATCTCAGTACATGCAACTAATCGCCTTAAAAAGTTAGTAAGTTAAGCTAAATGATAGCTTCATCATCAGTAAATTATAAATTGTGATTGGCAATGGGATGAAAGTGTCATCTACACTATAGCTCAACTTGGGGAGGCGTTAATAATTTTATTCTGAGCAGTCAACAGAATGATAAAGAAGGGTAGTAAAAATGTTTGAGTAAATCGATTGTATCGTGTAAATGAAATTATTTTCATATTAATCAGTTTTCCAATAATTGTGGGCTGCAGTGTGTGCCAATTGATTCAAAAGTGAAATCCAAGATGGCTGCAGGCGGCCTGATTTTTTATAGCTTCCATCCTGAGGTCACCCCAAAGAACCATATGAAGTTTGAATGAGAGATGTGGCATGTAGAATGTGTCAAAGGATTTTCGTCATGAAAAGATTAAAATCCAAGATGGCCACTGGCGACGATTCTTTTTATCAAAATTCGCAAAATATTGTTAGGTCTAGATGTGACACCGAAGACCCTGATGCAGTTTTGTGACGATCGGATGAGGGATGTGGCCTGTAGATTGTGCCGAAGGATTTATTCATGCAAAGAGAAAATCCAAGGTGGCCACTGGCAGCCATTTTTTTTTTTAAATTTCGGAATACATCGTTGGCTCCCATCTAGAGGTCACCTGTAAATTTTCAAAACATTTCTCCAATTAATGCGGGCTGGAGGGTGTAACGATGGATTCAAATTTGAAATCCAAAATGGCTGCTGGCAGTCATGATTTTTAACGAAATTCTGAGAAAAAAAATTATGGCTACCATTTAGAGGTCACCTCAAAATTCCATATGAAGTTTGGTGATGATTGGATGAAGGATGCTGCCTGTAGGGTGAGCCAAATGAAATTTATGCACGAACACACGGACGCCAACCCATGGCAATAGCTCAAGCTTGAGCTAAAAACGACATGACCAGAAATAATCAAATGCATGTACTGTTGAATAAAAAAGTATAGTCACTTTCTCTTATTCTAATGACATAATTAATATAGAAAACAAAAATATGAATAGAATTAGGCTTGGTAGGGAATCCCCAACCACATATATCAATTATCATGGCCTCATCAATAGACAGCGGACTTCAATATATATATATATATGACAGATAAGCAAGCCTGAGTTTAGTGTGCCTGCCAATTGCAGAATGAGGTCCCCAGAAGGTGAATTTAGTGATGCTATCCTGTATAGTGGGCTAGCAACACCAAATTCACCCTCTGGGGACCTCATCTTAGGTTTCATCTTCTATGGACAGTTTCTTTAAAGAAACTTCTTCACACATATTCTATCTCTTAAATTTAGTTTAGTTTCTCCATATCCCAAAATTGGCAGACGGCAATTTGCATAATCAAGGTTTCCAACGGGTGTACACCACAATATTCACCATTTGGGAACTTCAATTTGAGTCTATGTCTCCCATACCAGATGAGGCCATGCAGAATGAGGTCCCCAGAGGGTGAATTTGGTGATGCTAGCCCACTATGCGGGATAGCGTCACTTAATTGACCGTCGGGGGACCTCATTCTGCAAATGACAGGCTTACTAAACTCAGGCTTAATCTCCGTTTCTAAGGCTGAACGCTCACAAGCAACCTTTTTAATAATGTTCAATCTCTCTTGGAAAGTTTTAGATGGCACAAAATATTGGCTGTATGTTTTCTATATGAATATGTGCGAATATGAGACAGAACAGACCCGTTCTATGGGATATGGGAGGTCCTTTTCACATTTATTATTTATTTGAACTTAAGCGCAATTAATTGTGCTTAAGCACAAATATTTGCGCTTAAGCGCAAATAACCTGTATCATTTACGCTTAAGCGCAAATATTTACGCTTAAGTGTAAATAATTTGCACTTAAGCGCAAATAGATCATATTTGCGCTTAAGCGCATATTCAATTGCGCTTAAGCGCAAATAAAAATTAATATGCATTAATCCCCCCTGAATTAATTTTAAATGGCACAGGCCTAAACACATCACTAAAGTTTATAAAGGCCCACCATATGAGGGAAACAATCCCCCAGTAACCTCAAGATCCCTTTTATGACCATGGAAATTGTATAGATCTGTGCAGGATATGTCTCTTTTATAAAATATACTAGATCTCTGGGATGGAGACACAAATTGTTGGGGACAGGGATGCTGATAATATGAAAATAGGGGTTTTTCCCCTATTTCAAGTCAATAAGCACACCATATGAGGGAAGCAAACACTCAGTAACCCCTAATTCCCTATTTATGGCCATGGAAATTGTATACATCTGTGCAGGAGATGTCCCTTTAATAAAATATACTAGAGCTCTGGGAGTGAGGCACCAATTCTTGGGACACCAGGGACAGAGATGCTGATATGTTGTTTGGGGCTACTACTATGGGCCCATGATACTATACTATGAGATGGACTCAATCATTCACAATCAGAGGGATGTAAGGGAGTGTTAGGTATTTGCGCTTAAGCACAAATTATTTGCGCTTAAGCGCAAATAAATTGATAGACACATATTTGATTTGCGCTTAAGCACAAATGATTTGCGCTTAAGCACAAATAAATAATAAATTTAAACTTAAGCGCAAATATTTGCGCTTAAGCACAAATAAATAATAAATGTGAAAAGGGCCTCCCATAATGCGAGCCCTTGTCACATTTATAATTATTTGCGCTTAAGCGCAAATATTTGCGCTTAAGTTTAAATCATTTTCACTTAAGCGCAAATATGTGTCTATCAATTAAGCGCAAATACCTAACACTCCCTTACTTCCCTCTGATTGTGAATGATAGAGTCCATCTCATAGTATATTACCATGGGCCCATAGAAGTAGCCCCATACAGCATCGAACGTTGAAGAAAAAACATATTTCCATATGCATATCAGCATCTCTGTCCCAAGAATTGGTGCCTCACTCCCAGAGCTCTAGATTATTTTATTAAAGGGACATCTCCTGCACAGATATATACCATTTCCATAAAAAGGGAATTAGGGGTTACTGGGGGCTTGCTTCCCTCATATGGTGTACTTATTGACTTGAGATAGGGGAAAAACCCCTATTTTCATATTATCAGCATCCCTGTCCCCAACAATTTGTGTCTCCATCCCAGAGATCTAGTATATTTTATAAAGAGACATATTCCGCAGAGATCTATACCATTTCCATGGTCATAAAAGGGATCTTGGGGTTACTGGGGGATTGCTTGCCTCATATGGTGGGCCTATCATTATATAGACTTTAGTGATGTTTTAGGCCTGTGTCATTTAAAATTACTTCAGGGGGGGGATCAATGCATATTGATTTTTATTTGCACTTAAGCGCAAATGATTTTCGATTCAGCGCAAATTATTTGCACTTAAGGGCAAATGATTTACGATTAGCATAAATATTTGCGCTTAAGTGCAAATGATAGCGGTTATTTGCAAATATTTGCGCCTAAGACCCCTATTAAAGCGTAAATAAATAATAAATGTGAAATGGGCCTCCCATACCGTTCACCAGTTCAGATTTACGATTCATCACTGCGATTGGTAACCATATTGAAACATTTGTTAAACTCATGATGGATTCTGATTGCGACTTCAATATCAGTAAATATATCGTCTGTCATACTTGATTGGGTGATTTTTTATCAAATAATCGCATGGAATCCTATCAACAAATTTTTACAGACAACTATTCAGGAAATATTTGTGATGCACAGCTTTAAAATTAGACTTGGAGCTAGCCGATGCTGATTGGGAATGCTTCGTTGGCATGTGGCATAAATTTTTGGCCTGAGAAGTGAGATGTTGAATTTTGTAATAGGACGGTATATTAAAATCATACTAAACAGAACTACGTAATTAGCAGCACATTCATGCCATCCTCCACTTGTCTGGTGCAACTGACCTTAACTTAAAATAAAAGTGTCAATGACACTGTAGCTCAACTTAGGTAGGGGAATAATTTCATGGTTGACAGTAAATGGAGGAATAGGAAAGGTGTTAATTGAAATGTCTAAGTAAGACAAGATGAAGATGTCAATATCAACATTCATGACAAGTTCCATGATGATCGGATCATGGATGTAGCCCGTGCTAATGGATTGAATTTTGAAATCCAAGATGTCCGCTGGTGGCCATTTTTTTTGGCAAAACAACCCCAAAATGACTCGTTCACATCTACATGTCAATATCAACAGCCATGACAAATCTCATAATGATTTGACCAAAAGTACGACCTGTAGCCTGTGCCAAAGGATTTAGTCATGCAAAGTGTAAAATCCAAGATGGCTGCTGGTGGCCATGTATTTTGGCCGAATGACCCCAAAAGGACTCGTTCCCATCTACATGTCATTGTTAACATCCATGACAAATAATTTCATGAAGATCCGACCAAAGCTATGACCTGTAGCCTGCGCCAAAGGATTTAGTCATGCTAAGAGTAAAATCCAAGATGGCTGCTGGCGGCCATGTTTTTTGGCCAAACGACCCCAAAATTACTCGTTCCCATCTACATGTCAATATTAACATCCATGACAAATTTCATGATGATCAGACGAATAGTACGACCTGTAGCCACCGCCAATGGATTTAATTTTGAAATCCAAGAGGGCAACCAGCGGCCATCTTTTTTGGCCGAATGAACCCAAAATGACTCGTTCCCATCTACATGTCAATGTCAACAGCCGTGACAAATCTCATAATGATCTAACCAAAGATATGACCTGTAGCCTGTGCCAAAGGATTTAGTCATGCAAAGAGTAAAATCCAAGATGGCTGCTGGCGGCCATGTTTTTTGGCCGAATGATCCCAAAAGGACTTGTTCCCATCTACATGTCAATATTAACATCCATGAACAATTTCATGATGATCAGACGAATAGTACGACCTGTAGCCCACGCCAATGGATTTAATTTTGAAATCCAAGATAGCCGCCAGAGGCCCAAAATGACTTGTTCCCATCTACATGTCAATGTCAACAGCCATGACAGATCTCATAATGATCTGACCAAAGGTACGACCTGTAGCCTGTGCCAAAGGATTTAGTCATGCAAAGAGTAAAATCCAAGATGGCTGCTGACGGCCATGTTTTTTGGCCGAACGACCCCAAAATGACTCGGTCCCATCTACATGTCAATATTAACATCCATGACAAATTTCATGATGATCAGACGAACAGTACGACCTGTAGACAGCGCCAATGGATTTAATTTTGAAATCCAAGATGGCCGCCAAGGGCCATGTTTCCTGGCCGAATGACCTCAAAATGCATCGTTCCCATCTACATGTCAATGTCAACATTCATGACAAATTTCATAAAGATCAGACCAAAGGTACAACCTGTAGCCCGCGCCAAAGGAAATTGTTGATGGTCACACAGACACACGCACGACGGACGCCAACCCATGGCAATAGCTCAAACTTACAAAGTAAGTTGAGCTAAAAATAAGTTTAATCTCATAAACCCATAAGTAATACATATTATCTCGAAATATTCTAAATCGCATCAAATCTCATATCAAATCGTTGAATTAAGAGAAAACTTGAATCAGTAGCCATAACAGATCAAAATTAGCATACAGATAACAGATTGACATTGGATCTTCGATTTATCTAAACTGCTGGGGAGGGAGAGATCTCAGTACTTGCAACTAATCCCCTTAAAAAGTTAGTAAGTTAAGCCAAACGAAAACTGTTTTGGAACAGGATATTAGCAATAACAATGTCACTCCACCCCCTGTGGTAGAGCACGGGGTGGGTCCTAAGTGAGCCATCCATTGCTTTGTCACAAAGTGTTTCTCTGAGTCTGATCAGGCAGGGTCTATGGAACACTAAGCCTACCTTAAAAGTCTTCTATATTTATTTCGTCCTCAACGATGCAAACAGAACACATCCAACATAACATCACAACACATCTATAGGCTTGACATCCAACATCAAACATCACATACAAGACATCACATCACACGATCCTACAAACTGACATGTCGACATCGAGAGATGAAAAGATGACCCTGGCAAACAAATACATAGGTTGTAATTGTTGCCTAACCATATCCAGAATGGATAAGTATAAATATAAACAAAATGTGATGTGTCACAATCATAACTATGACGACATAGTCAGAAACAAAACATATATACTAGTATAAAAGGGGAATTATGAACGCAGCATGCGATTTCTACATCGCTACACTATTGGGAAAATATATTTAAGCAAATGTGACCAACTCTAAAGTTACAAAGACTTAAGATATTATAAAAAAACATAATATTAAAACGGGTAAAACATGTAACAAAATATCACAATAGACACATACCACCATCCTGGGGAAGCATAGGTCTGATGTCATTAAAGGGGTACTGTACGCCATTTGCATTAAATTTCCGGTGACAACAAAGATCTAATATCGATAATATATAGAAACATAAGTAATTTGAGTCGAAGATGTATTCTGTAAACGCTCAGGTTAATATGCTATCTTAAAATTTAATAATTTAAAAGTTAATAATTTGATATAAATTGAATTTATGACTGGAGCCATAAAATGGCGTCAATTAAATTACGAATTCCGTAATCAAAATAAAGTAATTGAGGGATACTGGATGTTAAACCGATCGCACACACGATTGCTTAAAATATTATAATGATACGGGGAGAACACTCAAGTCACTCACTGACTAGCGACGATACAATAACTTAAATGATTATATTGGACTAGTATGCCTATAATATAACTTTTATTTGATTCATTTGGTTGAAAACTGTACAAAAATTACTCGACAACGACAATTTGTATTTTTGCATTCCGGTAAATTTGTCATCCGTAACACTACTTCGTACTCAACAGACTTTCAAATAATGAAAAAATTGTTACCTTATTCTCTGACTCGGAGACTATAGAAACCAACAACAACATTTGGGGTACAGTACCCCTTTAAGTAGATTTCATTACTTATACTATTATTACATTTCTTCAAGGCATAGAAGAAATATGCTGCACTTGACGGGTAAGGGGAGAGCGATGTTTACTCTACTGTGGTTGAGACTCGAATGACAAAACATGCAAATTTCCTTACCTGCGATTGGCCAAGAGTTAATTAGCCTCCGACTGTTTGATCTATTGGGAGCTACATAGACAGAAGATAGAGTAAGGGGTAAGTTATTGGGGGAAGATAAGAATATGAATATAGCAAAATTGAGAACAGAAATGCAAGTGGGAACCAGAAATGTAAAGATGGAACAGCGCAGAAAGGAATAGAACCAAGCACGCGAAATGAAATTATTACGATGCAGCTATAATATGTATATTAGTGAGTTATGTTTTATATCTGAGTTGGTAGTATGTAGGCTACAACATTAAATGCATATACTCATTTGTATATAAAATAGAACTGTCACAATGTTACACAAGAATAAACCTGCGGCTAATAGCATCTTGGACAGCTTCAAAGCATCTTTGATTGTTGTTATGAAGATTGTATGTCTAGTTCCGTGGTTGATTAACTCCATCTTCTCTATGTTTCTGTAAAAAGGTGGATTTGGTTTAGAAATAACTTCAATTAATCCACATAAATTCAAGATCCACCGTCCGATTTGACACCATCAAATAAAACAATCAGATCATGCCAATAAGCCAACTAATAGGAGGTTCTGAAAAAAGGGGGAAGTTTTAATATGTTTAAACTTTTTGTGAGGCTAACAATAATTACAATGATCATCTCTGATATTAAAACCCACCTTATTTGTTCCACATCAACCTTCTATCTTCCGAATTGGCACTTTAGACATTACCTTATAAAACAAGTCGACATTCATAATCTAGAATGATCATGTCTCCTAATTTAGGCACAATGAGCAGCCTTGGAGAACTCTGACAGAGAAATAGTTTTTTATACAGAAGACCATTCGTCTATGTCTCATTTATTGACATTCATGGGAATGATGTTCATCAGTATAAAACTTATAAAAGTAATATCTCCTTGTATATTATTAAAATTTGTTTTAAGTTGGTTAATGGACTTAAGAATTGACATTCGAAAACAAAATTGTCTCGCCCTTCTGCCTCAACCATCTAGTTTACAAATGTCCAGTAGCTCATCCATTAACATTGACAGTGCCCATGCTTGCCCACAGCAGTAGATAACATAGAGCGTTCTCAACTATGCACTCATTTCCAATGTAAAGCTTGAGGTTGCTTTTGCGGATTATTGTGTTGCCTGTGACACACAAATGTTGATGATTTCAAGTATTAAAGCTGAAAATAAACTTAGAAAGACTAATTTGCAAGCTGCAGGTAGTGTGTGTCATTTGCAGAAGGAGGTCCCCAGAGGGTAAATTTAGTGATACTATCCCAAATGGCGGGCTATAAACATAACCAAATTCACCCTCTGTGAACCTCCTTAGGCCTCAACTGCTATGGCAGACCTAGGATCAGATTGAAGGTCTAAGCAGAATGAGGTCCACAGAGGGTGAATTTGGTGATGCTAGCCCATCATGCATGATAGCATCACTAAATTCATCCTCTGGGAACCTAGCTCATTCTGCAAATGATAGACACACTAAACTTAGATGCACTATTTGTAGTCAAATCGGACTGGGCATCTGTAAGCATAATAATTAAAAATAAATAGTTCATGAATTTGATGAAAGAGGCATAATCCCAAAATAAGATCGGATTATTAAATTGGCCTGGAAGTTTATAGAAACTGGAGTCATAAATTCATGTTCATTATAGTTACCATGTTGTTTGCATCGTTCATAGAGCACATGAGGGTATTTTGCACTAATGAGATGATCCCATAAATGACCGGATTTCAGTGCAGTCCATTTTGTGGCCAGTTAGTCTCATTTTATCATTCAACATGACTATATGACTGAGAAAAACTATCATTGGTGACAAGGAAGCATGTTTTTTTTTCTTTGGCAGAGGCATTATAATTCAGAATTGTTTTTGTTGAAAAACTCAGGTGGGGGGGGGGGGGGGGTGGGAAATGAAAATTCTCCGAACTTTAACTAGAGATGTGGCTGTCCCAATGGGACTAAGCATATCCCCCCTGTGTCAGTAAACATTAAGTTAAAATGATAAGATAACAGATTCCCATTGCAGTGCACAACCCTAACATTTATCCCTAATCCTAAACCTATTGATCGAAAA
This sequence comes from Siphonodentalium dalli, assembly GCA_032622095.1. Classification (NCBI taxonomy): domain Eukaryota; kingdom Metazoa; phylum Mollusca; class Scaphopoda; order Gadilida; family Siphonodentaliidae; genus Siphonodentalium; species Siphonodentalium dalli. The sequence goes on from CP136068.1 coordinate 15,415,610, forward strand.
ATGTAGGAATAATAACTCTGACAAAAGGGGGATAACTACACCAAAAAATGTCAGACAGGCGACATAATCACAGGCACAGATTCCCATGGTACTAAATATATGTGCCAAGTTTAAAAAAATATGACCAAAAATGTAGGAATAAAAGCTCGGACAAAATTATACACGTAGCAAAAATCGAAAAAGGGGAAACAAGGGGGATAACTCCACCAATTTTTTTTTTAAATTCGACAAAAATAATAAACAAAGTCCAATAACTCCGGTAAAAATATCCGGCTGGACCTGGCTTGCAAACTCATTCTAGATAATGGTGAGGTGAACTCATATACCACAAATCTTTGAAATCCATTGACATTTGTTCAAGTTATAACTCTTACAAATTTGTGACGGACGGACGGACAGAACCCATTCATATATCCCCCGCAAATTTCATTTTGCAGGGGATAATTAGAATGGAATTATGATATTCAATTTGTGTTGGGTTATTTAGTGTATATTGTGTGATAAACATAGTTGATAAGGGAGGCTGAACAATTCTATATAAAAAAATACAAGAGGTGTGCACTCGCGAGCTAGCATACCCCCACCGTGGCAAATTCTACCCCCATTATCCGTTAACCCAACAAAATTGTTTTTTAACTTTTCCCCCAAAAAAAATCCCAAAATTTTCTAAGTCAAAGTAAGTCGAAAATGAAGTGTAATTTTAGGAAAAACAGTCCGAGCCAACCCTGAGACGCATAATGTAGAGAGGGTGTTTTGAATAGCATGTATACCAAATTTTTTTGAAATCGGTTCATATTTGTTAAAGTTATTAAGTCGGACAGAATTTTCTAAGTCAAAATAAGTCGAAAAGTAAGGCGTAACTTAAAAAAAGAAAGTCAGAGATTGCATACAAAAAATTAGTGAAATCGGTTCATAGTTGTTTGAGTTATGAGGTCAGACGGACGGACGGATGGATGGATGGCTCGACACACGAAGGGAGAAAGTGTGACGGACAGACGCAGTCAATCCAGTACACACCCCATTTTCTTCGAAAGTGGGGGTATAATAACAGGCAGTTCAGACAGACATAGAGACATACAGACAGACATAAGGCACATACATTACAGCAAAGATACATTGAAACATTTGATATTACTGCACTCATTTTTGCACACTCCCAAGTGATGTATAGGATTTCACTTTGTCCACTCATTCACTGGCGACATTAAGGAAAGCATACACGAAACATAGATTAGATGTAGTAATTTTATAGTTATTTTGAAGTAGATTGTTGAACTTATTATCTGAACATTTCCCAAAAAACTTAATAGAAATCCTTCCACACTTGTATTATATGTTTATATGTCAGTTGTCTGCTTATATTTTCTGAACATCCTCCAGATGAATAATAGACTATTCCAATGTATACTTTTATAACTAAATGGGGGAACTTTTATAACTAAATGGGGGAATCCATTTAGTAAAGAATAGGTTTAAACTGCGGCTTCAGAAGAAGACATATCTGGAACCTTTTCATATAAAGCTTACCCTTCACATCAAGTTGTATCCCTGGTCACAGAGCTTGTGAGTTGCCCTCATAACAGGGTATTGTTTTCTTTTCACCTGCAAACAACAGGTTGAGCTAAAACATTTGAATATGTGAATAGGCAATTTGGGAACTTTTCAATGCATAAATGAAATTGAAAATCACCTCGTTGCTCACCTTGTCTGAGTCACATAGACATACTGAATGATAAAATGAGACTAACTGTCCACTACATATTAAGGTACGAAAGACTAAGGTGGGGGGGGATGACGAGGGCGGGGGAAGATAAACTAGGTAAAAACCAACTCATCTCCCCTCCAACCCCCAGGGGAAAATCGCAATTTCCGTTAGACAAGCATCCAGTTCGAATTGATTTGAAACAATTCATTGGTGTAATTTGCGGGTGTAATTGTAAGCAATCAATGTCTTTTCTTTTTCATTATAGGCTTCACAAAATTATACCTTGTATGTTTGTTGTTCGGCCAATTACAATTTTATATGCCCATTATTGCAACTGTGACAATAAAGATGCTTATTTACACCCCTCATAAGATTTATTTCAACTTACAAGAAAAAATTATATCATATCTGTTTGTTGCAAATGTTCAAAATTTCCGTTATAGTCCAGGCACATTAGGCGTGAATGGGGAAAAGTAAGGAAATAAATCCCGGAAAGCTGATTTTTTTATATTATTTAGGCCATAACATCGCGGATGCGTCACGAAAAGTCCCCTAGAATCGGAGTTGAGCTTCGGAGTTAACCAATTTTTTTCATAAAAAATAAAAACTTATATATTTTTCACAATCATAGGAATAATGGGATGTTATAACAATTTTTCAGCCGAAACATATACCAAATGTACTCAATATTGTTCAATACACAATTCTCGAACCAGAGATACAAATTCAATGGGGGGATTTGAATGAATTTCGCAGATATGGATATAAAATAACATAATGACCCCAAAAAATGACAATTTTTTCAGACAATCTGTATTATTCGATGTCAAATTTCTCGGGCTATTCATTATGTAGGCGCAAGCAATTTGTTTTAAAAACTGCACAGAAATCACTCCTCCAACAAAATATGCGGGATTAGCAACTATACCTATGATAAGTGGTCAATACTTGTAAAAACATAACCCTACCCCCTAAACTGGCTCTCGTCACATTTTGCCCTTCCGCTAGTCCAAGTGCTTGTTGTAGAAAACACACCAACTGTGAAAAGGGCGATAAAAGCATGAAACTTGGCACATATGTTCCTTATACGCTACTGCTCATTTTCACATGTGGCGTCATTTGCAACAGGCTCTTCTTAGCAATGGTTGCTAGGCAACTACCCGGCATCGGATTAATGCATATGACTGATATTATACGTGTTCTAACAAACTAAACTACATCGTGAAGCATGTTTATGGTGAACATATTTGTTGTCAGTTTTGACCTGACTGACAAATTGCCATATTACTTACTTACAAGGGGTGGCGGTTGCTAGGGACGCACACACAATCTAAAAATGCACATATGACTGATATTATGGTAGCTTTAACAAACTAAACTACACCTAATAGCACTTTTGTGTTGAAAGCAATTAGAATAGTTGTTGTTAGTGTTGAGATGGCTGAAAAAATACCATATAATTCTTACTTATATGAGTGGTAACTGTTGCCAGGGTCATACCCGAAATACAAACATGCACATATGACTGATATTATGGTAGTATTAACGTTTTTATGGTGAAAACAATGGCTGAAAAAAATACCATATAATTCTTACTTATATGAGTGGTAACTGTTGCCAGGGTCACACCTGAAATACAAACATGCACATATGACTGATATTATGGTAGTATTAACGTTTTTATGGTGAAAACAATTATAAATGTTGTTAGTGTGAGTCTAACCAGAATATGGGTACACTTATCCGTTGTGGTCCATCAGTTTAGATATCGGGAATTCAAAGTGAGAGTTGAAAAGTTGTTGCTTATATTTAATATGAGGCATGGCCATAATAGTTATATAAGCCATAGACCCAGACAGCTAGTTATATAATGTAAGTCACAGACCAACTCTACTATATATGAAGAACATAGCTAGGGTCAGCCACCAATATGTTAGCCATGGCCCTAGCCTACAATAGTTAGGTTAGGAACCCAGGCACATATATACTCACAGGACCCTTGTCCATACATATAGGCTATGTACGTAGGTTATGTATAGTCCATGAACCAGACCGCTTCATATAACCATACATGTATGATATCTATGATCATGACCATGACACTGTTACATGGTGCAAATAACCAAGTGCCCACAGATAGACCATGTACTAAGATACCATAGACCAAGTCCGATGCACAATAGATTAGTGCACCATGGATTCAGGAACCTATATATGGTATGAACATATGAGACAGTTTTATGACATACCAACCTATATATAGATATTGGACCGATGCCACATAGACGAAAGTTAAGGATGGGGGGCCCTTGTAAATAGCCCATACACATATGGCACTGTAGGTTTGCCATGGACACATATCCATACGTGTAGGCCATGGACCAAGGCCGATATATGTATGCCATATTGAATTATACCCAGGCATAAGCAGGTGTCTGTCTATATGTAGGATATGGACCCACCCCTCGTACGTGATATATCTACACCAAAGACCCAGGCAAGTTTAAATAATGTTAATACACAAGTGACTATAATGATGTATGCAGTGATACAGGTGCCTGTATGTTGGACATGGACACATGTCCCTAAATAAAAGCTACGGCACCGGCGTTATCAATCATTTCATAGATTCACATACATGTATATGCTGGTAGGCCATGGACTGATCCACATATATAGGAGACCCATGGACCTACGGGTAAGTCCATGCATGTGCATGGATCCACGTCTCTATACTATATGAATACCGTATACGTACGTCAGTTTTCAGCCATTCGACCAACACCCTATAGCATGAAGGTCCCTATCGATTGGTTGTGTGCACCACCATAGCTTGGCTATGGACCCAGGCTCATATAGGTAGGAATTTGAGACGGGCCACTATGGACAGCACATGTATCCAGGCTGATTTAGTTATGACTTTATTACAAGACATTTATATGTAAAATATGAACCCATCCCATGAATGTACATGTGCCATGACTATCTAGGTTATAACCACAGCCACGCATACGCTATGGACCCATATGAACACCACATGTAGTGCATATACACAAGTGTCTATAGTTATGTACACATGACATGTACCCAGGCAAATCAATAGAACGAACCCTAAATAGTATATCATCGGCCCAGGCCCCTTTATATGACATGGACACAGTAGTTAAGACACGTCATTGGATGCTGTTCCTTAGTAACTGTGGGTTGGTAATGGGCCCATGGCTGCCCATGTAAATGGGTATTGGTCACCGGTTCCAAAGGGTAGTTCATGGTATCTCAATCTGAAATATATAGGCCACGCTCATGTACGAGCTCCTATAGACTTGTAAATGACTCATGACCATGTATTGACATATATGTAGTTATGGCATGGATATGAAAGAAACAGTTAGTTCATACCGTATAGCAACTGGTATGCGGATGCTACCACACCGTGATAGAGTGTTCTGCATGGATGCCATTGTCAAATGTAGTGCAAATGTCGGATTCCATGGAGGGGGGTTCAGGTGGTATCGACATAAATGTGGGTCAATATTTTTACATGTCTCATCAAAATGTATTCCAAAAATCGAATCATGGAAGAAACAATAGTAAACTCCACACAGGTATGTGATTCTGATAAAACTAACTGAATAGTCTGTCAGTTTAAAGAAGATTTGTCAATGGTAGGTGGTTACCTAGCAACAATGAAACCTCAATACCAATTTGCCACACGAGAATGCGTCAGTACACAACACAACAACCTTTAGTTATGCATTATTGTCAATATAAGCATAATATGGCATATATGAAACAATTATATCATGCAAATTTCCCAAAACTCATACCATATCATGAAACAGTTATATCAGTTAAATTACCAGAAACTCATACATATGGTATGCTTTCAAATGTGGGTATGTCCATAGCCACCACTACACACCCGTTAGGTAACGAATGCGGCAACTTTACTGTTCACTCTAACAACAATTATCATAATTGTTTTCAATATAAAAATGTTACATGACGTAGTTTAGTTTGTTAAAACTACCATAATATCAGCCATGTGTGCATTTTTCGATGTCTGGTATGTCCATAGCAATGCAACCGTTACCAGAAATATATAGTAATTTTAAAGTCGAACCCACACTAACAATAACTATTACAATTGTTTCACCATAAAATGATAATGACGTAGTTTATATTAGTTTGTCAAAACTATCATAATATCAGTCAGCTCGGCATTTTTCGATTTCAGGTATGTCCCTAGCAACCGTTACCACCCCTGTAAGTAAGAACTATGGTAATTTTCCAGCCAGATCTACTCGAACAACAACTAATATTACTTTTACCATAAAAATGCTGCATGACGTAGGTTAGATTGTTAAAACTGCCATAATATCATTCATATTTGTATTTCTTCGATGTGGGATAGTTGCCTAGCAACCGTTGTCAAGGACGGACCTGCCGCGACGTCTATACATCTGAAAATGATTAATAGTGTATAAGGAACCTATGTGCCAAGTTTCATAGTGTTATCACCATTTGTACAATTGTTACGTCAACGCCAGGACTACTATGTGGTATTTTGCCTTTCAGATACTCAAAGCCATGGGGTACGTTTCAGGGGGTAGTGTTATGTTTCCGGCTATAAAATCTTAAAGATGGTGATGGTTCGATATATCTCATCACTTTCCTGTTCTGAACTAACCACTCTTCTAGTATAATGGTTCATATTTTAGCTCATTGTCGTCTGAATATCTTTACTCGCCCTCTTTTGTTAGGAAAATGTTTAATCACCATGCGATTTATATGCTCTCTTCGCCAATAAATGTCATCACAATTATGGAATATCGACTGTTAGTAAGCTCTAGCACCAATTACGCATATCTATCGACACATGCTTCATGATGGACGGGTATGTGTGAAGATTGAGTCCATAAATTAACCTACATATGACTGCATTCGCATATGGTCTAATGGAATTTCGTCAGAAATTGCACCATTGCGAAAAATCATGATATCTCAAAAAGCTCAACTCGGATTCTAGGGGACTTTTGCCAAGTTGTTCATAAACATATTTATTAACCGATTTCGCCTACTAAGAAAAGCCGAGATAAAAAAAGTTCAATACTGCTAAGTCAAGATCGACTTGAAGATAAACAAACTGAAACTGATGCAGAGGAACAGTGAACAATTATTTCATTAAACATGACATGAGAATTGAATTCACAGTTGGCTATTAACAATCTGTTTGTTACAGGTGGAACCAGTGATTATAACAGACATTTTATTTTGGCAACAATTTGGATAGAAATTATTGTTTGATATCTTTTATAGTTTTATTATTAATGAAAGTGTCAATGACACTGTAGCTCAACTTAGGTAGGGGAATAATTTAATGGTTGACAGTAAATGGAGGAATAGGAAAGGTGCTAATTGAAATGTCTAACCTGTGCCAAAGGATTTAGACATGCAAAGAGTAAAATCCAAGATGGCTGCTGGTGGCCATGTTTTTTGGCCAATTGACCCCAAAAGGACTCGTTCCCATCTACGTGTCATTGTTAACATACATGACAAATTTCATGGAGATCTGACCAAAGCTACGAACTGTAGCCCATGCCAAAGGATTTAGTCATGCAAAGAGTAAACTCCAAGATGGCTGCTGGCAGCCATGTATTTTGGCTGAACGACCCCAAAATCGCTCGTTCCCATCTACATGTCAATACTAACATCTATGACATATTTGATGATGATCAGATGAACAGTACAACCTGTAGCCCGCGCCAATGGATTGAATTTTGATATCCAAGATGGCCACCAGCGGCCATGTTTTTCAGCCAAACGACCCCAAAATGACTCGTTCCCATCTACATGTCATTGTTAGCATCCATGACAAATTTTATGGAGATCTGACCAAAGCTACGAACTGTAGCCCGCGCCAAAGGATTTAGTCATGCAAAGAGTAAAATCCAAGATGGCTGCTGGCGGCCATGTTTTTCAGCTGAACAATCCCAAAATAACTCGTTTCCATCTACATGTCATTGTTAACATCCATGACAAATTTCATGCAGTTCTGACCAAAGCTACGACCTGTAGCCCATGCCCATTATGAATTCACAAAATGCCGCGATAAAACTAAATCATTGTGTAACTAGATAGTTGAAAACGAGAGAAAAACAAGCACTTCTAAAAATAACATGTACCTCACAGAGCATCATTGTGATAGGCTACGCCAGTTGAAAACGAAAAAATAAATACTTCTAAAAATAGCATTTACCTCTGTGAGTCGTTGTTATGCACGTCCTGGATTGCGCATGTGCAAAACTTGATGTCTAAGTTGACAGGTGTTGGGACCAATGGGTGCGGCATAATATGCAAATTACGTATCCAAATTTCTGTGACTGGAGTGTGTAGCACACGCCCTCACACACACAAACACTCTGCCGACATATCGAGGGGGGCAAGATAATTCGTATACACACTCAACACCAACTCTGGACGTGTCTAAGAAGGTAAACGTACCGAGGTAACGGGAAAAGTACCTCGTTATTTTTGTGTACATCGGTATGTGGGTGTGTAAACATATAAAATACCTCGGAATAGTAGGTAGACCAATGCATACACGCACACACACACAGACGACGGATACCAAGCCATGGCAATAGCTCAAACTTTACAAAGTAAATTTGAGCTAAAAAAGGTGGATAACTCCACCAACAAATGTAGGACAGATGTCATAATCGCAGGTACAAATGTTCCCATGGTACTAAATATCTGTGCCAAGTTTAAACAAAATTTACCTAAAAATGTAGGAATAAAAGCTGGGACAAAATTTATACATGTTGAAAAAAAGTCGAAAAAGGGGGGATAACTCCACCAAAAAAAGTCCGACAGATGTCATAATCGTAGGTGCACAGGTTCCCATCGTGTTTGATGTCTCTGCTAAGTTTCATGGAAAATGATAAAAAAAAAAATTACTAAAAAAACTCCAGACAAATTTGTGTCCAACGGACGGACGGGCGGACAAGCTGATTCCAGTATACCCCCCCCCACAACTTTGTTGCGGGGGGTGGGGGGAGGAGGGTGGTATAAAAAACAAATTCAAAACTGTGCGTTGGAGTACTTTTAAAAATGTTTTGGCCTGAGCAATTGGAAATTGACTTTGCATGGCCGAAGGTAATAATAGTCACTTACTTTCTGTTGTCGGAAGCAGCCCATCTCCCTCTCTGTCACTACAAAATGACAGAATAAGTTTATTTGAGAATATGTGTAATTTTAATATGATCCAACACACATTCCAGAGCAATTAGCAACATTTGGCATTCAACCAGTTTTGAAAGGTGTTTATAACCTTTTCTTTACTATATACACATTACATGTATTTAAGGTGTTTATAACCTTTTCTTTACTACATGTACATACCCATTACATGTATTTAAGGTGTTTATAACCTTTTCTTTACTATATACCCATTACATGTATTTCCCTTAGGATATGTTCAGATAATAAGTTCAACAGACGACCATAGGTTGGTTATTGAACTTATTATCTAAATATATTCCTAAAATAAATAGGACTCCTTCCGCACTTTTATTTAATATATGTCATGTGCTTATTTTTTACTGAAAACCCCATCCAGATGAATATTAAATAGACTATTCCAATGTATGGGAGAATACATTGAGTAAAGAAAGGGTTTTAATTTAAATAGTTTACTCTTAATTTGTAGGGATACTTAGATGCAAGAGCATCGCAAGGGCATGGCAAAATACGCATGTGGTAATTCCAACAAAGGTCCATAACTCTGGTGAAAGTTGGCCGGCTGAACCTAAATTCTGAATTGGCCTGTACTTTGGGCTAGTAAACTCAAAATCCAAATTTCATTCCATTCAGTTAAGACATTCTTTTTTAAACAGACGTATAATAAGCAGATGGAATACATGTACATACAAAATAATAATGAGGTTTTAATATAAAGCGCTTATTTCTCCAACATAAGGGTCCGTGAGCACCTCAAATAATTACCCCAGCTGTTGAAACAATGCCGACTCTTATACCTGCTTCACATGTGCTTCACTGGAGCTTCTTATGCTTGCCAAACAAGCAAGGTTAGGCTTGCCAAAATTATTTGATTAATCGACTAACCTTCGACAGGTGCGGTAGTCGACGGTTATTTACTTTCACGACTAATCACCCAAGGGGAGGGGGTGGGTATGGTTGTGTATGTAAGCAGTACAATGCACAAAAGCCCTACCTAGAAGTAAAAGTTAACAGTGTATGTAGCACAATTTACCACCCGACAGCCTGTTTCTCGCCGCTTCTGATGCAGCTTCATTTGTCTTTGATGTAGCAGCCGATGTTTGGCAGGGTTTGAACAGTGTATTTCGAGATACCACCATGTCAGGACATCGCAGCAGTTTTGCTGATAGAGATCTTGACAATGAGATTATATTCGTTCATATTTATATAAATGTGTTCAATATTAACATTGTAGTTCATCTTCAAAGAATTCGGTGTGCGACATGTTCTCACATTCTATGGTGGGCCAGCGACTTCCTTTCCATTTGTTGTCGCGTTATGACCTTACCATTGTTTATAATTTAAGTTTAACTGTGAATTTATGTTCCTATGGATCGGTAATTAGCGATCATTACAGCCAAAATGGACATGCATCGCAGTGTTTCATTTTTCAAATTTCATACTGTAAAACGTTCACCATTATTGAGAAAGTTTGCTGGAAATGGAATTTTAAAGTTACTAGACAGTTAATGAGCAACAAGTTTGTGTCATCACTTATTAGTGCTACATACATTGTATTCTCCAACGTGGTAATGTTTATTTCTTGTAACTTTTTATTGAAAATGTTCAGGTTATACACCCCCACAAAAGCTCAAATATCTGGCACTGTCTATGGGCCTACATGTTTGTCCCCCCCCCACAGTTCGATGCACTGCATGCACTTTGAATAAGAAAACTAAAAGTACAGTAACAAGCAGCGCGCACACATACCAAAGCCTGTGAAATAAACTAAGTGCTATATATATATATCAGGTGACGTAATCGATACTGATATGTATGAGATAATTCCACACGTTTTCAATTGACACTGTGATGCATGTTCACAGGGAACATTAATTGACTGGATGACAGATATTTTTAAAATTTCTCATCTGCAGAAATAGCGATGAGGAGGGCATTTTACAGCTCGCCCAATTTGAGTTTAGGTGTTTACTGGCTGTGCAAATTTGAGATTAGGTGGCCGATGATGGGCGGGGGGGGGGTGGGATGCCTCAGAATAACAAACCTGCTGACTGACAGTTTATAACTGTTCAGACTGGATGTAAGTAGTCATTGTAATTTTGCATTTATCACTTGTTTACCTGGGTGTAATATAGGCCGCATATATGAAACATTAATCAACTAACCATCGACTATAACGGTCGATTAGTTGTTTCTGAAAACTCATAGTCATGGCAACCGTAAGCAAGGTCACTATTTTCTTGTCTAGGTACGATGAAGCTGTCACAGTATGAGTGATCTTGTTCAGGGGTCACAACTAGGTACAAGATTTTAACAACATAAAACTCTAGTCACACTCTAGAACCGTTATGAATCATAGCAGTGCACCGACGAGGCGTGAACTCACAATATTGCTGCATGGACAGAGACTACAAGTCAGGCACTATAACCACTGAGCAACCAGGCTCCACTCTGAGAATTTATTTGTAGAAAAGTTAGCTATTAGTTCAATAAATAGTTCAGTGTATTAGCTGAACGTGAAAACAAATTCCTACAAATGAATTAATGGTATCGACTGATAAATAATTAAACACCCTCATAGTCCTCAAATTTATTCAACGTTATAATTAAAGCTGTATATTTGTCGCTAAAACACGCATTATGATTGGTCGAGAGCGGCTAACTTTAGTTTTCAATTTATCAACATCGTCTGCTGAAGCACACACAAATTTTGAATATAGCTTGTTGTCATTATCTTGTGCGTCAAATATGTCACCACACAGTACAGCCAGGAGAATTGTGGTTGAGTTCAACCAGAAAGCTGATTACTATAATATACGATTTACAGGAAATTGTTTGGGTGCTACACCAGAAAAAGAATATCTCGCTTCATAGCATGCAATGATGATTAAAAATGCTTTTCGTGCAGTTTCTTTTATATTTTTTTTTGTGGATTGAGTTACACAAGAGATACATGTACCCTGTTTCGTTGGATAATCGGGATTCAAGCAAGAAAGCAGTAACTCATTTGATGTTTGAAACCCTGAATATCCAACTGAACAGAGAATATTTATCTACTAATTATTGCTACATCATTAAACTATCTTGTTAAGCTAAATGGAGACTTATTCAGTTGGTCATAAAATAGCTCTGTTCATGTTAAAATTATCAAGCAACTGGTCTCAAAAATGCTCATTATTTTGGAAAAAATCATTGGATCTATTCTATTGTACGGCACTACGTAAATGATTCTTCAAAACGTGTGGTCTCCAGTTAAACATCATTTTGGTTAGACTGTAAACACGGTTATATACTCGCAAGACAACCAGAGGATAATGTGGTTAAAATGCACATCAACTGACCAGTATGAAATGGTAACTCGCAGTATAATTTCAGCTCCATAAAATATATACATGTCATAGAAATGAAATTCGCGGACAGTCAGCAGTTAGCTACAGTGTACTATCTGCAGTCAAGGAATATCAACTGGGGTTTCTTTACCTCATTTAAGCGTGTTGCCACAGCAGTCAGGGAAACTTTACCTGTGCTGCTGTTATGGTTTTTCCACAGTTATCAATGCATTATAACCCCAGTTACTGGGTCAATTCCTTATGAGCAGTAACTCAGGACTGAATACGATTTAAACTCAGTTGGCAATTTTCAGTCATATAAGTGCACACACAAAATTTTATATTATAATCAAAAATAAGAGGAATGACATATCGCTCATATAAAACAGATGATTTTTTCAAACAGGTTTATCATGATCAGCTATTATTTAAATAGGTGAAATAGTGTACCTACAGCTTCTCAGCATCTGGTTTTTCTTTTTCTGAAAAGTAAATAAAGTCTGACTTAAGATTGTACAATTAAGGAGACATCACCCATTTGAAGCTTCATTATGGGTTGGGGGAATAGAACCCCCTAATAGCCATATAGCTGCTGAGGGAAATCTCAGTCAATCAACTGGGAATATCTAATCATGCTAATATTATTTTATCACAATTAGCCTCTAAACCCAGACTCATTTTTTAAGTAAGACATGTATATTATTGGTGTGCACAGTAATGTAAGAGCTTATTGCTATGATATTGAGCAATGTTATTATTTTAATTAGAATGGAATTATGATATTCAATTTGTGTTGGGTTATTTAGTGTTGATTATATGATAAACATAGTTGATAAGGGCAGTTGAACAATTCTGAATAAATAAATATGAAAGTGTCAATGACACTGTAGCTCAACTTGGAAAGGGAATCATTTCATGTGTTACAGTCAATGGAGTGATTAGGAATGTGGACAGTTGAAAGGTCTAGTTGTGCAAAGAGTAACACCCAAGATGGCCACTGGCAGCCGAATGACCCCAAAATGACTCGTTCCCATCTGTCAACATGTCAACAGCCAAGACAAATTTCATAATGATCCGATCAAAGGTACAACCTGTAGTCCGTGCCAAAGGATTTAGTCATGCAAAGAGTAAAATCCAAGATGGCTGCTGGCAAACATGTTTTTTGGCCGAATTACCCCAAAATGACTTGTTCAATACTAACATCCAAGACAAATTTCATTTCATTAGACTGACAGTACGACCTGTAGCCTGTGCTAATGGATTGAATTTTGAAATCAAAAATGGCCACTGGCGGCCATGTTTTTTAACCGAATGACCCCAAAATGACTTGTTCCCATTTACATGTCAATGTCAACAGCCATGACAAATTTCATAATGATTTGGCCAAATGACCCCAATATGACTCGTTCCCATTGTGATTGTTAACATCCATGACAAATTTCATGATGATCCGACCAAAGGTACGACCTGTAGCCCGTGCCAAAGGATTTAGTCATGCAAAGAGTAAAATCCAAGATGGCTGCTGGCGGCCATGTTTTTTTGGCCGAACGACCCCACAATTAATTGTTCCCATCTGCATGTCAATATTAACATCCATGACAAATTTCATGATTATCATACGAACAGTACGACCTGTAGCCCGTGCTAATGGATTGAATTTTGAAATCAAAGATGGCTACTGGCGGCCATGTTTTTTGGCCAAATGACCTCAAACTGAATCGTTCCCAACTACATGTCAATGTCAACAGCCATGACAAATTTCATAATGATCCGATCAAAGGTACTACCTGTAGCCCGTGCTAAAGGAAATTGTTGACGAATCACACACGCACACTTACACTCACACACACACTGACAACGGATACCAAGCAATGGCAATAACTCGAACTTTACAAAGTAAAGTTGAGCTAATAGAGGAAGTTCAGACAGACATACAGGCAGTTGGAAGGGATATACATTACAGTAAAGGTAGAGTGAAACATTTAATATTACTGCACTCATTTTTGCACACTCCCAAGTGATGTATATGATTTCACTTGGTCCACTCATTCACTGGCGACATTAAGGAAAGAATACACAAAACATATATTAGCTGTACATGTAGTAATTGTATAGTTATTTTGAAGAGAAGTAGATTGATGAACTTATTATCTGAACATTTCCCACCAAACTAATAGAAATCCTTCCACACTTGTATTATATGTTTATATGTCAGCTGTCTGCTTATATTTTCTGAACATCCTCTAGATGAACAATAGATTATTTCAATGTATACTTTTATAACTAAATGGGGGAATCCATTTAGTAAAGAATAGGTTTAAACTGTGGCTTCAAAAGAAGAGATATCTGGAACCTTTCCATACAAAGCTTACCCTTCACATCATGTTGTGTCCCTGGTCCCATAGCTTGTGTGTTAGGACAGCTTTCTTTCCTTTGAGCTGAAAACAACAGGTTGAGCTAAAACATTTGAATATATGAATAGGCATTTTGGGAACTTTTCAATGCATAAATGAAATTGAATATCACCTCATTGCTCACCTTACATAACACTGTATCATTATTTACATAACACTGTATCATTATATATATATACAAGCATAAGGGCCCTGCCCTTGCAAGTTAAAACTTTTTTGTGGGGTCCTGTTGTTATATATCTATTATAATTATATTGAATACGAAATAAATCTTATTGAATCTTGAATGACAAAAAATCATTGGTATGTTGTTACTATCAGTTGGGAGTTTCCATACTGACCCTATTTTAAAGATTCGGGTGGCGTTGGCGGTGGTTATGTTGTTAAAATATTCACCTCTGTCAAAAAACACATTTGGTGTAGTAGCCGGTAAATTTGCCAGTTTATTTCATATTTGCTGGATTTTTTAGTTTGTTTAGTTTTAGTTATGTAATGTGTTTTTTTTGGTCTCAATAGTCTAGACTAGAGTGCATTTTCTGCCTTTGTCTTATCTATTATTATTTTCTGCCTAGTCTGAATCTATTGAGATCAGTAACATGCCACATAAGGAGAACGAATTAACGTTCAAAAATAGACAAACATAATGTTGGCATGGTATATTGCATATTGCATCAAAAGACATCACAAAACCATATTATGTCAAGACCAACTTTGAAGGGGTTGGTAGACAACATGTCCGAACTAGCGTGTAATATTGATGTTAAATTCACCTGTACTAACTGCCCGCAGACATTTAAGCACAAACCCAGCTTATTCAGACATCAAAGAGCTAATTACACTCTAAAGAATTTACCAAACTGCAATATATGCCAGTTAAAATTCAAAAGACAAGATTACCTTAAAGACCACCTAAAAACAAACAAGCATAGGATTGCCTCCCTTAATAAAGCAGCGAAAGAGGACAGATGAACCCAAATGGAACAAACACCTAGCTTTCGGTCAAGAAACCGAAAAAAACAGGCTACCGGCTACAAAACCGACTACCAGTTACCGGCTACTGGCTACAAAACCGGCTACCAGTTACCGGCCAAAAAACTGGCTACCAGCTACAAAATCGGCTACTAGCAACACTATATAAAGGATTCTATTATTAGCTCATCACACTTCCAAACAGAATCTCGCTGACGAGTTGCATTTAGTAACGAAACCGGTCCAAGTGTCTTACGAATAATTTATTCATATTATACTCGTTCTCCACGTTCTTGAGTTCCTTCTACTTGATAGTTAATAAATTCGGGAGCTCACTTGTTAAAGAGTTTCTGTAAAATACTCCTTCTCTTGTCACACAAACGATATGTGGGCTTTTATTGTTACATGTAATACTTTTTTCATAATTGTCTTATTCGACACAAAACACGATGAAAATGGGATATTGAACATGTATTTTTCCAACAAAACAGAAGGGAAATGTATGGCTGAAATGAAGAATTCACCATATACTGTATGCACCCGTCAGTAAGCCCATCCTCGAAGATAAGCCCAGTCTGGGTTTTTTACCCTAAATAAAACATGGGGTGGTCCTCGTAGATAAGCCCACCCCCATTTTTGAGCATTTGGAAGGTAAATAATTGTAATCATGTCTTTCCATCCTGTATAATAAGAGAAGATACTTAAGCACATCTGTTTTTTTATTTTATTTTTTCCAATTGTTTTTCTTAAAAAAAAATAATGATGTATAATAGTATACACTTGGGTTAATATTGTTGTGAATTATACACATCTTATTATATTCTTAGTTGTTGGATCAATAAAAGATGTATCAAATCAATAAAATCAAAGGATATGACACTTTTTGTTCACACCTATATCAGCGTAAATCCAATGGGATGTGGAGTAATGAGTTGGTGTTTTTGTAGGATCCTTTGATAATGCAGAAGAGTGATGTATATTCACCTGCATCTCACTTGTGTTTTTATGAGAATTAGCTTGATTAATAATCATTAGAGTAACTAAATTAACTTGTTTACTCATCATACAACCCTATTGTTTTACAAATTAATCCCAAAATTTACAACCTTTTTCAAATTGATCCCAAATGTATCTGACTATCACTGTTTCTGGTTATTATCATGTTATTTTATCTTATTAGTCTAACTGAACTTTTTGCACAGGGTGGGGTCCTCGTGAGTAATCCCAGTACCCACTTTTTGAGCAAAAACGTGCACGAGTCCCCCGGGCTTACTGACGGGTGTATACAGTAGAATGAAGTTTGTGGAGACAATATATAGTGCGCTCCGCTGCCCTCTGCCGTAACTGCACACACACCAGTCCTGATACCCAAAGTGGAGCATGTACTAGCGATGTACATGTAAACATATCAGATATGTATACGTGAGTTACAATCATGGGCCAACTGGGCCATTCAGATCACACGCGCTGAGTCACCAGAGAAACAAAATGGATTGCTATATAACATCTCAACTCAATTACATTACGGGGAGGGCTTCACAAGAACTAATTTGAGGTTAAGTTACACGACAGGTATGTGCATGTATGTGCACGTATACTGTTCCCTGAATAATCTGCACATCGTTTTGGCCATGCAAAGAAATGTGCATTCTTCTAATTTATATACCTTATGCAGTTTATGAACACATATCACCCGAAACATTATGCATGGCTAGATGGTCGTATACAGTATTATAAAACAATTCACAGACCCCTGGGCTTATTGATGGTTGTATACAGTATTATAAAAGAATTAATGGACCCCTGGGCTTATTGATGGTCGTATACAGTATTATAAAACAATTCATGGACCCCTGGGCTTATTGTATCTGTATCTGTCTGTATCTGTAGTTGTTACGTCCTAGTGACCAAAGCTGGCTTTTACAGGACGGTGTGATGGTTGTACCTGGTATTATAAACAATTCATGGACCCCTGGGCTTATTGATGGTTGTATACAGTATTATAAAACAATTCATGGACCCCTGGGCTTATTGATGGTTGTATACAGTATTATAAAACAATTCATGGACCCCTGGGCTTATTGATGGTTGTATACAGTATTATAAAAGAATTAATGGACCCCTGGGCTTATTGATGGTCGTATACAGTATTATAAAACAATTCATGGACCCCTGGGCTTATTGGTGGTTGGATACATTATTATAAAACAATTCATGGACCCCTGGGATTACTGATGGGCGTATACAGTATTATAAAACAATTCATGGATCCCTGGGATTACTGATGGTTGTATACAGTATTATAAAACAATTCACGGACCCCTGGGATTACTGATGGTCGTATACAGTATTATAAAACAATTCATGGATCGCTGGGCTTATTGATGGTTGTATATAGTATTATAAACGAGAGGCCGATCACGATCGGCAGATGTTTAACCCATACCTTGGCGATAGCGACTAGCCATAACTGATAATTTGTCAAAGATATGATCACAGGAATTAATCCATATATCAGTACCCAACTTGAAATCAAAAGCTCAAATAATTTGTCTCAAGAAAGGATTAAAGTATTTGGGTTGGGGAGGAGTAGTTTTAAATCTCATAACTCTGTCCCTATTCACACAAGGACCTCTCACTGTGAGATCCAATGGTTTAGTGATTTCGGAGGACATGTTTAGGAGTTTAAGTTAACTCATTGGAAGCAAAAGTGATAAATCCCTATCTTTGCCACTTTTGACATGCCAGATATTCAAAATTTATTATTCACTTCTAAAGAGAAATTATAATTGTTGACTGCTTAGAACGACATATATGTAGGGGATTCCATCTCGTATTTAAATGGTACTTTAATTACTCCCCCCTTTCCCCCATTCTCCCATTTATCAAACATGGACAGATATAAGATCAGATCTGACCTGTGTATTAAATAAGATTAAGTGTTTCATAACAGGGGTGTATGGTTTTCAAAAATATATGTAGTTTATACAATTCAAAAGTATTATCTATATAATGTTATACAGACATAATATGATGGGGATGCTGGCCCCTATGACCACTAAATCGTTCATATAAAAGAAAGTAAGTTAGCCCTCATTTGAATGGTTTCACACATTACAATGTTTTACAAGTAGCTTGGGCACTAAAAGCCACAAACTTCAATGTTAATCTTCTAAGTGTTCTGTGGCCCCTAAAATTCAATCAACCATGAAAATGTGAACAAATGGGGAAAATAAGGTTCCTGGAAATACTAACATCTACCATATTGATTTTCAAAACAAGTCATCACTTACAATAGTCATGTATATTTATCTGCCTGTTTCCCATTGCATAGATAAATCATATTGGCTATCAGCTGTTGTTTTAATTTCAAATTGAAAGCACGTGTCTGAAGGGTTAATATATTTTTCAAAAATCAATTAATCAGTCAATACCAAAATTTATAGAAGTGAATAGTGTGCCAAGATACCCAATAGATATTAAGAGATATGAGGAAGAGTCCATGTACATTATAGCATGTGTCTATGGAAACCTTGGAAAGGGTTAATTATTTTTGAAGCAAATTAATGGAATTTAGAAGACACTTATATAGGTGAGGGGTGCCCTTATCTCACCAGTCTTGTGCTGCCAATAGTCAATTTGACAGTTAGAATAAACAAACAGCCAACCACCAGTGTTGTTTATCTTGCTTGACCCACCAGAGCTCTGTATCATATGTCATCACTCATTTCATAACAGATTTCACTTGGAATGACAACATCTATAAAAATCCTCTCATATACTCTGGATGTTGGATGATCACATGGTAATTTATTGATATCATTATATTACATGAAACTATTGCAATAAAATCTTCATATTTTCAAAACAGGATATCACACCTAATTAATCGTAAAAAACTAAAATAAATGAAAGCGTCAATTTTTGTTTATTATTTAAATTTTTTTTTTATTGTTATTAAAGTTCAAACAAAATTTAATATTTGTATATGCTAAATTTAGCAAGGAGCTAAATCTAAAAAAATTGAATTTAAAAAAAAAAAAAATTCTCAATTTTGTTTCTTGAAAAAGGGTCGTAACTCCTTTAAAATTAATCGATCTGTATTTTGGGCTGTGAAACTCACATACCAAATTTGGTTCCAATCAGATAAAAAATGTTTGAGTTATGGCAGAATGCGTGAATTCTAAGTTGAAAAAGGGCCATAACTCTGTAACAAAATCTCGAATCAAACCCAAATTCGAACTCGATCTGTATTTTGGGCTGAGAAACCCATATACAAAATTTTGTTTCGATCAGATAAAAAATGTTTGAGTTATCGCATTACTCGTAAAGTGTCTACGGACAGACAGACAGACGGACAGACAGACAGACAGACAGACGGACGAACGACGAGTGGTCAATCCGGACAACGACACTATGTTTACCATACTATGGTATGGGTAAACATAACAATTCATGGACCCCTGGGCTTATTGATGGTTGTATACAGTATTATAAAACAATTCATGGATCCCTGGGATTACTGATGGTTGTATACAGTATTATAAAACAATTCACGGACACCTGGGATTACTGATGGTCGTATACAGTATTATAAAACAATTCATGGATCCCTGGGCTTATTGATGTTTGCATATAGTATTATAAACAATTCATGGACCCCTGGGCTTATTGATGGTTGTATACAGTATTATAAAACAATTCATGGACCCCTGGGCTTATTGATGGTCGTATACAGTAAGTGCAGCGCATTATTCTTGTACTCAGTTAAACTCACATATACCAGCCATTGCACCATATATTGTGCCGATGAAACACCATGAGTATACAGTGATAGCAATGATGCTAGCAATGTCAACTGCACCCAAAACAACAATCACAGCTATCACACCATCAGATATCATAGCATAGAACCCTGCAAATGAGGAAATATTAAAGACATATTATGGACATAATTCAGTGAATAAAACAGATAAGTTAGTACCCAAACACTATTTCCACTGGAAATAAGACGCATTCTACGAAGATTATCGAAAAGTTCCAACCACTTCAACCACACCATTTGAGAGAACACAATGTTTGAATTACGCACAATTTTAAATATTTATTATAAGAATGCCTATAAAATAGCAGAATTACCAAAACAAAGATTATCATATGTATATCTTAGAAGCCACGGTGCCTGCCACAATAGACACAACCATCCAAAGACATATATATAAGACAATCTATCAGATTACCCAAATTACCACCACCTGCCCAAGAGAAAATGAGACCAAAATTTCAGTGAAATTTCAGTGAAATTAAAAAAATTTGGTGTTATTTCACCATTTCAGTGAATTTCACAGAAATTTCACAGAAATTTATTTTAACTTTTCCAGTTAATTTCACTAAAATTTCACTGACATGATAAAATAGTTTTCAGTGAGATTTTGAGTACTTTTCTGTTTTAAATAAAAAATTTCACTAAACAAATTATAAAATAGTTTTCAGTGCGATTTTGAGTAGGCTACTTTTCAGTTTTAAATTTTTAATTTTACCTCATTATATACATGTAATTTTATTATTGTCTTGATCGACAAAAGAAAAAAGAATAAAAATGTGTTTCCAATTCTATCTTAAAGAAGTGTGTCTACATGGAAATATGGACCCCCAAATGTGAACAGCATGCAGTATATAGTATATACAGATAATGGCTTCCGGTAAAGGGATATTATAATCATGCATATGAATTTTTTATTTATCAATGGGCCACATTTTTCCATTATCCGTAAGATCGTGTCCATATATTATCACAATCAAATTTAAGACTATATATATCTTGTGCGGATGACATTTTCAATTACTCAAATGAGAGAATTTGGTAAAATACAGGTAAAAATAGAGTAAATGTCAGCGGATATTGCATGGTAGTGACAAATATTCGCCATTTTCTGACGTGTAGGGTAAAGGAACATCTGATTCAGAGCGTCCTCATCACTAATAATAGCTGACTGTTCTAAGAAAGACACCGTGAACAGAAAATTACTCTGTGCCAACGAAGTTCGTGATGTTATATTATGTGGAATGTGAAAAGTCGCAATGTGTCTATTCAAAT
Organism: Siphonodentalium dalli; assembly: GCA_032622095.1. Classification (NCBI taxonomy): domain Eukaryota; kingdom Metazoa; phylum Mollusca; class Scaphopoda; order Gadilida; family Siphonodentaliidae; genus Siphonodentalium; species Siphonodentalium dalli. The sequence continues at coordinate 15,437,366 of CP136068.1, forward strand.
ACAAAACTCCAAAGGGCATGTCTTTTTTTATTCGCGACGATCTCAGTCGGCCGACTTAAATTGTCCGGTCATTCAAAGCGACACTGGTTGTTTTTCGGCAACACCGTTTCCACCATGCCGGTTTAATACGTAGCTTCTTATTGGCTTGATTCACTTTCTTTGTTGTCGATGCTCGACATCAAGCCAATGATATTCGTTGACGACGGACTCCGGGATAATTTTTGCCGCGATCATTCTTTTGTTGTGAACAAAAGAGTTTCACTGTTCGCGATCTCTTTAAAAGAAATAAGAAGTTTTAAAAGTGATTGTTATGAATTCAATTGTGAAAGAAGGCGATCGATATGACGACGTTGGAGTTAAGAATAAATTTTCATTTGCCTGGTTTCAAAAGCTGGTCAAAATTCGTCATAAAGATGGTAAAGAAAAAGATTACATTCTCCGTGATTTTTTGAAAAAGTTGCCATTTCTGGAAAGTGCATCTGTGTTATTTGCAATAAACTAACAAATTATGGATCGCGGATGCAAGATCACTGTAGCACACACAGTTGTGTACATAGATTCTTTGTGTGTGATGACATCAAACTTTAGACTTGACTCAATGGACAGACGTCAATAAATAATAAATATATTTACATTTCATATATCCTTGTTCCATCTCACTGACCAATGCGGGCATATACAAAGATTGACACGTCATACAGTAAAATCGAAATGGATTTCTCAGCTCTATATAGGGTTGAAAATTTGCCATGCAATACAGAACAAGGGTATAGTACAAGAAATGATGGAACCATTTTACTGTTGGTGTTATTTTGGTAAAATTTTGGAGAAATTTTGACTAAATTTTTAATGTTATTTTAGTGAAATTTCATTGAAATTTGAGTGAAATTTCACTGAAATTTTGGTGAAATTTCACTGAAATGTGGGTGAAATTTCACTGAAATTTTTGTGAAATTTTGACTAAAATTTTGACTGTTATTTGAGTGAAATTTCAGAACGATTTCAGTGAAATTTCACTCAACATTTTCTCTTGGGTGGCGTTGTCAAGCAGTTGCTAAAACATATTTTAAAATTTTATTCAAACTGTAACACACATTTTTTCCCCAAAGGACTATGTTTAATTTTGGCATATCAACCAACTTGGTCAAATTATTGTATCAAACGTTACAGGCATCGGAACACGATAATAATTCTGGTCAAGATATCTGGTCAGATATTTACTGGGCACAGCGGCTGAAAATTTGTTCTGAGGGGACCCTAGAGTACAGTCAGTTTTGTCAGTGACATTTGTTAAGACTTGCATTGGATCAATTTCAGGTAAGTTTTTATTCATCTGAACACATAAAATCCTCCTGCAGCCATGACTGAGATATGCAGTTAAAACGTTTGATAACAACAGGTGGTAGGAGTTTGGGTCCATGGATAGATGGCCACCTTGTCTTATATATATGTCTATGGGTGAGGGTCTGTTGTACCAGGCAACTGTGCTTGAAGCCACAGTGAAATATGATTTTGTTATTTCCCTGTAGCTTTCATTATTTCACTGTAGCTTAGTTTATACATATTTTTATTTCCAATTACAAACAGATAACATAATATACAAATGACACAGAAGTTCAAAATAGAAGTTATCACATATGGGAATGGGAATCAGGGATGCATTCTCTTATATATTATGTGAGTCTCATTTGTAGCCTGGCATATATATCAGAGAATAGATTGCCCTAACAATATTTATCTTGATCTTGTAAACCAGTGTATATATGTGAGGCTTCCTATGGGAGACTCGCATATATAAGAGAATGCTTAGTGTTGAAACGATTAGCGATTTTAAGGAATCGACTAGTCGTCAGAGGTAATCGACTACTAGTTGACTAGTCAGGCCCCTTCTAAGAGTTCCCGTTTCTATGCCCATATGACATATAAAATGGGCCATGTGGCATAGCAGTTTTGAGTATCCAACTCTTCGTTTCAGAACGTTCAAACAGAAAGCATGTGAACTATATAATCTCCCGTTTTGCCTGTGAGTCTCCAAATTTGATGTCTTAAACCTGGCTCTCCTGCAACCTCCATATAATCTCACGGTTTAGGGAATGCAGGTAATAAAAACAATTTATTTAAACAAAATTGTCGCCGGTAACCAGGAAATAAATAGGCAAGTCTTGTTCGTAAGTCTCGCTAATGAGATGTCCTCATGTCGCGGGAGGGGGGGGTATGGATATTAGAATCTATTCAGTTACTGAGTTTACTTTACCAGCTTGACCAGTGAATTATGTTTCGTATATCATTGAAGCCATTTTGTTGCATCATTACTCTAGTATTACACATTCCACAGTGAGAAGTTATTACTGGTCAATTGCGTCACATCGAACTAGACAGTGTTCAGGCGGCAGCGACACTTCATTTCTTTGATGATCAACATAAAAGAAACCACGCCTACACGAGCATACATTGGGTTCAGTTCAGGTCATGAAGTTCACCGCCGTGCATGACTGATGGCAGTGGCATCATTAAAGGAACAATGCAATAAGGCTTTAAGAAGTTAATATGTGTTAACTGTTACAGATTACGTGATAATATCGCCGTGCAATGCCACTGCTGTCATGATAGCACATAGGTAGTGCTTTTGCCGACTAATCGACTAGCAGATTTCGGGATCGACTAATGTAATAATCGCGTCGACTTCGACTAGTGTTAATCGTTTCAACACTAGAGAATGCTGTCATCATGAAAGTTGAATTGTTGATAACCCCTAATTATTATAAACCAATCCAAACTCTGTTTGACATGTGACATGTGTTCCCGGTCTTGAGACAAACAACTATATGACAATACACTTATTAAATTGTGCATGATAAATATAGGATATGAAATGAGTGTTTCTCTCATATCAATTTTATGAAATGAGTCTTAGAATTGTCTGTTTAGTCGAGACTTTGGTGAGACAAAACAGAACATTTTAGACGAGTTTCATAAATATCAATTGAGAGGCACACATAGTTTCATATTCTATTTAGCATGGCTCGATTTGAGTTGATTTGCATGTGAAATACTACGTTGATACAACAGAAATTGGTTAAACTAAAAGAATTCTTTGCTTCGAGAAGATTGAAAGCTATAAGACCCAACTTTCCCATCGCCATGGCAACTGTCACTAAATTCTCTCAACCTGCAAGTTTGTTGACTTCCAAGTACAATCCCAGATATTTTCAACGAGCCGTGACTGTTAAATCGAGGATGAATGTAGAAACAAAACAAATATTTTTAATTCGATACAACATGCATGGATTTATATTTCTTTCGGAATCAGATTGTGAATGTATTATTCGGAGTTTTAATGTCAGTTTTAGTTCCAAGGCTATTAGTGTCTGGTTCATTGAGAATACCATTCATGAATGTGAAAATCAAATTTTTCGACTTGTTTAAACATTTTTATTGAACAAAATACAAATTATTGAAAATTTTGGTAAGCGATTTCATTGTTTTCATTGATTTCATTTCATCATACATGTACTTGAGGACTCAATCAGAACTTTTAACTACATCTTTCCCTGTGTTTACAATGACCTAGCTCTCTATATTTATCATTACAACTTTTATTACTGAATCCAACTAACAGCTGGTATCTAAGTCGTTTCTGTTTGGTACAATGTGACACAGATAAAATTGGATGCTATAACTGAGATACATTCAACTATTATTAAAATGGTTTATACTTTTATTACCTTATCCGAGGTATGTTAGTTGTTTCGTGAAATTGTTGTGGTATAATGTGACACAGATGGGAGACATTTGATATTTCCAAATTTTTATAAAAAAAAAACATGGGCTCCAGTAGTCATCTTGAATAATACTATTTGCATGACTAAATGCTTTGGTACACCTTACAGGCCACATCCCTGGGGGAGACAGAAATATGCTATTTTGTTTGATATTGAATTTTCTATGCATTTATTTCACATTTTTTTATGGTTAAAGAGACACCAACAATTATTCTGTGAATTTTTAATAAGAAAATGATATTCTTTGGTATCAAAAGGTCTATTTTATATGTCATATTAGGTTTTTAACATATATTTCAAAAGACCAAAGATGAAAACGATATTGAAAATACTTTTAGAGGCCTTAAAATTTTGCTAGAATAAAAATATAGCATTTCTACAGCGAATCAGCGGCATTATCCGAGAATCAAACTAAGAATCATGATTCGATCCCATCAGATTTTATACCCTGTAATGTTGTTCTTGTTGTTGTAACTGAAGGATTGGAACCCTTTAAATGACAATCATCAATAAACTGTTCAAACTTCTTACCTTTGCGACAGACAACTACGATGATTGCAATGGTGATCGCAATGTTAACAATGCATCCCACAGTAATCCCGAATTTCTTATTATCAATCAGTGCTGTGGAGAAGGAAACAGTATATTAGACATATTTAAAAATGATCAATGTATCTCTTCCAATACTTCAAACATCACAAGTTTTAGTAAAACTCTTTTTTGATACACATTTGAAATAATTATGCCAATGTATTTTACAAATGTTAGATCAATGTTACACATACATGTATTTATATTAAACTCATTATGCAGATACACAGGTTCCCATGGTACTAAATATTTGTGCCAAGTTTAAAAAAAACATTACTGAAAAATGAAGGAATACAAGCTCGTTCAAAGTTCTGTTCATGCGCAGACAGACAGTTAGACGGACAGAGACAAGCCGATTCCAGAAACCCCCATAACTGTTACAGGGGTTATAATAATGAAAGTGTCAATGACACTGTAGCTCAACTTGGAAAGGGAATAATTTAATGTATTACAGTCAATGGAGCGATTAGGAATGTGGAAAGTTGAATGTCTAATACCAGTTTATAGGGTGACACTCCACAGTTTCAACAGGTATGGGCCCAGAAATAGGGGCCCCATAGATTCATTGAAATTTATCTGGATTATGATCCCAAACCATATAGACAATATATATATGCCTGAAATTAGTACAGAATAGGCATTCAGAATTTGATACATTATTTCCATAATATATGGGCTATCAAGAGTTATGGCCCTTGATATTTTGATCGAATATGTGATTTTTATTAAAAAAATGACCAAAATATTTCATTTTCATACCCAAGAGGCACGAATACCAGATTTTTTCAAGCATGGTCACCTTTGTTGGTTTAAAGGCCTCTGGCTTCCAACATCAATGTGAAAAAATTTCAAACTTTCGCCGTTGAATTTTCCAGAAAATCAATTTTTAATGCAGATGACAAATTTTGAGTGCTAAAAAATTGACCCAGTATCTAGAGCCACTGTTTCGCAGAAAACGCTACTGCTGTCTATGGGTGGGGTCAAGGTCACTTGCACTTAATTTTTTCATCAGTGTAGAACACCTTCTAAAATTACACAAATTCATATCCCACCTTGTCTCAATATACATACCACATGAATGGTGCCAGAAACCACTAGCACTTCATATCTATAAAATCACCCCTACTGATCATTCGAAACTGGAGTGTCACCTAGACATGAAGAGAAAAGTAAATCCAAGATGGCTGCTGCGGCCATGTTTTCGGCCGAATGACCCCAAAATGATTCGTTCCCATCTACATGTCATCGTTAACATCCATGACAAATTTCATGATGATCAGATGAACAGTACGACCTGTGACCTGATCAGACTAAAGACTAAAGGTACGACCTGTAGCCCATGCTAAAGAATTTAGTCATACAAAGAGTAAAATCCAAGATGGCTGCTGGCGGCCATGTTTTTTGGCCGAATGACCCCAAAATGACTCGTTCCCATCTACATGTCAATATTATCATCCATGACAAATTTCATGATGATCAGATGAACAGTACGACCTGTGACCCGTGCTAATGGATTAAATTTTTAAATCCAAGATGGCCACTGGCGGCCATGTTTTTTGTCCAAATGACCCCAAAATGACTTGTTCCCATCTACATTCCAATTTCAACAGCCATGACAAATTTTATGATGATCAGACTAAAGGTACGACCTGTAGCCCGTTCTAAAGGATTTAGTCATACAAAGAGTAAAATCCAAGATGGCTGCTGGCGGCCATGTTTTTTGGCCGAATGACCCCAAAATTACTCGTTCCCATCTACATGTAATTGTTAATATCCATGACAAATTTTATGATGATCAGACTAAAAGTAGGACCTGTAGCCGTGTTAAAGGATTTAGTCATACAAAGAGTAAAATCCAAGATGGCTGCTGGCGGCCATGTTTTTTGGCCGAATGACCCCAAAATTACTCGTTCCCATCTACATGTCATTGTTAATATCCATGACAAATTTTATGATGATCAGACTAAAAGTAGGACCTGTAGCCCGTGTTAAAGGATTTAGTCATACAAAGAGTAAAATCCAAGATGGCCACTGGCGGCCATGTTTTTTGTCCGAATGACCCCAAAATGACTCGTTCCCATCTACATTCCAATTTCAACAGCCATGACAAATTTCATGATGATCAGACTAAAGGTACGACCTGTAGCCCGTGCTAAAGGATTTAGTCATACAAAGAGTAAAATCCAAAATGGCTGCTGGTGGCCATGTTTTTTGGCCGAATGACCCCAAAATGACTCGTTCCCATATACATGTCATTATTAACATCCATGAAAAAATATATCATAATCCGACCAAAGGTACGACCTGTAGGCCGTGCCAAAGAATTTAGTCATGCAAAGAGTAAAATCTAAGATGGCTGCCGGTGGCCATGTTTTTTGGCCGAACAACCCCAAAATTACTTGTTCCCATCTACATGTCAATATTAACATCCATGACAAATTTCATGATCATCAGACGAACAGTACGACCTGTAGCCCGTGCTAATGGAATGAATATTGAAATCCAAGATGGCCACTGGTGGCCATGTTTTTTTCCAGAATGACCCAAAATGACTCGTTCCCATCTACATGTCAATGTCAACAGCCATGACAAATTTCATAATGATCCGACCAAAGGTACGACCTGTAGCCTGTGCTAAAGGAAATTGTTGACGCATCACACACGGACACACATACACACACACGCACACACGGACGACGGATACCAAGCCATGGCAATAGCTCATACTTTACAAAGTAAAGTTGAGCTAATAACAATGATGCACAGTCTTTTATCCACCTATTAAAACTGACGTTGTGGTATGACCTTGCAGCTAAATGATGAACACCCAATAAACCAATAGTGATGTTCGGATACTGAAAATGCCTCTCAGACCAATTTCCGATTATCTGGAGGCACAATCGTCCGATGTCCTATTCTGATGCTTGTTTATGTTGGACATTTGTTCCCATATATACTAAATGAACCCCCATATAGCGGTAAACTTTCAAAGCCAAATACCACAAAGAAAGATATTACTTCTGTTGATATCACTGTGCTGCCTTTGATAGATCTTCTGACAAACAGATCACATGTACAGGTGCTGACTTAGATTGGTGACTACTTAGAAACGTGTGTCAAAGTCTTTGAGTAATGATTGATTACTTCAAAGTTGCCTCTTAGATGCAACAATGTACAAAATGGTGGATAATAATACATGTATCAGTCAAAGTTGTCCGTTTTCTTTTAGCAAGTTGCACACTTTTAGTACAGCCTATATACATGTAGTATGTAGTACTAGTCGGAGTCAGATGCTATACTATAAATTTGTCTGTTTATTTCATTACTTGCAATCAGCTAATCAGCAGTGGTACATCATACCTGTAGTTCTTTTTCATATTCAATAGTTGTTATTAAACCATGATTTTTATCATAAAAATATTACAATATGAAAATGAAAAAAAATAATTTACCTGGTATTTACTATACCATCCACAATTCACAGTGGAAATGGCATGGTTCATGTGCATGCATACGTCTGGGTATTCACAATAATTATAATTTATAAACAAATGTCCCCATGAATAATTTGGATATTATGCAATGCTTCCCATGCACCCTCATTGTGAAGATTAGTCATACAGACTGAAGTTCAGTTTACTCTCAAACATCACCTTTTTGTGATCCAATAAGTACATGTATTATGCAATACAAGAGCTCATTTATAATACCATTACAATGAGTAAGTGCACCATTAAAATCACTAAGTTCACTTCAAATATGATGTTTTGAAATATGCATACTGGTACAGTATATAAGGGAGAAGTCACTTCATTTAGGACAAAAAATTGTATATTATTAGAGAGAACTGGACTGTTATCAGGAAGAAACTTCTGAACTTCAATTTACTCTCTAAATCAGCTTGTCGTGATGCAATACGTATTATGCAATAAAAGAGCTCATTTATAATACCATCTTATTACACACTTAGTCGTGATTTATAAGGATTTCTCATTGAATACAAAGTGATAATGTCACACCTGTGAATTACGTCACCGGCGAGAGCACGCGATTTTTGACAGTTCCCGTAGCCCCGCCCTAAGCCGGAACTATTTTTGTTTACGTAAACAGGAAGCGCGTGTTTGAGCAGTCGAAATGTCTGACAATACAGTCATCGACGATTTCACGAGATATTTCATTTTATCAGAATTTGAAGAGCTTCCACTTGCAAGCAACAGTGATGAAATTACAGAATTATCTGATACAATTATGCCAGTATTGGCCGGCTCGAACTCTGAAAGTGAAACTGGTACATTTCGACTTCGTACCGAAATGAACAGTCAACAACAAGGTGAAGGTGTTTTGAGCTCAGGCGTTAGGCCTACTAACAGTCGGTTTGGGGTGATAGATCAGGGAGCCATTTCAGACTTTATTGCTGATCAAGAAAATTTGAACACACGTAAAAAAACTGAAAGTGACATGCGTCTGTTTAGTGTATTTAGTCTGGTCGATAAACTCACATTTTAGGGTCAACCTAGAAAAAATTCGGACTAAGTTGGTTTTTATACCATTTTGAAGAGGAATATATCCTCTATAACATATCCAAAATCCGCTAAAATCCGCTTTGAGCATTTTTTTGTAATTCAAGATGGCATCCAAGATGGCGGCCATTTTCCTATAAGTCAGCTTGATGCAATTATAGTGAGAACATCTTGTCATATGTACACACATGTATATATTTTTGTGAAGCTAAGACATAACGCCACTTTTATGTCCCAAAATTGGAACTCCCTGTCTAAGATGGCCGCCAAAATGGCGACCGGAAAATGATTTTTTTTACGTTTTTTACTAATATCTTTAAGATAAGTTTCTGTGATTTGGAACTGGTTGAGAATTGTGACTTTATTTTGTATTTAACATGTTAATTGACCATTGGAGCAATGAAATATGCTGTTTGTGGGGTCTACACCCCTTCCGATCACTAAAAAATTCGATTTTACAAAACGCGGTATAACATTTTACAAAAGATCCCCATTGGGATTCTAGTCACATTTCATCAAGAAGTGGGAAGAACTGTGCAATATATGTGATGCATTCTATATCTTATTGATATTCGAACTCAATGGTACCAAAATTGTCACTTTGGCTCAAAATGGCTGTCAAAATGGCCGCCAAACTATGGAAAATGGTAATTATTATCCCAGGGTGCCATGCAACCGCTTACAAGTTGTGGTGGTGCACATAATTGACCATTCTGTCTTATATATATTGAATACCAACATTTCTTATGCACCTTGAATAATTTTTACTATTTCCTACTCTGAAATTACCAGAATTATGGGATTTGTCTATCACAAACAGCATCAAACTCGGCAAAAATTCACTTTTCATGTTTGGACCATTTTTTCAAATAAAATGGAACTATCTTTGGTATCCAAGGTTTTTTTTATTTTTATGTGCCTTAAATGTGTCATAGTGTGGTGTTTTAGACAATATTACTCAAGATGACTTGCAAAATGACAACCAAATTTGGTAAAAGGTTTATATTCCGAACATTATTCTCTGCTGTTCCGAATTGGTGGCAAATTGTGACTCACTTGGTTATTAAACATGCTACTTAATCAACTGACAACTAAATCGTATATTCTGGTTGTCCCAGCACCTTATGATGCACGACAAATTCCTTTTAAGGGATGCAGTATGGATTTTGCCGAACACCTCTTTTGGGATTCTGTCCATGTTTTTTACGGAAACGGACATAACGTTGAAACTGAACTGAAAGGGATTATATTATGTGGCTATTTGGCCCATTAGCATCAAAACTGATAAACTATTGTCAGGAAAACCGTTTTCTTCACATTGCATATAAAACGCAATTAATGTGGAGAACACTCTGATATTACCTCTATCGATTAACATATCCTTGAGTTATTGTGGAAAACGATAGTCACCCAAAGGTGCACCAGTACTAATCACACACGAGCATGCAGTCACTCCATATATACATGAACACCACATAAATGGTCATGTGCCACTCGTTGTATAGACATACACCTCACCCATTACCATACAGCCACACTTGGGTTTACCCATACACCAACGCATGGCCCTATAGCCGTGAATAACCATGCAGACACACCAGGTATACTCCAACACCTCACACGACCTGTACACATATTCAGTACATACATGCACATAAAGTAACATCCTGTATACCTATTCACCTCGCCATAGGTCATACAGTCATAGCATAGCTATATGGCCACTAAAGATATACACCGATGACCATACAGTCATTCCTGGTATACATGTTCGCTACATCCATGATCATACATCACTTCTTGTATACCTATTTGCCTCACCAGTGGTCATGCAGTCTCAATCCCTGTATATATATACATATTTGTGACACCCGTGGCCATATAGCCACTCAAGATATACATATATACCCAAACCAAAACCATAGAGTCACTCCATGTATATACACATAGACCTCACTAATGGCCTTATAGTCCTTCTAGATATATCAATCTCCCGTACCGCACACACGGCCATTCATACACTCGAGACTTACATATACACCTGACCCATGACAATTCAGCCTCTCGCTGTATACGCATAAAAACTACTCGTGATCATAGTCACTCCTTGTATATCAATTCACCCCACCATTAATGTTGCCATACTGTCAATCCCTATATACATATTGGCCGTGTCATGGCCATATAGTCACTCATGGTATACATATACACCTCACCATGACCACAGCGTCACCCCATGTGTATATATATATACCTCATCAATGGCCATACAGCCCTTCTAGATATACCAATACCCCGCACTCACGGCCATTCGTACACTTCAGCATTGCATATACAGCTCACCCGTGACAATTCAGCCACACGCTGAATACTTATACACCCTCTCCATGAGCATTCAGCTATTCACTGTATACTTGTACACAACACCACCAATGACAATACAATATGCCCTACATATAAGCATATAGAACCCACCCATCACCATGAGGTCACTCTCTATATACACTAGCCGGCAATGGCCATCAAAGTGTACTCCAGGTATGCATATACACTTCAACAATGACAGTGCAGTCATTCCATTTACACATATACACATTGCCCATAACCATACAACCACACCCTATTTATTCATACACCATCCATTACCATACATCCAACATATGTATACATATACACCCACCATGACAATACAGCCACCCAGTGTACACCTGTATAGCCCACCCCTGACCACACAGTCACTCCATATATACATCCAGGACAGTGTAGCTGCTCTCGTTATGCCCATACACCACTACAATGACAAGACAGCCACTCACAGTAAACATGTTCACCTCACACATGACCATATACATGTAGCTACTCCTTATATACCTATACATCTCACCATGGACACCCCATCCTTGACCATATAGTATCACATTGTATAACTATTCACATCATTCATGAATACAATGTATGAATACCATGTATACCTAGTTACATACTCACATCGCCTATGACCGTACAGTCAACAGACATACACACTGTATTAAGTTGATCAATATTGATGCTAATGGGCCAGAATAGCCACATAATATGATACCTCTCAGTTCCGTTTCAACGTTCTGCCCATTTCCGTTCAAAAACAAGGAAGTTTTTGGCAAAATCCATATTGCATTCCTCAAAATGAACTTGTCATGCCTCGTAAGGTACCGGGACAACCAGAATAGAACATTTAGTTGATTAAGTAGCATGTGAGTACAATTGATTATGTATAAATATACACCACGTATATACACATCATGTATATGTATATAATAATGTTTACCAATTTGGTTGCCATTTTGGAAGCCATATTGAGTAATTTTGTCTAAAAAAAATTGTAAGTGGTTGCATGGCACGCTGGGATAATAATTACCATTTCCCATATTTTGGCGGCCATTTTGGCAGCCATTTTGAGCCAAAGTGACAATTTTGGTACCATTGTATCACTTACATTGCACAGTTCTTCCCACTTCTTGGTGAAATATGACTAGAATCCCAATGGGGATCTCTGTGAAATGTTATACCGCGTTTTGTAAAATCGAATTTTTGAGTGATTGGAAGGGCTGTGGACCCCACAAACAGCATATTTCATTGCTCCAATGGTCAGTTAACATGCTAAATACAAAATAAAGTCACAATTCTCAACCAGTTCCAAACCACAGAAACTTATCTTAAAGATATTAGTGAAAAACGTAAAAATTCCATTTCCGGTCGCCATTTTGGCGGCCATCTTGGACGGGGAGTTTTGGGACATAAATGTGGCGTTATGTCTTAGCTTCACAAAAATATATACATGTGTATACATATGACAAGATTTTCTCACTATAATTGCACCAAGCTGACTTATAGGAAAATGGCAGACATCTTGGACGCCATCTTGAATTACAAAAAATGCTCAAAGCGGATTTTAGCGGATTTTGTATATGTAATAGAGGATATATTCCTCTTCAAAATGGTATACAAACCAACTTAGTCCAAATTTTTTCTAGGTCAAACCTTTTATCGACCAGACTACTGTAGTGAGCAGGGAGTAGATACCAAGCCAGATTTGATGGAAACTAAAACATTGGACTTGTTATTTGGGAATTTCCTCAGTGTTGTCAAAAAAACCAATGGGGACGATTATGAACCTTCGACTATTCAAGGATTTGTGTCCAGTTTGGAGCGTTATATATGTTCACAGCACTATCCCCACACTGTCAATAAGAACCCTCTCTTTCCACACAGTAACAAGGCTGTTGTTGCAAAGATGAAATATCTAAAATCTCTTGGTCGTGGTAATAAACCGAATGAATCAGATGAATTGACTGATGAAGACATTGAAAACTTCTTCAAGACAGGTCAGATGGGAATTGACACACCAAACCAGATAGTGAATTTCCTTCATGTAACATTCTCAATGGTTCTTGGAATGCGCGGTGGCAGAGAACAACGTAGCCTAACATGGGGTGACATAAGCATTTCTACAGATGAGGATGGTGATGAATATTTGGAGCATGTACGTGAGCGGCAAACTAAAACTCAAACAGGCACAGATCCAACAAATATTAGGAAATTTAAACCAAAGGCATGGCACTATATGGAAGATATGCAACGCTGTCCAGTATGGGCTTACAAAATATATAGAGACAAAAGAACTCCTGCCATGTGTACACCTGACTCGCCATTCTTCCTTGAGATAAACTATACGAAAAATCCCAATCTACCTTGGTTCAAAAATTGTCCTATGGGAGTGAACCATATTTATGGTCTTGTAAAGAAAATGAAATCAAAATGTGATGAAATAATGCAGAAAGAAGATACAAGGAAAATAATAAACCACAGTGTACGCAAACATATGATGCAGAAATGTAACGATATGGGGCTGCCTGCTAATTGTACTATCCAAATAAGTGGACACAGGAATGTAGGCAGTGCAAACAATTACAGTAAGTTGAATGAAAAGCAACAGAAATCAATATCAACTTCTCTAATGCGCCCCCTGGAGTCACCAGTTCTGCGGTTGTTCCGTATCAACATTCAACGGCACCAAAACCAGTATCTCAGAATCATGCTTCTGCATCATGTTCTACTGTTACTAGTATGAATCATCAAGCTCAACATGAAATGAATTATGATTCAACATGTATTTCAACATCATCAGTGTCAACAAATATTCATGGCCCATGAATAAGCATGAATATTCATGGTCCATGAATAACCATGAATATTCATGTTTATTCATGGATATGTTGCCATTTAACAACCATGAATAACAATGAATAAAGCATGAATAATTCATGGTTATTCATGGTTAAACAAGAGGTGGCATCAGAGATGCTGTGTCTCGTTTTCGGTGGCTTACCGCCGGTGGCTACCGCCAATTGGTGTGCATCAGTATCGGTAGACTAATTAATAGGTAAAATCGAAAAATGACTAATTAAGGGCCATAACTCCATCAAATTTTATCGGGCCAGGCTGGTTTTCGAACTCGTCTGAAATATTCTTGGCAAGTATGTCTATTCCAAATTTTAAACAAATTGGAGGACGTTTGTTGAAGTTATCGCGCTAACGAGCTAAAAATTCACGAAAAATGACTAATTAAGGGCCATAACTCTATCAAATTTTATTGGGCCAGGCTGGTTTTCGAACTCGTCCAGGATATTATTGGAAGACACTTATATTCCAAATTTTAGTTGAATCGGATGACGTTTGATGAAGTTATCGTGCTAACGAGCTCAAAATTCGTACAAAATGACTACTTAAGGACCATAACTCTATCAAATTTTATCGGACCAGGCCGGTTTTCGAACTCTTCCGAGATATTCTTGGGAGACACCTATATACCAAATTTCAATCAAATCGGATAACGTTTGTTGAAGTTATCGCGCTAACGAGCTGAAAATTCGTGAAAAATGACTAATTAAGGGCCATAACTCTATCAAATTTTATCGGACCAGGCCGGTTTTCGAACTCATCCGAGATATTCTTGGAAGACACCTATATACCAAATTTCAATCAAATCGGATAACGTTTGTTGAAGTTATCGCGCTAACGAGCTGAAAATTCAAAGGGCCACAACTCTGTAATAAATGTGCGGACGAACCCGATTTTTTGTCTGCAGCTTACGTGCATGGATATGTACTCATACACAAATTTTTTTTAATCCGTCAATAAATGGTTGAGTTATAAGCAAAACACGTCGCCCGCCTGCCCGTCCGCCCGCCCACCATCAAACTATAAGTCGAGTTTTGGAAAAAAACTCGACTAATAAACATGAATAACACTGAATAATTCATGAATAATCCTGAATTATTCATGGTCAGGAAACTGGGGTAGTATCAAGTGTCCACAGTGATAAATTGGCTCCTTCAATAATACAGCCTTCAGCAAAGTGATGTTCTCTCTAAAATTCATAGGGCACGGCAAAGAGGTGTGAATTATAAAGGGCCATAACTCTGTTAAAATATATCGGATCAAACCCATATTTGAACTTGATCTGTATTTAGGTGTCAAAAATCCATATACCAAATTTGGTGTCGATCAGATGAAAAATGTTTGATTCATCCTGGCTTGGATGAATTCTATATAAAACAAGAGTGGAAAGGGTTAAATAAACAATACCAAAATCCATACAGATGATGAACATGCTAAGAAAAATCTAGGTAAGAAATATGAGGCTGTAATGTGTCTAAAAAAAAATTGTTTTTAGAGTTATGTCCCTGGCTCTGCTCCTATTTGACCCAGTGACCCCATTTGAACAAATATGAACCCCAGTCAACCAAGGACCCACCACACAAAATATTAGCTAAATCAGCCCAATGGTTCTTGAGAAGAAGACGTTCTGAAAATTACTAGGTAGGAATAGAGTTATGGTCCTGGCTCGGCACCTATTTGACCCCATTTGAACAGATCTGAAACCCAGTCACCCAAGGACCCTCCATATAAAATATTAGCTAAATCGGCACAATGGTTCTTGAGAAGAAGAAGTTCTAAGAATTACTAGAGAGGAATAGAGTTATGGCCCTGGTTTCGCAACTAATTGACCTGGTGACCTGATTTGAACAAATCTGAATGTGAGTCACCTGGGAAACATCCACACCAAATATGAACCCATTCGGTCTTCCGGTTCGAGAGGAAAGATTATTCTTGACGGACGGACGGATATGTTTATCGGCCAGATAAAAAACACGAAAGCGGAACTATCCTGCTACGGAACATATAGTTAAAGGTTGGAATGTTGGATGTAACGAAGCACAACTGTTGTTTGCCGCTTTACCTAACTGTGCCGATCGGATAGTTAATGATATGTACAAAGCTTTTAGAAGCGTAGGGGAGGAAACACGGGCGTGGTTCTGAACTTTCTCAATATTTAAGGAATATTCAAGGACTGTTAGTTGAATTCAAGTACTATTCAAGGTTCAAATCGGATTCAAGGACTATTCATTCCAAGGTCTGAATTTCAAGGACTATTCATTTCTGTACGAACCCTTGAAAATGTGAAAGATATTCATCATATAAAATTTCAATCAGATCAGGTGATATTAACTGGAGATATCATATCCAGTCAACATGAAAAATGGCATTTCTAAAATAGAAAAAGGACCATAACTATGATAAAAATCATCTGACTGGTACCATATTCGAACTTGACCTCGATATTGTGATAGCACCCTACGAATTGAATCGATTCGTTTCGCTGACGATCACTTATCGTCATTACAATGTGAGTGAATTGAAGCCGGTACAGCCACTCAGTCAAGTGTTATCTACATCTTCACTTTTGATACGTCTGATGCAATGATTCGATTCAAGACTCGATGCGAATTGGAATCATTTGGCTGAATCGATTCAAGATTTGATTTGAAAATGCCCTATTCGCAGGGTCCTGTTATCTATGTACATTGAAATCACTCAAGCCAAATGCTTTTAAAATCAAATTTGTATTGAATTTTAAAAGAAGTTTAGAGTTTATTATTCCCATACCGTCTCAAAAATATGTTTTGATTTATAAAAATCAGAAAAGACTACAATAAGATATGCTGTTTGAGGTTATACCTAAAGTAGATAAATCACCCAAAAGGCTCGTCTGTGTCATCTACAGTCATTGTCTGGTTGAAACTCACCTTTGGAAGTCATTATCTTGTATACAGCAAAGATGATCGCACAGTCAACAATGAACCCAGTAAAGATAAATGCTATCTCAACACCAGACAGTCCTGTGAAGGAGGAAACATATATATTGGACATATATTAATGAAATTGTCAATGACACTGTAGCTCAATTTGGATGAGGGATAATCTTTCAAGCTTTACAGTCAATAGAGCGATTAGAAATGCAGAAAGTTAAAATGTCCAAGTAATACTGGATGTTATTATGAAGAGATATACATGTACATGTATATAAAGTAAAAACCAAGATGGCCACTGTCTAAATAAGAGATGGACTGTTGTCCGGCACATACCACCCCCCATGTGGCATACTGCCTAGTGAGGGCACATCAACATGTATAACAGACCCAAAAACCTGGATTTTCAGACAAAGATGAATAACTCTATAACGATCAAACCTGAACAAAACCATTGAAAACTCAATTGAATGTCCTCATAGTGGCGAACATCCAAAACACATTTTATGAAGATCCGACAACCTATGATTGAGATCTGCTTGGAAGGAAAAACACCAACATGTCCTGAGTGAACACTCCATTCAATTTCCTCATGGTAGTGAATATCCCTACCAAATTTCCTTGAGATCCGACCACTACTGTTCAAGTTACGACCTGAACAGACATTGGACTGATGGACGAACGTGCACCTCGACTGATGGACGGAAGCACTGACAAATCGACAGATGCAAAACAGTATACCCCACTTTTATCATCATATCACTTCTTTGTTGTATAATCATGTTTATTATACATTTTTGTTGCTATGTTGCGATTGCCTTTTGAGTTAGTGATAAATCCTGTGAAGGAGAAATCATAAATAGCTAATTTTGCCTGCGAACTTAAAATCTTGAAGGAAGTTTAAGCCTTGCATTGGTTGTTGTGTGAACATGTAGATGTTGTTTACGAGGAAGTTTCTGGAAATCTATTGGCACTTTGTGACTCTCTGGTGACAATTTAAACAAACATGCTTTTCGCGAAAACATAACATAATCAAACTGCATTTTCTCTCACACAAAGTGTGTTTTGACGTAATATTCCATTCATACTATCATTATACTACATATACTCCTTGTATACCAATTCACATCATTCATGACATACAATAACTCCCTGTAACCTGTTCACTTCACCTATAATCATACAGTAACTACCTGGCTGTTATTTTGGCATCCACCCTGTATCCAGTTGATCAATTTTTATCCTAAGGGGTCAGAATAGCCGTAGATTATGGTTCATCTCAGTTCCGTCTCAAAGTTCTGCCCATTTCATTCAGGGTTTGCCAAATTTGCCAATGGCAAAAATAATTTACATTTGGCAAAAAATAATTTCATTTAGCAAAAGATTTGGCAAGTCACTCTCCAAATTCTCAAGAATGAAAACTATTGGCCACTCATGACATTTATTTCAGGAAAGCATTGCAATTAGTGGTGGTCTATATAAGGTTAGGAAATGTTCAAAAGATGCAGTTAATATGATAGCATTAGTATCGATGAGATTACTATATTATTTATTGTTGTGGTGTTTACATATAGATAATCCTCTTTTGCATTTGCCCTTCTTGGTTTGTTGTTAAAGGTGGATTATCTCTTTGTAAACATGTATTATAAAGTTACCGGGGTATAAAATATTAGATTTGAATCGAAGACTCCTGTCCGGAAATGCTTCTATCGATTAATATTAATTTTATTTCGAATATTTTCTGGTCTAAAAAGGTGTGTTTGTTCAGCTAACGAACAATGGTGGTTACTGTTAACAGAGACCAGAAATTATATTGTGCAATTTTGTCACAAATAGATGTTAATTATACTCGTTATCGCTTATATCGTTGGAACAAAACAATACAAACAACCAATCTGTGACATTTGACATTCGTTGCGTAGCCGTGGGAACAGCCCAGTGCTCTATATCGCAATAAGGTATCATCCGAATGGTCTGTTCTAAAAATAGTAACATAAATGGGCCCGATTTTATATTCGAAATAAAATCAATATTAATTGATAGAAGCTTTTCCGGACATAGGTCTTCAGTTCATATCTATTATTTTATACCCACGCAACTATTTAAAATTTGTTATTTAAAGAGATAATCCATCTTTAAGAGAGGCAGGAGTTATTAATAATTAACTGCTTTCTTATCTATCAATGACAAAAGTTGTTTTCAAACAGCGCTTGTCGAAAATATAAAGACTCAATTTTGGAGAAACTGATAGCATTTGGCAATATCTAAAAGAATTTGGCAAAAAATATTTTCATTTGACAAAATATTTGGCAAAAGAAAATTGCGATCCAGAGCGAACCTTGATTTCATTTCAATATAAAAGGCCATCCGGCCACAGTGTCCCCCGAAAAAGTGGCTTCATTGGGGGCATCAACTTTTCTGAAAAAAATAACAAGGACCGTAAATCCGATACTAAATTTCAGAACAATCCAACCAGTGTCCCCTGAAATGGTACACGGCAAACTCTAGATATTTATTTGTTAATTTTACCTTCATTAATGCTGGCTGTGTTATTTGTTACCCAGAATTGACAGGATTCTAAACAAAACTAATTTTTGGTCTAGTTTTAAAACTTGTATATACTTTATACATGTAAGTAGCAAATGATTAGTTCCACAGTTATACTAAAACCATTCAGTATTATTGTCTCAGAAAAATGATGTAAATAATCGCATACATGCATAATATGTAGTTAATCAGCTTGTTATGATGTAACATGTGATTATTTTTATTTTTACTTTAACTAACATGGACACACATGATGAAATTCCCACCCACCCAAACATGTTGAGTATCCTCGGGTAAGATAAGACTGTAGAACTATCATATCATCCTAAGAATTACTTCCTATTATATTTCAAGTTGGACACCAGATTAGGGATGGGCAATATTGGACCCAAAAAATATCGCAATATTATGGTGATAACATGGCGATAAATGATATTATCACGACATTATTCTGGTATATAACAATTGGTAAGTAAAATGTATTATATATGCAATATTGCACAATACATCCCTATGTTTTATTTATGATTTGTGGGCCATGCAGGGTTGAGTAAATGTCTATTGAACATTGATTGTACATCAATAACTTCACAGGATAATGACCACTCGTCTGCAACAATTGTCAGTTTGCCGACGGCGAACACAACAACTTTCAACTCCTTTCTAATTTGGTCAGGCATAATATAAACTGTAAGCCGTACGTGTTCAAAGCACCGTTTCGATGACACATTGTCAAAATTAGTGAACAGTGATATTTAAACTGATAATAAATACTGTTTAATCACGCATACTCATGCATGTGTTATTGTTAACATGAATTCAGACTGCTGTTTAAAAACACCTGTCGGTTTTGTTGATCCTTTAATAGGGGAATGTTCAGTTCCCACCTACATGTACATGTACCTACATATATACAGCATGCACCTATTACTGACATGTAACATGAACCAGTGATTGAGTTAAGCATCCGCATATGGGTTGAAACATAGGAATATAATCATATAACAAGGCCCACATTTTGTTGGAATAGTACTAAGGAATTTTAAAAGGTGAATTTATTTTATATCTTGTGAGTGTACACACTCTAAACGCGTTGTTATACAGAAAATTGAAACAGGAAGTGATCGGAACTGACATCGCTAGAAGCTATGCCTTTGAGGCTGGTTAGTTACGTTGCGGTTAGTACCCGGTTATGTATGCAAAAGAGCAGTATTTTAATCGTACCTGTCATGTTTTATACCGCAAAATATCCTGTTCACTTTGTAATAGAGCGAGAGAGAAATGTGGGAGTAGCCGCACCGGGCATCAAGGCATCTTACCACTGCCCACAAAGAATACTCATCGGCCAGATATGTAATCAGCCTTCTATATTTACACTGCAGCTGCTAAAATATATTCCGATTACGTTATGCATCCGAAATATCTGCTGGGTCTTCCACAGTGAGTCTTTTAACATTAACGAGCACGTTTAACTCAGGATCCAAATTACTGGTGTTCTGTACTTCGTAAATTAATTTATATCTAATAAATTTACTAGTTTTAAAGTTACAGGTACATGTATAAGGTTTGATAGCTTGGCACTTGGGCTGAAATGGAACAAAACAATCTGCCATTTCTACTCTCACACGATTCTATTGGCCGATATAACGAAAGTAGTTCAACCAGTGCTAAAACAGACTACTTTTACCTGGATTTTACCCTTGACTGCTACCGGCCCCATTCCCCTACCCCCTAGCAGAAACCCTGCACTACACATTAAGCACCGCATTCAGTTTCAAATGGCCATGTTATTTATTAGTGAGGAATTGGTAGTTGGTAGCATCATGAGACTTCAATGTACATATACAACAACCCTGGGAATCAGCGTTGAAAATAGCAGTGCCTAGGCAAAAGTCGACGTGAAATGAATTTGAGTCGCCATTTTTTTAGCCGAGGAAAAGATATAGACATGTTCAATTAGTTTGTGAAATTGATGTTTGTTGAAGCGCTAGCAATGCCATGATCCGTACGGCACATGTCCACAAAATCATTTTACTCGCAATTTGCACACATTGACACAATCAGCTAGTGGGGTCAATATAAAATCTGACATGGTAATCCGTCTCCCAGCAACCGGTTAGGGTTGACAGAGCAAGCTGCACCAACTTGAAAGGAGGTCATTGTGCCAGTCGCATGCGTGCGACATACCAATCATCTCACAATGTAGTCAACTGATGCTAGCGCTTTGATGTTTCCGACAAAGCATATCCAACTTGACAAGCACGTACTCCGATGTTTTAAACTTTTTCGACTGCATGTTTCCAGGAGGTTTGGGACTATTATACTTACTTTTACTCCCCTGTTTGTTGGGACCATATGATGGGTTTCAACCTACATGGAGAATATTACAACTTGGGACAGTATTACGATATTTTTTATTTCAGACGATATTATTGATGATATCAAAATAAAACCGTCTATATCGTCATATCGCCCAGCACTACACCAGATACTCTTCAAATGACATTATGTGAGTGGATTGGATAACTAATGTTACTTTAATGATGTCAAGTGGATTATTAGGTCAAACTAGATGGGCTTGTCCCAGATGGGACTAAGTAATACAAAATGTTATTTGAGTGAAGTAGCCATTACCATATATTGGGCACTGAAATTATGTCAACAGGTATCCCTAACCCTAAACCCCCTAACCCTAACCCCTAACCCTAATCATAACTCCACAAAAAAAAGTCGGACAGACATCATAATCGTAGGTGCACAGGTTCCCATGGTACTAAATATCAGTGCCAAATTAAAAAACATTGACCTAAAAATGTAGAAATAAAAGCTCGGACAAAATTATGCATGTTGCAAAAAAGTTTCTAAGTCGAAAAAGGGAGATAACTCCACCAAAAAATGTCGGACAGATGTCATAATCGCAGGTGCACAGGTTCCTTGGACCCATGGTACTAAATATCTGTGCCAAATTTTTAAAAAATTGACCTAAATATGTAGGAATAAAAGCTCGGACAAAATTATACATGTTATGAAAATTTTCTAAGTCGAAAAAGGGGGGATAACTCCTCCAAAAAAGTCCGACAGATGTCATAATCGCACGTGCACAGGTTCCCAAGGTGGTTGATGTCTGTGCCAAGTTTCACGGAAATTGATCAAAACACGACTGAGAAAAACTCCGGACAAATTTGTGTCCATGGCTAGACGGACGGTGCGACAGACGGACAGACAGACAAGCTGATACCAGTATACCCCCCCACAACTCGTTGCGGGGGGGGGTATAAATACCATCACATTTAAAATGTTCCTTGAAACAAATAATGTTGAAGCTGTCATGCTGTCGTGGATGTGCAATGTACATAATTATGTCACTTTAAAGATGCACAATCCAATTAAATGCCAATAAGTTACTATTTCTTTGGCTTTTTGTGGGGGAAAATATTTGATTCGGGTCCAGGAACTCGCCCATCAAAACTCAAAGTTATTAGATATAAATGTTTTAAATCTGTTATTTTTCACGACCTGGAATATTTAGCAGCCTGGAAAAAAATCAGGTGAATTCTTACATAATTAGTACAGGCATGCGCACATGCTGTTACGTGAGGTCATGCAAGGTCACTGTTCGATATAAGATCAGCATATCGATGGCGATCGCAAACTAGTTCAGAATGAAATATCAATGAAAAGTATCGGCATCAACAAGAATATGGTATGTTGTGACCAGTTCACATGATGATACATGCATTTTGTTTAATTGATGAATCGGTAATCATGTTTTATCGATGCAAATATACATATTACATGGCACCATGCTGGTTACACATGGAAATACTATGTGTTTACAATTGTGACAACACTTGTTGGGGAATTTGAATTTGAATTAGGAATCACCATATATGGAAGTTGTAAACCACACTCACTCACCTCCAAACTGCGAAGAAAAACCGTTATTGAAGGACTTTTATGGCAACTACAATGTATGATAAAATAGTGATTGGTATATTGTTGTGAGTATTTATTGGTAATAAACTAATTTGGACAACTAAATCGGATTCTGGTGAAATTCTGTTGTTGTTGTTGTAACTGGATGCTATAGGGACCCATGTACTCAGATTATGTAACTTTAAGGTATATTAATATACCATTATAATTATTATGACCTTCAGAAGTTCAGAGGGCACGTCATCTACTTTACATTGGAAATATCCTTTATGTTGGTTCGGTACCGGTATTCGCTTTGATTGGAGAGAAGTTGACAATAGATTCCACGTTTTACTCCATTTTTCATGTACATGTCGGCATGCAACATGAGTGTTTGGAAGCTATGGAGTATGAACAGCCCATCGAAAGTGCACATGTGGATACACCCTGAATGGGAACATTGAGAGTAAAATAATCATGTTAGTAATGGTGTGGAATACATAGAGGATCTACAATACCCAGTTTATAGCGGAATTTACAAAACGAGTCCACTAAATTAGGTCTTGACCGAGCCTTTGGCATTACTGGACGAGTTTTGTAAATTCCACTATAAACTTGGGACAAGTTGTAGATTCTATTTATTATAGAACCTCGACGAAACATACTCAAATCAATAAATGGGACGCGAAACTAACATTGGCTTCGATGACGTTTCATGTAACTATGCATTGTTTGCCAACGTAAAGAAATAGTCCCAGATAAATAAAGACTCTTTGGCATATTTAATGGCATATATTTAATGACATAAGGCAATAATCACAGCAAGAGTACAGTATAATGCCCTAAATAATTGACTCCTCAACCACAGCAGAATTATGGGTAACTTTTCAGGATTTAGTCGGATATATGGCTTGTTGCCATTCATTGGAAAGGTCTCAGTGAGAGCTTTCTGATGAATGGTAACAAGCCATATTTCCAACTAAATCCTGAAAAGTTACCCATAATTCTGCTATGGTTAAGGAGTTGATTATTTAGGGCATTACTGTAGTACAATGTCAAACTTGGTATTTTTCAGAAACAAGTGAAAGTGAAACTGCATTGTATCATTCCTTGCTTAAGTAACTATTTATAATACAATTTAGATATGAAAAGTATTTTACTTCCTGGGGTCAATACTATGAAACTTTTTCTTTGTAAGAATCTACAATTGTTTGTAAGAAATAACAATTTATCATTCCGCCAATACTATGAACCTACGATTACAAACATAAATCACAAATAGTACGTGTTCTTTGTATTTACAATTATCTCCAATCACAAAGAATGTTCGAGTACTATGAAACATAATTTTTCAGTTTTCACACCCTTAACCCGGATAATATATCTATCTATGATACGCAGGGACGTGGGAACAAGGGGTCGATTCACCCCCTCGTGAAAATATTTTGTCAGCTGGAAATCTCAAGTACAACCCACGGGGACGTCCCGACAAGGGGGTTGGGTTATGTTTCTTGCCCCAAACATTTTATCAACACGTTCAACAGCTGGAAATTTGATACCTGGAACAACATGAATTGGAAATTTTACAACAACAATAGGTTGAACTTGTTCTGTTATTCAGTTTTTCCAACAATTTATTAGGGGGTATGTGTTTGTTTCAGACCAACATTTGCATATTTACCACCTTTGGTCAAAAGTTGGGATTGAAATGGCCTATATTTAGAATTTGTCAAACCTTAGGGGGTGTCAGCTTGGACGTGAGGTAGCAGTATGTGTTCCTTGTAACTACTGAAATTACCCAATTTATTGAAAGATACAACGCTGAGGAACTTGTCTAGAATGTCTATATAGGGTGTCAAACATAAATTGTCGCTTTTCACATCCTTAAACCGGAGTATATAACCATCTGATTCGTAGGGATGTAGCGCCCCCTTATGAAAATGTGTTATCAATGGAAATCTCATAAACAGGGACATGGCGATAGTGGTCTTGGGAACACGATTACTGGTGAGTAGTCTGGTGAGTAGTCGCCAAATCGTATGAGTCACAACGTCTCTGACAAAAGTTAGTGATTGATACAAATAGTGAGTGATACTTGCAGTGACGTGACAAGATGCTCTCTTCGATGCGCCAACGTCGATATCCAACAGTATCCCCCACCCCTCGTGAAATGTAATTGTTTACCCCGGTTGGCTTCTGATTTTCAAGCTGTAACAGTAAGTTGTCCACCCCCCCCCGTGGGTTGGACATACTGACTAAATATGACTAACTTAGTGTTAGTCACAAACATTTTGAGTAACTTTGGTCAAGTATTGGAATTATTTGCACATAATTCAGCAACTTTAATTTTCGCCTTCCAATTGACTAAGAAAAGTTATGACTAAATCCTGGCAATTTTGACTAATTAGTCGTCTTGAATCCCCATTTCTTAGTCGTTATGACTAACACCACCCTAGTAATTTTGATTAATGTTATGCCTCAGTCATGTTGGCTGAACTAAGTCAGTCATCCTGAGGAAAAACGTTTGACTAACATATGTTAGTCATATTGACTAACTTTTGTTATCAGCGTAGAAAAATTAAAATACTTTCCTCTTGATATACGATTCCATCGCTATGTGGAATTTATAGGCATTTTTTTTATTCATAGGGTGCATATGGAAATTATAGGATGGACACCCCATCGCCAATCTGAGCCCATATAGCCACGTCCCTATCTAGATTATAAAATATCGGAGCAGTTTGAAATTATAAAATGACCACCACTCCTATTGGTTTGGTTTGGTTTATTGGGGTTTATCGTCGTTCTAGCCGCTAGGCGTTGTCGTTGTCAAATTTACGGGTGGAGGAAAGACCACGCAGAGACTTGATTTCACCGAGAAATCGTCGCACTGCGTTTAGAAACCACCGACCCCGGAAATCAACTGACAAACTTGTCCAGATACACGATTCCGGTCACCCTCCCTATGACGGGGTTCGAACCAGCTGCGTCAGCGCTGGACGGCCTGTGATGGTGTAATGCACCTAACACTCTACCGACTGGACCACCGGGGGTCCCCATCACTCCTATAACCGAGACCAATAGCACGTCCCTGCTTCGATACACCCCCCCCCCCCCGATAAAATGGAGCCACGTTACTGCCTCGATGTGTTATGATAAGAGTAGCGGATCAGTTTGAAATCATAGTATGGTCACAATATATATAATGCTATACCATCAAAATAATATTTTATTTTCACAAACTGAATGGTTGTAAATTTGTAATTTGTAAAAACAATGATACCAAATTGGTTGTAGTACTCGTTATTACACTGACTTGTACTTACATACACACACTGCAAACGAACAGTTTATTTGTTAATTTTGCGCAGACAAGTGGTCATCAACTTAGCAATCCGTGAACCGATTGGACAGCTCTGATAAGCGATCACCTCTCAACTTATGATTGGTTATTTCTTTTGTAACTTTGGCTTGCCGTGATTCAATATATTGTGAATCGCTCACAGGCAAATGTTTGTCCGTAAGCAATCTACAATAATCAACAGTAGATCTTTGTGAAATTTGCGAGATTTTGTTAGCTCATCGTTTCATAGTACCGGCGTTATCACTAATCACAAAATAATAGCACGCATTGTAACTTCCCCAAATCAATTGTTGTCAGTTATTTTAGCTCTATATACATGTCCGTCTAATTTGAACTGGTATTCAGATAACACTGATAACGGGTGCGTGGGAGCAGAGTGGTGGGTTAGTTTTTTCCAAGTTTTACAGCTGCGTTTTAGGGGTTTCACCTCTCGCCCAGTCTAAGGTATTACAATAATACGGCTAAATTTTCCCTGTACTATCAATCCACTGTGATAGTTAACACAAATTTGTAATTACAAATTAATAAATACAATTTGTATTTACAGGTATAAAATTGTTCATAGTATTGACCCCTGGTAGTACATGGCTAGTAATAACAAAATTGAGTTTTGACTCAAATTGATAAACGGCCCATGTTTAAAATGGACAGATTTTATATTTTATATCCTGGTATTTTTTCTTTCTTTATTTTTTTGCAGATCTCAATAAAATATATACAATAGACCAGGGAAATATGGACAGCTCGGTTTGTGGAAATAAACACTCTTTTTTTAGGCCTTATCATTATGATCATACCTGTGGTGGTAGTAACTGCTGGTACACATATAGCATCATAATCAGCATCTGTAGGAACTGAAATTAACAAAAAATATCAACTTTTTTATAATTTTTATAATGTTGATAAAGCTTAAGTTGAAAATAATTAAAGTGTCGATGACACTGTAGCTCAACTTAGATAATTTCATGATTAAAGGATTTAGTCACACACAGAGTAAAATCCAAGATGGCTGCTGGCGGCCATGTTTTTTAGCCAAATGACCCCAAAATGACTCGTTCCCATCTACATGTTATTGTTAACATCCATCACAAATTTTATGATGATCAGACTAAAGGTACGACCTGTAGCCTGTGCTAAAGGATTTAGTCATACAAACAGTAAAATCAAAGATGACTGCTGGCGGCCATGTTTTTTGGCCGATTGACCCCAAAATTAATCGTTGCCATCTACATGTCAATATTAACATCCATGACCAATTTCATGATGATCAGACGAACAGTACAACCTGTAGCCCGTGTTAATTAATGCATTGAATTTTGAAATCAAAGATGGTCGCTGGCAGCCATGTTTTTTGCCCGAATGACCCCAAAATGACTCGTTCCCATCTACATTCCAATTTCATGATGATCAGACGAACAGTACGACCTGTAGCCTGTGCTAATGCATTGAATTTTGAAATCAAAGATGGCTGCTGACCCAAAATGAATCGTTCCCATCTACATGTCAATATTAACAACCATGAAAAATTTCATGATGATCAGACTAAAGGTACGACCTGTAGCCCGTGCTAAAGGATTTAGTCATACAAAGAGTATAATCCAAGATGGCTGCTGGCGGCCATGGTTTTTGGCCGAATGACCCCAAAATTACTTGTTCCCATCTACATGTCAATATTAACATCCATGACAAATTTCATGATGATCAGACGAACAGTACGACCTGTAGCCTGTGCTAATGCATTGAATTTTGAAATCAAAGATGGCCGCTGACCCAAAATGAATCGTTCCCATCTACATGTCAATATTAACATCCATGACAAATTTCATGATGATCAGATAAACAGTACGACCTGTGGCCCGTGCTAATGGATTGAATTTTGAAATCAAAGATGGCCACTGGCGGCCATGTTTTTTATCCGAATGACCCCAAAATTACTCGTTCACATCTACATTCCAATTTCAACTGCCATGACAAATTTCATTATGATCAGACTAAAGGTACGACCTGTAGCCCATGCTAAAGGATTTAGTCATACAAAGAGTAAAATCCAAGATGGCGGCTGGCGGCCATGTTTTTTGCCCGAATGACCCAAAAATGACTTGTTCCCATCTAAATGTCATTGGTAACATCCATGACAAATTTCATGATGATCAGACAAAAATACGACCTGTGGCCCGTGCTAATGGATTGAATTTTGAAAACAAATATGGCCGCTGGCGGCCATGTTTTTTGTCCGAATGACCCCAAAATGACTCGTTCTCATCTTCATTCCAATTTCAACAGCCATGACAAATTTCATGATGATCAGACTAAAGGTACGACCTGTAGCCCGAGCTAAAGGATTTAGTCATACAAAGAGTAAAATCCAAGATGGCTGCTGGCGGCCATATTTTTGCCCGAATGACCCAAAAATGACTCGTTCCCATCTACTTGTCATTGTTAACATTCATGAAAAAATTTATGATGATGCGACCAAAGGTACGACTTGTAGGCCGTGCCAAAGAATTTAGTCATGCAAAGAGTAAAATCTAAGATGGCTGCCGGTGGCCATGTTTTTTGGCCGAACAACCCCAAAATTATTCGTTCTCATCTACATGTCAATATTAACATCCATGACAAATTTCATGATGATCAGACGAACAGTACGACCTGTAGCCCGTGCTAATGGATTGAATATTGAAATCCAAGATGGCCACTGGCGGCCATGTTTTTTTCCCGAATGAACCCAAAATGACTCGTTCCCATCTACATGTCAATGTCAACAGCTATGACAAATTTCATAATGATCTGACCAAAGTACGACCTGTAGCCCGTGCTAAAGGAAATTGTTGACGCATCACACACGCACACACAGACGACAGACGACAAAGTCATGGCAATAGCTCACACTTTACCTTTTAAAGTTGATCTAATAAGTGTGGACTGGAGGGTGTGTCAACAGATTCAAATGTGAAATCCAAGATGGCTTCTGGCGGGCCATATTTTCCGATGAAATTCAGAATGAAAATGTTATTGACACTGTAGCTCAACTGGGAGAGGGGATAATATCATACATTACACACTACTGCCATTGTTCTCCCAGGTTGGTAAGTAACTTACCAACCCGCAAAGCGGAGTTAGTAAGCTACTTACCAACCTGCGCTGAACGGACGTGCTCGACAATTGAGGTTAGTCTAGTGAGTGATATAATCCCTTGCCACCACTACATGTAATCCACATTGGATGAGCGAAACTCTGTTTGGATGAATATGGAACAGTTGCCAATTATCCTACCACTCTGTATTAGATGTCGGAAAATTTCCAATGTGTCCTTTACCAAGTATGACTGTCAGGGGCATAGTGATATGGGTTAGGGTGTCTCTAATTTAGATCAAAATTCTCAACAGTTTGTCAGACCAAATGTAATTTCAATCAAAAAGTAGATTTCAAAAATTCAATTGTTTCCATAGTTTTTCCAACCAGTATAGTTTTATAGGCATATAGGCCAAAAGAAGAATGTTCACCTACATTCAGTGAATTTTGAACCAAAAAAAACATAAGCCATTTAGGGCACTGGGGTTGGAAAAATGGAATTTCTGTCTGTTTCACCAAGGAGGAGACTGTCTGGTCATTAGGGATCTGCGAATCGGGAATTTTGCATCATATCAAATCTCGATATCAAATCTCCTTTCTGATATCGACATCGAATCGAATCTCGAATCGAATCAGCTAGTGATTGACATTGTTTACCAGTGTTTATTTCGTTGTCTCAAGACGAAAAACTGCAAAATTCACAAGATACTATATAACAATGTTAATCTCCTTAAACATCCATTGGAACTTGTTTTTTCTTTAGGAAAATCATGACATAGCAAGTCACTCTCATTCTCATGAAGGGTTTGGGATATGTTGCATTGAATTTCTATCTAGATGTGTCATGGCGAACATGACACCAGTAGTGACAGTAAGAAACTTAAAGACAGTTCAATCAACGTATCACAAACCCAATGGAATGGAAGTCACTTGTCAACATTATTTAATAAAGATTTGACACACTTGGGCATGGATACACCGTTCAGCTGTACAATTGGTCTAGTCCGATAACAATGGTAGTTATCTGTTAAACATTTCACCCCACAATAGATCACACACCTACATAACATATTCACAATAATTGTCTTCACAGATGGGGTCCCAGAAAACAGACATAAATTACAAGTGTTAAATGTTTTCAACAAAATTCAACGGATGGTGCAACGCGCTCGATTTCCAGGGAAACGGAAACTGAAAGCAGGAAATTCTGCCGGCAGTGTCGCAGATAACTGGTCGCACATAATGACGTAATTTAAGAACGTAATAGACCAAATGTTCTAAGGTTTCTGTTCATTCCAATCTATTTTTTGTCGTGCATAACCGCGGCTGACATTGAATTGGATATCTGAAGTTCTAAACATAAGGTAATCAATTGAGTTCCGCATCTATAGGGATCACGCACCGTGTAGACAATTTATATAGTGTGATACAGATTACATATATATATGCGGCGAATGATCACCGTCACGGGTTGCGATCGAAGCACATAATTTACATAATGCACATATATTCTGAAAGGCATACATTACATTGCATACGTTGGCTAACTTGTCAAACTTTTGGTTCAATTTTTTTGATTTCAGGTCATTTGGCATGTGTTATCTAGACGTAAATAACGAGACTACACCAAAGTAACACCGATTCGAAAATATCCGAATCAGCAGACCGATTCGGTGTCGATCTCGAATCGGGTGCCCGATATCGACATCGAATCGAATCTCGAATATTCGCAGGTCCCTACTGGCCATGACAATTTATATGCGATTTATGTGTGTATGGTTTGTACCTGTATTTGGAGACTATTGTAAGTTCAAAATGTGTGCCCAAGCAGTGACTTCTTAGGGTTGTGGGGGGGGGGTGTACAACAGCACAAATTTGCTCATACCCCATCATGGGTTAGAATTCTATGATTGGTATACTATTGTTGTCAATTTTATACCCAACATTTTGTATGTGGTAGGAGACTTTTCAATGATAAAACAATCTCTGATAGTATAGGTATTTTCTAGCCTGAAAATATATGATAAAAAAACTTAGAATTCCCCCCAAGTCCGGAAAATTCCGGGAAAATGGACGTGTCAAACTGCATATAGTACTTCAACATTTCCAACTGCTGATAATTATTTAACCCGATCGACACCCATATTAGGGTTAGATATATTTTGAACTGATTGCAATATAAGTCTTAATTTCTGACTTGAAGTTGTGAAATATTCGACTTGTTAAAAATAAATAAATACATTTCACACTAAATAGTACCTATACTAGTTTAAAAATAAAACTGTCAGATCAATTGTAAAAAAATACTTTGGTTACAGCATCGGATAGCTCATGCCCATGTGCAGATGCAAAGTGTTAATAATTTCTAAACTGATCAACCGATCGATACCAAAAACTATACAGGTGAGGAGTGTGTCATCATAAACATGCACATAAAATTTTAACACGATCCAATACAAAATATTTGAGTAATCGAATCGGATAGCAAGTGTCTACGGACAGACAGACGGACAGACGAACAATGTATGGTTGATCCAGACGTCGGCATTATGTGTACCATTCATGGTATGGGTACACAAAAACGAGAGGCCGATCATGATCGGCAGATGTTTAACCCATACTTTGGCGATAGCGATTAGCTATTTTCATAAATCCTGACACCAACATTGTCAACAATTCACATCTTACTATTAAAGGTACTCAATCCGATTAAGCACACCTCAGTTACTATTTATTTGGCTTCGGCGGTAAAAAATATTTGATTCAAATCGAGGAACCCATTCATCAAAGCTCAGAGTGAGCAGATATCAATTTTTTAAATCTATTATTTTTAACCACCTGGAATATTCAGGGGCCCAGTAAAAGTCGATGAGAAGACCAAATAGCAGATTAAGATGGATAACTCTGAAATCAAGTGGCTTTTTTGTGTCAGATATATGACAAACCAGCAAAATTTCATTGTACAAAATGTTGATAAATAACAGGTTTTGGGCAATTTTATACTATAGTGGACTGTGGTTAGCATTATTTTTGGGCAATTAATCGATTCTGATAACTGAAGCGGCATTTCAAAAAAAATATTGTTGTTGGAATCTGATGAAATGGGGACCATCAAATCGGATTTAGTACCTTTAAGTTCACAAGTGGCATAAGACTTATTGGGCACCTTCCATATGAACATGGATATGGCATTTGATTTCAACCTATTAGGTCACTTTAATAAACCTACATATCAAATATGAACACAATCAGACTAAAATTACTTCGGTTATAGCATCAGATTTTTTTTTTTTATTTTTTTTTCGAAAAAAGGGTCATAACTCCTTTAAAATAAATCGGATCAAACCCATATTCGAATTCGATCTGTATTTTGGGCTGTGAAACCAAACAGATAAAAAAAAGGGCCATAACTCTGTAACAAAAACTTGGATCAAACCCAAATAAGAACTCGATCTGTACATTGGGCTGAGAAACCCATATACAAAATTTGGTTCTGATCGGATAGAAAATATTTGAGTTATTACATTACACGTGAAGTGTCTACGGACGGACAGCTAGACAGACAGACGGACGGACAAACGACAAGTGGTCAATCCGGACGTCGACACTATGTGTACCATACTATGGTATGAGTACACATAAAAAGCAATTTTAGTGTTATACTGCGGTTTTTTGTATCCAATAAAAACAATTTAAGAGACATTTTGGGTTACTGTTAGCATGAAACAAAGAACAGTCAGCATCAGCACAACTCCCCACCCCATTCAATTCATTCAAGCACTTATAATTATGTGGTAGACTGCAGACCCGGAGATGTTCCAATTCGACTGGACTGGTATTCACTACCAACTCGTGCAACAATATTAATCTTCCCGCGTTATGATTGATCTGGTCTCAATAAAATATTCATGTTGATTGATACGCATGAACCGATTAGCCCATACACAACTCGCTTGTGATTAACAATGGTACACTGGAATCTAATGGTTGGCTGCAGGCTGACTTGGATAAACAAAGTATAGGGCGAA
This sequence comes from Siphonodentalium dalli, assembly GCA_032622095.1. Classification (NCBI taxonomy): domain Eukaryota; kingdom Metazoa; phylum Mollusca; class Scaphopoda; order Gadilida; family Siphonodentaliidae; genus Siphonodentalium; species Siphonodentalium dalli. The sequence goes on from CP136068.1 coordinate 15,471,317, forward strand.
CGTGAAACCGGCCGCTATATTGGGTGTGTAACAGCTGTACCAAGGTGTACCAGTGTTAAGCCAAGGTACGGCAAATGGATATATAGTTTTCGATGCTCACGTTTCGTGCCATATATAGCTGCTGATACGGTGCAAATAATCAACGTTTGACTCACCTCCGGGTGAAAGCGGGACAATATCTGCATGCATGCATGCAACATTTTCAAGGTTCAAATGAGTCATGCCCATTAAATCTTGAATAACATTCTGTATTGGATCATGTTAATGAATGCTGGACATGTATTATAATATACTCACCTAACACTGTAACTGTACTAGTACCCAACAACCTCATACTGTCTTCATTCTTTTTCACAGTCACAGTATACACCCCGCTGTCTGCTTGCACAGTCTTCACTAGTTTTATAGTAGCACTGCCACTCTGTGTACTCCCAACAAATTTGATCTTGCCCACAACATGATCGTAGATGGTAGGTACCACATTGCTATTTTCAGTGAAAATATTTACGACTTGTTTTCCATCTTTCCACCAACTACCTCTCATCGTTGTGCCAGAGAAAGTCCAATCAAGTGAGTAATTGGAACCACTACAGATCGTCACATTGAGAGGAGGAGATGTACTCCAAGCAGCTGCAATAAAACACAAAGTAACCTTGTGTTAACTAGTATAATAATAGTAGTACATCCCTTGATTAGGACATGTTACTGTTTAGCCTAGTACAATATATATACATGCATATAAAAGATGCAACAGCCTCATTTTGCTGAAGACAACAGGTATTTTTTTTTTGCTGCAAATTGCAGTGAATCATCCGAAATTCACGCAGTTCATTATGAACAAATCTATATTCATGTATACATGTACATGCACGACTTAAATACCGTTATTGTTCAATGAAAAGTCGCAAAATATGATAACTTGAAAAACAATGAGGTTTGTTGACATTTTTCGCTCTACATACTGTTACAGTAGTGTCTACAAATGATATGCATGCCTATCGATCAGGTGTCCCATTGCAGCTAACGCAACATCGCAGGTTCACAAACAATCTAACATGAATGCAATTTCTGGCTCAATATCTGGGAAATGCTCTTGGAAACTGTAGAAAACATAGGGTAGGTAAGTTGACAATTGTTATTTCTGCTGCAACGAATCTTACTCGCAATGCTTAAGCGCAATGAAAGTGTCAATGACACTGTAGCTCAACTTGGAAAGGGAATAATTTCATGTGTTACAGTCAATGGAGTGATTAGGAATGTGTTAAGTTGAAAGGCCTAGTTTAATATGCAAAGAGTAAAATCCAAGATGGCCACTGTCAGCATGTTTTTTTGGTGTATGACCAGGGGAGGTATTAAAAAATTTGCAGGAAGGTACAGGGGGGGGGGGGTCGGAAAAATATTACAGATACAAGGACCGGAAGGGTGGGTTTCCCCAAACCCGGAATGCAGATTTTTTCTGATGTCATGCAATTTTTTTCCAAAATCATTTCTAAGACAAATTACAGCTTCAAAATGAATTGAAACAATCAGATTCATATAGTAGTGCATGCAATATAGCCTTATACAAGTGAGGGGGGCTCTATATTTTAATTTTGTGTCCACAATGTCTCCCTTTAACAGTTGAAACCATGAGGTGGGTCCGGTTTTGGTCGAGGAAAAAAATTGCAATGAAAAAAAAATCCATTCTCATCTTTTCTCATAGTTTATCATGGCTTTTTTAACTTATATTACATAGAGGATACATGCGTGTTATGAGTGAATACCGGAAGTATCTCATGAGTGGTCAAAGAGAGATACTGGAATCATCACAAGTGGCCTTTAGGCCACGAGTGATGATTCCAGTATCTCACTGTGACCACGTTTTCTTTTTATTATATGCGCTATTTACTAAAATAGATCGAGGAATTAATTCAAAATCGAACTGATTCTGATTCATATCGGCAATACAATTTCTGCACAACAAACATGGTTCAATAAAATACTGTCGATAACTCAGAATACACATGCGTCAAATGTGCGTAATATATCGGATAACTTTATTTCAAATATACCAACTTACTTGCTTGTGTACTATTAGCAATGTGGCCAGCTGTCAAAAAGCCGAAAAAACGTTGGCCTCATTTGTTTATATTAATGATATCAGTCAATTAAGATATTGAATAAACGATAAATACAGTGACCATTAAAAGGCTCCAGATTCAATCTCGGAGCATCAAATTAAAAAAAAATTCCGGGGAAAACCCCCCGACCCCCTCCCGTACTCTCCCCCCTCAGGCCTTCGGGGGATGCCTTCATTATCTCCTGCTGGGATACTATTCGCCTCGACATTTTGTAGGAGAGCTACTTGCCTAGAATGATTTTAAGGGGAGCTCCTCATTGCTCACCAGTGATTTCCCACATGGAGAGGACTGGAACTGTGTTTATTTAATCAAATTGATGGTGTTTTTCTCCGGTGGAGCTATAGTCATCACTCCTCGTCCGTCCTGGGACACCAGGGACAGAGATGCTGGGAAAACTTGGAAAATATTACGTCACAAACATGGCGGCATCGAGAATGCACTTATTTCCGAAAACACACGAGCGCTGCCGGCATCACTTGGAAGATCTGCTGATGAGAAACATTTTACCGGAACAGCGAAACGATATAAATTTTACGCAAAAATATAACTAACAAAACGCGTTTTTAGCGCTATATATCACTTGGAAGATCTGCTGATGAGAAAATTTTTACCGGAACAGCGAAACGATATAAATTTTACGCAAAAATATAACTAACAAAACGCGTTTTTAGCGCTACCGTATATCGACGAGTTAGCTCGGGAATTAGTTTGCATATGCATGTTTTGAAACCCCTTTTCTCGAATTCCGTATAAATAAATTTTAGGGTTCGAATGAGCCATGTCCGTTTAAGCGCAAATATTTGCGCTTAAGCGCAAATATTTGTGCTTAAGCGCAAATAACCTCTATCATTTGCGCTTAAGCGCAAATATTTGTGCTTAAGCGTAAATCATTTGCTCTTAAGTGCAAATCATTTGCGCTTAAGCACAAACCATTTACGCTTAAGCGCAAATGATTTGTGCTTAAGTGCAAATAAAAATTAATATTCATTGAATTTATCTTAAATGGCACAGGCCTAAACACATCACTCAAGTCTATATAGGCCCACCATATGAGGGAAGCAATCCCCCAGTAACCCCTAGATCCCTTTTATTACATGGAAATGGTATAGATCTGTGCAGGATATGTCTCATTTATAAAATATACTTGATCTCTGTGATGGAGACACACATTCTTGGGGACAGGGATGCTGATAATATGAAAATAGGGTTTTTACCCCCTATTTCAAGTCAATAAGTACACCATATGATGGAAGCAAGCCCCCGGTAACCCCTAATTCCCTTTTTATGGACATGGAAATGGTATATATCTGTGCAGGAGATATCCCTTTAATAAAATATACTAGAGCTCTGGGAGTGAGACACCAATTCCTGGGACACCAGGGACAGAGATGCTGGGAAAACTTGGAAAATATTACGTCACAAACATGGCGGCATCGAGAATGCACTTATTTCCGAAAACACACGAGCGCTGCCGGCATCACTTGGAAGATCTGTTGATGAGAAAAATTTTACCGGAACAGCGAAACGATATAAATTTTACGCAAAAATATAACTAACAAAACGAGTTTTTAGCGCTATATCGACGAATTAGCTCGGGAATAGTTTGCATAATGCATGTTTTGAAACCCCTTTTCTCGAATTCCGTATACATAAATTTTAGGGTTTGAATGAGCCATGTCCATTTAAGCGCAAATAACCTCTATCATTTGCGCTTAAGCGCAAATATTTGCGCTTAAGCGTAAATCATTTGCTCTTAAGCGCAAATCATTTGCGCTTAAGCACAAACCATTTACGCTTAAGCACAAATGATTTGCGCTTAAGCGCAAATAAAAATTAATATTCATTGAATTTATCTTAAATGGCACAGGCCTAAACACATAATTCAAGTCTATATAGGCCCACCATATGAGGGAAGCAATCCCCCAGTAACCCCTAGATCCCTTTTATGACATGGAAATGGCATAGATCTGTGCAGGATACCGGTATGTCTCATTTATAAAATATACTTGATCTCTGTGATGGAGACACACATTCTTGGGGACAGGGATGCTGATAATATGAAAATAGGGTTTATTCCCCCTATTTCAAGTCAATAAGTACACCATATGATGGAAGCAAGCCCCCGGTAACCCCTAATTCCCTTTTTATGGCCATGGAAATGGTATATATCTGTGCAGGAGATATCCCTCTGGGGTCACTATGAATACCGAACACAACCGAACATAACCGAACACAACCGAAAATAAGTCCAAATAAGGGTTAAAAGACAGAAATATATGAAATAAAGTTTCTAATGATGTGTGTGTATATGTAAGCTACTAGTACATGTAGTGATATGTGAAGTTTGGTACAATTTGGACGATTAAAAGTTACCGCTATACTTAAAGTAATTGACCACCAATAACGTGGTGTCACCCCGTTAATACCGCGGTACTATATACTGCAGTATCCTCCAATACCGCGGTACTGATACCGCTTGTTAATGCGAACAAGTATGTGGGAGTAAATACCTCCCCTCAAAGAGTTCCATGAAAATCACCGCGGTATTCAAAAAAATTAATGCGGTGCCCGTCTGCGCAAAACAACAACACGTGGGCCTTGGAAAGATGTCTGCTCAAGAAAGCTTAAAACTTGTCAATCCGACAGCGGCCTACGGGTCGAAAATCTGGCAGTATTACGGTTTTGGGACGTACTGTACACAGTTGAAGAGGATGGAAAGCCATGCATTAAGACAGACAGAACTAAAACGATCTGCAAATTATTTTCGACGGCAACCTCTTACAAGACTGGTGTCACGACCAACATGCCGCACCATTTGAAACGACATAATTCCCAGCCAGCTGTTGTGATTATGTGATATATAAACAGATGAGTGAGAAACTTTTCAACTCTTTTACCGACTTCAGTATCAATATGTCATGTTGTACTGGTATTGTACGAGCATACTACATTACTACATACACAAACCAGTAGAACTAAACAATTATGAAACTCCACAGTAATATTAGAAAAACTATCATTAAAACTCAACCTGAGAGTTGTGCAAATTTGGAGTGTTGAATAGCTACATTTATTTACTCGTAGGATAAAATTTTGCGTATTGTGACACGCATCGTATCGTTTGCCCCGTATCGCGATACGTATTGTGACCAAGCGTATCGTTACAGGCCTAATCTCGAGCTGGGATCTTCACGTTCCGATGAATAAATCATTAAGCAACAGGTATGAACAAAGAAGTACATTCCCCGCGTTATATTTTGACTTTATAAGGTTCCCTGTCAAAACTTACAAAAAGTTCCCGGGTTTTGTACTGGTGGAATATATGATCTCTACGGTCGATAGCATTTATTCATGACATGATCTAAACATAAGGTAATCAATTGCGTTCTGCATCTAGCGATCACGCACCGTGTAGACAATGTATGCAGTGTCGATACAGATTACAAATATATGCGGCGATTAAATACCGCCACAGGTTGCGATCGAAGTGCCTAGGACCCGCTATACTTAAAGTAATTGACCACCAATAACGTGGTGTCACCCCGTTAATATGGCGGTACTATACCGCGGTATCCTCCAATACCGCGGTACTGATACCGCTTGTTAACGCGAACAAGTATGTGTGAGTAAATACCTCCCCTCAAAGAGTTCCATGAAAATCACCGCGGTATTCAACAAAATTAATGCGGTGCCCGCTAAAAGACCGCGGTATCATTATCGCCCAATACTGTAACTCCACCACCATGACCATCTCGATACCGCTACCGTTTATTACCGGTATCACCGCGGTCGTGACCGGGGTATCACCCTGTTTTTCTGGTCAATTACTTTGAGAATAGCGGTAAGTTATTGGCAGTTTTTATAATAATTTTACGCTGTGCACTCTTGTGTTCGGCATGCATTCACCGTTAATATATTAGCTTACAGGTAATCAGTTGGCTGGGTATCACCAACACAGGATATTTTGTGTTATTGTCTCTTAATTTGTTACAATTTTAAACACTCTTTCTCTAGTTTTGTTCTAAATGTGACCACCAAGCTATGATCAATGGGAATTTGTGATTCATCAAGTAATATAAAATATACAAATTCTCAGGTCTGCCTAATGCAATAGGAGGACCATTGACCATCATTAGGCGGAATGCGACATTATGCAGAGGAAATCCGGTTTGCCTATTTTTGCCTATACCAGTCACAACTAGTTATCTGGTGCTTTCATTGTTAACACCTCTCCTTGTTCAATCTTTTATCTATAAAATGATGTTCAATCTTTTGTCTATAAAATGATGTTCAATCTTTTGTCTATACTAATAAAATGATGGGATTGAATTTTTTTTTTTAAGAGCATTTCAGCCCCGATAATTTTGAGACATGTACATTATGTTGATATATAGTTTCATCATCGTACGGTCGAAACATCCACAGCGGTCTTGCAAAAAGAAACTTTTCTGGTTTTAATCGCTGGTGACGTTGGTCTGCTGTCATATTTACCCATATACTATTGTTTACTTTTAATGATATTGCCTGATTCGATAATTGAAAATTTCCATGTAAAGCACCTCTAACGTCCCGTAATTGATCGTCAACTATTTCTGATAAATTTCTGTTAAGTCGGTCAGTCGCAACGTTTTCCACTCATTTTCCAAGTTGATAATATGGTTTAAACTCTCACAATTATTATTGGTCCAAAGTTTGGAAATTACATTATTTTGTTCACGAGCCTCGAAGACTTTGGACCTTTAATAATCTCAGCATGAAAGACTCAATATATATATACTTTTATTTTTCGTCATGATGTCAGCTTCGACCTCCTCGTAAACGAACTTACTATCTATTGTGAGGAGGCCTTTCTCACTATGAAATATCATACCCACTAATCATCACCCATATATTGTTTATTCAACTATTTTGGTTTCTATGAAACCTGTGAAACCTTGCTAGAATATCACTGTCAAAAAATCCATGAAATCTTTTCGGTAAACCAGAGTAATCCGCGATCGCGCATGGGTAATTTATCAGCAACAAAGGCTCTACTGCACAGTGCGGGGAAATTAATTATCACCTATCGCTGATGCCTTAATCATCCATTATTTCGACTTGTGTTCGATATTCATAGAAATCCTCACCGAACTCTTGCTTGCGTGCCGACTTCACATACCACTAACTTACATATACATACCCTGCTGGACAAAAAAAGTGTCCACTTAACTGCGGTGCGGTTAGCATTGCCACCGCGGCCGAAATGCAACTACACCGCGGCTCCACCGGCTAACTACAGTTGGGCCGTGGTGTAATTGCCATTCAGCATGGTATATTTGCCACGGTGTACTTTCATCAAACTGAAAAAAGACAATACAAACCAGAAATCTAACCACGGTGTACATGCCATTCGACCGTGAGGGTAGTTGCCTTTCGGCCGCAATGAACTTGCCGTTTGGCCGCAGTGTACTTGCCGTTCGGCCGCGGTGCTCAACTGCAGTTACAAACTCTGACACCGCAGCTGAATGGCAAATACACCGATGTGCCAATGGACACTTGTTTTGTCCAGCGGAGTACACATTATAAACTTTATTTCATATATTTCCCTTTTATACTTGTGTTCGGTCTTCACAGAGTTAGCCGCCATCTTGCCGAACTCTGGTTTACGTGCCAACAGCTAATATTGTACATACACCTACAAATAACTAAACTTTCAATAGGCCAAATTGCATCAAACTTCACATATCACTAACTTACATATGAATACACATTTTAATAGTACAAACTTTATTTTATATATTTCCCTTATATACGCCTTATTTGAACTTGTGTTCGGTATTCATCGAGTTAGCCGCCATCTTGACGAACTCTGGTTTACATGCCGACAGCTAATATTGTACATAAACCTACAAATAACATAACTTTTAATCGGCCAAATTGCATCAAACTTCACTTATCACTAACTTACATATACATATGATACACATGATTATAAATTTTATTTCATATATTTCCCTTATATACATGTACGCTTTATTTGAACTTGTGTTCGGACTCTGTCTTATGCGTCGACGGTGTAAAATTACATAAAACTTTCATTAACTTAACTTTTAATCGACCAAATTGCACCAAACTTCACATATCACTAGCTTACCTAACAAAAACGGGACATCTGATCTGATACATTTTTCACTGTTCTAGTTGTAATAAATAAATTTTGGTTGGGTTATTACAAGGGCTAAAACAGAATTAAAAACACAATTTTTTTTTTATTTATATGATAATTTATTAATTTATTAATTAGATCCTGTACAAACGAAAAACTTACCCATCTTAAAATCGAAAATTTATCGGAGAATTGATCATTTTTCACCCGCATCCTACCGGTACCTTAAATTAATCATTCAATGATAACAAAACATTAAATTGTTACTCTTAGTCTTGGGTACCTTTTTTCAAACATCTCTAAAGTCAATTGTTTGTCATTATCGAAAATATTCTGAGGTGCATCCATTAATTATTCTTGACAATCATGAAAAGTTCAACAAGTGATTTCGACGAACTCTGCGTGCTCAACTTTTGAACTTCGCCACGGCTATGCCAATTTTAAACAGCTCATCAAAAACATCGAATGAAAAACAGAATAATCATATATATATAATGAACAACTGCGATTTAGGCCCTACCACTAAAACTGACAAAGGAAAAATGTGCTTCACTCCTTCAGATTAAATATAGTTCCCACACCAGACGACGGAAGTTTGACAAAACGGCATTATAACTTCCCAGAATTCAACACCAAAACGAAATATAAATCGGGATATGCTCTAGAATTGTTATAATTGCGAAAATGACACGATGCTTATACTTACATACATACACACACATCATTATAAACTTGATTTCATGTATTTCCGTCTTTTAACCCTTATTTGGACTTGTTTTCGGTTGTGTTCGGTTATGTTCGGTTGTGTCCGGTATTCATAGTGACCGGAGCTCTGGGAGTGAGACACCAATTCCTGGGACACCAGGGACAGAGATGCTGATATGCATATGGAAACATGTTTTTTCTTCAATTTCGAGTCTGTATTGCAGCCCTCATAATTGGCTACGACAATCGGCAATCCCGAAGCCATTTGCTGAAGCAAACTGGGCCACGGTTAAGGGTTGCCGTAGCAGATTGCTGAAGCCAAAAAATCTGAATTAAAAGGGCTGGTGTGACGGTGTAATTTAGCCCTAGTTTATATACAACTAATACAAGTTAATACTGACAACTAGCAGCTAACATATTCATCCATATCACCGGTATTTACGACATCCCGTTTATGGGGATATTACTATGGCCTATGCCCAGGCTATGGGCCCATCACAATTTACTATAAGATGGACTCAATCATTCACAATCAGACTCATTCAGAGGGAAGTAAGGGAGTGTTAAGTAGGTATTTGCGCTTAAGCAAATAATTGATAGACACATATTTGAATTTACCTGTGCATGTAGCAAGTACATTTAACAATAGTAGCAGTGAAAGAGTTTGAAAACACATTTTGTGGAAACGAATTGTTGTTGGCTTCATAATCATAAGTAGCTCATTAATGTCATTAGTGCTTCAACTGCTGTGTACAGTGTAGTGTATTCTTCAAGTATGATCCACCGTCCAGTTTCCGATGAATTCACGATTAAAACACCTCATTCTTCTTCAGACTACGGCTTGCAGCGATGCTTGGACATCCGTCTCGCAGAGGAGTAGATTTTTACAAAGTGTAATAAGTAGCTGTTTATAAGCATATGTAACCGACAAGCAAGAAGGCGATAGAAGAGGTTTTATAAGGGAGATAATTCTATTTTTAGTCTATTGTAGTCTTCCTTCACATAGAAATCGGATATATAAAGTCTTTATATATTCGATTTCTATGTTCCTTCAGCTGTGGCCAAGTCAATGGCGAAGTGAGGGGACTGAACACTGTTTTGCAGCTTGTGGCACAGTTTGACAAAATATTAAAGGTGCTCACAGAAACCATAGACTTTAGAACTTGACATGGGAAATGCTTAAGATTCTTGTTCTGGTATTTGTACTAATAAAACTCAATTTTATTTGTCTGTTTGTTCATTTGCCCGGCTTATATAGCCGGGAGGTATTAAAAGGGAACTAATAATTAATTAAACTAAATAACTAATTACATAATCAAAATAGTTGCAATCTGGTCAGTGAAAATTGACAGGCATGGACAAATTGACACATGTAAGCTTATAGAATATGTGCCGTTGACCCCAGACAACTTATAAAGGGGTACAAGTAAATTATATGATCAATAGAGAGCGTTTAGTATCACCTCAGATGCAGAAGATATGTGAGACAAGAGCATCGTTGACTGACCATTGGAATGTCATGCGATAGACACATTTGACACAAGATGACCTAAACTTAAAGGTGGGGCAAATAAATTAAGCCTATATGGTAAATAAAGAGCGTTTATTATCAGTCCATAAGATATGTTGGGGAATTGGTGCACAAATACAATGACGTGGGGAATGTCACGGGATAGGTTCTGTTGACCTCAAATAATTTAAAGAGGCACTATTAATTAACAATAAAGAGCGTTTATTATCAACTTAAAATATAGATTTAACTTTATCCAGAGAGGCATGCAACAGGTGCTGATTTGAAATGACACTAGTAATTGATGCAGATTGGTTACATGACCAGGATAATGCCATATAATATGCGCCTTTTACATCAGGTCACATCAAATGGGACTTATAAATTATATGATCAATAAAGAGCGTTTGTTATCAGTCCAGAAAATGTGTGGGGAAATTGGTGCACAAAAGTAAAATGACGCGGGGAATGTCACGATATAGATTCTGTTGACCTCAAATAATTTAAAGCGGCACTAATAATTAACAATAAATAGCGTTTATTATCAACTTAAAATATAGATGTATTTTTTTTCCGGAGAGGCATGCAACAAGTTCTGATTTGAAGTGCCACTAGTAATTGATGCCTGATGTCTGATTATAATAAGCTGCCTGGAGGACATGATTGATCTAATCTGATTACTCTTTCGCTGATAATCCAGATGACAGAAAAGACTGGTACCTGTCCCAACTCCTGCTACTCGCCCTGATCAGCTCTATAGGTTACACTGGTGTAAATAAGGTTCCGAGCGACATCTAGCGGATGCGGGAGGAATATATATGAGAGAATAAAATAGACACTGGACCCTGATTGGTGAATAGCCTTGTGTGCTTTTCACATAAAAAAATTATCACACCTCTTCCCTATGATTTCCCATAAATAAAATAACAATTGGCACAGGAATTAACCCTTTGTAGTGAAGTTTGAATTTTTTGGTGTGGTCTAAAATGTGACTGTATTTTTTTATGCGGTTCTGACACTAGTTACGAAAACATAAGATTTAAAGGCGAATTCCCTGCTAGACAGACATGATTTTTTTGTGTAAAAAGTTTCCCAAAATGTCAATTTTTCAGATTTAAAGAAAATTTTGGACCCAACATTTATATTGCCAACACTATACGCTAAAACGTTAGCACTGAGGCCTATGGAAAACATTTACACCAGTGTAACCTAAAGGGAAAATATAGCTTTTTATCATTTTTGATTCCTGGGAGTCACTTTAAAGCATTTTTAATGCATTTTACAGAGCCTGGTCTTTCAGTCCAATGAATATCTCATGCTTGGTGTGGCTATTCTTGCTGCTGATGTCTTCTTTCACTAACATCAGCCAAAAAAATAGTAAGATTTTTCATAAAAAATGCCAATTTTTCAAGGTATTTTCAAAAAAATTCAAGGTGGTAATAGTCACATGATAATGCAAATGACCCATATAAACATGAGCATGTCAACGACACATATATCAATTGTTATAAGAACCTAATCTAACAAGTATTTTGGATTTTATAGCCAGTGATATACAGATATATATCATAAAAGTGTGTCATTTCCACTGGTGGGTATGGTCATTTGAAGGTTAATATCACTAAAACTTGGACACATTTAAGAAAATGCTTCAGCAATTCAAAGAGAGCATATCTTTATTCAACTAATTCAATATACACCCACATCCAGTTATCTTGGATCACCCTTGCAGACCTGAAAATGTCATATTTTATTCTTCAATGTGCTGATAAAGTCATGCGCTTGATGCTCAGCTGATCAGATCTGGACTCAATGACCTCACATCACCAGAAGTTCTCTCATGGAAAGAATATTGTACAGTCTTCCATAGCTGATCCAAGTTTGCAACACCAGACCCCTAAAACTGAGTGAAAATGGGGCCTGAACATGACTGGTGGTGGAAAATTGTGCTTTTTTGATGAATAATTTGTTAAAGGGGGTGGGGTTAAATTGTGTGTGATAAATAAAGAACCACAGAAGTGATATTGTTTTTGAACACATTTTTTCCATTGACGGGCAATTCTGAAGAAATGTAGGGAGTTACAATTATTCCGCGAAAAAGCGGGCTATCGCTTTAGGTTACACTGGTGTAAATAAGGTTCCGAGCGACATCTAGCGGATGCGGGAGGAATATATAGGAGAGAATAAAATAGACACTGGACCCTGATTGGTCAATAGCCTTGTGTGCTTTTCACATAAAAAAATTATCACACCTCTTCCCTATGATTTCCCATAAATAAAATAACAATTGGCACAGGAATTAACCCTTTGTAGTGAAGTTTGATTTTTTTGGTGTGGTCTAAAATGTGACTGTATTTTTTTATGCGGTTCTGACACTAGTTACGAAAACATAAGATTTAAAGGCGAATTCCCTGCTAGACAGACATGATTTTTTTGTGTAAAAAGTTTCCCAAAATGTCAATTTTTCAGATTTAAAGAAAATTTTGGACCCAACATTTATATTGCCAACACTATACGCTAAAACGTTAGCACTGAGGCCTATGGAAAATATTTACACCAGTGTAACCTAAAGGGAAAATATAGCTTTTTATCATTTTTGATTCCTGGGAGTCACTTTAAAGCATTTTTAATGCATTTTACAGAGCCTGGTCTTTCAGTCCAATAAATATCTCATGCTTGGTGTGGCTATTCTTGCTGCTGATGTCTTCTTTCACTAACATCAGCCAAAAAAATAGTAAGATTTTTCATAAAAAATGCCAATTTTTCAAGGTATTTTCAAAAAATTTCAAGGTGGTAATAGTCACATGATAATGCAAATGACCCATATAAACATGAGCATGTCAACGACACATATATCAATTGTTATAAGAACCTAATCTAACAAGTATTTTGGATTTTATAGCCAGTGATATACAGATATATATCATAAAAGTGTGTCATTTCCACTGGTGGGTATGGTCATTTGAAGGTTAATATCACTAAAACTTGGACACATTTAAGAAAATGCTTCAGCAATTCAAAGAGAGCATATCTTTATTCAACTAATTCAATATACACCCACATCCAGTTATCTTGGATCACCCTTGCAGACCTGAAAATGTCATATTTTATTCTTCAATGTGCTGATAAAGTCATGCGCTTGATGCTCAGCTGATCAGATCTGGACTCAATGACCTCACATCACCAGAAGTTCTCTCATGGAAAGAATATTGTACAGTCTTCCATAGCTGATCCAAGTTTGCAACACCAGACCCCTAAAACTGAGTGAAAATGGGGCCTGAACATGACTGGTGGTGGAAAATTGTGCTTTTTTGATGAATAATTTGTTAAAGGGGGTGGGGTTAAATTGTGTGTGATAAATAAAGAACCACAGAAGTGATATTGTTTTTGAACACATTTTTTCCATTGACGGGCAATTCTGAAGAAATGTAGGGAGTTACAATTATTCCGCGAAAAAGCGGGCTATCGCTTTAGGTTACACTGGTGTAAATAAGGTTCCGAGCGACATCTAGCGGATGCGGGAGGAATATATAGGAGAGAATAAAATAGACACTGGACCCTGATTGGTCAATAGCCTTGTGTGCTTTTCACATAAAAAAATTATCACACCTCTTCCCTATGATTTCCCATAAATAAAATAACAATTGGCACAGGAATTAACCCTTTGTAGTGAAGTTTGATTTTTTTGGTGTGGTCTAAAATGTGACTGTATTTTTTTATGCGGTTCTGACACTAGTTACGAAAACATAAGATTTAAAGGCGAATTCCCTGCTAGACAGACATGATTTTTTTGTGTAAAAAGTTTCCCAAAATGTCAATTTTTCAGATTTAAAGAAAATTTTGGACCCAACATTTATATTGCCAACACTATACGCTAAAACGTTAGCACTGAGGCCTATGGAAAATATTTACACCAGTGTAACCTAAAGGGAAAATATAGCTTTTTATCATTTTTGATTCCTGGGAGTCACTTTAAAGCATTTTTAATGCATTTTACAGAGCCTGGTCTTTCAGTCCAATGAATATCTCATGCTTGGTGTGGCTATTCTTGCTGCTGATGTCTTCTTTCACTAACATCAGCCAAAAAAATAGTAAGATTTTTCATAAAAAATGCCAATTTTTCAAGGTATTTTCAAAAAATTTCAAGGTGGTAATAGTCACATGATAATGCAAATGACCCATATAAACATGAGCATGTCAACGACACATATATCAATTGTTATAAGAACCTAATCTAACAAGTATTTTGGATTTTATAGCCAGTGATATACAGATATATATCATAAAAGTGTGTCATTTCCACTGGTGGGTATGGTCATTTGAAGGTTAATATCACTAAAACTTGGACACATTTAAGAAAATGCTTCAGCAATTCAAAGAGAGCATATCTTTATTCAACTAATTCAATATACACCCACATCCAGTTATCTTGGATCACCCTTGCAGACCTGAAAATGTCATATTTTATTCTTCAATGTGCTGATAAAGTCATGCGCTTGATGCTCAGCTGATCAGATCTGGACTCAATGACCTCACATCACCAGAAGTTCTCTCATGGAAAGAATATTGTACAGTCTTCCATAGCTGATCCAAGTTTGCAACACCAGACCCCTAAAACTGAGTGAAAATGGGGCCTGAACATGACTGGTGGTGGAAAATTGTGCTTTTTTGATGAATAATTTGTTAAAGGGGGTGGGGTTAAATTGTGTGTGATAAATAAAGAACCACAGAAGTGATATTGTTTTTGAACACATTTTTTCCATTGACGGGCAATTCTGAAGAAATGTAGGGAGTTACAATTATTCCGCGAAAAAGCGGGCTATCGCTTTAGGTTACACTGGTGTAAATAAGGTTCCGAGCGACATCTAGCGGATGCGGGAGGAATATATAGGAGAGAATAAAATAGACACTGGACCCTGATTGGTCAATAGCCTTGTGTGCTTTTCACATAAAAAAATTATCACACCTCTTCCCTATGATTTCCCATAAATAAAATAACAATTGGCACAGGAATTAACCCTTTGTAGTGAAGTTTGAATTTTTTGGTGTGGTCTAAAATGTGACTGTATTTTTTTATGCGGTTCTGACACTAGTTACGAAAACATAAGATTTAAAGGCGAATTCCCTGCTAGACAGACATGATTTTTTTGTGTAAAAAGTTTCCCAAAATGTCAATTTTTCAGATTTAAAGAAAATTTTGGACCCAACATTTATATTGCCAACACTATACGCTAAAACGTTAGCACTGAGGCCTATGGAAAACATTTACACCAGTGTAACCTAAACGGACCCTCCAACCGGAAGTGGATGAATCGTGAATCAAAAATGCAGAAAGTTGGATATTGAATGAATCGTCCGCCAACTTGACCTTGACCTTTGCGGCGACTTTGGGATTTGACTTTTAGCATTCTGGAGGAATCAGGGAGCTAAATGTGTTCTAGAGTCGGGGAACGAGTACACCGTGGAATTGCTAAAGGTGAAGGTAACTGACGAATGACCTTCACCTGATACATGCGACACGTTATTAAAGGATGACATCGCGTTTATTTGATTTGTACATCATATCTAAATAATTTAAACTGGTGAATGAATGGGGGAATGGATTTTTGTGAGCGGGAAATTTATTTAACTAGCTGCTGTAGTTCTGGATTTGTCCAGATCAAATTTGGCTGTGGGATAGCCCTGTCGTACACTTGGGGATTTATTTTAAAAAGTAAACACATGACTTACCGGTATGATTTTTCGTCCATTTTCGTGATCAACTGGTGTCAATCTAGCCGGGTAAACATCACTGATATGGCCTGCAGGCTTCAATTCAGTGAATTTGGCAGAAACGTTAACACTGTCGCCTATGGGAAACCATTTAGTTCCGTGATTCCTATAAGAAAAATTTGAATTTTACGAAATTTCACGTTTCGCCTTGATAAGTTGTTAATTTCATATTTTCTTATTTTCAAATGATAATGACCACATTTTGGACAGATTTTAAGAAGAAAGCATGGACTCGCCTGTAGATAGTAAAGAAAGTGATAAATCTGGGAGTTTTGCATCGACATCAGGTACCATTAGGGGGTCAGAGGGTGTAAAGTCCCCCTCCCCACAATTTTGAGGAGTGTTAACCCCCCCCCATTGGGAAAAGGTGGCAGTTGACCTAATTAAGCTTCCGGCACCCAGTAGCCTTATTGGGGATCGTAGCCCCACCCCAAGTGTGTGGGGGGGGGGTGATGGCATCACAACTAGAGTTACTGTCGTGCAAGACTGTCATGGCAGGTTTGTTAAACAGACAGTATGCCCTGTCATCTGGTCAAATTGCATGCCTGAGGCTTTGTCTGATGTTGTATCATTATGTTTAGATATTTCAATTGACTTATGGTTGCTTTATATTGCTATTAAAGTATTTTTAATTTAAATTTTCTGTTAATTTTGGTAAATCTTTATTATAATCTTCATTATAAATTGCCAAATTCTGAACGAAAAGGGTTAAAATTGGACAAGATATCCCTCTCAAAATGTATATTAACATTTCCTCTTCAATTTAGTAATAGTATGGTATATAAGGGCATACTTCAGTTATACGAGATGCATCAGCTAATAAAATTTAAATGAATGACACAAATTTTTAAGGATGCCTCATATTGAACAAATAAACCACTACTGCCCGATATAATCCATTTTTGGTTTCAGTAAGGTCTATATTTGGATAAAATACTATAAGAAACGCTGTCTTTTACACATATACATATATATAGGAATCAGGGAGCTAAATGTGTTCTAGAGTCGGGGAACGAGTACACCGTGGAATTGCTAAAGGTGAAGGTAACTGAAGAATGACCTTCACCTGATACATGCGACACGTTATTAAAGGATGACATCGCGTTTATTTGATTTGTACATCATATCTAAACAAGAAAACTAAGATGCATGCATCAGGTCGGCCGTGAACTATCTACCATAGAATTGTTGTAGCTATCGATTATACATTTTGGAACACCTGTCTGTATGTATGTGTGTATGCATGAATGCATGTGTGTATGTGTTATAGACTCTAACACTGCTCGACTGATCCGACTCGGATTTGGTATTTAACATGTCAACTTGACCTCGCTCATAGGCATGTTTCTGGACCTTGACCGATCCGACTAAAATTTTTTGTGTAGGACTACTTCGATCCCGGGAGCAATAGGGACGGGTCCAATTTCACGTGGGACCATGTTCTCGAACGTGTTGATATTGGCATGTTTCTGGACCAATTGAACAATAGTTTGGCCAGACGCTGTATATACTGGGTACTGTCCAGATGGAGGCGATCACAAAAAAATCCCTAAATAGTCCGAACGAAGTAGAGTACATCAGCTAGTTTAATATATATTTTGGACATTTGTCTGTCTGTTTGTCTGTTAGCTATGGCCGGGAAAACTGCCGGACAGATTTGACGAAATTTGATACCTAGGGGAAATTATTTCCAGGGAGTATTTTGGACGGGTCAAATCTTGATCCCGACCTGACTTTGATATTCAAAAAGATCAATTCAAGGTCAAATCTGATAAAACGGAAGTATTTCAACGAAATTTAATACCTACTGTTACCTTTGTCCCAGGAGTGTTTAGGGTGGGTCAAATCATGACCCTGACCTGATCTTGACATTCAAAATTGTCAATTCAAGGTCAAATCGGGTACAGCCGGGCGGATTTCGACGGGTACTTTTGTCGTGACTTTTGTCCGGGGAGTGTTTTGGACGGGTCAAATCGTGACCCGACATGACGTTCACCTTTAAAATGGTCAATTCAAGGTTAAATCGCGCAATTCTCCGAAAATCAGAGGGGAACATCCCGGACGAAGTCGGGTTCACCAGCTACTATTATATATTTCTAGATTTAGTTACAAACTAAATACCTGTATATTGACAAAGAAATGTTTGACAAATATATCTGTATCAATATTACCATACGGGTCATTAAAATAGATACGACGAAACAAATTTTGAAGGGTGCATGTATCAGGTAAATTTTTATATTTCAAATGATGACAGGAATGCGGAAAGTTGAAGTACCTACGTAATACTGGCTATCCGAATGAAGAGATATACATGTATATAAAAACCATAATAGAAGATGACTGCTGGCGACAATATTTTCCAAAAAAATTCAAAGCATTCGATAGCTCCCATCTAGTTGTCAGCCCGAAGATCAATATGAAGTTTGGTGACTATCAGATGAGGGATATGTATGTACAGTTCCTAAACAATTCAGTCATGCAAAAGAGGATCAAACAGTAAGATACCAAATTGCTGCCTGTGGTAATGTTTTTTAACGAAATTCGGGAAAATTAGATTACTCTCACCCTGGTTATCCAGAAGATCATTGTGGAATCTGGTGACGATCGGACAAGTGGTGTCGTCTGTAGGATCAACCAAATTATTTAGCCATAAAAATAGTAAAATTCAAGATCACCGCTGGCAGTGATGTCTTCACAAGGACATTTTGAGAACAAAATATGGCTCACATCTAGCGGTGACCCAAAATATCCACATGAGAAAAAGTTCTCCAATAAAAGCTGGCTGCAGGGTGCGCCAATTGATTCAAATTCGAAATTTAGCAGGGTGTACTGCTTGTGGTCATGTTTTCCCCGCAAATTTGATAGACTGAAGGACAAAACCACTGAATCCGTTGAATCAATATACATGTATACATGGATTAATTTATATGCATTGTTATACACAGTACTGGTATATAAAGGTACTGAAAATAACAATATTACTAGTATACACAAAATAAACCATATATCATGGCTATGGGTTCTAATATCCGAATATGACAGCTGAGAACTTGGTGTGAATTGAAGAGTGGTGGTGTCTCAAGTATATCTAACCATCCACGTTAGAAACATGCCATTAAATGTCATAAGTATAATCTAGCTTGAGGACAGAAGTTATCCATAAAACCCCCCTTAATTCAACCAGGTCCTCGCGCGATGTATGGTCGATCACATGATGATCTAGGGGGGGGTTAGAATTGTTGTATAAAAACAGCACTGCATGTAAATATAAAATAAAATAGTGCTACATCTTATTACAGATTATTGCCATATATAATCAGTGACTATACAGACAGTCTGACAAAATAAAGTTTCAGTGACACTCTATCCGAAGAGGGGAATATTTCCATCTGTTACAGTCAATGGAGCAATTATGAATCTGGAAAGGTGAAATTTCTAAGTAATACTAGATATCGACATGACGCGATAACATATAACGTAAATGCAATATGGCCGCTGGCGACCATTTTTTCCTTTAAAATTAAAAAAATATTCGATAGCTCTCATCTGATAGATCAATATCAAGATAAATATGAAGTTTGGTGATGATCGGATGAGTGAAGTGGACTGTGATAAACGGTTTAGTAATGCTTAAAAAGATTCTTACCTTAATATTTTTATGTTCACTTTATAAACTTCACTGAGTCATCTTTGTCATGTATTGTGTTTGATATCTTTTGTTAACAGTTTATAAATCATGTATGTCTCATGTTTGTTATTTTAATTTTTGTGTTTATTATCATTAAATAAAGTTGCATTCCTTAAAAAGATTCTTACCTCAATGTTTTTATGTTCACTTTATAAACTCCACTGAGTCATCTTTGTCATGTATTGAATTTGATATCTTTTGTTAACAGTTTATAAATTATGTATGTCTCGTGTTCGTTATTATATTATATACACTTTATAGTGTGTTTCAGCTGGTTTCAGAACGAAAAAAAAAATGAATAAAATCAACAAATTGGTAAATTTAAAAACAATTCAAACGTTGTTGTAGTCCATGTCCCAGCCCGGATATATACACCAAATTTCAATAATATTAATTGAGAAACAACGGACCAAACGCCATATAGCACCCCGTATACATCTTTTATTCCGAGCTGGCCTTTTATTCCGAGTTGGCACACGTCGATTGGGGCGAGTTAGCCCTGGGGCGAGTACGCCGATTCCGACACCTTCTCAATTTGCAGCAGGTATACGTTTACGCTGATTTACGCGTAATTTAATTTACAAAGTTCCCCCAATTGGTATCGTAAATAGAGCGACCTTATTTGCCTCTGTTATTGATTATCAAGTTGCTATACATTAAAAACGACAAATTCACATGCTCGTTCAAGCGCAGTAGTCTATTTTCCCCATGTTAAAGGACATCCACAAATACTAAATAACGCTAACCTACTGCGAATGTTTGACACGACAACTGTTAACATATTTGGGCTGAATTCATCTGACGCGGTATTATTCCTCAAATAATAAACAACAAAACCATCGTTACTTGGAAATGTAGTTTGGGCTAACATTTACATAAATCCTCCACATAATTTATCCCGACACACACGTCAGATCAAAAACAGCCATGAAGTAAACGGCCAAATTGGCCGAAATAATTTAAACTGGTGAATGAATGGGGGAATGGATTTTTGTGAGCGGGAAATTTATTTAACTAGCTGCTGTAGTTCTTGAATTTGTCCAGATCAAATTTGGCTGTGGGATAGCCCTGTCGTACACTTGGGGATTTATTTTAAAAAGTAAACACATGACCTATGAGAAGAATAGCCGTCTCGTTGACTTCACATCTAAAAATAGAATCTTTGGGGTCTAAAATTGGTTGTACTAAAATATTCTCAAAACTTCCAAAATATCAAAACCCAACAAAAATTTCAAAACTTCCAAAATTTATTTTTCCAAAAAATTTCAAAATCCCAAAATTATTTTTTTCCAAAAACAAAAATTTCAAAATCCCCAAATTTCAAAAAAAGATAAAATTTCAAAACCCTCAAAATTATTTCTCTAAAAAAAAAGTTTAAATAAAAAATTTATAACGAGTTTTCGGTTTCTGATAATCTCGATATTAAAATGTCGAATGTTAAATTATTTGCGCGTAATATCTTTCGTTATTTTTTTTTTTCAAATATTTTTCATGAAATTATTAATCGATGTTTAGAAATAGCTTTATTGGACATTGTGACCATCGGTATGAAGGCATACATTCCAGTGTTTATCGGACGCAGTTCATACATATATAATTGTCATACCTGAAAATAGACACCATTACTCTTACATAAATAATAAAGAGCGTTTATTCTTAACTTCTCTATCCCAGATGAAGTTATTGAGTATATGACAGGCATGTATTATCGTGAATTATTGGAAGTATTGAGATGTACTATGTTGAATCACGTGTGGACGAAAAGGGTAATGCGAAATTACAACCCCCAGAATGAATTGTCATATTCGATGGAACATATTATGTACACGTGATCACACACGACATTGTGGGTAACAATGTGTCTTTCACACCTTGCTTTACCAAATGAATTCTATTATATTCCCGTTCACAATTATATGCCATTCAGAAAACATATCGATTTAATGTCTGAGCAGTATTAGTTGTTTAACGGGTTAGTATCAATTAAGGTTGATAAACTGTGTCATTGTTAGCATTAACACGATAATTAGTTATCCAAAACATGCATACATAATACGTACAGGTCACTCAATAATAGAAATTGCTTCGGTGTCATTGTTATAACAACATTACGTAATAACCACTTATCACTCCATTCACACTTACGATCATTTTGTATACCAAAAACTCCAGTTAGCACCGATGATGTAACATTATATCACTGCTATTGTATCAGTTGATAGGTTCAGACAAGTTCGATGTTTAGAAAAGAAAAGTTACCTATAATTCTGCTGTGGTTAAGCAGTCCATTATTTAGGGCATACCTGTATGTAGGCCTATCAGTGGATGAATAGTCTGCCGGAGAAGTACTGTGTAGACAGGTCTTGTCGTTAAGAGAGTCAGACGAGAAGTGAAGGCTCGGCTATTAAAACATAGTAATGCGATAGCGAACATCAAACGAGTCTGCGCACGCATATCTGTCAAAAGGATACAATAGCAGTCATTGGTCAATTTATCCCCGGTGTCAGCTCAGTACCCAATCGGGACGAAGCCGAAGGTCAACTCATTTTTTTTGCTCATTATAGTACGTCACTTGGACATTTTATCAGTTTATCACATGATCACTAAATGTGGCAATCGGGTATCCACCGATGCCTGCAATTTATTATTTATAATAATTGGACTCATTGATCTCACGTAAATAATACTCTTAGTTGTTCCAATAAAATAGTTATCAAATTCGATCACCAATAGATTTGACTGTGGAATATAATGACCTTTAACTTATTTATCGATCTATGTTAGAACATGGTCTTAACAAAAAACTTGACCATAACAAAAATTACCTTACATTTATGCATGAATCTAATTAGACCATACGTAAATATTGTCAGCTTATCGTCTGATGAGCAAATCCGATGTTTATCAAAAATAGTACAACTTCCAGTTGGTAATTACTCTTACGAATGAAGAGCGTTGAACATATACGAAATTACTACACGAATGAACTGAAATTTATATTTTCACATCTTACCAACAACAGATACAGACATAGTCATAGTGTTATACTATCTTACATGTACACACGCTATGACATCATTCGAAGGGGCAATACACTCAAGGAGTTAATGTGACACGAAACAAGGGACGTGATGTAATATTGGTGTTTGAATCTTAAAGGAACACAAGACACTCTAAAGGACATTCATTATGAATGAATGTTAACAATACAAGCACACGAATGAAGAGCGTTGAACATATACAAAATTACAAGACACTCTAAAGGGACATTCATTATGAATGAATGTTAACAATACAAGCACACGAATGAAGAGCGTTGAACATATACGAAATTACTACACGAATGAACTGAAATTTATATTTCACATCTTACCAACAACAGATACAGACATAGTCATAGTGTTATACTATCTTACATGTACACACGCTATGACATCATTCGAAGGGGCAATACACTCAATGAGTTAATGTGACACGAAACAAGGGACGTGATGTAATATTGGTGTTTGAATCTTAAAGGAACACAAGACACTCTAAAGGGACATGCATTATGAATGAATGTTAACAATACAAGCACACGAATGAAGAGCGTTGAACATATACAAAATTACAAGACACTCTAAAGGGACATTCATTATGAATGAATGTTAACAATACAAGCACACGAATGAAGAGCGTTGAACATATACGAAATTACTACACGAATGAACTGAAATTTATATTTCACATCTTACCAACAACAGATACAGACATAGTCATAGTGTTATACTATCTTACATGTACACACGCTATGACATCATTCGAAGGGGCAATACACTCAATGAGTTAATGTGACACGAAACAAGGGACGTGATGTAATATTGGTGTTTGAATCTTAAAGGAACACAAGACACTCTAAAGGGACATGCATTATGAATGAATGTTAACAATACAAGCACACAGATGAAGAGCGTTGAACATATACAAAATTACAAGACACTCTAAAGGGACATTCATTATGAATGAATGTTAACAATACAAGCACACGAATGAAGAGCGTTGAACATATACGAAATTACTACACGAATGAACTGAAATTTATATTTCACATCTTACCAACAACAGATACAGACATAGTCATAGTGTTATACTATCTTACATGTACACACGCTATGACATCATTCGAAGGGGCAATACACTCAATGAGTTAATGTGACACGAAACAAGGGACGTGATGTAATATTGGTGTTTGAATCTTAAAGGAACACAAGACAATCTAAAGGGACATGCATTATGAATGAATGTTAACAATACAAGCACACAGATGAAGAGCGTTGAACATATACAAAATTACAAGACACTCTAAAGGGACATTCATTATGAATGAATGTTAACAATACAAGCACACGAATGAAGAGCGTTGAACATATACGAAATTACTACACGAATGAACTGAAATTTATATTTCACATCTTACCAACAACAGATACAGACATAGTCATAGTGTTATACTATCTTACATGTACACACGCTATGACATCATTCGAAGGGGCAATACACTCAAGGAGTTAATGTGACACGAAACAAGGGACGTGATGTAATATTGGTGTTTGAATCTTAAAGGAACACAAGACACTCTAAAGGGACATTCATTATGAATGAATGTTAACAATACAAGCACACGAATGAAGAGCGTTGAACATATACAAAATTACAAGACACTCTAAAGGGACATTCATTATGAATGAATGTTAACAATACAAGCACACGAATGAAGAGCGTTGAACATATACAAAATTACTACACGAATGAATTGAACCTTAAAATTTATATTTCACATCTTACCAACAACCGCTACAGACATAATCATAGTGTTATACTGTCTTGCATGTACACACGCTATGAAATCATTAAAGGCGGACAATCCACTCAAGGAGTTAAAGTGACACGAAACAAGGGACGTGATGTAATATTGGTGGTTGAATCTTAAAGGAACACAAGACACTCTAAAGGGGCACTCATTATGAATGAATGTTAACAATACAAGCACACGAATGAAGAGCGTTGAACATATACAAAATTACTACACGAATGAACCTTGAAATTTATATTTCACATCTTACCAACAGCTACAGACATAATCATAGGGTTATACTGTCTTGCATGTACCATGCTATGACATCATTAAAGGGGGATAATACACGCACGGTGTGGAATGTTAAAGTGACACGAGATAGCGGGGGTAGCATCACCAAATTACCCTCTGGGGACCTCATTCTGCCATCTAAAAATAGAATCTTTGGGTCTAAAATTGGTTGTACTAAAATATTCCCAAAAACCCAAAACTTCAAAAATTTCAAAAAACTTCAAAAATTTCAAAAAACTTCCAAAATTTCAAAAACTTCAAAAATAAGACCCCGGCAGATTTAAAGAAGAAACGCATGGATTCGCCTGTATATAGTAAAGAAAGTGATAAATCTGGTAATTTTCCATGGATGTCATGTACCATTAGGGGGTCAGGGGGTCTAAAGCCCCCCTCCCCACAATTTTGAGGAGTGTTAGCCCCCCCCCTATTGGGAAAATGTGTCATTTGACCCAATTAAGCTTTTCCGGCACCCAGTAGCCTTATCTGGGACCGTAGCCCCACCCCAAGTCGGGGGGGGGGGGGTGATGGCATCACCACTAGAGTTACTGTCGTGCAAAACTGTCATGGCAGCTTTGTTAAACAGACAGTATGCCCTGCCATCTGGTAAAATTTCATGCCTGAGGCTGTGTCTGGTGTTGTATCATAATGTTTCGATATTTAAATTGACTTATGGTTGCTTTACATTGCTATTAAAAAAACAACAAAAAATTATTTTCTGTTAATTTTGGTAAATATTTATTATAAATTGCCAATTCTGCACGAAAAGGGTTTAAAATTGGACAATATATCCCTCTCAAAATGTATATTAACATTTCCTCTTCAATTTAGTAATATTATGGTATATAAGGACATACTTCAGTTATACAAGATGCATTAGCTAGTAAAATTGAAAAAAAAGCTAAATTTTTTTGCTTTATTTTGAGGATTGACACTAATTTTCAGGATGCCTCATATTGGAAAAATAAACCACTACTGCTCGATATAATCCATTTTTGATTTCAGTAAGGTCTATATTTTGATAAAATACTATAAGAAACGCTGTTATTCACACATATACATATATATAGGAATCAGGGAGCTAAATGTGTTCTAGAGTCGGGGAGCGAGTACACCGTGGAACCATAAAGGTGAAGGTAACTGAAGAATGACCTTCACCTGATACATGCGACACGTTATTAAAGGATGACATCGCGTTTATTTGATTTGTACATAATATCTAAATAATTTAAACTGGTGAATGAATGGGGGAACGGATTTTTGTGAGCGGGAAATGTATTTAACTAGCTGTTGTAGATTTGGGTTTTTCCAGATCAAATTTGGCTGTGAGATAGCCCTGTCGTACACTTGGGGATTTATTTTAAAAAGTAAACACATGACCTATGATTTTTCTTGCATTTTCGTGATCAACTGGTGTCAATCTAGCTGGGTAAACATCACTGGTATGGCCTGCAGGCTTCAATTCAGCGAATTTGGCCGAAACGTTAACACTGTCGCCTATGGGAAACCATTTAGTTCCGTGATTCCTATAAGAAAAATGTGAATTTTACGAAATTTCACGTCTCACCATGATAAGTTGTTATTTCCATATTTTCTTATTTTCAAATGAAAATGACCACATTTTGGACAGATTTAAAGAAGAAACGCATGGATTCGCCTGTATATAGTAAAGAAAGTGATAAATCTGGTAATTTTCCATGGATGTCATGTACCATTAGGGGGTCAGGGGGTCTAAAGCCCCCCCTCCCCACAATTTTGAGGAGTGTTAGCCCCCCCCCTATTGGGAAAATGTGTCATTTGACCCAATTAAGCTTTTCCGGCACCCAGTAGCCTTATCTGGGACCGTAGCCCCACCCCAAGTCGGGGGGGGGGGTGATGGCATCACCACTAGAGTTACTGTCGTGCAAAACTGTCATGGCAGCTTTGTTAAACAGACAGTATGCCCTGCCATCTGGTAAAATTTCATGCCTGAGGCTGTGTCTGATGTTGTATCATAATGTTTCGATATTTAAATTGACTTATGGTTGCTTTACATTGCTATTAAAAAAACAACAAAAAATTATTTTCTGTTAATTTTGGTAAATATTTATTATAAATTGCCAATTCTGCACGAAAAGGGTTTAAAATTGGACAATATATCCCTCTCAAAATGTATATTAACATTTCCTCTTCAATTTAGTAATATTATGGTATATAAGGACATACTTCAGTTATACAAGATGCATTAGCTAGTAAAATTGAAAAAAAAGCTAAATTTTTTTGCTTTATTTTGAGGATTGACACTAATTTTCAGGATGCCTCATATTGGAAAAATAAACCACTACTGCTCGATATAATCCATTTTTGATTTCAGTAAGGTCTATATTTTGATAAAATACTATAAGAAACGCTGTTATTCACACATATACATATATATAAGAAAAATTTGAATTTTACGAAATTTCACGTCTCACCATGATAAGTTGTTATTTCCATATTTTCTTATTTTCAAATGAAAATGACCACATTTTGGACAGATTTAAAGAAGAAACGCATGGATTCGCCTGTATATAGTAAAGAAAGTGATAAATCTGGTAATTTTCCATGGATGTCATGTACCATTAGGGGGTCAGGGGGTCTAAAGCCCCCCCCCTCCCCACAATTTTGAGGAGTGTTAGCCCCCCCCTATTGGGAAAATGTGTCATTTGACCCAATTAAGCTTTTCCGGCACCCAGTAGCCTTATCTGGGACCGTAGCCCCACCCCAAGTCGCGGGGGGGGGGGGGTGATGGCATCACCACTAGAGTTACTGTCGTGCAAAACTGTCATGGCAGCTTTGTTAAACAGACAGTATGCCCTGCCATCTGGTAAAATTTCATGCCTGAGGCTGTGTCTGATGTTGTATCATAATGTTTCGATATTTAAATTGACTTATGGTTGCTTTACATTGCTATTAAAAAAACAACAAAAAATTATTTTCTGTTAATTTTGGTAAATATTTATTATAAATTGCCAATTCTGCACGAAAAGGGTTTAAAATTGGACAATATATCCCTCTCAAAATGTATATTAACATTTCCTCTTCAATTTAGTAATATTATGGTATATAAGGACATACTTCAGTTATACAAGATGCATTAGCTAGTAAAATTGAAAAAAAAGCTAAATTTTTTTGCTTTATTTTGAGGATTGACACTAATTTTCAGGATGCCTCATATTGGAAAAATAAACCACTACTGCTCGATATAATCCATTTTTGATTTCAGTAAGGTCTATATTTTGATAAAATACTATAAGAAACGCTGTTATTCACACATATACATATATATAGGAATCAGGGAGCTAAATGTGTTCTAGAGTCGGGGAGCGAGTACACCGTGGAACCATAAAGGTGAAGGTAACTGAAGAATGACCTTCACCTGATACATGCGACACGTTATTAAAGGATGACATCGCGTTTATTTGATTTGTACATAATATCTAAATAATTTAAACTGGTGAATGAATGGGGGAACGGATTTTTGTGAGCGGGAAATGTATTTAACTAGCTGTTGTAGATTTGGGTTTTTCCAGATCAAATTTGGCTGTGAGATAGCCCTGTCGTACACTTGGGGATTTATTTTAAAAAGTAAACACATGACCTATGATTTTTCTTGCATTTTCGTGATCAACTGGTGTCAATCTAGCTGGGTAAACATCACTGGTATGGCCTGCAGGCTTCAATTCAGCGAATTTGGCCGAAACGTTAACACTGTCGCCTATGGGAAACCATTTAGTTCCGTGATTCCTATAAGAAAAATTTGAATTTTACGAAATTTCACGTCTCACCATGATAAGTTGTTATTTCCATATTTTCTTATTTTCAAATGAAAATGACCACATTTTGGACAGATTTAAAGAAGAAACGCATGGATTCGCCTGTATATAGTAAAGAAAGTGATAAATCTGGTAATTTTCCATGGATGTCATGTACCATTAGGGGGTCAGGGGGTCTAAAGCCCCCCCTCCCCACAATTTTGAGGAGTGTTAGCCCCCCCCCTATTGGGAAAATGTGTCATTTGACCCAATTAAGCTTTTCCGGCACCCAGTAGCCTTATCTGGGACCGTAGCCCCACCCCAAGTCGCGGGGGGGGGGGGGTGATGGCATCACCACTAGAGTTACTGTCGTGCAAAACTGTCATGGCAGCTTTGTTAAACAGACAGTATGCCCTGCCATCTGGTAAAATTTCATGCCTGAGGCTGTGTCTGATGTTGTATCATAATGTTTCGATATTTAAATTGACTTATGGTTGCTTTACATTGCTATTAAAAAAACAACAAAAAATTATTTTCTGTTAATTTTGGTAAATATTTATTATAAATTGCCAATTCTGCACGAAAAGGGTTTAAAATTGGACAATATATCCCTCTCAAAATGTATATTAACATTTCCTCTTCAATTTAGTAATATTATGGTATATAAGGACATACTTCAGTTATACAAGATGCATTAGCTAGTAAAATTGAAAAAAAAGCTAAATTTTTTTGCTTTATTTTGAGGATTGACACTAATTTTCAGGATGCCTCATATTGGAAAAATAAACCACTACTGCTCGATATAATCCATTTTTGATTTCAGTAAGGTCTATATTTTGATAAAATACTATAAGAAACGCTGTTATTCACACATATACATATATATAAGAAAAATTTGAATTTTACGAAATTTCACGTCTCACCATGATAAGTTGTTATTTCCATATTTTCTTATTTTCAAATGAAAATGACCACATTTTGGACAGATTTAAAGAAGAAACGCATGGATTCGCCTGTATATAGTAAAGAAAGTGATAAATCTGGTAATTTTCCATGGATGTCATGTACCATTAGGGGGTCAGGGGGTCTAAAGCCCCCCCTCCCCACAATTTTGAGGAGTGTTAGCCCCCCCCCCCTATTGGGAAAATGTGTCATTTGACCCAATTAAGCTTTTCCGGCACCCAGTAGCCTTATCTGGGACCGTAGCCCCACCCCAAGTCGCGGGGGGGGGGGGTGATGGCATCACCACTAGAGTTACTGTCGTGCAAAACTGTCATGGCAGCTTTGTTAAACAGACAGTATGCCCTGCCATCTGGTAAAATTTCATGCCTGAGGCTGTGTCTGATGTTGTATCATAATGTTTCGATATTTAAATTGACTTATGGTTGCTTTACATTGCTATTAAAAAAACAACAAAAAATTATTTTCTGTTAATTTTGGTAAATATTTATTATAAATTGCCAATTCTGCACGAAAAGGGTTTAAAATTGGACAATATATCCCTCTCAAAATGTATATTAACATTTCCTCTTCAATTTAGTAATATTATGGTATATAAGGACATACTTCAGTTATACAAGATGCATTAGCTAGTAAAATTGAAAAAAAAGCTAAATTTTTTTGCTTTATTTTGAGGATTGACACTAATTTTCAGGATGCCTCATATTGGAAAAATAAACCACTACTGCTCGATATAATCCATTTTTGATTTCAGTAAGGTCTATATTTTGATAAAATACTATAAGAAACGCTGTTATTCACACATATACATATATATAGGAATCAGGGAGCTAAATGTGTTCTAGAGTCGGGGAGCGAGTACACCGTGGAACCATAAAGGTGAAGGTAACTGAAGAATGACCTTCACCTGATACATGCGACACGTTATTAAAGGATGACATCGCGTTTATTTGATTTGTACATAATATCTAAATAATTTAAACTGGTGAATGAATGGGGGAACGGATTTTTGTGAGCGGGAAATGTATTTAACTAGCTGTTGTAGATTTGGGTTTTTCCAGATCAAATTTGGCTGTGAGATAGCCCTGTCGTACACTTGGGGATTTATTTTAAAAAGTAAACACATGACCTATGATTTTTCTTGCATTTTCGTGATCAACTGGTGTCAATCTAGCTGGGTAAACATCACTGGTATGGCCTGCAGGCTTCAATTCAGCGAATTTGGCCGAAACGTTAACACTGTCGCCTATGGGAAACCATTTAGTTCCGTGATTCCTATTATAAGAAAAATTTGAATTTTACGAAATTTCACGTCTCACCATGATAAGTTGTTATTTCCATATTTTCTTATTTTCAAATGAAAATGACCACATTTTGGACAGATTTAAAGAAGAAACGCATGGATTCGCCTGTATATAGTAAAGAAAGTGATAAATCTGGTAATTTTCCATGGATGTCATGTACCATTAGGGGGTCAGGGGGTCTAAAGCCCCCCCTCCCCACAATTTTGAGGAGTGTTAGCCCCCCCCTATTGGGAAAATGTGTCATTTGACCCAATTAAGCTTTTCCGGCACCCAGTAGCCTTATCTGGGACCGTAGCCCCACCCCAAGTCGCGGGGGGGGGGGGTGATGGCATCACCACTAGAGTTACTGTCGTGCAAAACTGTCATGGCAGCTTTGTTAAACAGACAGTATGCCCTGCCATCTGGTAAAATTTCATGCCTGAGGCTGTGTCTGATGTTGTATCATAATGTTTCGATATTTAAATTGACTTATGGTTGCTTTACATTGCTATTAAAAAAACAACAAAAAATTATTTTCTGTTAATTTTGGTAAATATTTATTATAAATTGCCAATTCTGCACGAAAAGGGTTTAAAATTGGACAATATATTCCTCTCAAAATGTATATTAACATTTCCTCTTCAATTTAGTAATATTATGGTATATAAGGACATACTTCAGTTATACAAGATGCATTAGCTAGTAAAATTGAAAAAAAAGCTAAATTTTTTTGCTTTATTTTGAGGATTGACACTAATTTTCAGGATGCCTCATATTGGAAAAATAAACCACTACTGCTCGATATAATCCATTTTTGATTTCAGTAAGGTCTATATTTTGATAAAATACTATAAGAAACGCTGTTATTCACACATATACATATATATAGGAATCAGGGAGCTAAATGTGTTCTAGAGTCGGGGAGCGAGTACACCGTGGAACCATAAAGGTGAAGGTAACTGAAGAATGACCTTCACCTGATACATGCGACACGTTATTAAAGGATGACATCGCGTTTATTTGATTTGTACATAATATCTAAATAATTTAAACTGGTGAATGAATGGGGGAACGGATTTTTGTGAGCGGGAAATGTATTTAACTAGCTGTTGTAGATTTGGGTTTTTCCAGATCAAATTTGGCTGTGAGATAGCCCTGTCGTACACTTGGGGATTTATTTTAAAAAGTAAACACATGACCTATGATTTTTCTTGCATTTTCGTGATCAACTGGTGTCAATCTAGCTGGGTAAACATCACTGCTATGGCCTGCAGGCTTCAATTCAGCGAATTTGGCCGAAACGTTAACACTGTCGCCTATGGGAAACCATTTAGTTCCGTGATTCCTATAAGAAAAATTTGAATTTTACGAAATTTCACGTCTCACCATGATAAGTTGTTATTTCCATATTTTCTTATTTTCAAATGAAAATGACCACATTTTGGACAGATTTAAAGAAGAAACGCATGGATTCGCCTGTATATAGTAAAGAAAGTGATAAATCTGGTAATTTTCCATGGATGTCATGTACCATTAGGGGGTCAGGGGGTCTAAAGCCCCCCCTCCCCACAATTTTGAGGAGTGTTAGCCCCCCCCCCTATTGGGAAAATGTGTCATTTGACCCAATTAAGCTTTTCCGGCACCCAGTAGCCTTATCTGGGACCGTAGCCCCACCCCAAGTCGGGGGGGGGGGGGTGATGGCATCACCACTAGAGTTACTGTCGTGCAAAACTGTCATGGCAGCTTTGTTAAACAGACAGTATGCCCTGCCATCTGGTAAAATTTCATGCCTGAGGCTGTGTCTGATGTTGTATCATAATGTTTCGATATTTAAATTGACTTATGGTTGCTTTACATTGCTATTAAAAAAAACAACAAAAAATTATTTTCTGTTAATTTTGGTAAATATTTATTATAAATTGCCAATTCTGCACGAAAAGGGTTTAAAATTGGACAATATATCCCTCTCAAAATGTATATTAACATTTCCTCTTCAATTTAGTAATATTATGGTATATAAGGACATACTTCAGTTATACAAGATGCATTAGCTAGTAAAATTGAAAAAAAAGCTAAATTTTTTTGCTTTATTTTGAGGATTGACACTAATTTTCAGGATGCCTCATATTGGAAAAATAAACCACTACTGCTCGATATAATCCATTTTTGATTTCAGTAAGGTCTATATTTTGATAAAATACTATAAGAAACGCTGTTATTCACACATATACATATATATAAGAAAAATTTGAATTTTACGAAATTTCACGTCTCACCATGATAAGTTGTTATTTCCATATTTTCTTATTTTCAAATGAAAATGACCACATTTTGGACAGATTTAAAGAAGAAACGCATGGATTCGCCTGTATATAGTAAAGAAAGTGATAAATCTGGTAATTTTCCATGGACGTCATGTACCATTAGGGGGTCAGGGGGTCTAAAGCCCCCCTCCCCACAATTTTGAGGAGTGTTAGCCCCCCCCTATTGGGAAAATGTGTCATTTGACCCAATTAAGCTTTTCCGGCACCCAGTAGCCTTATCTGGGACCGTAGCCCCACCCCAAGTCGGGGGGGGGGTGATGGCATCACCACTAGAGTTACTGTCGTGCAAAACTGTCATGGCAGCTTTGTTAAACAGACAGTATGCCCTGCCATCTGGTAAAATTTCATGCCTGAGGCTGTGTCTGATGTTGTATCATAATGTTTCGATATTTAAATTGACTTATGGTTGCTTTACATTGCTATTAAAAAAACAACAAAAAATTATTTTCTGTTAATTTTGGTAAATATTTATTATAAATTGCCAATTCTGCACGAAAAGGGTTTAAAATTGGACAATATATCCCTCTCAAAATGTATATTAACATTTCCTCTTCAATTTAGTAATATTATGGTATATAAGGACATACTTCAGTTATACAAGATGCATTAGCTAGTAAAATTGAAAAAAAAGCTAATTTTTTTTGCTTTATTTTGAGGATTGACACTAATTTTCAGGATGCCTCATATTGGAAAAATAAACCACTACTGCTCGATATAATCCATTTTTGATTTCAGTAAGGTCTATATTTTGATAAAATACTATAAGAAACGCTGTTATTCATACATATACATATATATAAGAAAAATTTGAATTTTACGAAATTTCACGTCTCACCATGATAAGTTGTTATTTCCATATTTTCTTATTTTCAAATGAAAATGACCACATTTTGGACAGATTTAAAGAAGAAACGCATGGATTCGCCTGTATATAGTAAAGAAAGTGATAAATCTGGTAATTTTCCATGGATGTCATGTACCATTAGGGGGTCAGGGGGTCTAAAGCCCCCCCTCCCCACAATTTTGAGGAGTGTTAGCCCCCCCCCCTATTGGGAAAATGTGTCATTTGACCCAATTAAGCTTTTCCGGCACCCAGTAGCCTTATCTGGGACCGTAGCCCCACCCCAAGTCGGGGGGGGGGGGGGTGATGGCATCACCACTAGAGTTACTGTCGTGCAAAACTGTCATGGCAGCTTTGTTAAACAGACAGTATGCCCTGCCATCTGGTAAAATTTCATGCCTGAGGCTGTGTCTGATGTTGTATCATAATGTTTCGATATTTAAATTGACTTATGGTTGCTTTACATTGCTATTAAAAAAACAACAAAAAATTATTTTCTGTTAATTTTGGTAAATATTTATTATAAATTGCCAATTCTGCACGAAAAGGGTTTAAAATTGGACAATATATCCCTCTCAAAATGTATATTAACATTTCCTCTTCAATTTAGTAATATTATGGTATATAAGGACATTCTTCAGTTATACAAGATGCATTAGCTAGTAAAATTGAAAAAAAAGCTAAATTTTTTTGCTTTATTTTGAGGATTGACACTAATTTTCAGGATGCCTCATATTGGAAAAATAAACCACTACTGCTCGATATAATCCATTTTTGATTTCAGTAAGGTCTATATTTTGATAAAATACTATAAGAAACGCTGTTATTCACACATATACATATATATAGGAATCAGGGAGCTAAATGTGTTCTAGAGTCGGGGAGCGAGTACACCGTGGAACCCTAAAGGTGAAGGTAACTGAAGAATGACCTTCACCTGATACATGCGACACGTTATTAAAGGATGACATCGCGTTTATTTGATTTGTACATAATATCTAAATAATTTAAACTGGTGAATGAATGGGGGAACGGATTTTTGTGAGCGGGAAATGTATTTAACTAGCTGTTGTAGATTTGGGTTTTTCCAGATCAAATTTGGCTGTGAGATAGCCCTGTCGTACACTTGGGGATTTATTTTAAAAAGTAAACACATGACCTATGATTTTTCTTGCATTTTCGTGATCAACTGGTGTCAATCTAGCTGGGTAAACATCACTGGTATGGCCTGCAGGCTTCAATTCAGCGAATTTGGCCGAAACGTTAACACTGTCGCCTATGGGAAACCATTTAGTTCCGTGATTCCTATAAGAAAAATTTGAATTTTACGAAATTTCACGTCTCACCATGATAAGTTGTTATTTCCATATTTTCTTATTTTCAAATGAAAATGACCACATTTTGGACAGATTTAAAGAAGAAACGCATGGATTCGCCTGTATATAGTAAAGAAAGTGATAAATCTGGTAATTTTCCATGGATGTCATGTACCATTAGGGGGTCAGGGGGTCTAAAGCCCCCCCTCCCCACAATTTTGAGGAGTGTTAGCCCCCCCCCCCTATTGGGAAAATGTGTCATTTGACCCAATTAAGCTTTTCCGGCACCCAGTAGCCTTATCTGGGACCGTAGCCCCACCCCAAGTCGGGGGGGGGGTGATGGCATCACCACTAGAGTTACTGTCGTGCAAAACTGTCATGGCAGCTTTGTTAAACAGACAGTATGCCCTGCCATCTGGTAAAATTTCATGCCTGAGGCTGTGTCTGATGTTGTATCATAATGTTTCGATATTTAAATTGACTTATGGTTGCTTTACATTGCTATTAAAAAAACAACAAAAAATTATTTTCTGTTAATTTTGGTAAATATTTATTATAAATTGCCAATTCTGCACGAAAAGGGTTTAAAATTGGACAATATATCCCTCTCAAAATGTATATTAACATTTCCTCTTCAATTTAGTAATATTATGGTATATAAGGACATACTTCAGTTATACAAGATGCATTAGCTAGTAAAATTGAAAAAAAAGCTAAATTTTTTTGCTTTATTTTGAGGATTGACACTAATTTTCAGGATGCCTCATATTGGAAAAATAAACCACTACTGCTCGATATAATCCATTTTTGATTTCAGTAAGGTCTATATTTTGATAAAATACTATAAGAAACGCTGTTATTCACACATATACATATATATAAGAAAAATTTGAATTTTACGAAATTTCACGTCTCACCATGATAAGTTGTTATTTCCATATTTTCTTATTTTCAAATGAAAATGACCACATTTTGGACAGATTTAAAGAAGAAACGCATGGATTCGCCTGTATATAGTAAAGAAAGTGATAAATCTGGTAATTTTCCATGGATGTCATGTACCATTAGGGGGTCAGGGGGTCTAAAGCCCCCCCTCCCCACAATTTTGAGGAGTGTTAGCCCCCCCCCCCTATTGGGAAAATGTGTCATTTGACCCAATTAAGCTTTTCCGGCACCCAGTAGCCTTATCTGGGACCGTAGCCCCACCCCAAGTCGGGGGGGGGGTGATGGCATCACCACTAGAGTTACTGTCGTGCAAAACTGTCATGGCAGCTTTGTTAAACAGACAGTATGCCCTGCCATCTGGTAAAATTTCATGCCTGAGGCTGTGTCTGATGTTGTATCATAATGTTTCGATATTTAAATTGACTTATGGTTGCTTTACATTGCTATTAAAAAAACAACAAAAAATTATTTTCTGTTAATTTTGGTAAATATTTATTATAAATTGCCAATTCTGCACGAAAAGGGTTTAAAATTGGACAATATATCCCACTCAAAATGTATATTAACATTTCCTCTTCAATTTAGTAATATTATGGTATATAAGGACATTCTTCAGTTATACAAGATGCATTAGCTAGTAAAATTGAAAAAAAAGCTAAATTTTTTTGCTTTATTTTGAGGATTGACACTAATTTTCAGGATGCCTCATATTGGAAAAATAAACCACTACTGCTCGATATAATCCATTTTTGATTTCAGTAAGGTCTATATTTTGATAAAATACTATAAGAAACGCTGTTATTCACACATATACATATATATAGGAATCAGGGAGCTAAATGTGTTCTAGAGTCGGGGAGCGAGTACACCGTGGAACCCTAAAGGTGAAGGTAACTGAAGAATGACCTTCACCTGATACATGCGACACGTTATTAAAGGATGACATCGCGTTTATTTGATTTGTACATAATATCTAAATAATTTAAACTGGTGAATGAATGGGGGAACGGATTTTTGTGAGCGGGAAATGTATTTAACTAGCTGTTGTAGATTTGGGTTTTTCCAGATCAAATTTGGCTGTGAGATAGCCCTGTCGTACACTTGGGGATTTATTTTAAAAAGTAAACACATGACCTATGATTTTTCTTGCATTTTCGTGATCAACTGGTGTCAATCTAGCTGGGTAAACATCACTGGTATGGCCTGCAGGCTTCAATTCAGCGAATTTGGCCGAAACGTTAACACTGTCGCCTATGGGAAACCATTTAGTTCCGTGATTCCTATAAGAAAAATTTGAATTTTACGAAATTTCACGTCTCACCATGATAAATTGTTATTTCCATATTTTCTTATTTTCAAATGAAAATGACCACATTTTGGACAGATTTAAAGAAGAAACGCATGGATTCGCCTGTATATAGTAAAGAAAGTGATAAATCTGGTAATTTTCCATGGATGTCATGTACCATTAGGGGGTCAGGGGGTCTAAAGCCCCCCCCTCCCCACAATTTTGAGGAGTGTTAGCCCCCCCATCCTATTGGGAAAATGTGTCATTTGACCCAATTAAGCTTTTCCGGCACCCAGTAGCCTTATCTGGGACCGTAGCCCCACCCCAAGTCGGGGGGGGGGGGGGTGATGGCATCACCACTAGAGTTACTGTCGTGCAAAACTGTCATGGCAGCTTTGTTAAACAGACAGTATGCCCTGCCATCTGGTAAAATTTCATGCCTGAGGCTGTGTCTGATGTTGTATCATAATGTTTCGATATTTAAATTGACTTATGGTTGCTTTACATTGCTATTAAAAAAACAACAAAAAATTATTTTCTGTTAATTTTGGTAAATATTTATTATAAATTGCCAATTCTGCACGAAAAGGGTTTAAAATTGGACAATATATCCCTCTCAAAATGTATATTAACATTTCCTCTTCAATTTAGTAATATTATGGTATATAAGGACATACTTCAGTTATACAAGATGCATTAGCTAGTAAAATTGAAAAAAAAGCTAAATTTTTTTGCTTTATTTTGAGGATTGACACTAATTTTCAGGATGCCTCATATTGGAAAAATAAACCACTACTGCTCGATATAATCCATTTTTGATTTCAGTAAGGTCTATATTTTGATAAAATACTATAAGAAACGCTGTTATTCACACATATACATATATATAAGAAAAATTTGAATTTTACGAAATTTCACGTCTCACCATGATAAGTTGTTATTTCCATATTTTCTTATTTTCAAATGAAAATGACCACATTTTGGACAGATTTAAAGAAGAAACGCATGGATTCGCCTGTATATAGTAAAGAAAGTGATAAATCTGGTAATTTTCCATGGATGTCATGTACCATTAGGGGGTCAGGGGGTCTAAAGCCCCCCCTCCCCACAATTTTGAGGAGTGTTAGCCCCCCCCCCTATTGGGAAAATGTGTCATTTGACCCAATTAAGCTTTTCCGGCACCCAGTAGCCTTATCTGGGACCGTAGCCCCACCCCAAGTCGGGGGGGGGTGATGGCATCACCACTAGAGTTACTGTCGTGCAAAACTGTCATGGCAGCTTTGTTAAACAGACAGTATGCCCTGCCATCTGGTAAAATGTCATGCCTGAGGCTGTGTCTGATGTTGTATCATAATGTTTCGATATTTAAATTGACTTATGGTTGCTTTACATTGCTATTAAAAAAACAACAAAAAATTATTTTCTGTTAATTTTGGTAAATATTTATTATAAATTGCCAATTCTGCACGAAAAGGGTTTAAAATTGGACAATATATCCCACTCAAAATGTATATTAACATTTCCTCTTCAATTTAGTAATATTATGGTATATAAGGACATACTTCAGTTATACAAGATGCATTAGCTAGTAAAATTGAAAAAAAAGCTAAATTTTGTTGCTTTATTTTGAGGATTGACACTAATTTTCAGGATGCCTCATATTGGAAAAATAAACCACTACTGCTCGATATAATCCATTTTTGATTTCAGTAAGGTCTATATTTTGATAAAATACTATAAGAAACGCTGCTATTCACACATATACATATATATAGGAATCAGGGAGCTAAATGTGTTCTAGAGTCGGGGAGCGAGTACACTGTGGAACCCTAAAGGTGAAGGTAACTGAAGAATGACCTTCACCTGATACATGCGACACGTTATTAAAGGATGACATCGCGTTTATTTGATTTGTACATAATATCTAAATAATTTAAACTGGTGAATGAATGGGGGAACGGATTTTTGTGAGCGGGAAATGTATTTAACTAGCTGTTGTAGATTTGGGTTTTTCCAGATCAAATTTGGCTGTGAGATAGCCCTGTCGTACACTTGGGGATTTATTTTAAAAAGTAAACACATGACCTATGATTTTTCTTGCATTTTCGTGATCAACTGGTGTCAATCTAGCTGGGTAAACATCACTGGTATGGCCTGCAGGCTTCAATTCAGCGAATTTGGCCGAAACGTTAACACTGTCGCCTATGGGAAACCATTTAGTTCCGTGATTCCTATAAGAAAAATTTGAATTTTACGAAATTTCACGTCTCACCATGATAAGTTGTTATTTCCATATTTTCTTATTTTCAAATGAAAATGACCACATTTTGGACAGATTTAAAGAAGAAACGCATGGATTCGCCTGTATATAGTAAAGAAAGTGATAAATCTGGTAATTTTCCATGGATGTCATGTACCATTAGGGGGTCAGGGGGTCTAAAGCCCCCCCTCCCCACAATTTTGAGGAGTGTTAGCCCCCCCCCCTATTGGGAAAATGTGTCATTTGACCCAATTAAGCTTTTCCGGCACCCAGTAGCCTTATCTGGGACCGTAGCCCCACCCCAAGTCGGGGGGGGGGTGATGGCATCACCACTAGAGTTACTGTCGTGCAAAACTGTCATGGCAGCTTTGTTAAACAGACAGTATGCCCTGCCATCTGGTAAAATTTCATGCCTGAGGCTGTGTCTGATGTTGTATCATAATGTTTCGATATTTAAATTGACTTATGGTTGCTTTACATTGCTATTAAAAAAACAACAAAAAATTATTTTCTGTTAATTTTGGTAAATATTTATTATAAATTGCCAATTCTGCACGAAAAGGGTTTAAAATTGGACAATATATCCCTCTCAAAATGTATATTAACATTTCCTCTTCAATTTAGTAATATTATGGTATATAAGGACATACTTCAGTTATACAAGATGCATTAGCTAGTAAAATTGAAAAAAAAGCTAAATTTTTTTGCTTTATTTTGAGGATTGACACTAATTTTCAGGATGCCTCATATTGGAAAAATAAACCACTACTGCTCGATATAATCCATTTTTGATTTCAGTAAGGTCTATATTTTGATAAAATACTATAAGAAACGCTGTTATTCACACATATACATATATATAGGAATCAGGGAGCTAAATGTGTTCTAGAGTCGGGGAGCGAGTACACCGTGGAACCCTAAAGGTGAAGGTAACTGAAGAATGACCTTCACCTGATACATGCGACACGTTATTAAAGGATGACATCGCGTTTATTTGATTTGTACATAATATCTAAATAATTTAAACTGGTGAATGAATGGGGGAACGGATTTTTGTGAGCGGGAAATGTATTTAACTAGCTGTTGTAGATTTGGGTTTTTCCAGATCAAATTTGGCTGTGAGATAGCCCTGTCGTACACTTGGGGATTTATTTTAAAAAGTAAACACATGACCTATGATTTTTCTTGCATTTTCGTGATCAACTGGTGTCAATCTAGCTGGGTAAACATCACTGGTATGGCCTGCAGGCTTCAATTCAGCGAATTTGGCCGAAACGTTAACACTGTCGCCTATGGGAAACCATTTAGTTCCGTGATTCCTATAAGAAAAATTTGAATTTTACGAAATTTCACGTCTCACCATGATAAGTTGTTATTTCCATATTTTCTTATTTTCAAATGAAAATGACCACATTTTGGACAGATTTAAAGAAGAAACGCATGGATTCGACTGTATATAGTAAAGAAAGTGATAAATCTGGTAATTTTCCATGGATGTCATGTACCATTAGGGGGTCAGGGGGTCTAAAGCCCCCCCTCCCCACAATTTTGAGGAGTGTTAGCCCCCCCCCTATTGGGAAAATGTGTCATTTGACCCAATTAAGCTTTTCCGGCACCCAGTAGCCTTATCTGGGACCGTAGCCCCACCCCAAGTCGGGGGGGGGGGGTGATGGCATCACCACTAGAGTTACTGTCGTGCAAAACTGTCA
The DNA here is from genome assembly GCA_032622095.1 of Siphonodentalium dalli. Taxonomy (NCBI): domain Eukaryota; kingdom Metazoa; phylum Mollusca; class Scaphopoda; order Gadilida; family Siphonodentaliidae; genus Siphonodentalium; species Siphonodentalium dalli. The sequence continues at coordinate 15,513,081 of CP136068.1, forward strand.
TGGCAGCTTTGTTAAACAGACAGTATGCCCTGCCATCTGGTAAAATTTCATGCCTGAGGCTGTGTCTGATGTTGTATCATAATGTTTCGATATTTAAATTGACTTATGGTTGCTTTACATTGCTATTAAAAAAACAACAAAAAATTATTTTCTGTTAATTTTGGTAAATATTTATTATAAATTGCCAATTCTGCACGAAAAGGGTTTAAAATTGGACAATATATCTCACTCAAAATGTATATTAACATTTCCTCTTCAATTTAGTAATATTATGGTATATAAGGACATACTTCAGTTATACAAGATGCATTAGCTAGTAAAATTGAAAAAAAAGCTAAATTTTTTTGCTTTATTTTGAGGATTGACACTAATTTTCAGGATGCCTCATATTGGAAAAATAAACCACTACTGCTCGATATAATCCATTTTTGATTTCAGTAAGGTCTATATTTTGATAAAATACTATAAGAAACGCTGTTATTCACACATATACATATATATAGGAATCAGGGAGCTAAATGTGTTCTAGAGTCGGGGAGCGAGTACACCGTGGAACCCTAAAGGTGAAGGTAACTGAAGAATGACCTTCACCTGATACATGCGACACGTTATTAAAGGATGACATCGCGTTTATTTGATTTGTACATAATATCTAAATAATTTAAACTGGTGAATGAATGGGGGAACGGATTTTTGTGAGCGGGAAATGTATTTAACTAGCTGTTGTAGATTTGGGTTTTTCCAGATCAAATTTGGCTGTGAGATAGCCCTGTCGTACACTTGGGGATTTATTTTAAAAAGTAAACACATGACCTATGATTTTTCTTGCATTTTCGTGATCAACTGGTGTCAATCTAGCTGGGTAAACATCACTGGTATGGCCTGCAGGCTTCAATTCAGCGAATTTGGCCGAAACGTTAACACTGTCGCCTATGGGAAACCATTTAGTTCCGTGATTCCTATAAGAAAAATTTGAATTTTACGAAATTTCACGTCTCACCATGATAAGTTGTTATTTCCATATTTTCTTATTTTCAAATGAAAATGACCACATTTTGGACAGATTTAAAGAAGAAACGCATGGATTCGCCTGTATATAGTAAAGAAAGTGATAAATCTGGTAATTTTCCATGGATGTCATGTACCATTAGGGGGTCAGGGGGTCTAAAGCCCCCCCTCCCCACAATTTTGAGGAGTGTTAGCCCCCCCCCCTATTGGGAAAATGTGTCATTTGACCCAATTAAGCTTTTCCGGCACCCAGTAGCCTTATCTGGGACCGTAGCCCCACCCCAAGTCGGGGGGGGGGGTGATGGCATCACCACTAGAGTTACTGTCGTGCAAAACTGTCATGGCAGCTTTGTTAAACAGACAGTATGCCCTGCCATCTGGTAAAATTTCATGCCTGAGGCTGTCTGATGTTGTATCATAATGTTTCGATATTTAAATTGACTTATGGTTGCTTTACATTGCTATTAAAAAAACAACAAAAAATTATTTTCTGTTAATTTTGGTAAATATTTATTATAAATTGCCAATTCTGCACGAAAAGGGTTTAAAATTGGACAATATATCCCTCTCAAAATGTATATTAACATTTCCTCTTCAATTTAGTAATATTATGGTATATAAGGACATACTTCAGTTATACAAGATGCATTAGCTAGTAAAATTGAAAAAAAAGCTAAATTTTTTTGCTTTATTTTGAGGATTGACACTAATTTTCAGGATGCCTCATATTGGAAAAATAAACCACTACTGCTCGATATAATCCATTTTTGATTTCAGTAAGGTCTATATTTTGATAAAATACTATAAGAAACGCTGTTATTCACACATATACATATATATAAGAAAAATTTGAATTTTACGAAATTTCACGTCTCACCATGATAAATTGTTATTTCCATATTTTCTTATTTTCAAATGAAAATGACCACATTTTGGACAGATTTAAAGAAGAAAGCATGGATTCGCCTGTATATAGTAAAGAAAGTGATAAATCTGGTAATTTTCCATGGATGTCATGTACCATTAGGGGGTCAGGGGGTCTAAAGCCCCCCCTCCCCACAATTTTGAGGAGTGTTAGCCCCCCCCCCCCCTATTGGGAAAATGTGTCATTTGACCCAATTAAGCTTTTCCGGCACCCAGTAGCCTTATCTGGGACCGTAGCCCCACCCCAAGTCGGGGGGGGGGGGGTGATGGCATCACCACTAGAGTTACTGTCGTGCAAAACTGTCATGGCAGCTTTGTTAAACAGACAGTATGCCCTGCCATCTGGTAAAATTTCATGCCTGAGGCTGTGTCTGATGTTGTATCATAATGTTTCGATATTTAAATTGACTTATGGTTGCTTTACATTGCTATTAAAAAAACAACAAAAAATTATTTTCTGTTAATTTTGGTAAATATTTATTATAAATTGCCAATTCTGCACGAAAAGGGTTTAAAATTGGACAATATATCCCTCTCAAAATGTATATTAACATTTCCTCTTCAATTTAGTAATATTATGGTATATAAGGACATACTTCAGTTATACAAGATGCATTAGCTAGTAAAATTGAAAAAAAAGCTAAATTTTTTTGCTTTATTTTGAGGATTGACACTAATTTTCAGGATGCCTCATATTGGAAAAATAAACCACTACTGCTCGATATAATCCATTTTTGATTTCAGTAAGGTCTATATTTTGATAAAATACTATAAGAAACGCTGTTATTCACACATATACATATATATAGGAATCAGGGAGCTAAATGTGTTCTAGAGTCGGGGAGCGAGTACACCGTGGAACCCTAAAGGTGAAGGTAACTGAAGAATGACCTTCACCTGATACATGCGACACGTTATTAAAGGATGACATCGCGTTTATTTGATTTGTACATAATATCTAAATAATTTAAACTGGTGAATGAATGGGGGAACGGATTTTTGTGAGCGGGAAATGTATTTAACTAGCTGTTGTAGATTTGGGTTTTTCCAGATCAAATTTGGCTGTGAGATAGCCCTGTCGTACACTTGGGGATTTATTTTAAAAAGTAAACACATGACCTATGATTTTTCTTGCATTTTCGTGATCAACTGGTGTCAATCTAGCTGGGTAAACATCACTGGTATGGCCTGCAGGCTTCAATTCAGCGAATTTGGCCGAAACGTTAACACTGTCGCCTATGGGAAACCATTTAGTTCCGTGATTCCTATAAGAAAAATTTGAATTTTACGAAAATTTCACGTCTCACCATGATAAGTTGTTATTTCCATATTTTCTTATTTTCAAATGAAAATGACCACATTTTGGACAGATTTAAAGAAGAAACGCATGGATTCGCCTGTATATAGTAAAGAAAGTGATAAATCTGGTAATTTTCCATGGATGTCATGTACCATTAGGGGGTCAGGGGGTCTAAAGCCCCCCCTCCCCACAATTTTGAGGAGTGTTAGCCCCCCCCCCCTATTGGGAAAATGTGTCATTTGACCCAATTAAGCTTTTCCGGCACCCAGTAGCCTTATCTGGGACCGTAGCCCCACCCCAAGTCGGGGGGGGGGTGATGGCATCACCACTAGAGTTACTGTCGTGCAAAACTGTCATGGCAGCTTTGTTAAACAGACAGTATGCCCTGCCATCTGGTAAAATTTCATGCCTGAGGCTGTGTCTGATGTTGTATCATAATGTTTCGATATTTAAATTGACTTATGGTTGCTTTACATTGCTATTAAAAAAACAACAAAAAATTATTTTCTGTTAATTTTGGTAAATATTTATTATAAATTGCCAATTCTGCACGAAAAGGGTTTAAAATTGTACAATATATCCCTCTCAAAATGTATATTAACATTTCCTCTTCAATTTAGTAATATTGTGGTATATAAGGACATACTTCAGTTATACAAGATGCATTAGCTAGTAAAATTGAAAAAAAAGCTAAATTTTTTTGCTTTATTTTGAGGATTGACACTAATTTTCAGGATGCCTCATATTGGAAAAATAAACCACTACTGCTCGATATAAACCATTTTTGATTTCAGTAAGGTCTATATTTTGATAAAATACTATAAGAAACGCTGTTATTCACACATATACATATATATAGGAATCAGGGAGCTAAATGTGTTCTAGAGTCGGGGAGCGAGTACACCGTGGAACCCTAAAGGTGAAGGTAACTGAAGAATGACCTTCACCTGATACATGCGACACGTTATTAAAGGATGACATCGCGTTTATTTGATTTGTACATAATATCTAAATAATTTAAACTGGTGAATGAATGGGGGAACGGATTTTTGTGAGCGGGAAATGTATTTAACTAGCTGTTGTAGATTTGGGTTTTTCCAGATCAAATTTGGCTGTGAGATAGCCCTGTCGTACACTTGGGGATTTATTTTAAAAGTAAACACATGACCTATGATTTTCTCTTGCATTTTCGTGATCAACTGGTGTCAATCTAGCTGGGTAAACATCACTGGTATGGCCTGCAGGCTTCAATTCAGCGAATTTGGCCGAAACGTTAACACTGTCGCCTATGGGAAACCATTTAGTTCCGTGATTCCTATAAGAAAAATTTGAATTTTACGAAATTTCACGTCTCACCATGATAAGTTGTTATTTCCATATTTTCTTATTTTCAAATGAAAATGACCACATTTTGGACAGATTTAAAGAAGAAACGCATGGATTCGCCTGTATATAGTAAAGAAAGTGATAAATCTGGTAATTTTCCATGGATGTCATGTACCATTAGGGGGTCAGGGGGTCTAAAGCCCCCCCTCCCCACAATTTTGAGGAGTGTTAGCCCCCCCCCCCCTATTGGGAAAATGTGTCATTTGACCCAATTAAGCTTTTCCGGCACCCAGTAGCCTTATCTGGGACCGTAGCCCCACCCCAAGTCGGGGGGGGGGGTGATGGCATCACCACTAGAGTTACTGTCGTGCAAAACTGTCATGGCAGCTTTGTTAAACAGACAGTATGCCCTGCCATCTGGTAAAATTTCATGCCTGAGGCTGTGTCTGATGTTGTATCATAATGTTTCGATATTTAAATTGACTTATGGTTGCTTTACATTGCTATTAAAAAAACAACAAAAAATTATTTTCTGTTAATTTTGGTAAATATTTATTATAAATTGCCAATTCTGCACGAAAAGGGTTTAAAATTGGACAATATATCCCTCTCAAAATGTGTATTAACATTTCCTCTTCAATTTAGTAATATTATGGTATATAAGGACATACTTCAGTTATACAAGATGCATTAGCTAGTAAAATTGAAAAAAAAGCTAAATTTTTTTGCTTTATTTTGAGGATTGACACTAATTTTCAGGATGCCTCATATTGGAAAAATAAACCACTACTGCTCGATATAATCCATTTTTGATTTCAGTAAGGTCTATATTTTGATAAAATACTATAAGAAACGCTGTTATTCACACATATACATATATATAAGAAAAATTTGAATTTTACGAAATTTCACGTCTCACCATGATAAGTTGTTATTTCCATATTTTCTTATTTTCAAATGAAAATGACCACATTTTGGACAGATTTAAAGAAGAAACGCATGGATTCGCCTGTATATAGTAAAGAAAGTGATAAATCTGGTAATTTTCCATGGATGTCATGTACCATTAGGGGGTCAGGGGGTCTAAAGCCCCCCCTCCCCACAATTTTGAGGAGTGTTAGCCCCCCCCTATTGGGAAAATGTGTCATTTGAACCAATTAAGCTTTTCCGGCACCCAGTAGCCTTATCTGGGACCGTAGCCCCACCCCAAGTCGGGGGGGGGGTGATGGCATCACCACTAGAGTTACTGTCGTGCAAAACTGTCATGGCAGCTTTGTTAAACAGACAGTATGCCCTGCCATCTGGTAAAATTTCATGCCTGAGGCTGTGTCTGATGTTTGTATCATAATGTTTCGATATTTAAATTGACTTATGGTTGCTTTACATTGCTATTAAAAAAACAACAAAAAATTATTTTCTGTTAATTTTGGTAAATATTTATTATAAATTGCCAATTCTGCACGAAAAGGGTTTAAAATTGGACAATATATCCCTCTCAAAATGTATATTAACATTTCCTCTTCAATTTAGTAATATTATGGTATATAAGGACATACTTCAGTTATACAAGATGCATTAGCTAGTAAAATTGAAAAAAAAGCTAAATTTTTTTGCTTTATTTTGAGGATTGACACTAATTTTCAGGATGCCTCATATTGGAAAAATAAACCACTACTGCTCGATATAATCCATTTTTGATTTCAGTAAGGTCTATATTTTGATAAAATACTATAAGAAACGCTGTTATTCACACATATACATATATATAAGAAAAATTTGAATTTTACGAAATTTCACGTCTCACCATGATAAGTTGTTATTTCCATATTTTCTTATTTTCAAATGAAAATGACCACATTTTGGACAGATTTAAAGAAGAAACGCATGGATTCGCCTGTATATAGTAAAGAAAGTGATAAATCTGGTAATTTTTCCATGGATGTCATGTACCATTAGGGGGTCAGGGGGTCTAAAGCCCCCCCTCCCCACAATTTTGAGGAGTGTTAGCCCCCCCCCCTATTGGGAAAATGTGTCATTTGACCCAATTAAGCTTTTCCGGCACCCAGTAGCCTTATCTGGGACCGTAGCCCCACCCCAAGTCGGGGGGGGGTGATGGCATCACCACTAGAGTTACTGTCGTGCAAAACTGTCATGGCAGCTTTGTTAAACAGACAGTATGCCCTGCCATCTGGTAAAATTTCATGCCTGAGGCTGTGTCTGATGTTGTATCATAATGTTTCGATATTTAAATTGACTTATGGTTGCTTTACATTGCTATTAAAAAAAACAACAAAAAATTATTTTCTGTTAATTTTGGTAAATATTTATTATAAATTGCCAATTCTGCACGAAAAGGGTTTAAAATTGGACAATATATCCCTCTCAAAATGTATATTAACATTTCCTCTTCAATTTAGTAATATTATGGTATATAAGGACATACTTCAGTTATACAAGATGCATTAGCTAGTAAAATTGAAAAAAAAGCTAAATTTTTTTGCTTTATTTTGAGGATTGACACTAATTTTCAGGATGCCTCATATTGGAAAAATAAACCACTACTGCTCGATATAATCCATTTTTGATTTCAGTAAGGTCTATATTTTGATAAAATACTATAAGAAACGCTGTTATTCACACATATACATATATATAGGAATCAGGGAGCTAAATGTGTTCTAGAGTCGGGGAGCGAGTACACCGTGGAACCATAAAGGTGAAGGTAACTGAAGAATGACCTTCACCTGATACATGCGACACGTTATTAAAGGATGACATCGCGTTTATTTGATTTGTACATAATATCTAAATAATTTAAACTGGTGAATGAATGGGGGAACGGATTTTTGTGAGCGGGAAATGTATTTAACTAGCTGTTGTAGATTTGGGTTTTTCCAGATCAAATTTGGCTGTGAGATAGCCCTGTCGTACACTTGGGGATTTATTTTAAAAAGTAAACACATGACCTATGATTTTTCTTGCATTTTCGTGATCAACTGGTGTCAATCTAGCTGGGTAAACATCACTGGTATGGCCTGCAGGCTTCAATTCAGCGAATTTGGCCGAAACGTTAACACTGTCGCCTATGGGAAACCATTTAGTTCCGTGATTCCTATAAGAAAAATTTGAATTTTACGAAATTTCACGTCTCACCATGATAAGTTGTTATTTCCATATTTTCTTATTTTCAAATGAAAATGACCACATTTTGGACAGATTTAAAGAAGAAACGCATGGATTCGCCTGTATATAGTAAAGAAAGTGATAAATCTGGTAATTTTCCATGGATGTCATGTACCATTAGGGGGTCAGGGGGTCTAAAGCCCCCCTCCCCACAATTTTGAGGAGTGTTAGCCCCCCCCCCCTATTGGGAAAATGTGTCATTTGACCCAATTAAGCTTTTCCGGCACCCAGTAGCCTTATCTGGGACCGTAGCCCCACCCCAAGTCGGGGGGGGGGGTGATGGCATCACCACTAGAGTTACTGTCGTGCAAAACTGTCATGGCAGCTTTGTTAAACAGACAGTATGCCCTGCCATCTGGTAAAATTTCATGCCTGAGGCTGTGTCTGATGTTGTATCATAATGTTTCGATATTTAAATTGACTTATGGTTGCTTTACATTGCTATTAAAAAAACAACAAAAAATTATTTTCTGTTAATTTTGGTAAATATTTATTATAAATTGCCAATTCTGCACGAAAAGGGTTTAAAATTGGACAATATATCCCTCTCAAAATGTATATTAACATTTCCTCTTCAATTTAGTAATATTATGGTATATAAGGACATACTTCAGTTATACAAGATGCATTAGCTAGTAAAATTGAAAAAAAAGCTAAATTTTTTTGCTTTATTTTGAGGATTGACACTAATTTTCAGGATGCCTCATATTGGAAAAATAAACCACTACTGCTCGATATAATCCATTTTTGATTTCAGTAAGGTCTATATTTTGATAAAATACTATAAGAAACGCTGTTATTCACACATATACATATATATAAGAAAAATTTGAATTTTACGAAATTTCACGTCTCACCATGATAAGTTGTTATTTCCATATTTTCTTATTTTCAAATGAAAATGACCACATTTTGGACAGATTTAAAGAAGAAACGCATGGATTCGCCTGTATATAGTAAAGAAAGTGATAAATCTGGTAATTTTCCATGGATGTCATGTACCATTAGGGGGTCAGGGGGTCTAAAGCCCCCCCTCCCCACAATTTTGAGGAGTGTTAGCCCCCCCCTATTGGGAAAATGTGTCATTTGACCCAATTAAGCTTTTCCGGCACCCAGTAGCCTTATCTGGGACCGTAGCCCCACCCCAAGTCGGGGGGGGGGGGGGGTGATGGCATCACCACTAGAGTTACTGTCGTGCAAAACTGTCATGGCAGCTTTGTTAAACAGACAGTATGCCCTGCCATCTGGTAAAATTTCATGCCTGAGGCTGTGTCTGATGTTGTATCATAATGTTTCGATATTTAAATTGACTTATGGTTGCTTTACATTGCTATTAAAAAAACAACAAAAAATTATTTTCTGTTAATTTTGGTAAATATTTATTATAAATTGCCAATTCTGCACGAAAAGGGTTTAAAATTGGACAATATATCCCTCTCAAAATGTATATTAACATTTCCTCTTCAATTTAGTAATATTATGGTATATAAGGACATACTTCAGTTATACAAGATGCATTAGCTAGTAAAATTGAAAAAAAAGCTAAATTTTTTTGCTTTATTTTGAGGATTGACACTAATTTTCAGGATGCCTCATATTGGAAAAATAAACCACTACTGCTCGATATAATCCATTTTTGATTTCAGTAAGGTCTATATTTTGATAAAATACTATAAGAAACGCTGTTATTCACACATATACATATATATAGGAATCAGGGAGCTAAATGTGTTCTAGAGTCGGGGAGCGAGTACACCGTGGAACCCTAAAGGTGAAGGTAACTGAAGAATGACCTTCACCTGATACATGCGACACGTTATTAAAGGATGACATCGCGTTTATTTGATTTGTACATAATATCTAAATAATTTAAACTGGTGAATGAATGGGGGAACGGATTTTTGTGAGCGGGAAATGTATTTAACTAGCTGTTGTAGATTTGGGTTTTTCCAGATCAAATTTGGCTGTGAGATAGCCCTGTCGTACACTTGGGGATTTATTTTAAAAAGTAAACACATGACCTATGATTTTTCTTGCATTTTCGTGATCAACTGGTGTCAATCTAGCTGGGTAAACATCACTGGTATGGCCTGCAGGCTTCAATTCAGCGAATTTGGCAGAAACGTTAACACTGTCGCCTATGGGAAACCATTTAGTTCCGTGATTCCTATAAGAAAAATTTGAATTTTACGAAATTTCACGTCTCACCATGATAAGTTGTTATTTCCATATTTTCTTATTTTCAAATGAAAATGACCACATTTTGGACAGATTTAAAGAAGAAACGCATGGATTCGCCTGTATATAGTAAAGAAAGTGATAAATCTGGTAATTTTCCATGGATGTCATGTACCATTAGGGGGTCAGGGGGTCTAAAGCCCCCCCTCCCCACAATTTTGAGGAGTGTTAGCCCCCCCCCCCTATTGGGAAAATGTGTCATTTGACCCAATTAAGCTTTTCCGGCACCCAGTAGCCTTATCTGGGACCGTAGCCCCACCCCAAGTCGGGGGGGGGGTGATGGCATCACCACTAGAGTTACTGTCGTGCAAAACTGTCATGGCAGCTTTGTTAAACAGACAGTATGCCCTGCCATCTGGTAAAATTTCATGCCTGAGGCTGTGTCTGATGTTGTATCATAATGTTTCGATATTTAAATTGACTTATGGTTGCTTTACATTGCTATTAAAAAAACAACAAAAAATTATTTTCTGTTAATTTTGGTAAATATTTATTATAAATTGCCAATTCTGCACGAAAAGGGTTTAAAATTGGACAATATATCCCTCTCAAAATGTATATTAACATTTCCTCTTCAATTTAGTAATATTATGGTATATAAGGACATACTTCAGTTATACAAGATGCATTAGCTAGTAAAATTGAAAAAAAAGCTAAATTTTTTTGCTTTATTTTGAGGATTGACACTAATTTTCAGGATGCCTCATATTGGAAAAATAAACCACTACTGCTCGATATAATCCATTTTTGATTTCAGTAAGGTCTATATTTTGATAAAATACTATAAGAAACGCTGTTATTCACACATATACATATATATAGGAATCAGGGAGCTAAATGTGTTCTAGAGTCGGGGAGCGAGTACACCGTGGAACCCTAAAGGTGAAGGTAACTGAAGAATGACCTTCACCTGATACATCCGACACGTTATTAAAGGATGACATCGCGTTTATTTGATTTGTACATAATATCTAAATAATTTAAACTGGTGAATGAATGGGGGAACGGATTTTTGTGAGCGGGAAATGTATTTAACTAGCTGTTGTAGATTTGGGTTTTTCCAGATCAAATTTGGCTGTGAGATAGCCCTGTCGTACACTTGGGGATTTATTTTAAAAAGTAAACACATGACCTATGATTTTTCTTGCATTTTCGTGATCAACTGGTGTCAATCTAGCTGGGTAAACATCCTTGGTATGGCCTGCAGGCTTCAATTCAGCGAATTTGGCCGAAACGTTAACACTGTCGCCTATGGGAAACCATTTAGTTCCGTGATTCCTATAAGAAAAATTTGAATTTTACGAAATTTCACGTCTCACCATGATAAGTTGTTATTTCCATATTTTCTTATTTTCAAATGAAAATGACCACATTTTGGACAGATTTAAAGAAGAAACGCATGGATTCGCCTGTATATAGTAAAGAAAGTGATAAATCTGGTAATTTTCCATGGATGTCATGTACCATTAGGGGGTCAGGGGGTCTAAAGCCCCCCCTCCCCACAATTTTGAGGAGTGTTAGCCCCCCCCCCCTATTGGGAAAATGTGTCATTTGACCCAATTATGCTTTTCCGGCACCCAGTAGCCTTATCTGGGACCGTAGCCCCACCCCAAGTCGGGGGGGGGGGGTGATGGCATCACCACTAGAGTTACTGTCGTGCAAAACTGTCATGGCAGCTTTGTTAAACAGACAGTATGCCCTGCCATCTGGTAAAATTTCATGCCTGAGGCTGTGTCTGATGTTGTATCATAATGTTTCGATATTTAAATTGACTTATGGTTGCTTTACATTGCTATTAAAAAAACAACAAAAAATTATTTTCTGTTAATTTTGGTAAATATTTATTATAAATTGCCAATTCTGCACGAAAAGGGTTTAAAATTGGACAATATATCCCTCTCAAAATGTATATTAACATTTCCTCTTCAATTTAGTAATATTATGGTATATAAGGACATACTTCAGTTATACAAGATGCATTAGCTAGTAAAATTGAAAAAAAAGCTAAATTTTTTTGCTTTATTTTGAGGATTGACACTAATTTTCAGGATGCCTCATATTGGAAAAATAAACCACTACTGCTCGATATAATCCATTTTTGATTTCAGTAAGGTCTATATTTTGATAAAATACTATAAGAAACGCTGTTATTCACACATATACATATATATAAGAAAAATTTGAATTTTACGAAATTTCACGTCTCACCATGATAAGTTGTTATTTCCATATTTTCTTATTTTCAAATGAAAATGACCACATTTTGGACAGATTTAAAGAAGAAACGCATGGATTCGCCTGTATATAGTAAAGAAAGTGATAAATCTGGTAATTTTCCATGGATGTCATGTACCATTAGGGGGTCAGGGGGTCTAAAGCCCCCCCTCCCCACAATTTTGAGGAGTGTTAGCCCCCCCCCCCTATTGGGAAAATGTGTCATTTGACCCAATTAAGCTTTTCCGGCACCCAGTAGCCTTATCTGGGACCGTAGCCCCACCCCAAGTCGGGGGGGGGTGATGGCATCACCACTAGAGTTACTGTCGTGCAAAACTGTCATGGCAGCTTTGTTAAACAGACAGTATGCCCTGCCATCTGGTAAAATTTCATGCCTGAGGCTGTGTCTGATGTTGTATCATAATGTTTCGATATTTAAATTGACTTATGGTTGCTTTACATTGCTATTAAAAAAACAACAAAAAATTATTTTCTGTTAATTTTGGTAAATATTTATTATAAATTGCCAATTCTGCACGAAAAGGGTTTAAAATTGGACAATATATCCCTCTCAAAATGTATATTAACATTTCCTCTTCAATTTAGTAATATTATGGTATATAAGGACATACTTCAGTTATACAAGATGCATTAGCTAGTAAAATTGAAAAAAAAGCTAAATTTTTTTGCTTTATTTTGAGGATTGACACTAATTTTCAGGATGCCTCATATTGGAAAAATAAACCACTACTGCTCGATATAATCCATTTTTGATTTCAGTAAGGTCTATATTTTGATAAAATACTATAAGAAACGCTGTTATTCACACATATACATATATATAGGAATCAGGGAGCTAAATGTGTTCTAGAGTCGGGGAGCGAGTACACCGTGGAACCCTAAAGGTGAAGGTAACTGAAGAATGACCTTCACCTGATACATGCGACACGTTATTAAAGGATGACATCGCGTTTATTTGATTTGTACATAATATCTAAATAATTTAAACTGGTGAATGAATGGGGGAACGGATTTTTGTGAGCGGGAAATGTATTTAACTAGCTGTTGTAGATTTGGGTTTTTCCAGATCAAATTTGGCTGTGAGATAGCCCTGTCGTACACTTGGGGATTTATTTTAAAAAGTAAACACATGACCTATGATTTTTCTTGCATTTTCGTGATCAACTGGTGTCAATCTAGCTGGGTAAACATCACTGGTATGGCCTGCAGGCTTCAATTCAGCGAATTTGGCCGAAACGTTAACACTGTCGCCTATGGGAAACCATTTAGTTCCGTGATTCCTATAAGAAAAATTTGAATTTTACGAAATTTCACGTCTCACCATGATAAGTTGTTATTTCCATATTTTCTTATTTTCAAATGAAAATGACCACATTTTGGACAGATTTAAAGAAGAAACGCATGGATTCGCCTGTATATAGTAAAGAAAGTGATAAATCTGGTAATTTTCCATGGATGTCATGTACCATTAGGGGGTCAGGGGGTCTAAAGCCCCCCCTCCCCACAATTTTGAGGAGTGTTAGCCCCCCCCCTATTGGGAAAATGTGTCATTTGACCCAATTAAGCTTTTCCGGCACCCAGTAGCCTTATCTGGGACCGTAGCCCCACCCCAAGTCGGGGGGGGGTGATGGCATCACCACTAGAGTTACTGTCGTGCAAAACTGTCATGGCAGCTTTGTTAAACAGACAGTATGCCCTGCCATCTGGTAAAATTTCATGCCTGAGGCTGTGTCTGATGTTGTATCATAATGTTTCGATATTTAAATTGACTTATGGTTGCTTTACATTGCTATTAAAAAAACAACAAAAAATTATTTTCTGTTAATTTTGGTAAATATTTATTATAAATTGCCAATTCTGCACGAAAAGGGTTTAAAATTGGACAATATATCCCTCTCAAAATGTATATTAACATTTCCTCTTCAATTTAGTAATATTATGGTATATAAGGACATACTTCAGTTATACAAGATGCATTAGCTAGTAAAATTGAAAAAAAAGCTAAATTTTTTTGCTTTATTTTGAGGATTGACACTAATTTTCAGGATGCCTCATATTGGAAAAATAAACCACTACTGCTCGATATAATCCATTTTTGATTTCAGTAAGGTCTATATTTTGATAAAATACTATAAGAAACGCTGTTATTCACACATATACATATATATAGGAATCAGGGAGCTAAATGTGTTCTAGAGTCGGGGAGCGAGTACACCGTGGAACCCTAAAGGTGAAGGTAACTGAAGAATGACCTTCACCTGATACATCCGACACGTTATTAAAGGATGACATCGCGTTTATTTGATTTGTACATAATATCTAAATAATTTAAACTGGTGAATGAATGGGGGAACGGATTTTTGTGAGCGGGAAATGTATTTAACTAGCTGTTGTAGATTTGGGTTTTTCCAGATCAAATTTGGCTGTGAGATAGCCCTGTCGTACACTTGGGGATTTATTTTAAAAAGTAAACACATGACCTATGATTTTTCTTGCATTTTCGTGATCAACTGGTGTCAATCTAGCTGGGTAAACATCCTTGGTATGGCCTGCAGGCTTCAATTCAGCGAATTTGGCCGAAACGTTAACACTGTCGCCTATGGGAAACCATTTAGTTCCGTGATTCCTATAAGAAAAATTTGAATTTTACGAAATTTCACGTCTCACCATGATAAGTTGTTATTTCCATATTTTCTTATTTTCAAATGAAAATGACCACATTTTGGACAGATTTAAAGAAGAAACGCATGGATTCGCCTGTATATAGTAAAGAAAGTGATAAATCTGGTAATTTTCCATGGATGTCATGTACCATTAGGGGGTCAGGGGGTCTAAAGCCCCCCCTCCCCACAATTTTGAGGAGTGTTAGCCCCCCCCCCCTATTGGGAAAATGTGTCATTTGACCCAATTATGCTTTTCCGGCACCCAGTAGCCTTATCTGGGACCGTAGCCCCACCCCAAGTCGGGGGGGGGGGGAGGGTGATGGCATCACCACTAGAGTTACTGTCGTGCAAAACTGTCATGGCAGCTTTGTTAAACAGACAGTATGCCCTGCCATCTGGTAAAATTTCATGCCTGAGGCTGTGTCTGATGTTGTATCATAATGTTTCGATATTTAAATTGACTTATGGTTGCTTTACATTGCTATTAAAAAAACAACAAAAAATTATTTTCTGTTAATTTTGGTAAATATTTATTATAAATTGCCAATTCTGCACGAAAAGGGTTTAAAATTGGACAATATATCCCTCTCAAAATGTATATTAACATTTCCTCTTCAATTTAGTAATATTATGGTATATAAGGACATACTTCAGTTATACAAGATGCATTAGCTAGTAAAATTGAAAAAAAAGCTAAATTTTTTTGCTTTATTTTGAGGATTGACACTAATTTTCAGGATGCCTCATATTGGAAAAATAAACCACTACTGCTCGATATAATCCATTTTTGATTTCAGTAAGGTCTATATTTTGATAAAATACTATAAGAAACGCTGTTATTCACACATATACATATATATAAGAAAAATTTGAATTTTACGAAATTTCACGTCTCACCATGATAAGTTGTTATTTCCATATTTTCTTATTTTCAAATGAAAATGACCACATTTTGGACAGATTTAAAGAAGAAACGCATGGATTCGCCTGTATATAGTAAAGAAAGTGATAAATCTGGTAATTTTCCATGGATGTCATGTACCATTAGGGGGTCAGGGGGTCTAAAGCCCCCCCTCCCCACAATTTTGAGGAGTGTTAGCCCCCCCCCCCTATTGGGAAAATGTGTCATTTGACCCAATTAAGCTTTTCCGGCACCCAGTAGCCTTATCTGGGACCGTAGCCCCACCCCAAGTCGGGGGGGGGGGGGTGATGGCATCACCACTAGAGTTACTGTCGTGCAAAACTGTCATGGCAGCTTTGTTAAACAGACAGTATGCCCTGCCATCTGGTAAAATTTCATGCCTGAGGCTGTGTCTGATGTTGTATCATAATGTTTCGATATTTAAATTGACTTATGGTTGCTTTACATTGCTATTAAAAAAACAACAAAAAATTATTTTCTGTTAATTTTGGTAAATATTTATTATAAATTGCCAATTCTGCACGAAAAGGGTTTAAAATTGGACAATATATCCCTCTCAAAATGTATATTAACATTTCCTCTTCAATTTAGTAATATTATGGTATATAAGGACATACTTCAGTTATACAAGATGCATTAGCTAGTAAAATTGAAAAAAAAGCTAAATTTTTTTGCTTTATTTTGAGGATTGACACTAATTTTCAGGATGCCTCATATTGGAAAAATAAACCACTACTGCTCGATATAATCCATTTTTGATTTCAGTAAGGTCTATATTTTGATAAAATACTATAAGAAACGCTGTTATTCACACATATACATATATATAGGAATCAGGGAGCTAAATGTGTTCTAGAGTCGGGGAGCGAGTACACCGTGGAACCCTAAAGGTGAAGGTAACTGAAGAATGACCTTCACCTGATACATGCGACACGTTATTAAAGGATGACATCGCGTTTATTTGATTTGTACATAATATCTAAATAATTTAAACTGGTGAATGAATGGGGGAACGGATTTTTGTGAGCGGGAAATGTATTTAACTAGCTGTTGTAGATTTGGGTTTTTCCAGATCAAATTTGGCTGTGAGATAGCCCTGTCGTACACTTGGGGATTTATTTTAAAAAGTAAACACATGACCTATGATTTTTCTTGCATTTTCGTGATCAACTGGTGTCAATCTAGCTGGGTAAACATCACTGCTATGGCCTGCAGGCTTCAATTCAGCGAATTTGGCCGAAACGTTAACACTGTCGCCTATGGGAAACCATTTAGTTCCGTGATTCCTATAAGAAAAATTTGAATTTTACGAAATTTCACGT
The DNA here is from genome assembly GCA_032622095.1 of Siphonodentalium dalli. Classification (NCBI taxonomy): domain Eukaryota; kingdom Metazoa; phylum Mollusca; class Scaphopoda; order Gadilida; family Siphonodentaliidae; genus Siphonodentalium; species Siphonodentalium dalli. Next base: position 15,530,202 of record CP136068.1, read on the forward strand.
CTCACCATGATAAGTTGTTATTTCCATATTTTCTTATTTTCAAATGAAAATGACCACATTTTGGACAGATTTAAAGAAGAAACGCATGGATTCGCCTGTATATAGTAAAGAAAGTGATAAATCTGGTAATTTTCCATGGATGTCATGTACCATTAGGGGGTCAGGGGGTCTAAAGCCCCCCCCTCCCCACAATTTTGAGGAGTGTTAGCCCCCCCCCCCCTATTGGGAAAATGTGTCATTTGACCCAATTAAGCTTTTCCGGCACCCAGTAGCCTTATCTGGGACCGTAGCCCCACCCCAAGTCGGGGGGGGGGGTGATGGCATCACCACTAGAGTTACTGTCGTGCAAAACTGTCATGGCAGCTTTGTTAAACAGACAGTATGCCCTGCCATCTGGTAAAATTTCATGCCTGAGGCTGTGTCTGATGTTGTATCATGTTTCGATATTTAAATTGACTTATGGTTGCTTTACATTGCTATTAAAAAAACAACAAAAAATTATTTTCTGTTAATTTTGGTAAATATTTATTATAAATTGCCAATTCTGCACGAAAAGGGTTTAAAATTGGACAATATATCCCACTCAAAATGTATATTAACATTTCCTCTTCAATTTAGTAATATTATGGTATATAAGGACATACTTCAGTTATACAAGATGCATTAGCTAGTAAAATTGAAAAAAAAGCTAAATTTTTTTGCTTTATTTTGAGGATTGACACTAATTTTCAGGATGCCTCATATTGGAAAAATAAACCACTACTGCTCGATATAATCCATTTTTGATTTCAGTAAGGTCTATATTTTGATAAAATACTATAAGAAACGCTGTTATTCACACATATACATATATATAAGAAAAATTTGAATTTTACGAAATTTCACGTCTCACCATGATAAGTTGTTATTTCCATATTTTCTTATTTTCAAATGAAAATGACCACATTTTGGACAGATTTAAAGAAGAAACGCATGGATTCGCCTGTATATAGTAAAGAAAGTGATAAATCTGGTAATTTTCCATGGATGTCATGTACCATTAGGGGGTCAGGGGGTCTAAAGCCCCCCCTCCCCACAATTTTGAGGAGTGTTAGCCCCCCCCCTATTGGGAAAATGTGTCATTTGACCCAATTAAGCTTTTCCGGCACCCAGTAGCCTTATCTGGGACCGTAGCCCCACCCCAAGTCGGGGCCGGGGGGGGGGGGGGTGATGGCATCACCACTAGAGTTACTGTCGTGCAAAACTGTCATGGCAGCTTTGTTAAACAGACAGTATGCCCTGCCATCTGGTAAAATTTCATGCCTGAGGCTGTGTCTGATGTTGTATCATAATGTTTCGATATTTAAATTGACTTATGGTTGCTTTACATTGCTATTAAAAAAACAACAAAAAATTATTTTCTGTTAATTTTGGTAAATATTTATTATAAATTGCCAATTCTGCACGAAAAGGGTTTAAAATTGGACAATATATCCCTCTCAAAATGTATATTAACATTTCCTCTTCAATTTAGTAATATTATGGTATATAAGGACATACTTCAGTTATACAAGATGCATTAGCTAGTAAAATTGAAAAAAAAGCTAAATTTTTTTGCTTTATTTTGAGGATTGACACTAATTTTCAGGATGCCTCATATTGGAAAAATAAACCACTACTGCTCGATATAATCCATTTTTGATTTCAGTAAGGTCTATATTTTGATAAAATACTATAAGAAACGCTGTTATTCACACATATACATATATATAGGAATCAGGGAGCTAAATGTGTTCTAGAGTCGGGGAGCGAGTACACCGTGGAACCCTAAAGGTGAAGGTAACTGAAGAATGACCTTCACCTGATACATGCGACACGTTATTAAAGGATGACATCGCGTTTATTTGATTTGTACATAATATCTAAATAATTTAAACTGGTGAATGAATGGGGGAACGGATTTTTGTGAGCGGGAAATGTATTTAACTAGCTGTTGTAGATTTGGGTTTTTCCAGATCAAATTTGGCTGTGAGATAGCCCTGTCGTACACTTGGGGATTTATTTTAAAAAGTAAACACATGACCTATGATTTTTCTTGCATTTTCGTGATCAACTGGTGTCAATCTAGCTGGGTAAACATCACTGGTATGGCCTGCAGGCTTCAATTCAGCGAATTTGGCCGAAACGTTAACACTGTCGCCTATGGGAAACCATTTAGTTCCGTGATTCCTATAAGAAAAATTTGAATTTTACGAAATTTCACGTCTCACCATGATAAGTTGTTATTTCCATATTTTCTTATTTTCAAATGAAAATGACCACATTTTGGACAGATTTAAAGAAGAAACGCATGGATTCGCCTGTATATAGTAAAGAAAGTGATAAATCTGGTAATTTTCCATGGATGTCATGTACCATTAGGGGGTCAGGGGGTCTAAAGCCCCCCCTCCCCACAATTTTGAGGAGTGTTAGCCCCCCCCCCCTATTGGGAAAATGTGTCATTTGACCCAATTAAGCTTTTCCGGCACCCAGTAGCCTTATCTGGGACCGTAGCCCCACCCCAAGTCGGGGGGGGGGGGTGATGGCATCACCACTAGAGTTACTGTCGTGCAAAACTGTCATGGCAGCTTTGTTAAACAGACAGTATGCCCTGCCATCTGGTAAAATTTCATGCCTGAGGCTGTGTCTGATGTTGTATCATAATGTTTCGATATTTAAATTGACTTATGGTTGCTTTACATTGCTATTAAAAAAACAACAAAAAATTATTTTCTGTTAATTTTGGTAAATATTTATTATAAATTGCCAATTCTGCACGAAAAGGGTTTAAAATTGGACAATATATCCCTCTCAAAATGTATATTAACATTTCCTCTTCAATTTAGTAATATTATGGTATATAAGGACATACTTCAGTTATACAAGATGCATTAGCTAGTAAAATTAAAAAAAAAGCTAAATTTTTTTGCTTTATTTTGAGGATTGACACTAATTTTCAGGATGCCTCATATTGGAAAAATAAACCACTACTGCTCGATATAATCCATTTTTGATTTCAGTAAGGTCTATATTTTGATAAAATACTATAAGAAACGCTGTTATTCACACATATACATATATATAAGAAAAATTTGAATTTTACGAAATTTCACGTCTCACCATGATAAGTTGTTATTTCCATATTTTCTTATTTTCAAATCAAAATGACCACATTTTGGACAGATTTAAAGAAGAAACGCATGGATTCGCCTGTATATAGTAAAGAAAGTGATAAATCTGGTAATTTTCCATGGATGTCATGTACCATTAGGGGGTCAGGGGGTCTAAAGCCCCCCCTCCCCACAATTTTGAGGAGTGTTAGCCCCCCCCCCTATTGGGAAAATGTGTCATTTGACCCAATTAAGCTTTTCCGGCACCCAGTAGCCTTATCTGGGACCGTAGCCCCACCCCAAGTCGGGGGGGGGGGGTGATGGCATCACCACTAGAGTTACTGTCGTGCAAAACTGTCATGGCAGCTTTGTTAAACAGACAGTATGCCCTGCCATCTGGTAAAATTGCATGCCTGAGGCTGTGTCTGATGTTGTATCATAATGTTTCGATATTTAAATTGACTTATGGTTGCTTTACATTGCTATTAAAAAAACAACAAAAAATTATTTTCTGTTAATTTTGGTAAATATTTATTATAAATTGCCAATTCTGCACGAAAAGGGTTTAAAATTGGACAATATATCCCTCTCAAAATGTATATTAACATTTCCTCTTCAATTTAGTAATATTATGGTATATAAGGACATACTTCAGTTATACAAGATGCATTAGCTAGTAAAATTGAAAAAAAAGCTAAATTTTTTTGCTTTATTTTGAGGATTGACACTAATTTTCAGGATGCCTCATATTGGAAAAATAAACCACTACTGCTCGATATAATCCATTTTTGATTTCAGTAAGGTCTATATTTTGATAAAATACTATAAGAAACGCTGTTATTCACACATATACATATATATAGGAATCAGGGAGCTAAATGTGTTCTAGAGTCGGGGAGCGAGTACACCGTGGAACCCTAAAGGTGAAGGTAACTGAAGAATGACCTTCACCTGATACATGCGACACGTTATTAAAGGATGACATCGCGTTTATTTGATTTGTACATAATATCTAAATAATTTAAACTGGTGAATGAATGGGGGAACGGATTTTTGTGAGCGGGAAATGTATTTAACTAGCTGTTGTAGATTTGGGTTTTTCCAGATCAAATTTGGCTGTGAGATAGCCCTGTCGTACACTTGGGGATTTATTTTAAAAAGTAAACACATGACCTATGATTTTTCTTGCATTTTCGTGATCAACTGGTGTCAATCTAGCTGGGTAAACATCACTGGTATGGCCTGCAGGCTTCAATTCAGCGAATTTGGCCGAAACGTTAACACTGTCGCCTATGGGAAACCATTTAGTTCCGTGATTCCTATAAGAAAAATTTGAATTTTACGAAATTTCACGTCTCACCATGATAAGTTGTTATTTCCATATTTTCTTATTTTCAAATGAAAATGACCACATTTTGGACAGATTTAAAGAAGAAACGCATGGATTCGCCTGTATATAGTAAAGAAAGTGATAAATCTGGTAATTTTCCATGGATGTCATGTACCATTAGGGGGTCAGGGGGTCTAAAGCCCCCCCTCCCCACAATTTTGAGGAGTGTTAGCCCCCCCCCCCCCTATTGGGAAAATGTGTCATTTGACCCAATTAAGCTTTTCCGGCACCCAGTAGCCTTATCTGGGACCGTACCCCCACCCCAAGTCGGGGGGGGGGGGTGATGGCATCACCACTAGAGTTACTGTCGTGCAAAACTGTCATGGCAGCTTTGTTAAACAGACAGTATGCCCTGCCATCTGGTAAAATTTCATGCCTGAGGCTGTGTCTGATGTTGTATCATAATGTTTCGATATTTAAATTGACTTATGGTTGCTTTACATTGCTATTAAAAAAACAACAAAAAATTATTTTCTGTTAATTTTGGTAAATATTTATTATAAATTGCCAATTCTGCACGAAAAGGGTTTAAAATTGGACAATATATCCCTCTCAAAATGTATATTAACATTTCCTCTTCAATTTAGTAATATTATGGTATATAAGGACATACTTCAGTTATACAAGATGCATTAGCTAGTAAAATTGAAAAAAAAGCTAAATTGTTTTGCTTTATTTTGAGGATTGACACTAATTTTCAGGATGCCTCATATTGGAAAAATAAACCACTACTGCTCGATATAATCCATTTTTGATTTCAGTAAGGTCTATATTTTGATAAAATACTATAAGAAACGCTGTTATTCACACATATACATATATATAGGAATCAGGGAGCTAAATGTGTTCTAGAGTCGGGGAGCGAGTACACCGTGGAACCCTAAAGGTGAAGGTAACTGAAGAATGACCTTCACCTGATACATGCGACACGTTATTAAAGGATGACATCGCGTTTATTTGATTTGTACATAATATCTAAATAATTTAAACTGGTGAATGAATGGGGGAACGGATTTTTGTGAGCGGGAAATGTATTTAACTAGCTGTTGTAGATTTGGGTTTTTCCAGATCAAATTTGGCTGTGAGATAGCCCTGTCGTACACTTGGGGATTTATTTTAAAAAGTAAACACATGACATATGATTTTTCTTGCATTTTCGTGATCAACTGGTGTCAATCTAGCTGGGTAAACATCACTGGTATGGCCTGCGGGCTTCAATTCAGCGAATTTGGCCGAAACGTTAACACTGTCGCCTATGGGAAACCATTTAGTTCCGTGATTTCTATAAGAAAAATTTGAATTTTACGAAATTTCACGTCTCACCATGATAAGTTGTTATTTCCATATTTTCTTATTTTCAAATGAAAATGACCACATTTTGGACAGATTTAAAGAAGAAACGCATGGATTCGCCTGTATATAGTAAAGAAAGTGATAAATCTGGTAATTTTCCATGGATGTCATGTACCATTAGGGGGTCAGGGGGTCTAAAGCCCCCCCTCCCCACAATTTTGAGGAGTGTTAGCCCCCCCCCCTATTGGGAAAATGTGTCATTTGACCCAATTAAGCTTTTCCGGCACCCAGTAGCCTTATCTGGGACCGTAGCCCCACCCCAAGTCGGGGGGGGGGGGGTGATGGCATCACCACTAGAGTTACTGTCGTGCAAAACTGTCATGGCAGCTTTGTTAAACAGACAGTATGCCCTGCCATCTGGTAAAATTTCATGCCTGAGGCTGTGTCTGATGTTGTATCATAATGTTTCGATATTTAAATTGACTTATGGTTGCTTTACATTGCTATTAAAAAAACAACAAAAAATTATTTTCTGTTAATTTTGGTAAATATTTATTATAAATTGCCAATTCTGCACGAAAAGGGTTTACAATTGGACAATATATCCCTCTCAAAATGTATATTAACATTTCCTCTTCAATTTAGTAATATTATGGTATATAAGGACATACTTCAGTTATACAAGATGCATTAGCTAGTAAAATTGAAAAAAAAGCTAAATTTTTTTGCTTTATTTTGAGGATTGACACTAATTTTCAGGATGCCTCATATTGGAAAAATAAACCACTACTGCTCGATATAATCCATTTTTGATTTCAGTAAGGTCTATATTTTGATAAAATACTATAAGAAACGCTGTTATTCACACATATACATATATATAAGAAAAATTTGAATTTTACGAAATTTCACGTCTCACCATGATAAGTTGTTATTTCCATATTTTCTTATTTTCAAATGAAAATGACCACATTTTGGACAGATTTAAAGAAGAAACGCATGGATTCGCCTGTATATAGTAAAGAAAGTGATAAATCTGGTAATTTTCCATGGATGTCATGTACCATTAGGGGGTCAGGGGGTCTAAAGCCCCCCCCCCTCCCCACAATTTTGAGGAGTGTTAGCCCCCCCCCCTATTGGGAAAATGTGTCATTTGACCCAATTAAGCTTTTCCGGCACCCAGTAGCCTTATCTGGGACCGTAGCCCCACTCCAAGTCGGGGGGGGGGGTGATGGCATCACCACTAGAGTTACTGTCGTGCAAAACTGTCATGGCAGCTTTGTTAAACAGACAGTATGCCCTGCCATCTGGTAAAATTTCATGCCTGAGGCTGTGTCTGATGTTGTATCATAATGTTTCGATATTTAAATTGACTTATGGTTGCTTTACATTGCTATTAAAAAAACAACAAAAAATTATTTTCTGTTAATTTTGGTAAATATTTATTATAAATTGCCAATTCTGCACGAAAAGGGTTTAAAATTGGACAATATATCCCTCTCAAAATGTATATTAACATTTCCTCTTCAATTTAGTAATATTATGGTATATAAGGACATACTTCAGTTATACAAGATGCATTAGCTAGTAAAATTGAAAAAAAAGCTAAATTTTTTTGCTTTATTTTGAGGATTGACACTAATTTTCAGGATGCCTCATATTGGAAAAATAAACCACTACTGCTCGATATAATCCATTTTTGATTTCAGTAAGGTCTATATTTTGATAAAATACTATAAGAAACGCTGTTATTCACACATATACATATATATAGGAATCAGGGAGCTAAATGTGTTCTAGAGTCGGGGAGCGAGTACACCGTGGAACCCTAAAGGTGAAGGTAACTGAAGAATGACCTTCACCTGATACATGCGACACGTTATTAAAGGATGACATCGCGTTTATTTGATTTGTACATAATATCTAAATAATTTAAACTGGTGAATGAATGGGGGAACGGATTTTTGTGAGCGGGAAATGTATTTAACTAGCTGTTGTAGATTTGGGTTTTTCCAGATCAAATTTGGCTGTGAGATAGCCCTGTCGTACACTTGGGGATTTATTTTAAAAAGTAAACACATGACATATGATTTTTCTTGCATTTTCGTGATCAACTGGTGTCAATCTAGCTGGGTAAACATCACTGGTATGGCCTGCGGGCTTCAATTCAGCGAATTTGGCCGAAACGTTAACACTGTCGCCTATGGGAAACCATTTAGTTCCGTGATTTCTATAAGAAAAATTAGAATTTTACGAAATTTCACGTCTCACCATGATAAGTTGTTATTTCCATATTTTCTTATTTTCAAATGAAAATGACCACATTTTGGACAGATTTAAAGAAGAAACGCATGGATTCGCCTGTATATAGTAAAGAAAGTGATAAATCTGGTAATTTTCCATGGATGTGATGTACCATTAGGGGGTCAGGGGGTCTAAAGCCCCCCCTCCCCACAATTTTGAGGAGTGTTAGCCCCCCCCCCCTATTGGGAAAATGTGTCATTTGACCCAATTAAGCTTTTCCGGCACCCAGTAGCCTTATCTGGGACCGTAGCCCCACCCCAAGTCGGGGGGGGGGGGGGGGGGTGATGGCATCACCACTAGAGTTACTGTCGTGCAAAACTGTCATGGCAGCTTTGTTAAACAGACAGTATGCCCTGCCATCTGGTAAAATTTCATGCCTGAGGCTGTGTCTGATGTTGTATCATAATGTTTCGATATTTAAATTGACTTATGGTTGCTTTACATTGCTATTAAAAAAACAACAAAAAATTATTTTCTGTTAATTTTGGTAAATATTTATTATAAATTGCCAATTCTGCACGAAAAGGGTTTAAAATTGGACAATATATCCCTCTCAAAATGTATATTAACATTTCCTCTTCAATTTAGTAATATTATGGTATATAAGGACATACTTCAGTTATACAAGATGCATTAGCTAGTAAAATTGAAAAAAAAGCTAATTTTTTTTGCTTTATTTTGAGGATTGACACTAATTTTCAGGATGCCTCATATTGGAAAAATAAACCACTACTGCTCGATATAATCCATTTTTGATTTCAGTAAGGTCTATATTTTGATAAAATACTATAAGAAACGCTGTTATTCACACACATACATATATATAGGAATCAGGGAGCTAAATGTGTTCTAGAGTCGGGGAGCGAGTACACCGTGGAACCCTAAAGGTGAAGGTAACTGAAGAATGACCTTCACCTGATACATGCGACACGTTATTAAAGGATGACATCGCGTTTATTTGATTTGTACATAATATCTAAATAATTTAAACTGGTGAATGAATGGGGGAACGGATTTTTGTGAGCGGGAAATGTATTTAACTAGCTGTTGTAGATTTGGGTTTTTCCAGATCAAATTTGGCTGTGAGATAGCCCTGTCGTACACTTGGGGATTTATTTTAAAAAGTAAACACATGACATATGATTTTTCTTGCATTTTCGTGATCAACTGGTGTCAATCTAGCTGGGTAAACATCACTGGTATGGCCTGCGGGCTTCAATTCAGCGAATTTGGCCGAAACGTTAACACTGTCGCCTATGGGAAACCATTTAGTTCCGTGATTTCTATAAGAAAAATTTGAATTTTACGAAATTTCACGTCTCACCATGATAAGTTGTTATTTCCATATTTTCTTATTTTCAAATGAAAATGACCACATTTTGGACAGATTTAAAGAAGAAACGCATGGATTCGCCTGTATATAGTAAAGAAAGTGATAAATCTGGTAATTTTCCATGGATGTCATGTACCATTAGGGGGTCAGGGGGTCTAAAGCCCCCCCTCCCCACAATTTTGAGGAGTGTTAGCCCCCCCCCCCTATTGGGAAAATGTGTCATTTGACCCAATTAAGCTTTTCCGGCACCCAGTAGCCTTATCTGGGACCGTAGCCCCACCCCAAGTCGGGGGGGGGGGGGTGATGGCATCACCACTAGAGTTACTGTCGTGCAAAACTGTCATGGCAGCTTTGTTAAACAGACAGTATGCCCTGCCATCTGGTAAAATTTCATGCCTGAGGCTGTGTCTGATGTTGTATCATAATGTTTCGATATTTAAATTGACTTATGGTTGCTTTACATTGCTATTAAAAAAACAACAAAAAATTATTTTCTGTTAATTTTGGTAAATATTTATTATAAATTGCCAATTCTGCACGAAAAGGGTTTAAAATTGGACAATATATCCCTCTCAAAATGTATATTAACATTTCCTCTTCAATTTAGTAATATTATGGTATATAAGGACATACTTCAGTTATACAAGATGCATTAGCTAGTAAAATTGAAAAAAAAGCTAAATTTTTTTGCTTTATTTTGAGGATTGACACTAATTTTCAGGATGCCTCATATTGGAAAAATAAACCACTACTGCTCGATATAATCCATTTTTGATTTCAGTAAGGTCTATATTTTGATAAAATACTATAAGAAACGCTGTTATTCACACATATACATATATATAGGAATCAGGGAGCTAAATGTGTTCTAGAGTCGGGGAGCGAGTACACCGTGGAACCCTAAAGGTGAAGGTAACTGAAGAATGACCTTCACCTGATACATGCGACACGTTATTAAAGGATGACATCGCGTTTATTTGATTTGTACATAATATCTAAATAATTTAAACTGGTGAATGAATGGGGGAACGGATTTTTGTGAGCGGGAAATGTATTTAACTAGCTGTTGTAGATTTGGGTTTTTCCAGATCAAATTTGGCTGTGAGATAGCCCTGTTGTACACTTGGGGATTTATTTTAAAAAGTAAACACATGACCTATAATTTTTCTTGCATTTTCGTGATCAACTGGTGTCAATCTAGCTGGGTAAACATCACTGGTATGGCCTGCGGGCTTCAATTCAGCGAATTTGGCCGAAACGTTAACACTGTCGCCTATGGGAAACCATTTAGTTCCGTGATTCCTATAAGGAAAATTTGAATTTTACGAAATTTCACGTCTCACCATGATAAGTTGTTATTTCCATATTTTCTTATTTTCAAATGAAAATGACCACATTTTGGACAGATTTAAAGAAGAAACGCATGGATTCGCCTGTATATAGTAAAGAAAGTGATAAATCTGGTAATTTTCCATGGATGTCATGTACCATTAGGGGGTCAGGGGGTCTAAAGCCCCCCCTCCCCACAATTTTGAGGAGTGTTAGCCCCCCCCCCTATTGGGAAAATGTGTCATTTGACCCAATTAAGCTTTTCCGGCACCCAGTAGCCTTATCTGGGACCGTAGCCCCACCCCAAGTCGCGGGGGGGGGGGGGTGATGGCATCACCACTAGAGTTACTGTCGTGCAAAACTGTCATGGCAGCTTTGTTAAACAGACAGTATGCCCTGCCATCTGGTAAAATTTCATGCCTGAGGCTGTGTCTGATGTTGTATCATAATGTTTCGATATTTAAATTGACTTATGGTTGCTTTACATTGCTATTAAAAAAACAACAAAAAATTATTTTCTGTTAATTTTGGTAAATATTTATTATAAATTGCCAATTCTGCACGAAAAGGGTTTAAAATTGGACAATATATCCCTCTCAAAATGTATATTAACATTTCCTCTTCAATTTAGTAATATTATGGTATATAAGGACATACTTCAGTTATACAAGATGCATTAGCTAGTAAAATTGAAAAAAAAGCTAAATTTTTTTGCTTTATTTTGAGGATTGACACTAATTTTCAGGATGCCTCATATTGGAAAAATAAACCACTACTGCTCGATATAATCCATTTTTGATTTCAGTAAGGTCTATATTTTGATAAAATACTATAAGAAACGCTGTTATTCACACATATACATATATATAGGAATCAGGGAGCTAAATGTGTTCTAGAGTCGGGGAGCGAGTACACCGTGGAACCCTAAAGGTGAAGGTAACTGAAGAATGACCTTCACCTGATACATGCGACACGTTATTAAAGGATGACATCGCGTTTATTTGATTTGTACATAATATCTAAATAATTTAAACTGGTGAATGAATGGGGGAACGGATTTTTGTGAGCGGGAAATGTATTTAACTAGCTGTTGTAGATTTGGGTTTTTCCAGATCAAATTTGGCTGTGAGATAGCCCTGTCGTACACTTGGGGATTTATTTTAAAAAGTAAACACATGACCTATGATTTTTCTTGCATTTTCGTGATCAACTGGTGTCAATCTAGCTGGGTAAACATCACTGGTATGGCCTGCGGGCTTCAATTCAGCGAATTTGGCCGAAACGTTAACACTGTCGCCTATGGGAAACCATTTAGTTCCGTGATTCCTATAAGGAAAATTTGAATTTTACGAAATTTCACGTCTCACCATGATAAGTTGTTATTTCCATATTTTCTTATTTTCAAATGAAAATGACCACATTTTGGACAGATTTAAAGAAGAAACGCATGGATTCGCCTGTATATAGTAAAGAAAGTGATAAATCTGGTAATTTTCCATGGATGTCATGTACCATTAGGGGGTCAGGGGGTCTAAAGCCCCCCCTCCCCACAATTTTGAGGAGTGTTAGCCCCCCCCCCTATTGGGAAAATGTGTCATTTGACCCAATTAAGCTTTTCCGGCACCCAGTAGCCTTATCTGGGACCGTAGCCCCACCCCAAGTCGCGGGGGGGGGTGATGGCATCACCACTAGAGTTACTGTCGTGCAAAACTGTCATGGCAGCTTTGTTAAACAGACAGTATGCCCTGCCATCTGGTAAAATTTCATGCCTGAGGCTGTGTCTGATGTTGTATCATAATGTTTCGATATTTAAATTGACTTATGGTTGCTTTACATTGCTATTAAAAAAACAACAAAAAATTATTTTCTGTTAATTTTGGTAAATATTTATTATAAATTGCCAATTCTGCACGAAAAGGGTTTAAAATTGGACAATATATCCCTCTCAAAATGTATATTAACATTTCCTCTTCAATTTAGTAATATTATGGTATATAAGGACATACTTCAGTTATACAAGATGCATTAGCTAGTAAAATTGAAAAAAAAGCTAAATTTTTTTGCTTTATTTTGAGGATTGACACTAATTTTCAGGATGCCTCATATTGGAAAAATAAACCACTACTGCTCGATATAATCCATTTTTGATTTCAGTAAGGTCTATATTTTGATAAAATACTATAAGAAACGCTGTTATTCACACATATACATATATATAGGAATCAGGGAGCTAAATGTGTTCTAGAGTCGGGGAGCGAGTACACCGTGGAACCCTAAAGGTGAAGGTAACTGAAGAATGACCTTCACCTGATACATGCGACACGTTATTAAAGGATGACATCGCGTTTATTTGATTTGTACATAATATCTAAATAATTTAAACTGGTGAATGAATGGGGGAACGGATTTTTGTGAGCGGGAAATGTATTTAACTAGCTGTTGTAGATTTGGGTTTTTCCAGATCAAATTTGGCTGTGAGATAGCCCTGTCGTACACTTGGGGATTTATTTTAAAAAGTAAACACATGACCTATGATTTTTCTTGCATTTTCGTGATCAACTGGTGTCAATCTAGCTGGGTAAACATCACTGGTATGGCCTGCGGGCTTCAATTCAGCGAATTTGGCCGAAACGTTAACACTGTCGCCTATGGGAAACCATTTAGTTCCGTGATTCCTATAAGAAAAATTTGAATTTTACGAAATTTCACGTCTCACCATGATAAGTTGTTATTTCCATATTTTCTTATTTTCAAATGAAAATGACCACATTTTGGACAGATTTAAAGAAGAAACGCATGGATTCGCCTGTATATAGTAAAGAAAGTGATAAATCTGGTAATTTTCCATGGATGTCATGTACCATTAGGGGGTCAGGGGGTCTAAAGCCCCCCCTCCCCATAATTTTGAGGAGTGTTAGCCCCCCCCTATTGGGAAAATGTGTCATTTGACCCAATTAAGCTTTTCCGGCACCCAGTAGCCTTATCTGGGACCGTAGCCCCACCCCAAGTCGCGGGGGGGGGGGGGGGTGATGGCATCACCACTAGAGTTACTGTCGTGCAAAACTGTCATGGCAGCTTTGTTAAACAGACAGTATGCCCTGCCATCTGGTAAAATTTCATGCCTGAGGCTGTGTCTGATGTTGTATCATAATGTTTCGATATTTAAATTGACTTATGGTTGCTTTACATTGCTATTAAAAAAACAACAAAAAATTATTTTCTGTTAATTTTGGTAAATATTTATTATAAATTGCCAATTCTGCACGAAAAGGGTTTAAAATTGGACAATATATCCCTCTCAAAATGTATATTAACATTTCCTCTTCAATTTAGTAATATTATGGTATATAAGGACATACTTCAGTTATACAAGATGCATTAGCTAGTAAAATTGAAAAAAAAGCTAAATTTTTTTGCTTTATTTTGAGGATTGACACTAATTTTCAGGATGCCTCATATTGGAAAAATAAACCACTACTGCTCGATATAATCCATTTTTGATTTCAGTAAGGTCTATATTTTGATAAAATACTATAAGAAACGCTGTTATTCACACATATACATATATATAGGAATCAGGGAGCTAAATGTGTTCTAGAGTCGGGGAGCGAGTACACCGTGGAACCCTAAAGGTGAAGGTAACTGAAGAATGACCTTCACCTGATACATGCGACACGTTATTAAAGGATGACATCGCGTTTATTTGATTTGTACATAATATCTAAATAATTTAAACTGGTGAATGAATGGGGGAACGGATTTTTGTGAGCGGGAAATGTATTTAACTAGCTGTTGTAGATTTGGGTTTTTCCAGATCAAATTTGGCTGTGAGATAGCCCTGTCGTACACTTGGGGATTTATTTTAAAAAGTAAACACATGACATATGATTTTTCTTGCATTTTCGTGATCAACTGGTGTCAATCTAGCTGGGTAAACATCACTGGTATGGCCTGCGGGCTTCAATTCAGCGAATTTGGCCGAAACGTTAACACTGTCGCCTATGGGAAACCATTTAGTTCCGTGATTTCTATAAGAAAAATTTGAATTTTACGAAATTTCACGTCTCACCATGATAAGTTGTTATTTCCATATTTTCTTATTTTCAAATGAAAATGACCACATTTTGGACAGATTTAAAGAAGAAACGCATGGATTCGCCTGTATATAGTAAAGAAAGTGATAAATCTGGTAATTTTCCATGGATGTCATGTACCATTAGGGGGTCAGGGGGTCTAAAGCCCCCCCTCCCCACAATTTTGAGGAGTGTTAGCCCCCCCCCCCCTATTGGGAAAATGTGTCATTTGACCCAATTAAGCTTTTCCGGCACCCAGTAGCCTTATCTGGGACCGTAGCCCCACCCCAAGTCGGGGGGGGGGTGATGGCATCACCACTAGAGTTACTGTCGTGCAAAACTGTCATGGCAGCTTTGTTAAACAGACAGTATGCCCTGCCATCTGGTAAAATTTCATGCCTGAGGCTGTGTCTGATGTTGTATCATAATGTTTCGATATTTAAATTGACTTATGGTTGCTTTACATTGCTATTAAAAAAACAACAAAAAATTATTTTCTGTTAATTTTGGTAAATATTTATTATAAATTGCCAATTCTGCACGAAAAGGGTTTAAAATTGGACAATATATCCCTCTCAAAATGTATATTAACATTTCCTCTTCAATTTAGTAATATTATGGTATATAAGGACATACTTCAGTTATACAAGATGCATTAGCTAGTAAAATTGAAAAAAAAGCTAAATTTTTTTGCTTTATTTTGAGGATTGACACTAATTTTCAGGATGCCTCATATTGGAAAAATAAACCACTACTGCTCGATATAATCCATTTTTGATTTCAGTAAGGTCTATATTTTGATAAAATACTATAAGAAACGCTGTTATTCACACATATACATATATATAAGAAAAATTTGAATTTTACGAAATTTCACGTCTCACCATGATAAGTTGTTATTTCCATATTTTCTTATTTTCAAATGAAAATGACCACATTTTGGACAGATTTAAAGAAGAAACGCATGGATTCGCCTGTATATAGTAAAGAAAGTGATAAATCTGGTAATTTTCCATGGATGTCATGTACCATTAGGGGGTCAGGGGGTCTAAAGCCCTTCACCTGATACATGCGACACGTTATTAAAGGATGACATCGCGTTTATTTGATTTGTACATAATATCTAAATAATTTAAACTGGTGAATGAATGGGGGAACGGATTTTTGTGAGCGGGAAATGTATTTAACTAGCTGTTGTAGATTTGGGTTTTTCCAGATCAAATTTGGCTGTGAGATAGCCCTGTCGTACACTTGGGGATTTATTTTAAAAAGTAAACACATGACATATGATTTTTCTTGCATTTTCGTGATCAACTGGTGTCAATCTAGCTGGGTAAACATCACTGGTATGGCCTGCGGGCTTCAATTCAGCGAATTTGGCCGAAACGTTAACACTGTCGCCTATGGGAAACCATTTAGTTCCGTGATTTCTATAAGAAAAATTTGAATTTTACGAAATTTCACGTCTCACCATGATAAGTTGTTATTTCCATATTTTCTTATTTTCAAATGAAAATGACCACATTTTGGACAGATTTAAAGAAGAAACGCATGGATTCGCCTGTATATAGTAAAGAAAGTGATAAATCTGGTAATTTTCCATGGATGTCATGTACCATTAGGGGGTCAGGGGGTCTAAAGCCCCCCCCTCCCCACAATTTTGAGGAGTGTTAGCCCCCCCCCCCTATTGGGAAAATGTGTCATTTGACCCAATTAAGCTTTTCCGGCACCCAGTAGCCTTATCTGGGACCGTAGCCCCACACCAAGTCGGGGGGGGGGGGGTGATGGCATCACCACTAGAGTTACTGTCGTGCAAAACTGTCATGGCAGCTTTGTTAAACAGACAGTATGCCCTGCCATCTGGTAAAATTTCATGCCTGAGGCTGTGTCTGATGTTGTATCATAATGTTTCGATATTTAAATTGACTTATGGTTGCTTTACATTGCTATTAAAAAAACAACAAAAAATTATTTTCTGTTAATTTTGGTAAATATTTATTATAAATTGCCAATTCTGCACGAAAAGGGTTTAAAATTGGACAATATATCCCTCTCAAAATGTATATTAACATTTCCTCTTCAATTTAGTAATATTATGGTATATAAGGACATACTTCAGTTATACAAGATGCATTAGCTAGTAAAATTGAAAAAAAAGCTAAATTTGTTTGCTTTATTTTGAGGATTGACACTAATTTTCAGGATGCCTCATATTGGAAAAATAAACCACTACTGCTCGATATAATCCATTTTTGATTTCAGTAAGGTCTATATTTTGATAAAATACTATAAGAAACGCTGTTATTCACACATATACATATATATAGGAATCAGGGAGCTAAATGTGTTCTAGAGTCGGGGAGCGAGTACACCGTGGAACCCTAAAGGTGAAGGTAACTGAAGAATGACCTTCACCTGATACATGCGACACGTTATTAAAGGATGACATCGCGTTTATTTGATTTGTACATAATATCTAAATAATTTAAACTGGTGAATGAATGGGGGAACGGATTTTTGTGAGCGGGAAATGTATTTAACTAGCTGTTGTAGATTTGGGTTTTTCCAGATCAAATTTGGCTGTGAGATAGCCCTGTCGTACACTTGGGGATTTATTTTAAAAAGTAAACACATGACCTATGATTTTTCTTGCATTTTCGTGATCAACTGGTGTCAATCTAGCTGGGTAAACATCACTGGTATGGCCTGCAGGCTTCAATTCAGCGAATTTGGCCGAAACGTTAACACTGTCGCCTATGGGAAACCATTTAGTTCCGTGATTCCTATAAGAAAAATTTGAATTTTACGAAATTTCACGTCTCACCATGATAAGTTGTTATTTCCATATTTTCTTATTTTCAAATGAAAATGACCACATTTTGGACAGATTTAAAGAAGAAACGCATGGATTCGCCTGTATATAGTAAAGAAAGTGATAAATCTGGTAATTTTCCATGGATGTCATGTACCATTAGGGGGTCAGGGGGTCTAAAGCCCCCCCTCCCCACAATTTTGAGGAGTGTTAGCCCCCCCCCCCCTATTGGGAAAATGTGTCATTTGACCCAATTAAGCTTTTCCGGCACCCAGTAGCCTTATCTGGGACCGTAGCCCCACCCCAAGTCGGGGGAGGGGGGGTGATGGCATCACCACTAGAGTTACTGTCGTGCAAAACTGTCATGGCAGCTTTGTTAAACAGACAGTATGCCCTGCCATCTGGTAAAATTTCATGCCTGAGGCTGTGTCTGATGTTGTATCATAATGTTTCGATATTTAAATTGACTTATGGTTGCTTTACATTGCTATTAAAAAAACAACAAAAAATTATTTTCTGTTAATTTTGGTAAATATTTATTATAAATTGCCAATTCTGCACGAAAAGGGTTTAAAATTGGACAATATATCCCTCTCAAAATGTATATTAACATTTCCTCTTCAATTTAGTAATATTATGGTATATAAGGACATACTTCAGTTATACAAGATGCATTAGCTAGTAAAATTGAAAAAAAAGCTAAATTTTTTTGCTTTATTTTGAGGATTGACACTAATTTTCAGGATACCTCATATTGGAAAAATAAACCACTACTGCTCGATATAATCCATTTTTGATCTCAGTAAGGTCTATATTTTGATAAAATACTATAAGAAACGCTGTTATTCACACATATACATATATATAGGAATCAGGGAGCTAAATGTGTTCTAGAGTCGGGGAGCGAGTACACCGTGGAACCCTAAAGGTGAAGGTAACTGAAGAATGACCTTCACCTGATACATGCGACACGTTATTAAAGGATGACATCGCGTTTATTTGATTTGTACATAATATCTAAATAATTTAAACTGGTGAATGAATGGGGGAACGGATTTTTGTGAGCGGGAAATGTATTTAACTAGCTGTTGTAGATTTGGGTTTTTCCAGATCAAATTTGGCTGTGAGATAGCCCTGTCGTACACTTGGGGATTTATTTATAAAAGTAAACACATGACCTATGATTTTTCTTGCATTTTCGTGATCAACTGGTGTCAATCTAGCTGGGTAAACATCACTGGTATGGCCTGCGGGCTTCAATTCAGCGAATTTGGCCGAAACGTTAACACTGTCGCCTATGGGAAACCATTTAGTTCCGTGATTTCTATAAGAAAAATTTGAATTTTACGAAATTTCACGTCTCACCATGATAAGTTGTTATTTCCATATTTTCTTATTTTCAAATGAAAATGACCACATTTTGGACAGATTTAAAGAAGAAACGCATGGATTCGCCTGTATATAGTAAAGAAAGTGATAAATCTGGTAATTTTCCATGGATGTCATGTACCATTAGGGGGTCAGGGGGTCTAAAGCCCCCCCTCCCCACAATTTTGAGGAGTGTTAGCCCCCCCCCCTATTGGGAAAATGTGTCATTTGACCCAATTAAGCTTTTCCGGCACCCAGTAGCCTTATCTGGGACCGTAGCCCCACCCCAAGTCGGGGGGGGGGGGTGATGGCATCACCACAAGAGTTACTGTCGTGCAAAACTGTCATGGCAGCTTTGTTAAACAGACAGTATGCCCTGCCATCTGGTAAAATTTCATGCCTGAGGCTGTGTCTGATGTTGTATCATAATGTTTCGATATTTAAATTGACTTATGGTTGCTTTACATTGCTATTAAAAAAACAACAAAAAATTGTTTTCTGTTAATTTTGGTAAATATTTATTATAAATTGCCAATTCTGCACGAAAAGGGTTTAAAATTGGACAATATATCCCTCTCAAAATGTATATTAACATTTCCTCTTCAATTTAGTAATATTATGGTATATAAGGACATACTTCAGTTATACAAGATGCATTAGCTAGTAAAATTGAAAAAAAAGCTAATTTTTTTTGCTTTATTTTGAGGATTGACACTAATTTTCAGGATGCCTCATATTGGAAAAATAAACCACTACTGCTCGATATAATCCATTTTTGATTTCAGTAAGGTCTATATTTTGATAAAATACTATAAGAAACGCTGTTATTCACACATATACATATATATAGGAATCAGGGAGCTAAATGTGTTCTAGAGTCGGGGAGCGAGTACACCGTGGAACCCTAAAGGTGAAGGTAACTGAAGAATGACCTTCACCTGATACATGCGACACGTTATTAAAGGATGACATCGCGTTTATTTGATTTGTACATAATATCTAAATAATTTAAACTGGTGAATGAATGGGGGAACGGATTTTTGTGAGCGGGAAATGTATTTAACTAGCTGTTGTAGATTTGGGTTTTTCCAGATCAAATTTGGCTGTGAGATAGCCCTGTCGTACACTTGGGGATTTATTTTAAAAAGTAAACACATGACCTATGATTTTTCTTGCATTTTCGTGATCAACTGGTGTCAATCTAGCTGGGTAAACATCACTGGTATGGCCTGCAGGCTTCAATTCAGCGAATTTGGCCGAAACGTTAACACTGTCGCCTATGGGAAACCATTTAGTTCCGTGATTCCTATAAGAAAAATTTGAATTTTACGAAATTTCACGTCTCACCATGATAAGTTGTTATTTCCATATTTTCTTATTTTCAAATGAAAATGACCACATTTTGGACAGATTTAAAGAAGAAACGCATGGATTCGCCTGTATATAGTAAAGAAAGTGATAAATCTGGTAATTTTCCATGGATGTCATGTACCATTAGGGGGTCAGGGGGTCTAAAGCCCCCTCCCCACAATTTTGAGGAGTGTTAGCCCCCCCCCCTATTGGGAAAATGTGTCATTTGACCCAATTAAGCTTTTCCGGCACCCAGTAGCCTTATCTGGGACCGTAGCCCCACCCCAAGTCGGGGGGGGGGTGATGGCATCACCACTAGAGTTACTGTCGTGCAAAACTGTCATGGCAGCTTTGTTAAACAGACAGTATGCCCTGCCATCTGGTAAAATTTCATGCCTGAGGCTGTGTCTGATGTTGTATCATAATGTTTCGATATTTAAATTGACTTATGGTTGCTTTACATTGCTATTAAAAAAACAACAAAAAATTATTTTCTGTTAATTTTGGTAAATATTTATTATAAATTGCCAATTAGGCACGAAAAGGGTTTAAAATTGGACAATATATCCCTCTCAAAATGTATATTAACATTTCCTCTTCAATTTAGTAATATTATGGTATATAAGGACATACTTCAGTTATACAAGATGCATTAGCTAGTAAAATTGAAAAAAAAGCTAAATTTTTTTGCTTTATTTTGAGGATTGACACTAATTTTCAGGATGCCTCATATTGGAAAAATAAACCACTACTGCTCGATATAATCCATTTTTGATTTCAGTAAGGTCTATATTTTGATAAAATACTATAAGAAACGCTGTTATTCACACATATACATATATATAAGAAAAATTTGAATTTTACGAAATTTCACGTCTCACCATGATAAGTTGTTATTTCCATATTTTCTTATTTTCAAATGAAAATGACCACATTTTGGACAGATTTAAAGAAGAAACGCATGGATTCGCCTGTATATAGTAAAGAAAGTGATAAATCTGGTAATTTTCCATGGATGTCATGTACCATTAGGGGGTCAGGGGGTCTAAAGCCCCCCTCCCCACAATTTTGAGGAGTGTTAGCCCCCCCCTATTGGGAAAATGTGTCATTTGACCCAATTAAGCTTTTCCGGCACCCAGTAGCCTTATCTGGGACCGTAGCCCCACCCCAAGTCGGGGGGGGGGGGTGGTGATGGCATCACCACTAGAGTTACTGTCGTGCAAAACTGTCATGGCAGCTTTGTTAAACAGACAGTATGCCCTGCCATCTGGTAAAATTTCATGCCTGAGGCTGTGTCTGATGTTGTATCATAATGTTTCGATATTTAAATTGACTTATGGTTGCTTTACATTGCTATTAAAAAAACAACAAAAAATTATTTTCTGTTAATTTTGGTAAATATTTATTATAAATTGCCAATTCTGCACGAAAAGGGTTTAAAATTGGACAATATATCCCTCTCAAAATGTATATTAACATTTCCTCTTCAATTTAGTAATATTATGGTATATAAGGACATACTTCAGTTATACAAGATGCATTAGCTAGTAAAATTGAAAAAAAAGCTAAATTTTTTTGCTTTATTTTGAGGATTGACACTAATTTTCAGGATGCCTCATATTGGAAAAATAAACCACTACTGCTCGATATAATCCATTTTTGATTTCAGTAAGGTCTATATTTTGATAAAATACTATAAGAAACGCTGTTATTCACACATATACATATATATAGGAATCAGGGAGCTAAATGTGTTCTAGAGTCGGGGAGCGAGTACACCGTGGAACCCTAAAGGTGAAGGTAACTGAAGAATGACCTTCACCTGATACATGCGACACGTTATTAAAGGATGACATCGCGTTTATTTGATTTGTACATAATATCTAAATAATTTAAACTGGTGAATGAATGGGGGAACGGATTTTTGTGAGCGGGAAATGTATTTAACTAGCTGTTGTAGATTTGGGTTTTTCCAGATCAAATTTGGCTGTGAGATAGCCCTGTCGTACACTTGGGGATTTATTTTAAAAAGTAAACACATGACCTATGATTTTTCTTGCATTTTCGTGATCAACTGGTGTCAATCTAGCTGGGTAAACATCACTGGTATGGCCTGCAGGCTTCAATTCAGCGAATTTGGCCGAAACGTTAACACTGTCGCCTATGGGAAACCATTTAGTTCCGTGATTCCTATAAGAAAAATTTGAATTTTACGAAATTTCACGTCTCACCATGATAAGTTGTTATTTCCATATTTTCTTATTTTCAAATGAAAATGACCACATTTTGGACAGATTTAAAGAAGAAACGCATGGATTCGCCTGTATATAGTAAAGAAAGTGATAAATCTGGTAATTTTACATGGATGTCATGTACCATTAGGGGGTCAGGGGGTCTAAAGCCCCCCCTCCCCACAATTTTGAGGAGTGTTAGCCCCCCCCTATTGGGAAAATGTGTCATTTGACCCAATTAAGCTTTTCCGGCACCCAGTAGCCTTATCTGGGACCGTAGCCCCACCCCAAGTCGGGGGGGGGGGGGTGATGGCATCACCACTAGAGTTACTGTCGTGCAAAACTGTCATGGCAGCTTTGTTAAACAGACAGTATGCCCTGCCATCTGGTAAAATTTCATGCCTGAGGCTGTGTCTGATGTTGTATCATAATGTTTCGATATTTAAATTGACTTATGGTTGCTTTACATTGCTATTAAAAAAACAACAAAAAATTATTTTCTGTTAATTTTGGTAAATATTTATTATAAATTGCCAATTCTGCACGAAAAGGGTTTAAAATTGGACAATATATCCCTCTCAAAATGTATATTAACATTTCCTCTTCAATTTAGTAATATTATGGTATATAAGGACATACTTCAGTTATACAAGATGCATTAGCTAGTAAAATTGAAAAAAAAGCTAAATTTTTTTGCTTTATTTTGAGGATTGACACTAATTTTCAGGATGCCTCATATTGGAAAAATAAACCACTACTGCTCGATATAATCCATTTTTGATTTCAGTAAGGTCTATATTTTGATAAAATACTATAAGAAACGCTGTTATTCACACATATACATATATATAAGAAAAATTTGAATTTTACGAAATTTCACGTCTCACCATGATAAGTTGTTATTTCCATATTTTCTTATTTTCAAATGAAAATGACCACATTTTGGACAGATTTAAAGAAGAAACGCATGGATTCGCCTGTATATAGTAAAGAAAGTGATAAATCTGGTAATTTTCCATGGATGTCATGTACCATTAGGGGGTCAGGGGGTCTAAAGCCCCCCCTCCCCACAATTTTGAGGAGTGTTAGCCCCCCCCCCTATTGGGAAAATGTGTCATTTGACCCAATTAAGCTTTTCCGGCACCCAGTAGCCTTATCTGGGACCGTAGCCCCACCCCAAGTCGGGGGGGGGGGGTGATGGCATCACCACTAGAGTTACTGTCGTGCAAAACTGTCATGGCAGCTTTGTTAAACAGACAGTATGCCCTGCCATCTGGTAAAATTTCATGCCTGAGGCTGTGTCTGATGTTGTATCATAATGTTTCGATATTTAAATTGACTTATGGTTGCTTTACATTGCTATTAAAAAAACAACAAAAAATTATTTTCTGTTAATTTTGGTAAATATTTATTATAAATTGCCAATTCTGCACGAAAAGGGTTTAAAATTGGACAATATATCCCTCTCAAAATGTATATTAACATTTCCTCTTCAATTTAGTAATATTATGGTATATAAGGACATACTTCAGTTATACAAGATGCATTAGCTAGTAAAATTGAAAAAAAAGCTAAATTTTTTTGCTTTATTTTGAGGATTGACACTAATTTTCAGGATGCCTCATATTGGAAAAATAAACCACTACTGCTCGATATAATCCATTTTTGATTTCAGTAAGGTCTATATTTTGATAAAATACTATAAGAAACGCTGTTATTCACACATATACATATATATAGGAATCAGGGAGCTAAATGTGTTCTAGAGTCGGGGAGCGAGTACACCGTGGAACCCTAAAGGTGAAGGTAACTGAAGAATGACCTTCACCTGATACATGCGACACGTTATTAAAGGATGACATCGCGTTTATTTGATTTGTACATAATATCTAAATAATTAAAACTGGTGAATGAATGGGGGAACGGATTTTTGTGAGCGGGAAATGTATTTAACTAGCTGTTGCAGATTTGGGTTTTTCCAGATCAAATTTGGCTGTGAGATAGCCCTGTCGTACACTTGGGGATTTATTTTAAAAAGTAAACACATGACCTATGATTTTTCTTGCATTTTCGTGATCAACTGGTGTCAATCTAGCTGGGTAAACATCACTGGTATGGCCTGCGGGCTTCAATTCAGCGAATTTGGCCGAAACGTTAACACTGTCGCCTATGGGAAACCATTTAGTTCCGTGATTTCTATAAGAAAAATTTGAATTTTACGAAATTTCACGTCTCACCATGATAAGTTGTTATTTCCATATTTTCTTATTTTCAAATGAAAATGACCACATTTTGGACAGATTTAAAGAAGAAACGCATGGATTCGCCTGTATATAGTAAAGAAAGTGATAAATCTGGTAATTTTCCATGGATGTCATGTACCATTAGGGGGTCAGGGGGTCTAAAGCCCCCCCTCCCCACAATTTTGAGGAGTGTTAGCCCCCCCCCCATATTGGGAAAATGTGTCATTTGACCCAATTAAGCTTTTCCGGCACCCAGTAGCCTTATCTGGGACCGTAGCCCCACCCCAAGTCGGGGGGGGTGATGGCATCACCACTAGAGTTACTGTCGTGCAAAACTGTCATGGCAGCTTTGTTAAACAGACAGTATGCCCTGCCATCTGGTAAAATTTCATGCCTGAGGCTGTGTCTGATGTTGTATCATAATGTTTCGATATTTAAATTGACTTATGGTTGCTTTACATTGCTATTAAAAAAACAACAAAAAATTATTTTCTGTTAATTTTGGTAAATATTTATTATAAATTGCCAATTCTGCACGAAAAGGGTTTAAAATTGGACAATATATCCCTCTCAAAATGTATATTAACATTTCCTCTTCAATTTAGTAATATTATGGTATATAAGGACATACTTCAGTTATACAAGATGCATTAGCTAGTAAAATTGAAAAAAAAGCTAAATTTTTTTGCTTTATTTTGAGGATTGACACTAATTTTCAGGATGCCTCATATTGGAAAAATAAACCACTACTGCTCGATATAATCCATTTTTGATTTCAGTAAGGTCTATATTTTGATAAAATACTATAAGAAACGCTGTTATTCACACATATACATATATATAGGAATCAGGGAGCTAAATGTGTTCTAGAGTCGGGGAGCGAGTACACCGTGGAACCCTAAAGGTGAAGGTAACTGAAGAATGACCTTCACCTGATACATGCGACACGTTATTAAAGGATGACATCGCGTTTATTTGATTTGTACATAATATCTAAATAATTTAAACTGGTGAATGAATGGGGGAACGGATTTTTGTGAGCGGGAAATGTATTTAACTAGCTGTTGTAGATTTGGGTTTTTCCAGATCAAATTTGGCTGTGAGATAGCCCTGTCGTACACTTGGGGATTTATTTTAAAAAGTAAACACATGACCTATGATTTTTCTTGCATTTTCGTGATCAACTGGTGTCAATCTAGCTGGGTAAACATCACTGGTATGGCCTGCAGGCTTCAATTCAGCGAATTTGGCCGAAACGTTAACACTGTCGCCTATGGGAAACCATTTAGTTCCGTGATTCCTATAAGAAAAATTTGAATTTTACGAAATTTCACGTCTCACCATGATAAGTTGTTATTTCCATATTTTCTTATTTTCAAATGAAAATGACCACATTTTGGACAGATTTAAAGAAGAAACGCATGGATTCGCCTGTATATAGTAAAGAAAGTGATAAATCTGGTAATTTTCCATGGATGTCATGTACCATTAGGGGGTCAGGGGGTCTAAAGCCCCCCCTCCCCACAATTTTGAGGAGTGTTAGCCCCCCCCCCCTATTGGGAAAATGTGTCATTTGACCCAATTAAGCTTTTCCGGCACCCAGTAGCCTTATCTGGGACCGTAGCCCCACCCCAAGTCGGGGGGGGGGGGGGGGTGATGGCATCACCACTAGAGTTACTGTCGTGCAAAACTGTCATGGCAGCTTTGTTAAACAGACAGTATGCCCTGCCATCTGGTAAAATTTCATGCCTGAGGCTGTGTCTGATGTTGTATCATAATGTTTCGATATTTAAATTGACTTATGGTTGCTTTACATTGCTATTAAAAAAACAACAAAAAATTATTTTCTGTTAATTTTGGTAAATATTTATTATAAATTGCCAATTCTGCACGAAAAGGGTTTAAAATTGGACAATATATCCCTCTCAAAATGTATATTAACATTTCCTCTTCAATTTAGTAATATTATGGTATATAAGGACATACTTCAGTTATACAAGATGCATTAGCTAGTAAAATTGAAAAAAAAGCTAAATTTTTTTGCTTTATTTTGAGGATTGACACTAATTTTCAGGATGCCTCATATTGGAAAAATAAACCACTACTGCTCGATATAATCCATTTTTGATTTCAGTAAGGTCTATATTTTGATAAAATACTATAAGAAACGCTGTTATTCACACATATACATATATATAGGAATCAGGGAGCTAAATGTGTTCTAGAGTCGGGGAGCGAGTACACCGTGGAACCCTAAAGGTGAAGGTAACTGAAGAATGACCTTCACCTGATACATGCGACACGTTATTAAAGGATGACATCGCGTTTATTTGATTTGTACATAATATCTAAATAATTTAAACTGGTGAATGAATGGGGGAACGGATTTTTGTGAGCGGGAAATGTATTTAACTAGCTGTTGTAGATTTGGGTTTTTCCAGATCAAATTTGGCTGTGAGATAGCCCTGTCGTACACTTGGGGATTTATTTTAAAAAGTAAACACATGACCTATGATTTTTCTTGCATTTTCGTGATCAACTGGTGTCAATCTAGCTGGGTAAACATCACTGGTATGGCCTGCAGGCTTCAATTCAGCGAATTTGGCCGAAACGTTAACACTGTCGCCTATGGGAAACCATTTAGTTCCGTGATTCCTATAAGAAAAATTTGAATTTTACGAAATTTCACGTCTCACCATGATAAGTTGTTATTTCCATATTTTCTTATTTTCAAATGAAAATGACCACATTTTGGACAGATTTAAAGAAGAAACGCATGGATTCGCCTGTATATAGTAAAGAAAGTGATAAATCTGGTAATTTTCCATGGATGTCATGTACCATTAGGGGGTCAGGGGGTCTAAAGCCCCCCCTCCCCACAATTTTGAGGAGTGTTAGCCCCCCCCTATTGGGAAAATGTGTCATTTGACCCAATTAAGCTTTTCCGGCACCCAGTAGCCTTATCTGGGACCGTAGCCCCACCCCAAGTCGGGGGGGGGGTGATGGCATCACCACTAGAGTTACTGTCGTGCAAAACTGTCATGGCAGCTTTGTTAAACAGACAGTATGCCCTGCCATCTGGTAAAATTTCATGCCTGAGGCTGTGTCTGATGTTGTATCATAATGTTTCGATATTTAAATTGACTTATGGTTGCTTTACATTGCTATTAAAAAAACAACAAAAAATTATTTTCTGTTAATTTTGGTAAATATTTATTATAAATTGCCAATTCTGCACGAAAAGGGTTTAAAATTGGACAATATATCCCTCTCAAAATGTATATTAACATTTCCTCTTCAATTTAGTAATATTATGGTATATAAGGACATACTTCAGTTATACAAGATGCATTAGCTAGTAAAATTGAAAAAAAAGCTAAATTTTTTTGCTTTATTTTGAGGATTGACACTAATTTTCAGGATGCCTCATATTGGAAAAATAAACCACTACTGCTCGATATAATCCATTTTTGATTTCAGTAAGGTCTATATTTTGATAAAATACTATAAGAAACGCTGTTATTCACACATATACATATATATAGGAATCAGGGAGCTAAATGTGTTCTAGAGTCGGGGAGCGAGTACACCGTGGAACCCTAAAGGTGAAGGTAACTGAAGAATGACCTTCACCTGATACATGCGACACGTTATTAAAGGATGACATCGCGTTTATTTGATTTGTACATAATATCTAAATAATTTAAACTGGTGAATGAATGGGGGAACGGATTTTTGTGAGCGGGAAATGTATTTAACTAGCTGTTGTAGATTTGGGTTTTTCCAGATCAAATTTGGCTGTGAGATAGCCCTGTCGTACACTTGGGGATTTATTTTAAAAAGTAAACACATGACCTATGATTTTTCTTGCATTTTCGTGATCAACTGGTGTCAATCTAGCTGGGTAAACATCACTGGTATGGCCTGCAGGCTTCAATTCAGCGAATTTGGCCGAAACGTTAACACTGTCGCCTATGGGAAACCATTTAGTTCCGTGATTGCTATAAGAAAAATTTGAATTTTACGAAATTTCACGTCTCACCATGATAAGTTGTTATTTCCATATTTTCTTATTTTCAAATGAAAATGACCACATTTTGGACAGATTTAAAGAAGAAACGCATGGATTCGCCTGTATATAGTAAAGAAAGTGATAAATCTGGTAATTTTCCATGGATGTCATGTACCATTAGGGGGTCAGGGGGTCTAAAGCCCCCCCTTCCCACAATTTTGAGGAGTGTTAGCCCCCCCCCCCCCTATTGGGAAAATGTGTCATTTGACCCAATTAAGCTTTTCCGGCACCCAGTAGCCTTATCTGGGACCGTAGCCCCACCCCAAGTCGGGGGGGGGTGGTGATGGCATCACCACTAGAGTTACTGTCGTGCAAAACTGTCATGGCAGCTTTGTTAAACAGACAGTATGCCCTGCCATCTGGTAAAATTTCATGCCTGAGGCTGTGTCTGATGTTGTATCATAATGTTTCGATATTTAAATTGACTTATGGTTGCTTTACATTGCTATTAAAAAAACAACAAAAAATTATTTTCTGTTAATTTTGGTAAATATTTATTATAAATTGCCAATTCTGCACGAAAAGGGTTTAAAATTGGACAATATATCCCTCTCAAAATGTATATTAACATTTCCTCTTCAATTTAGTAATATTATGGTATATAAGGACATACTTCAGTTATACAAGATGCATTAGCTAGTAAAATTGAAAAAAAAGCTAATTTTTTTTGCTTTATTTTGAGGATTGACACTAATTTTCAGGATGCCTCATATTGGAAAAATAAACCACTACTGCTCGATATAATCCATTTTTGATTTCAGTAAGGTCTATATTTTGATAAAATACTATAAGAAACGCTGTTATTCACACATATACATATATATAGGAATCAGGGAGCTCAATGTGTTCTAGAGTCGGGGAGCGAGTACACCGTGGAACCCTAAAGGTGAAGGTAACTGAAGAATGACCTTCACCTGATACATGCGACACGTTATTAAAGGATGACATCGCGTTTATTTGATTTGTACGTAATATCTAAATAATTTAAACTGGTGAATGAATGGGGGAACGGATTTTTGTGAGCGGGAAATGTATTTAACTAGCTGTTGTAGATTTGGGTTTCTCCAGATCAAATTTGGCTGTGAGATAGCCCTGTCGTACACTTGGGGATTTATTTTAAAAAGTAAACACATGACCTATGATTTTTCTTGCATTTTCGTGATCAACTGGTGTCAATCTAGCTGGGTAAACATCACTGGTATGGCCTGCGGGCTTCAATTCAGCGAATTTGGCCGAAACGTTAACACTGTCGCCTATGGGAAACCATTTAGTTCCGTGATTTCTATAAGAAAAATTTGAATTTTACGAAATTTCACGTCTCACCATGATAAGTTGTTATTTCCATATTTTCTTATTTTCAAATGAAAATGACCACATTTTGGACAGATTTAAAGAAGAAACGCATGGATTCGCCTGTATATAGTAAAGAAAGTGATAAATCTGGTAATTTTCCATGGATGTCATGTACCATTAGGGGGTCAGGGGGTCTAAAGCCCCCCCCTCCCCACAATTTTGAGGAGTGTTAGCCCCCCCCTATTGGTAAAATGTGTCATTTGACCCAATTAAGCTTTTCCGGCACCCAGTAGCCTTATCTGGGACCGTAGCCCCACCCCAAGTCGGGGGGGGGGGGGTGATGGCATCACCACTAGAGTTACTGTCGTGCAAAACTGTCATGGCAGCTTTGTTAAACAGACAGTATGCCCTGCCATCTGGTAAAATTTCATGCCTGAGGCTGTGTCTGATGTTGTATCATAATGTTTCGATATTTAAATTGACTTATGGTTGCTTTACATTGCTATTAAAAAAACAACAAAAAATTATTTTCTGTTAATTTTGGTAAATATTTATTATAAATTGCCAATTCTGCACGAAAAGGGTTTAAAATTGGACAATATATCCCTCTCAAAATGTATATTAACATTTCCTCTTCAATTTAGTAATATTATGGTATATAAGGACATACTTCAGTTATACAAGATGCATTAGCTAGTAAAATTGAAAAAAAAGCTAAATTTTTTTGCTTTATTTTGAGGATGGACACTAATTTTCAGGATGCCTCATATTGGAAAAATAAACCACTACTGCTCGATATAATCCATTTTTGATTTCAGTAAGGTCTATATTTTGATAAAATACTATAAGAAACGCTGTTATTCACACATATACATATATATAAGAAAAATTTGAATTTTACGAAATTTCACGTCTCACCATGATAAGTTGTTATTTCCATATTTTCTTATTTTCAAATGAAAATGACCACATTTTGGACAGATTTAAAGAAGAAACGCATGGATTCGCCTGTATATAGTAAAGAAAGTGATAAATCTGGTAATTTTCTATGGATGTCATGTACCATTAGGGGGTCAGGGGGTCTAAAGCCCCCCCTCCCCACAATTTTGAGGAGTGTTAGCCCCCCCCCTATTGGGAAAATGTGTCATTTGACCCAATTAAGCTTTTCCGGCACCCAGTAGCCTTATCTGGGACCGTAGCCCCACCCCAAGTCGCGGGGGGGGGTGATGGCATCACCACTAGAGTTACTGTCGTGCAAAACTGTCATGGCAGCTTTGTTAAACAGACAGTATGCCCTGCCATCTGGTAAAATTTCATGCCTGAGGCTGTGTCTGATGTTGTATCATAATGTTTCGATATTTAAATTGACTTATGGTTGCTTTACATTGCTATTAAAAAAACAACAAAAAATTATTTTCTGTTAATTTTGGTAAATATTTATTATAAATTGCCAATTCTGCACGAAAAGGGTTTAAAATTGGACAATATATCCCTCTCAAAATGTATATTAACATTTCCTCTTCAATTTAGTAATATTATGGTATATAAGGACATACTTCAGTTATACAAGATGCATTAGCTAGTAAAATTGAAAAAAAAGCTAAATTTTTTTGCTTTATTTTGAGGATTGACACTAATTTTCAGGATGCCTCATATTGGAAAAATAAACCACTAATGCTCGATATAATCCATTTTTGATTTCAGTAAGGTCTATATTTTGATAAAATACTATAAGAAACGCTGTTATTCACACATATACATATATACAGGAATCAGGGAGCTAAATGTGTTCTAGAGTCGGGGAGCGAGTACACCGTGGAACCCTAAAGGTGAAGGTAACTGAAGAATGACCTTCACCTGATACATGCGACACGTTATTAAAGGATGACATCGCGTTTATTTGATTTGTACATAATATCTAAATAATTTAAACTGGTGAATGAATGGGGGAACGGATTTTTGTGAGCGGGAAATGTATTTAACTAGCTGTTGTAGATTTGGGTTTTTCCAGATCAAATTTGGCTGTGAGATAGCCCTGTCGTACACTTGGGGATTTATTTTAAAAAGTAAACACATGACCTATGATTTTTCTTGCATTTTCGTGATCAACTGGTGTCAATCTAGCTGGGTAAACATCACTGGTATGGCCTGCAGGCTTCAATTCAGCGAATTTGGACGAAACGTTAACACTGTCGCCTATGGGAAACCATTTAGTTCCGTGATTCCTATAAGAAAAATTTGAATTTTACGAAATTTCACGTCTCACCATGATAAGTTGTTATTTCCATATTTTCTTATTTTCAAATGAAAATGACCACATTTTGGACAGATTTAAAGAAGAAACGCATGGATTCGCCTGTATATAGTAAAGAAAGTGATAAATCTGGTAATTTTCCATGGATGTCATGTACCATTAGGGGGTCAGGGGGTCTAAAGCCCCCCCTCCCCACAATTTGAGGAGTGTTAGCCCCCCCCCCTATTTGGAAAATGTGTCATTTGACCCAATTAAGCTTTTCCGGCACCCAGTAGCCTTATCTGGGACCGTAGCCCCACCCCAAGTCGGGGCGGGGGGGGGGGGGGTGGTGATGGCATCACCACTAGAGTTACTGTCGTGCAAAACTGTCATGGCAGCTTTGTTAAACAGACAGTATGCCCTGCCATCTGGTAAAATTTCATGCCTGAGGCTGTGTCTGATGTTGTATCATAATGTTTCGATATTTAAATTGACTTATGGTTGCTTTACATTGCTATTAAAAAAACAACAAAAAATTATTTTCTGTTAATTTTGGTAAATATTTATTATAAATTGCCAATTCTGCACGAAAAGGGTTTAAAATTGGACAATATATCCCTCTCAAAATGTATATTAACATTTCCTCTTCAATTTAGTAATATTATGGTATATAAGGACATACTTCAGTTATACAAGATGCATTAGCTAGTAAAATTGAAAAAAAAGCTAAATTTTTTTGCTTTATTTTGAGGATTGACACTAATTTTCAGGATGCCTCATATTGGAAAAATAAACCACTACTGCTCGATATAATCCATTTTTGATTTCAGTAAGGTCTATATTTTGATAAAATACTATAAGAAACGCTGTTATTCACACATATACATATATATAGGAATCAGGGAGCTCAATGTGTTCTAGAGTCGGGGAGCGAGTACACCGTGGAACCCTAAAGGTGAAGGTAACTGAAGAATGACCTTCACCTGATACATGCGACACGTTATTAAAGGATGACATCGCGTTTATTTGATTTGTACGTAATATCTAAATAATTTAAACTGGTGAATGAATGGGGGAACGGATTTTTGTGAGCGGGAAATGTATTTAACTAGCTGTTGTAGATTTGGGTTTTTCCAGATCAAATTTGGCTGTGAGATAGCCCTGTCGTACACTTGGGGATTTATTTTAAAAAGTAAACACATGACCTATGATTTTTCTTGCATTTTCGTGATCAACTGGTGTCAATCTAGCTGGGTAAACATCACTGGTATGGCCTGCGGGCTTCAATTCAGCGAATTTGGCCGAAACGTTAACACTGTCGCCTATGGGAAACCATTTAGTTCCGTGATTTCTATAAGAAAAATTTGAATTTTACGAAATTTCACGTCTCACCATGATAAGTTGTTATTTCCATATTTTCTTATTTTCAAATGAAAATGACCACATTTTGGACAGATTTAAAGAAGAAACGCATGGATTCGCCTGTATATAGTAAAGAAAGTGATAAATCTGGTAATTTTCCATGGATGTCATGTACCATTAGGGGGTCAGGGGGTCTAAAGCCCCCCCTCCCCACAATTTTGAGGAGTGTTAGCCCCCCCCTATTGGTAAAATGTGTCATTTGACCCAATTAAGCTTTTCCGGCACCCAGTAGCCTTATCTGGGACCGTAGCCCCACCCCAAGTCGGGGGGGGTGATGGCATCACCACTAGAGTTACTGTCGTGCAAAACTGTCATGGCAGCTTTGTTAAACAGACAGTATGCCCTGCCATCTGGTAAAATTTCATGCCTGAGGCTGTGTCTGATGTTGTATCATAATGTTTCGATATTTAAATTGACTTATGGTTGCTTTACATTGCTATTAAAAAAACAACAAAAAATTATTTTCTGTTAATTTTGGTAAATATTTATTATAAATTGCCAATTCTGCACGAAAAGGGTTTAAAATTGGACAATATATCCCTCTCAAAATGTATATTAACATTTCCTCTTCAATTTAGTAATATTATGGTATATAAGGACATACTTCAGTTATACAAGATGCATTAGCTAGTAAAATTGAAAAAAAAAGCTAAATTTTTTTGCTTTATTTTGAGGATGGACACTAATTTTCAGGATGCCTCATATTGGAAAAATAAACCACTACTGCTCGATATAATCCATTTTTGATTTCAGTAAGGTCTATATTTTGATAAAATACTATAAGAAACGCTGTTATTCACACATATACATATATATAAGAAAAATTTGAATTTTACGAAATTTCACGTCTCACCATGATAAGTTGTTATTTCCATATTTTCTTATTTTCAAATGAAAATGACCACATTTTGGACAGATTTAAAGAAGAAACGCATGGATTCGCCTGTATATAGTAAAGAAAGTGATAAATCTTGTAATTTTCCATGGATGTCATGTACCATTAGGGGGTCAGGGGGTCTAAAGCCCCCCCCCCTCCCCACAATTTTGAGGAGTGTTAGCCCCCCCCCCTATTGGGAAAATGTGTCATTTGACCCAATTAAGCTTTTCCGGCACCCAGTAGCCTTATCTGGGACCGTAGCCCCACCCCAAGTCGGGGGGGGGGGGTGATGGCATCACCACTAGAGTTACTGTCGTGCAAAACTGTCATGGCAGCTTTGTTAAACAGACAGTATGCCCTGCCATCTGGTAAAATTTCATGCCTGAGGCTGTGTCTGATGTTGTATCATAATGTTTCGATATTTAAATTGACTTATGGTTGCTTTACATTGCTATTAAAAAAACAACAAAAAATTATTTTCTGTTAATTTTGGTAAATATTTATTATAAATTGCCAATTCTGCACGAAAAGGGTTTAAAATTGGACAATATATCCCTCTCAAAATGTATATTAACATTTCCTCTTCAATTTAGTAATATTATGGTATATAAGGACATACTTCAGTTATACAAGATGCATTAGCTAGTAAAATTGAAAAAAAAGCTAAATTTTTTTGCTTTATTTTGAGGATTGACACTAATTTTCAGGATGCCTCATATTGGAAAAATAAACCACTACTGCTCGATATAATCCATTTTTGATTTCAGTAAGGTCTATATTTTGATAAAATACTATAAGAAACGCTGTTATTCACACATATACATATATATAAGAAAAATTTGAATTTTACGAAATTTCACGTCTCACAATGATAAGTTGTTATTTCCATATTTTCTTATTTTCAAATGAAAATGACCACATTTTGGACATATTTAAAGAAGAAACGCATGGATTCGCCTGTATATAGTAAAGAAAGTGATAAATCTGGTAATTTTCCATGGATGTCATGTACCATTAGGGGGTCAGGGGGTCTAAAGCCCCCCCTCCCCACAATTTTGAGGAGTGTTAGCCCCCCCCCTATTGGGAAAATGTGTCATTTGACCCAATTAAGCTTTTCCGGCACCCAGTAGCCTTATCTGGGACCGTAGCCCCACCCCAAGTCGGGGGGGGGGTGATGGCATCACCACTAGAGTTACTGTCGTGCAAAACTGTCATGGCAGCTTTGTTAAACAGACAGTATGCCCTGCCATCTGGTAAAATTTCATGCCTGAGGCTGTGTCTGATGTTGTATCATAATGTTTCGATATTTAAATTGACTTATGGTTGCTTTACATTGCTATTAAAAAAACAACAAAAAATTATTTTCTGTTAATTTTGGTAAATATTTATTATAAATTGCCAATTCTGCACGAAAAGGGTTTAAAATTGGACAATATATCCCTCTCAAAATGTATATTAACATTTCCTCTTCAATTTAGTAATATTATGGTATATAAGGACATACTTCAGTTATACAAGATGCATTAGCTAGTAAAATTGAAAAAAAAGCTAAATTTTTTTGCTTTATTTTGAGGATTGACACTAATTTTCAGGATGCCTCATATTGGAAAAATAAACCACTACTGCTCGATATAATCCATTTTTGATTTCAGTAAGGTCTATATTTTGATAAAATACTATAAGAAACGCTGTTATTCACACATATACATATATATAGGAATCAGGGAGCTAAATGTGTTCTAGAGTCGGGGAGCGAGTACACCGTGGAACCCTAAAGGTGAAGGTAACTGAAGAATGACCTTCACCTGATACATGCGACACGTTATTAAAGGATGACATCGCGTTTATTTGATTTGTACATAATATCTAAATAATTAAAACTGGTGAATGAATGGGGGAACGGATTTTTGTGAGCGGGAAATGTATTTAACTAGCTGTTGCAGATTTGGGTTTTTCCAGATCAAATTTGGCTGTGAGATAGCCCTGTCGTACACTTGGGGATTTATTTTAAGAAGTAAACACATGACCTATGATTTTTCTTGCATTTTCGTGATCAACTGGTGTCAATCTAGCTGGGTAAACATCACTGGTATGGCCTGCGGGCTTCAATTTAGCGAATTTGGCCGAAACGTTAACACTGTCGCCTATGGGAAACCATTTAGTTCCGTGATTTCTATAAGAAAAATTTGAATTTTACGAAATTTCACGTCTCACCATGATAAGTTGTTATTTCCATATTTTCTTATTTTCAAATGAAAATGACCACATTTTGGACAGATTTAAAGAAGAAACGCATGGATTCGCCTGTATATAGTAAAGAAAGTGATAAATCTGGTAATTTTCCATGGATGTCATGTACCATTAGGGGGTCAGGGGGTCTAAAGCCCCCCCCCCCTCCCCACAATTTTGAGGAGTGTTAGCCCCCCCCTATTGGGAAAATGTGTCATTTGACCCAATTAAGCTTTTCCGGCACCCAGTAGCCTTATCTGGGACCGTAGCCCCACCCCAAGTCGGGGGGGGGGGTGATGGCATCACCACTAGAGTTACTGTCGTGCAAAACTGTCATGGCAGCTTTGTTAAACAGACAGTATGCCCTGCCATCTGGTAAAATTTCATGCCTGAGGCTGTGTCTGATGTTGTATCATAATGTTTCGATATTTAAATTGACTTATGGTTGCTTTACATTGCTATTAAAAAAACAACAAAAAATTATTTTCTGTTAATTTTGGTAAATATTTATTATAAATTGCCAATTCTGCACGAAAAGGGTTTAAAATTGGACAATATATCCCTCTCAAAATGTATATTAACATTTCCTCTTCAATTTAGTAATATTATGGTATATAAGGACATACTTCAGTTATACAAGATGCATTAGCTAGTAAAATTGAAAAAAAAGCTAAATTTTTTTGCTTTATTTTGAGGATGGACACTAATTTTCAGGATGCCTCATATTGGAAAAATAAACCACTACTGCTCGATATAATCCATTTTTGATTTCAGTAAGGTCTATATTTTGATAAAATACTATAAGAAACGCTGTTATTCACACATATACATATATATAAGAAAAATTTGAATTTTACGAAATTTCACGTCTCACCATGATAAGTTGTTATTTCCATATTTTCTTATTTTCAAATGAAAATGACCACATTTTGGACAGATTTAAAGAAGAAACGCATGGATTCGCCTGTATATAGTAAAGAAAGTGATAAATCTGGTAATTTTCCATGGATGTCATGTACCATTAGGGGGTCAGGGGGTCTAAAGCCCCCCCCCTCCCCACAATTTTGAGGAGTGTTAGCCCCCCCCCCCCTATTGGGAAAATGTGTCATTTGACCCAATTAAGCTTTTCCGGCACCCAGTAGCCTTATCTGGGACCGTAGCCCCACCCCAAGTCGGGGGGGGGGGGGGGTGATGGCATCACCACTAGAGTTACTGTCGTGCAAAACTGTCATGGCAGCTTTGTTAAACAGACAGTATGCCCTGCCATCTGGTAAAATTTCATGCCTGAGGCTGTGTCTGATGTTGTATCATAATGTTTCGATATTTAAATTGACTTATGGTTGCTTTACATTGCTATTAAAAAAACAACAAAAAATTATTTTCTGTTAATTTTGGTAAATATTTATTATAAATTGCCAATTCTGCACGAAAAGGGTTTAAAATTGGACAATATATCCCTCTCAAAATGTATATTAACATTTCCTCTTCAATTTAGTAATATTATGGTATATAAGGACATACTTCAGTTATACAAGATGCATTAGCTAGTAAAATTGAAAAAAAAGCTAAATTTTTTTGCTTTATTTTGAGGATTGACACTAATTTTCAGGATGCCTCATATTGGAAAAATAAACCACTACTGCTCGATATAATCCATTTTTGATTTCAGTAAGGTCTATATTTTGATAAAATACTATAAGAAACGCTGTTATTCACACATATACATATATATAAGAAAAATTTGAATTTTACGAAATTTCACGTCTCACCATGATAAGTTGTTATTTCCATATTTTCTTATTTTCAAATGAAAATGACCACATTTTGGACAGATTTAAAGAAGAAACGCATGGATTCGCCTGTATATAGTAAAGAAAGTGATAAATCTGGTAATTTTCCATGGATGTCATGTACCATTAGGGGGTCAGGGGGTCTAAAGCCCCCCCTCCCCACAATTTTGAGGAGTGTTAGCCCCCCCCCTATTGGGAAAATGTGTCATTTGACCCAATTAAGCTTTTCCGGCACCCAGTAGCCTTATCTGGGACCGTAGCCCCACCCCAAGTCGGGGGGGGGGTGATGGCATCACCACTAGAGTTACTGTCGTGCAAAACTGTCATGGCAGCTTTGTTAAACAGACAGTATGCCCTGCCATCTGGTAAAATTTCATGCCTGAGGCTGTGTCTGATGTTGTATCATAATGTTTCGATATTTAAATTGACTTATGGTTGCTTTACATTGCTATTAAAAAAACAACAAAAAATTATTTTCTGTTAATTTTGGTAAATATTTATTATAAATTGCCAATTCTGCACGAAAAGGGTTTAAAATTGGACAATATATCCCTCTCAAAATGTATATTAACATTTCCTCTTCAATTTAGTAATATTATGGTATATAAGGACATACTTCAGTTATACAAGATGCATTAGCTAGTAAAATTGAAAAAAAAGCTAAATTTTTTTGCTTTATTTTGAGGATTGACACTAATTTTCAGGATGCCTCATATTGGAAAAATAAACCACTACTGCTCGATATAATCCATTTTTGATTTCAGTAAGGTCTATATTTTGATAAAATACTATAAGAAACGCTGTTATTCACACATATACATATATATAGGAATCAGGGAGCTAAATGTGTTCTAGAGTCGGGGAGCGAGTACACCGTGGAACCCTAAAGGTGAAGGTAACTGAAGAATGACCTTCACCTGATACATGCGACACGTTATTAAAGGATGACATCGCGTTTATTTGATTTGTACATAATATCTAAATAATTAAAACTGGTGAATGAATGGGGGAACGGATTTTTGTGAGCGGGAAATGTATTTAACTAGCTGTTGCAGATTTGGGTTTTTCCAGATCAAATTTGGCTGTGAGATAGCCCTGTCGTACACTTGGGGATTTATTTTAAGAAGTAAACACATGACCTATGATTTTTCTTGCATTTTCGTGATCAACTGGTGTCAATCTAGCTGGGTAAACATCACTGGTATGGCCTGCGGGCTTCAATTTAGCGAATTTGGCCGAAACGTTAACACTGTCGCCTATGGGAAACCATTTAGTTCCGTGATTTCTATAAGAAAAATTTGAATTTTACGAAATTTCACGTCTCACCATGATAAGTTGTTATTTCCATATTTTCTTATTTTCAAATGAAAATGACCACATTTTGGACAGATTTAAAGAAGAAACGCATGGATTCGCCTGTATATAGTAAAGAAAGTGATAAATCTGGTAATTTTCCATGGATGTCATGTACCATTAGGGGGTCAGGGGGTCTAAAGCCCCCCCCCCCCTCCCCACAATTTTGAGGAGTGTTAGCCCCCCCCTATTGGGAAAATGTGTCATTTGACCCAATTAAGCTTTTCCGGCACCCAGTAGCCTTATCTGGGACCGTAGCCCCACCCCAAGTCGGGGGGGGGGGGGGGGTGATGGCATCACCACTAGAGTTACTGTCGTGCAAAACTGTCATGGCAGCTTTGTTAAACAGACAGTATGCCCTGCCATCTGGTAAAATTTCATGCCTGAGGCTGTGTCTGATGTTGTAACATAATGTTTCGATATTTAAATTGACTTATGGTTGCTTTACATTGCTATTAAAAAAACAACAAAAAATTATTTTCTGTTAATTTTGGTAAATATTTATTATAAATTGCCAATTCTGCACGAAAAGGGTTTAAAATTGGACAATATATCCCTCTCAAAATGTATATTAACATTTCCTCTTCAATTTAGTAATATTATGGTATATAAGGACATACTTCAGTTATACAAGATGCATTAGCTAGTAAAATTGAAAAAAAAGCTAAATTTTTTTGCTTTATTTTGAGGATTGACACTAATTTTCAGGATGCCTCATATTGGAAAAATAAACCACTACTGCTCGATATAATCCATTTTTGATTTCAGTAAGGTCTATATTTTGATAAAATACTATAAGAAACGCTGTTATTCACACATATACATATATATATATAAGAAAAATTTGAATTTTACGAAATTTCACGTCTCACCATGATAAGTTGTTATTTCCATATTTTCTTATTTTCAAATGAAAATGACCACATTTTGGACAGATTTAAAGAAGAAACGCATGAATTCGCCTGTATATAGTAAAGAAAGTGATAAATCTGGTAATTTTCCATGGATGTCATGTACCATTAGGGGGTCAGGGGGTCTAAAGCCCCCCCCCTCCCCACAATTTTGAGGAGTGTTAGCCCCCCCCCCCTATTGGGAAAATGTGTCATTTGACCCAATTAAGCTTTTCCGGCACCCAGTAGCCTTATCTGGGACCGTAGCCCCACCCCAAGTCGGGGGGGGGGGGGTGATGGCATCACCACTAGAGTTACTGTCGTGCAAAACTGTCATGGCAGCTTTGTTAAACAGACAGTATGCCCTGCCATCTGGTAAAATTTCATGCCTGAGGCTGTGTCTGATGTTGTATCATAATGTTTCGATATTTAAATTGACTTATGGTTGCTTTACATTGCTATTAAAAAAACAACAAAAAATTATTTTCTGTTAATTTTGGTAAATATTTATTATAAATTGCCAATTCTGCACGAAAAGGGTTTAAAATTGGACAATATATCCCTCTCAAAATGTATATTAACATTTCCTCTTCAATTTAGTAATATTATGGTATATAAGGACATACTTCAGTTATACAAGATGCATTAGCTAGTAAAATTGAAAAAAAAGCTAATTTTTTTTGCTTTATTTTGAGGATTGACACTAATTTTCAGGATGCCTCATATTGGAAAAATAAACCACTACTGCTCGATATAATCCATTTTTGATTTCAGTAAGGTCTATATTTTGATAAAATACTATAAGAAACGCTGTTATTCACACATATACATATATATAGGAATCAGGGAGCTAAATGTGTTCTAGAGTCGGGGAGCGAGTACACCGTGGAACCCTAAAGGTGAAGGTAACTGAAGAATGACCTTCACCTGATACATGCGACACGTTATTAAAGGATGACATCGCGTTTATTTGATTTGTACATAATATCTAAATAATTTAAACTGGTGAATGAATGGGGGAACGGATTTTTGTGAGCGGGAAATGTATTTAACTAGCTGTTGTAGATTTGGGTTTTTCCAGATCAAATTTGGCTGTGAGATAGCCCTGTCGTACACTTGGGGATTTATTTTAAAAAGTAAACACATGACCTATGATTTTTCTTGCATTTTCGTGATCAACTGGTGTCAATCTAGCTGGGTAAACATCACTGGTATGGCCTGCGGGCTTCAATTCAGCGAATTTGGCCGAAACGTTAACACTGTCGCCTATGGGAAACCATTTAGTTCCGTGATTTCTATAAGAAAAATTTGAATTTTACGAAATTTCACGTCTCACCATGATAAGTTGTTATTTCCATATTTTCTTATTTTCAAATGAAAATGACCACATTTTGGACAGATTTAAAGAAGAAACGCATGAATTCGCCTGTATATAGTAAAGAAAGTGATAAATCTGGTAATTTTCCATGGATGTCATGTACCATTAGGGGGTCAGGGGGTCTAAAGCCCCCCCTCCCCACAATTTTGAGGAGTGTTAGCCCCCCCCCCCCTATTGGGAAAATGTGTCATTTGACCCAATTAAGCTTTTCCGGCACCCAGTAGCCTTATCTGGGACCGTAGCCCCACCCCAAGTCGGGGGGGGGGGGTGATGGCATCACCACTAGAGTTACTGTCGTGCAAAACTGTCATGGCAGCTTTGTTAAACAGACAGTATGCCCTGCCATCTGGTAAAATTTCATGCCTGA
Organism: Siphonodentalium dalli; assembly: GCA_032622095.1. Lineage (NCBI taxonomy): Eukaryota > Metazoa > Mollusca > Scaphopoda > Gadilida > Siphonodentaliidae > Siphonodentalium > Siphonodentalium dalli. The sequence goes on from CP136068.1 coordinate 15,572,960, forward strand.
GGCTGTGTCTGATGTTGTATCATAATGTTTCGATATTTAAATTGACTTATGGTTGCTTTACATTGCTATTAAAAAAACAACAAAAAATTATTTTCTGTTAATTTTGGTAAATATTTATTATAAATTGCCAATTCTGCACGAAAAGGGTTTAAAATTGGACAATATATCCCTCTCAAAATGTATATTAACATTTCCTCTTCAATTTAGTAATATTATGGTATATAAGGACATACTTCAGTTATACAAGATGCATTAGCTAGTAAAATTGAAAAAAAAGCTAAATTTTTTTGCTTTATTTTGAGGATTGACACTAATTTTCAGGATGCCTCATATTGGAAAAATAAACCACTACTGCTCGATATAATCCATTTTTGATTTCAGTAAGGTCTATATTTTGATAAAATACTATAAGAAACGCTGTTATTCACACATATACATATATATAGGAATCAGGGAGCTAAATGTGTTCTAGAGTCGGGGAGCGAGTACACCGTGGAACCCTAAAGGTGAAGGTAACTGAAGAATGACCTTCACCTGATACATGCGACACGTTATTAAAGGATGACATCGCGTTTATTTGATTTGTACATAATATCTAAATAATTTAAACTGGTGAATGAATGGGGGAACGGATTTTTGTGAGCGGGAAATGTATTTAACTAGCTGTTGTAGATTTGGGTTTTTCCAGATCAAATTTGGCTGTGAGATAGCCCTGTCGTACACTTGGGGATTTATTTTAAAAAGTAAACACATGACCTATGATTTTTCTTGCATTTTCGTGATCAACTGGTGTCAATCTAGCTGGGTAAACATCACTGGTATGGCCTGCAGGCTTCAATTCAGCGAATTTGGCCGAAACGTTAACACTGTCGCCTATGGGAAACCATTTAGTTCCGTGATTCCTATAAGAAAAATTTGAATTTTACGAAATTTCACGTCTCACCATGATAAGTTGTTATTTCCATATTTTCTTATTTTCAAATGAAAATGACCACATTTTGGACAGATTTAAAGAAGAAACGCATGGATTCGCCTGTATATAGTAAAGAAAGTGATAAATCTGGTAATTTTCCATGGATGTCATGTACCATTAGGGGGTCAGGGGGTCTAAAGCCCCCCCTCCCCACAATTTTGAGGAGTGTTAGCCCCCCCCCCCCCCCTATTGGGAAAATGTGTCATTTGACCCAATTAAGCTTTTCCGGCACCCAGTAGCCTTATCTGGGACCGTAGCCCCACCCCAAGTCGGGGGGGGGGGGTGATGGCATCACCACTAGAGTTACTGTCGTGCAAAACTGTCATGGCAGCTTTGTTAAACAGACAGTATGCCCTGCCATCTGGTAAAATTTCATGCCTGAGGCTGTGTCTGATGTTGTATCATAATGTTTCGATATTTAAATTGACTTATGGTTGCTTTACATTGCTATTAAAAAAACAAAAACAAATTATTTTCTGTTAATTTTGGTAAATATTTATTATAAATTGCCAATTCTGCACGAAAAGGGTTTAAAATTGGACAATATATCCCTCTCAAAATGTATATTAACATTTCCTCTTCAATTTAGTAATATTATGGTATATAAGGACATACTTCAGTTATACAAGATGCATTAGCTAGTAAAATTGAAAAAAAAGCTAAATTTTTTTGCTTTATTTTGAGGATTGACACTAATTTTCAGGATGCCTCATATTGGAAAAATAAACCACTACTGCTCGATATAATCCATTTTTGATTTCAGTAAGGTCTATATTTTGATAAAATACTATAAGAAACGCTGTTATTCACACATATACATATATATAGGAATCAGGGAGCTAAATGTGTTCTAGAGTCGGGGAGCGAGTACACCGTGGAACCCTAAAGGTGAAGGTAACTGAAGAATGACCTTCACCTGATACATGCGACACGTTATTAAAGGATGACATCGCGTTTATTTGATTTGTACATAATATCTAAATAATTTAAACTGGTGAATGAATGGGGGAACGGATTTTTGTGAGCGGGAAATGTATTTAACTAGCTGTTGTAGATTTGGGTTTTTCCAGATCAAATTTGGCTGTGAGATAGCCCTGTCGTACACTTGGGGATTTATTTTAAAAAGTAAACACATGACCTATGATTTTTCTTGCATTTTCGTGATCAACTGGTGTCAATCTAGCTGGGTAAACATCACTGGTATGGCCTGCGGGCTTCAATTCAGCGAATTTGGCCGAAACGTTAACACTGTCGCCTATGGGAAACCATTTAGTTCCGTGATTTCTATAAGAAAAATTTGAATTTTACGAAATTTCACGTCTCACCATGATAAGTTGTTATTTCCATATTTTCTTATTTTCAAATGAAAATGACCACATTTTGGACAGATTTAAAGAAGAAACGCATGGATTCGCCTGTATATAGTAAAGAAAGTGATAAATCTGGTAATTTTCCATGGATGTCATGTACCATTAGGGGGTCAGGGGGTCTAAAGCCCCCCCTCCCCACAATTTTGAGGAGTGTTAGCCCCCCCCCCCTATTGGGAAAATGTGTCATTTGACCCAATTAAGCTTTTCCGGCACCCAGTAGCCTTATCTGGGACCGTAGCCCCACCCCAAGTCGGGGGGGGGGGGGTGATGGCATCACCACTAGAGTTACTGTCGTGCAAAACTGTCATGGCAGCTTTGTTAAACAGACAGTATGCCCTGCCATCTGGTAAAATTTCATGCCTGAGGCTGTGTCTGATGTTGTATCATAATGTTTCGATATTTAAATTGACTTATGGTTGCTTTACATTGCTATTAAAAAAACAACAAAAAATTATTTTCTGTTAATTTTGGTAAATATTTATTATAAATTGCCAATTCTGCACGAAAAGGGTTTAAAATTGGACAATATATCTCTCTCAAAATGTATATTAACATTTCCTCTTCAATTTAGTAATATTATGGTATATAAGGACATACTTCAGTTATACAAGATGCATTAGCTAGTAAAATTGAAAAAAAAGCTAAATTTTTTTGCTTTATTTTGAGGATTGACACTAATTTTCAGGATGCCTCATATTGGAAAAATAAACCACTACTGCTCGATATAATCCATTTTTGATTTCAGTAAGGTCTATATTTTGATAAAATACTATAAGAAACGCTGTTATTCACACATATACATATATATAAGAAAAATTTGAATTTTACGAAATTTCACGTCTCACCATGATAAGTTGTTATTTCCATATTTTCTTATTTTCAAATGAAAATGACCACATTTTGGACAGATTTAAAGAAGAAACGCATGAATTCGCCTGTATATAGTAAAGAAAGTGATAAATCTGGTAATTTTCCATGGATGTCATGTACCATTAGGGGGTCAGGGGGTCTAAAGCCCCCCCTCCCCACAATTTTGAGGAGTGTTAGCCCCCCCCCTATTGGGAAAATGTGTCATTTGACCCAATTAAGCTTTTCCGGCACCCAGTAGCCTTATCTGGGACCGTAGCCCCACCCCAAGTCGGGGGGGGGGGTGGTGATGGCATCACCACTAGAGTTACTGTCGTGCAAAACTGTCATGGCAGCTTTGGTAAACAGACAGTATGCCCTGCCATCTGGTAAAATTTCATGCCTGAGGCTGTGTCTGATGTTGTATCATAATGTTTCGATATTTAAATTGACTTATGGTTGCTTTACATTGCTATTAAAAAAACAACAAAAAATTATTTTCTGTTAATTTTGGTAAATATTTATTATAAATTGCCAATTCTGCACGAAAAGGGTTTAAAATTGGACAATATATCCCTCTCAAAATGTATATTAACATTTCCTCTTCAATTTAGTAATATTATGGTATATAAGGACATACTTCAGTTATACAAGATGCATTAGCTAGTAAAATTGAAAAAAAAGCTAAATTTTTTTGCTTTATTTTGAGGATTGACACTAATTTTCAGGATGCCTCATATTGGAAAAATAAACCACTACTGCTCGATATAATCCATTTTTGATTTCAGTAAGGTCTATATTTTGATAAAATACTATAAGAAACGCTGTTATTCACACATATACATATATATAGGAATCAGGGAGCTAAATGTGTTCTAGAGTCGGGGAGCGAGTACACCGTGGAACCCTAAAGGTGAAGGTAACTGAAGAATGACCTTCACCTGATACATGCGACACGTTATTAAAGGATGACATCGCGTTTATTTGATTTGTACATAATATCTAAATAATTTAAACTGGTGAATGAATGGGGGAACGGATTTTTGTGAGCGGGAAATGTATTTAACTAGCTGTTGTAGATTTGGGTTTTTCCAGATCAAACTTGGCTGTGAGATAGCCCTGTCGTACACTTGGGGATTTATTTTAAAAAGTAAACACATGACCTATGATTTTTCTTGCATTTTCGTGATCAACTGGTGTCAATCTAGCTGGGTAAACATCACTGGTATGGCCTGCGGGCTTCAATTCAGCGAATTTGGCCGAAACGTTAACACTGTCGCCTATGGGAAACCATTTAGTTCCGTGATTCCTATAAGAAAAATTTGAATTTTACGAAATTTCACGTCTCACCATGATAAGTTGTTATTTCCATATTTTCTTATTTTCAAATGAAAATGACCACATTTTGGACAGATTTAAAGAAGAAACGCATGGATTCGCCTGTATATAGTAAAGAAAGTGATAAATCTGGTAATTTTCCATGGATGTCATGTACCATTAGGGGGTCAGGGGGTCTAAAGCCCCCCCTCCCCACAATTTTGAGGAGTGTTAGCCCCCCCCTATTGGGAAAATGTGTCATTTGACCCAATTAAGCTTTTCCGGCACCCAGTAGCCTTATCTGGGACCGTAGCCCCACCCCAAGTCGGGGGGGGGGGGGGGTGATGGCATCACCACTAGAGTTACTGTCGTGCAAAACTGTCATGGCAGCTTTGTTAAACAGACAGTATGCCCTGCCATCTGGTAAAATTTCATGCCTGAGGCTGTGTCTGATGTTGTATCATAATGTTTCGATATTTAAATTGACTTATGGTTGCTTTACATTGCTATTAAAAAAAAAAAAAAAAATTATTTTCTGTTAATTTTGGTAAATATTTATTATAAATTGCCAATTCTGCACGAAAAGGGTTTAAAATTGGACAATATATCCCTCTCAAAATGTATATTAACATTTCCTCTTCAATTTAGTAATATTATGGTATATAAGGACATACTTCAGTTATACAAGATGCATTAGCTAGTAAAATTGAAAAAAAAGCTAAATTTTTTTGCTTTATTTTGAGGATTGACACTAATTTTCAGGATGCCTCATATTGGAAAAATAAACCACTACTGCTCGATATAATCCATTTTTGATTTCAGTAAGGTCTATATTTTGATAAAATACTATAAGAAACGCTGTTATTCACACATATACATATATATAGGAATCAGGGAGCTAAATGTGTTCTAGAGTCGGGGAGCGAGTACACCGTGGAACCCTAAAGGTGAAGGTAACTGAAGAATGACCTTCACCTGATACATGCGACACGTTATTAAAGGATGACATCGCGTTTATTTGATTTGTACATAATATCTAAATAATTTAAACTGGTGAATGAATGGGGGAACGGATTTTTGTGAGCGGGAAATGTATTTAACTAGCTGTTGTAGATTTGGGTTTTTCCAGATCAAATTTGGCTGTGAGATAGCCCTGTCGTACACTTGGGGATTTATTTTAAAAAGTAAACACATGACCTATGATTTTTCTTGCATTTTCGTGATCAACTGGTGTCAATCTAGCTGGGTAAACATCACTGGTATGGCCTGCGGGCTTCAATTCAGCGAATTTGGCCGAAACGTTAACACTGTCGCCTATGGGAAACCATTTAGTTCCGTGATTTCTATAAGAAAAATTTGAATTTTACGAAATTTCACGTCTCACCATGATAAGTTGTTATTTCCATATTTTCTTATTTTCAAATGAAAATGACCACATTTTGGACAGATTTAAAGAAGAAACGCATGGATTCGCCTGTATATAATAAAGAAAGTGATAAATCTGGTAATTTTCCATGGATGTCATGTACCATTAGGGGGTCAGGGGGTCTAAAGCCCCCCCTCCCCACAATTTTGAGGAGTGTTAGCCCCCCCCCTATTGGGAAAATGTGTCATTTGACCCAATTAAGCTTTTCCGGCACCCAGTAGCCTTATCTGGGACCGTAGCCCCACCCCAAGTCGGGGGGGGGGGTGATGGCATCACCACTAGAGTTACTGTCGTGCAAAACTGTCATGGCAGCTTTGTTAAACAGACAGTATGCCCTGCCATCTGGTAAAATTTCATGCCTGAGGCTGTGTCTGATGTTGTATCATAATGTTTCGATATTTAAATTGACTTATGGTTGCTTTACATTGCTATTAAAAAAACAACAAAAAATTATTTTCTGTTAATTTTGGTAAATATTTATTATAAATTGCCAATTCTGCACGAAAAGGGTTTAAAATTGGACAATATATCCCTCTCAAAATGTATATTAACATTTCCTCTTCAATTTAGTAATATTATGGTATATAAGGACATACTTCAGTTATACAAGATGCATTAGCTAGTAAAATTGAAAAAAAAGCTAAATTTTTTTGCTTTATTTTGAGGATTGACACTAATTTTCAGGATGCCTCATATTGCAAAAATAAACCACTACTGCTCGATATAATCCATTTTTGATTTCAGTAAGGTCTATATTTTGATAAAATACTATAAGAAACGCTGTTATTCACACATATACATATATATAAGAAAAATTTGAATTTTACGAAATTTCACGTCTCACCATGATAAGTTGTTATTTCCATATTTTCTTATTTTCAAATGAAAATGACCACATTTTGGACAGATTTAAAGAAGAAACGCATGGATTCGCCTGTATATAGTAAAGAAAGTGATAAATCTGGTAATTTTCCATGGATGTCATGTACCATTAGGGGGTCAGGGGGTCTAAAGCCCCCCCTCCCCACAATTTTGAGGAGTGTTAGCCCCCCCCCCTATTGGGAAAATGTGTCATTTGACCCAATTAAGCTTTTCCGGCACCCAGTAGCCTTATCTGGGACCGTAGCCCCACCCCAAGTCGGGGGGGGGGGTGATGGCATCACCACTAGAGTTACTGTCGTGCAAAACTGTCATGGCAGCTTTGTTAAACAGACAGTATGCCCTGCCATCTGGTAAAATTTCATGCCTGAGGCTGTGTCTGATGTTGTATCATAATGTTTCGATATTTAAATTGACTTATGGTTGCTTTACATTGCTATTAAAAAAACAACAAAAAATTATTTTCTGTTAATTTTGGTAAATATTTATTATAAATTGCCAATTCTGCACGAAAAGGGTTTAAAATTGGACAATATATCCCTCTCAAAATGTATATTAACATTTCCTCTTCAATTTAGTAATATTATGGTATATAAGGACATACTTCAGTTATACAAGATGCATTAGCTAGTAAAATTGAAAAAAAAGCTAAATTTTTTTGCTTTATTTTGAGGATTGACACTAATTTTCAGGATGCCTCATATTGGAAAAATAAACCACTACTGCTCGATATAATCCATTTTTGATTTCAGTAAGGTCTATATTTTGATAAAATACTATAAGAAACGCTGTTATTCACACATATACATATATATAAGAAAAATTTGAATTTTACGAAATTTCACGTCTCACCATGATAAGTTGTTATTTCCATATTTTCTTATTTTCAAATGAAAATGACCACATTTTGGACAGATTTAAAGAAGAAACGCATGGATTCGCCTGTATATAGTAAAGAAAGTGATAAATCTGGTAATTTTCCATGGATGTCATGTACCATTAGGGGGTCAGGGGGTCTAAAGCCCCCCCTCCCCACAATTTTGAGGAGTGTTAGCCCCCCCCCCCTATTGGGAAAATGTGTCATTTGACCCAATTAAGCTTTTCCGGCACCCAGTAGCCTTATCTGGGACCGTAGCCCCACCCCAAGTCGGGGGGGGGTGATGGCATCACCACTAGAGTTACTGTCGTGCAAAACTGTCATGGCAGCTTTGTTAAACAGACAGTATGCCCTGCCATCTGGTAAAATTTCATGCCTGAGGCTGTGTCTGATGTTGTATCATAATGTTTCGATATTTAAATTGACTTATGGTTGCTTTACATTGCTATTAAAAAAACAACAAAAAATTATTTTCTGTTAATTTTGGTAAATATTTATTATAAATTGCCAATTCTGCACGAAAAGGGTTTAAAATTGGACAATATATCCCTCTCAAAATGTATATTAACATTTCCTCTTCAATTTAGTAATATTATGGTATATAAGGACATACTTCAGTTATACAAGATGCATTAGCTAGTAAAATTGAAAAAAAAGCTAAATTTTTTTGCTTTATTTTGAGGATTGACACTAATTTTCAGGATGCCTCATATTGGAAAAATAAACCACTACTGCTCGATATAATCCATTTTTGATTTCAGTAAGGTCTATATTTTGATAAAATACTATAAGAAACGCTGTTATTCACACATATACATATATATAGGAATCAGGGAGCTAAATGTGTTCTAGAGTCGGGGAGCGAGTACACCGTGGAACCCTAAAGGTGAAGGTAACTGAAGAATGACCTTCACCTGATACATGCGACACGTTATTAAAGGATGACATCGCGTTTATTTGATTTGTACATAATATCTAAATAATTTAAACTGGTGAATGAATGGGGGAACGGATTTTTGTGAGCGGGAAATGTATTTAACTAGCTGTTGTAGATTTGGGTTTTTCCAGATCAAATTTGGCTGTGAGATAGCCCTGTCGTACACTTGGGGATTTATTTTAAAAAGTAAACACATGACCTATGATTTTTCTTGCATTTTCGTGATCAACTGGTGTCAATCTAGCTGGGTAAACATCACTGGTATGGCCTGCAGGCTTCAATTCAGCGAATTTGGCCGAAACGTTAACACTGTCGCCTATGGGAAACCATTTAGTTCCGTGATTCCTATAAGAAAAATTTGAATTTTACGAAATTTCACGTCTCACCATGATAAGTTGTTATTTCCATATTTTCTTATTTTCAAATGAAAATGACCACATTTTGGACAGATTTAAAGAAGAAACGCATGGATTCGCCTGTATATAGTAAAGAAAGTGATAAATCTGGTAATTTTCCATGGATGTCATGTACCATTAGGGGGTCAGGGGGTCTAAAGCCCCCCCTCCCCACAATTTTGAGGAGTGTTAGCCCCCCCCCACTATTGGGAAAATGTGTCATTTGACCCAATTAAGCTTTTCCGGCACCCAGTAGCCTTATCTGGGACCGTAGCCCCACCCCAAGTCGGGGGGGGGGGGGTGATGGCATCACCACTAGAGTTACTGTCGTGCAAAACTGTCATGGCAGCTTTGTTAAACAGACAGTATGCCCTGCCATCTGGTAAAATTTCATGCCTGAGGCTGTGTCTGATGTTGTATCATAATGTTTCGATATTTAAATTGACTTATGGTTGCTTTACATTGCTATTAAAAAAACAACAAAAAATTATTTTCTGTTAATTTTGGTAAATATTTATTATAAATTGCCAATTCTGCACGAAAAGGGTTTAAAATTGGACAATATATCCCTCCCAAAATGTATATTAACATTTCCTCTTCAATTTAGTAATATTATGGTATATAAGGACATACTTCAGTTATACAAGATGCATTAGCTAGTAAAATTGAAAAAAAAGCTAAATTTTTTTGCTTTATTTTGAGGATTGACACTAATTTTCAGGATGCCTCATATTGGAAAAATAAACCACTACTGCTCGATATAATCCATTTTTGATTTCAGTAAGGTCTATATTTTGATAAAATACTATAAGAAACGCTGTTATTCACACATATACATATATATAAGAAAAATTTGAATTTTACGAAATTTCACGTCTCACCATGATAAGTTGTTATTTCCATATTTTCTTATTTTCAAATGAAAATGACCACATTTTGGACAGATTTAAAGAAGAAACGCATGGATTCGCCTGTATATAGTAAAGAAAGTGATAAATCTGGTAATTTTCCATGGATGTCATGTACCATTAGGGGGTCAGGGGGTCTAAAGCCCCCCCTCCCCACAATTTTGAGGAGTGTTAGCCCCCCCCCCTATTGGGAAAATGTGTTATTTGACCCAATTAAGCTTTTCCGGCACCCAGTAGCCTTATCTGGGACCGTAGCCCCACCCCAAGTCGGGGGGGGGGGGGGGTGATGGCATCACCACTAGAGTTACTGTCGTGCAAAACTGTCATGGCAGCTTTGTTAAACAGACAGTATGCCCTGCCATCTGGTAAAATTTCATGCCTGAGGCTGTCTGATGTTGTATCATAATGTTTCGATATTTAAATTGACTTATGGTTGCTTTACATTGCTATTAAAAAAACAACAAAAAATTATTTTCTGTTAATTTTGGTAAATATTTATTATAAATTGCCAATTCTGCACGAAAAGGGTTTAAAATTGGACAATATATCCCTCTCAAAATGTATATTAACATTTCCTCTTCAATTTAGTAATATTATGGTATATAAGGACATACTTCAGTTATACAAGATGCATTAGCTAGTAAAATTGAAAAAAAAGCTAAATTTTTTTGCTTTATTTTGAGGATTGACACTAATTTTCAGGATGCCTCATATTGGAAAAATAAACCACTACTGCTCGATATAATCCATTTTTGATTTCAGTAAGGTCTATATTTTGATAAAATACTATAAGAATCGCTGTTATTCACACATATACATATATATAGGAATCAGGGAGCTAAATGTGTTCTAGAGTCGGGGAGCGAGTACACCGTGGAACCCTAAAGGTGAAGGTAACTGAAGAATGACCTTCACCTGATACATGCGACACGTTATTAAAGGATGACATCGCGTTTATTTGATTTGTACATAATATCTAAATAATTTAAACTGGTGAATGAATGGGGGAACGGATTTTTGTGAGCGGGAAATGTATTTAACTAGCTGTTGTAGATTTGGGTTTTTCCAGATCAAATTTGGCTGTGAGATAGCCCTGTCGTACACTTGGGGATTTATTTTAAAAAGTAAACACATGACCTATGATTTTTTTTGCATTTTCGTGATCAACTGGTGTCAATCTAGCTGGGTAAACATCACTGGTATGGCCTGCAGGCTTCAATTCAGCGAATTTGGCCGAAACGTTAACACTGTCGCCTATGGGAAACCATTTAGTTCCGTGATTCCTATAAGAAAAATTTGAATTTTACGAAATTTCACGTCTCACCATGATAAGTTGTTATTTCCATATTTTCTTATTTTCAAATGAAAATGACCACATTTTGGACAGATTTAAAGAAGAAACGCATGGATTCGCCTGTATATAGTAAAGAAAGTGATAAATCTGGTAATTTTCCATGGATGTCATGTACCATTAGGGGGTCAGGGGGTCTAAAGCCCCCCCTCCCCACAATTTTGAGGAGTGTTAGCCCCCCCCCCCCCTATTGGGAAAATGTGTCATTTGACCCAATTAAGCTTTTCCGGCACCCAGTAGCCTTATCTGGGACCGTAGCCCCACCCCAAGTCGGGGGGGGGGGGGGGGTGATGGCATCACCACTAGAGTTACTGTCGTGCAAAACTGTCATGGCAGCTTTGTTAAACAGACAGTATGCCCTGCCATCTGGTAAAATTTCATGCCTGAGGCTGTGTCTGATGTTGTATCATAATGTTTCGATATTTAAATTGACTTATGGTTGCTTTACATTGCTATTAAAAAAACAACAAAAAATTATTTTCTGTTAATTTTGGTAAATATTTATTATAAATTGCCAATTCTGCACGAAAAGGGTTTAAAATTGGACAATATATCCCTCTCAAAATGTATATTAACATTTCCTCTTCAATTTAGTAATATTATGGTATATAAGGACATACTTCAGTTATACAAGATGCATTAGCTAGTAAAATTGAAAAAAAAGCTAAATTTTTTTGCTTTATTTTGAGGATTGACACTAATTTTCAGGATGCCTCATATTGGAAAAATAAACCACTACTGCTCGATATAATCCATTTTTGATTTCAGTAAGGTCTATATTTTGATAAAATACTATAAGAAACGCTGTTATTCACACATATACATATATATAAGAAAAATTTGAATTTTACGAAATTTCACGTCTCACCATGATAAGTTGTTATTTCCATATTTTCTTATTTTCAAATGAAAATGACCACATTTTGGACAGATTTAAAGAAGAAACGCATGGATTCGCCTGTATATAGTAAAGAAAGTGATAAATCTGGTAATTTTCCATGGATGTCATGTACCATTAGGGGGTCAGGGGGTCTAAAGCCCCCCTCCCCACAATTTTGAGGAGTGTTAGCCCCCCCCCCTATTGGGAAAATGTGTCATTTGACCCAATTAAGCTTTTCCGGCACCCAGTAGCCTTATCTGGGACCGTAGCCCCACCCCAAGTCGGGGGGGGGGGTGATGGCATCACCACTAGAGTTACTGTCGTGCAAAACTGTCATGGCAGCTTTGTTAAACAGACAGTATGCCCTGCCATCTGGTAAAATTTCATGCCTGAGGCTGTGTCTGATGTTGTATCATAATGTTTCGATATTTAAATTGACTTATGGTTGCTTTACATTGCTATTAAAAAAACAACAAAAAATTATTTTCTGTTAATTTTGGTAAATATTTATTATAAATTGCCAATTCTGCACGAAAAGGGTTTAAAATTGGACAATATATCCCTCTCAAAATGTATATTAACATTTCCTCTTCAATTTAGTAATATTATGGTATATAAGGACATACTTCAGTTATACAAGATGCATTAGCTAGTAAAATTGAAAAAAAAGCTAAATTTTTTTGCTTTATTTTGAGGATTGACACTAATTTTCAGGATGCCTCATATTGGAAATATAAACCACTACTGCTCGATATAATCCATTTTTGATTTCAGTAAGGTCTATATTTTGATAAAATACTATAAGAAACGCTGTTATTCACACATATACATATATATAGGAATCAGGGAGCTAAATGTGTACTAGAGTCGGGGAGCGAGTACACCGTGGAACCCTAAAGGTGAAGGTAACTGAAGAATGACCTTCACCTGATACATGCGACACGTTATTAAAGGATGAAATCGCGTTTATTTGATTTGTACATAATATCTAAATAATTTAAACTGGTGAATGAATGGGGGAACGGATTTTTGTGAGCGGGAAATGTATTTAACTAGCTGTTGTAGATTTGGGTTTTTCCAGATCAAATTTGGCTGTGAGATAGCCCTGTCGTACACTTGGGGATTTATTTTAAAAAGTAAACACATGACCTATGATTTTTCTTGCATTTTCGTGATCAACTGGTGTCAATCTAGCTGGGTAAACATCACTGGTATGGCCTGCAGGCTTCAATTCAGCGAATTTGGCCGAAACGTTAACACTGTCGCCTATGGGAAACCATTTAGTTCCGTGATTCCTATAAGAAAAATTTGAATTTTACGAAATTTCACGTCTCACCATGATAAGTTGTTATTTCCATATTTTCTTATTTTCAAATGAAAATGACCACATTTTGGACAGATTTAAAGAAGAAACGCATGGATTCGCCTGTATATAGTAAAGAAAGTGATAAATCTGGTAATTTTCCATGGATGTCATGTACCATTAGGGGGTCAGGGGGTCTAAAGCCCCCCCTCCCCACAATTTTGAGGAGTGTTAGCCCCCCCCCCTATTGGGAAAATGTGTCATTTGACCCAATTAAGCTTTTCCGGCACCCAGTAGCCTTATCTGGGACCGTAGCCCCACCCCAAGTCGGGGGGGGGGGTGATGGCATCACCACTAGAGTTACTGTCGTGCAAAACTGTCATGGCAGCTTTGTTAAACAGACAGTATGCCCTGCCATCTGGTAAAATTTCATGCCTGAGGCTGTGTCTGATGTTGTATCATAATGTTTCGATATTTAAATTGACTTATGGTTGCTTTACATTGCTATTAAAAAAACAACAAAAAATTATTTTCTGTTAATTTTGGTAAATATTTATTATAAATTGCCAATTCTGCACGAAAAGGGTTTAAAATTGGACAATATATCCCTCTCAAAATGTATATTAACATTTCCTCTTCAATTTAGTAATATTATGGTATATAAGGACATACTTCAGTTATACAAGATGCATTAGCTAGTAAAATTGAAAAAAAAGCTAAATTTTTTTGCTTTATTTTGAGGATTGACACTAATTTTCAGGATGCCTCATATTGGAAAAATAAACCACTACTGCTCGATATAATCCATTTTTGATTTCAGTAAGGTCTATATTTTGATAAAATACTATAAGAAACGCTGTTATTCACACATATACATATATATAAGAAAAATTTGAATTTTACGAAATTTCACGTCTCACCATGATAAGTTGTTATTTCCATATTTTCTTATTTTCAAATGAAAATGACCACATTTTGGACAGATTTAAAGAAGAAACGCATGGATTCGCCTGTATATAGTAAAGAAAGTGATAAATCTGGTAATTTTCCATGGATGTCATGTACCATTAGGGGGTCAGGGGGTCTAAAGCCCCCCCTCCCCACAATTTTGAGGAGTGTTAGCCCCCCCCCCTATTGGGAAAATGTGTCATTTGACCCAATTAAGCTTTTCCGGCACCCAGTAGCCTTATCTGGGACCGTAGCCCCACCCCAAGTCGGGGGGGGGGGGGTGATGGCATCACCACTAGAGTTACTGTCGTGCAAAACTGTCATGGCAGCTTTGTTAAACAGACAGTATGCCCTGCCATCTGGTAAAATTTCATGCCTGAGGCTGTGTCTGATGTTGTATCATAATGTTTCGATATTTAAATTGACTTATGGTTGCTTTACATTGCTATTAAAAAAACAACAAAAAATTATTTTCTGTTAATTTTGGTAAATATTTATTATAAATTGCCAATTCTGCACGAAAAGGGTTTAAAATTGGACAATATATCCCTCTCAAAATGTATATTAACATTTCCTCTTCAATTTAGTAATATTATGGTATATAAGGACATACTTCAGTTATACAAGATGCATTAGCTAGTAAAATTGAAAAAAAAGCTAAATTTTTTTGCTTTATTTTGAGGATTGACACTAATTTTCAGGATGCCTCATATTGGAAATATAAACCACTACTGCTCGATATAATCCATTTTTGATTTCAGTAAGGTCTATATTTTGATAAAATACTATAAGAAACGCTGTTATTCACACATATACATATATATAAGAAAAATTTGAATTTTACGAAATTTCACGTCTCACCATGATAAGTTGTTATTTCCATATTTTCTTATTTTCAAATGAAAATGACCACATTTTGGACAGATTTAAAGAAGAAACGCATGGATTCGCCTGTATATAGTAAAGAAAGTGATAAATCTGGTAATTTCCCATGGATGTCAAGTACCATTAGGGGGTCAGGGGGTCTAAAGCCCCCCCTCTCCCCACAATTTTGAGGAGTGTTAGCCCCCCCCCCCTATTGGGAAAATGTGTCATTTGACCCAATTAAGCTTTTCCGGCACCCAGTAGCCTTATCTGGGACCGTAGCCCCACCCCAAGTCGGGGGGGGGGGGTGATGGCATCACCACTAGAGTTACTGTCGTGCAAAACTTTCATGACAGCTTTGTTAAACAGACAGTATGCCCTGCCATCTGGTAAAATTTCATGCCTGAGGCTGTGTCTGATGTTGTATCATAATGTTTCGATATTTAAATTGACTTATGGTTGCTTTACATTGCTATTAAAAAAACAACAAAAAATTATTTTCTGTTAATTTTGGTAAATATTTATTATAAATTGCCAATTCTGCACGAAAAGGGTTTAAAATTGGACAATATATCCCTCTCAAAATGTATATTAACATTTCCTCTTCAATTTAGTAATATTATGGTATATAAGGACATACTTCAGTTATACAAGATGCATTAGCTAGTAAAATTGAAAAAAAAGCTAAATTTTTTTGCTTTATTTTGAGGATTGACACTAATTTTCAGGATGCCTCATATTGGAAAAATAAACCACTACTGCTCGATATAATCCATTTTTGATTTCAGTAAGGTCTATATTTTGATAAAATACTATAAGAAACGCTGTTATTCACACATATACATATATATAGGAATCAGGGAGCTAAATGTGTTCTAGAGTCGGGGAGCGAGTACACCGTGGAACCCTAAAGGTGAAGGTAACTGAAGAATGACCTTCACCTGATACATGCGACACGTTATTAAAGGATGACATCGCGTTTATTTGATTTGTACATAATATCTAAATAATTTAAACTGGTGAATGAATGGGGGAACGGATTTTTGTGAGCGGGAAATGTATTTAACTAGCTGTTGTAGATTTGGGTTTTTCCAGATCAAATTTGGCTGTGAGATAGCCCTGTCGTACACTTGGGGATTTATTTTAAAAAGTAAACACATGACCTATGATTTTTCTTGCATTTTCGTGATCAACTGGTGTCAATCTAGCTGGGTAAACATCACTGGTATGGCCTGCAGGCTTCAATTCAGCGAATTTGGCCGAAACGTTAACACTGTCGCCTATGGGAAACCATTTAGTTCCGTGATTCCTATAAGAAAAATTTGAATTTTACGAAATTTCACGTCTCACCATGATAAGTTGTTATTTCCATATTTTCTTATTTTCAAATGAAAATGACCACATTTTGGACAGATTTAAAGAAGAAACGCATGGATTCGCCTGTATATAGTAAAGAAAGTGATAAATCTGGTAATTTTCCATGGATGTCATGTACCATTAGGGGGTCAGGGGGTCTAAAGCCCCCCCTCCCCACAATTTTGAGGAGTGTTAGCCCTCCCCCTATTGGGAAAATGTGTCATTTGACCCAATTAAGCTTTTCCGGCACCCAGTAGCCTTATCTGGGACCGTAGCCCCACCCCAAGTCGGGGGGGGGGGGTGATGGCATCACCACTAGAGTTACTGTCGTGCAAAACTGTCATGGCAGCTTTGTTAAACAGACAGTATGCCCTGCCATCTGGTAAAATTTCATGCCTGAGGCTGTGTCTGATGTTGTATCATAATGTTTCGATATTTAAATTGACTTATGGTTGCTTTACATTGCTATTAAAAAAACAACAAAAAATTATTTTCTGTTAATTTTGGTAAATATTTATTATAAATTGCCAATTCTGCACGAAAAGGGTTTAAAATTGGACAATATATCCCTCTCAAAATGTATATTAACATTTCCTCTTCAATTTAGTAATATTATGGTATATAAGGACATACTTCAGTTATACAAGATGCATTAGCTAGTAAAATTGAAAAAAAAGCTAAATTTTTGTGCTTTATTTTGAGGATTGACACTAATTTTCAGGATGCCTCATATTGGAAAAATAAACCACTACTGCTCGATATAATCCATTTTTGATTTCAGTAAGGTCTATATTTTGATAAAATACTATAAGAAACGCTGTTATTCACACATATACATATATATAAGAAAAAGTTGAATTTTACGAAATTTCACGTTTCACCATGATAAGTTGTTATTTCCATATTTTCTTATTTTCAAATGAAAATGACCACATTTTGGACAGATTTAAAGAAGAAACGCATGGATTCGCCTGTATATAGTAAAGAAAGTGATAAATCTGGTAATTTTCCATGGATGTCATGTACCATTAGGGGGTCAGGGGGTCTAAAGCCCCCCCCCCCTCCCCACAATTTTGAGGAGTGTTAGCCCCCCCCCTATTGGGAAAATGTGTCATTTGACCCAATTAAGCTTTTCCGGCACCCAGTAGCCTTATCTGGGACCGTAGCCCCACCCCAAGTCGGGGGGGGGGGGGTGATGGCATCACCACTAGAGTTACTGTCGTGCAAAACTGTCATGGCAGCTTTGTTAAACAGACAGTATGCCCTGCCATCTGGTAAAATTTCATGCCCGAGGCTGTGTCTGATGTTGTATCATAATGTTTCGATATTTAAATTGACTTATGGTTGCTTTACATTGCTATTAAAAAAACAACAAAAAATTATTTTCTGTTAATTTTGGTAAATATTTATTATAAATTGCCAATTGTGCACGAAAAGGGTTTAAAATTGGACAATATATCCCTCTCAAAATGTATATTAACATTTCCTCTTCAATTTAGTAATATTATGGTATATAAGGACATACTTCAGTTATACAAGATGCATTAGCTAGTAAAATTGAAAAAAAAGCTAAATTTTTTTGCTTTATTTTGAGGATTGACACTAATTTTCAGGATGCCTCATATTGGAAAAATAAACCACTACTGCTCGATATAATCCATTTTTGATTTCAGTAAGGTCTATATTTTGATAAAATACTATAAGAAACGCTGTTATTCACACATATACATATATATAGGAATCAGGGAGCTAAATGTGTTCTAGAGTCGGGGAGCGAGTACACCGTGGAACCCTAAAGGTGAAGGTAACTGAAGAATGCCCTTCACCTGATACATGCGACACGTTATTAAAGGATGACATCGCGTTTATTTGATTTGTACATAATATCTAAATAATTTAAACTGGTGAATGAATGGGGGAACGGATTTTTGTGAGCGGGAAATGTATTTAACTAGCTGTTGTAGATTTGGGTTTTTCCAGATCAAATTTGGCTGTGAGATAGCCCTGTCGTACACTTGGGGATTTATTTTAAAAAGTAAACACATGATCTATGATTTTTCTTGCATTTTCGTGATCAACTGGTGTCAATCTAGCTGGGTAAACATCACTGGTATGGCCTGCAGGCTTCAATTCAGCGAATTTGGCCGAAACGTTAACACTGTCGCCTATGGGAAACCATTTAGTTCCGTGATTCCTATAAGAAAAATTTGAATTTTACGAAATTTCACGTCTCACCATGATAAGTTGTTATTTCCATATTTTCAAATGAAAATGACCACATTTTGGACAGATTTAAAGAAGAAACGCATGGATTCGCCTGTATATAGTAAAGAAAGTGATAAATCTGGTAATTTTCCATGGATGTCATGTACCATTAGGGGGTCAGGGGGTCTAAAGCCCCCCCTCCCCACAATTTTGAGGAGTGTTAGCCCCCCCCCCATATTGGGAAAATGTGTCATTTGACCCAATTAAGCTTTTCCGGCACCCAGTAGCCTTATCTGGGACCGTAGCCCCACCCCAAGTCGGGGGGGGGGGGTGATGGCATCACCACTAGAGTTACTGTCGTGCAAAACTGTCATGGCAGCTTTGTTAAACAGACAGTATGCCCTGCCATCTGGTAAAATTTCATGCCTGAGGCTGTGTCTGATGTTGTATCATAATGTTTCGATATTTAAATTGACTTATGGTTGCTTTACATTGCTATTAAAAAAACAACAAAAAATTATTTTCTGTTAATTTTGGTAAATATTTATTATAAATTGCCAATTCTGCACGAAAAGGGTTTAAAATTGGACAATATATCCCTCTCAAAATGTATATTAACATTTCCTCTTCAATTTAGTAATATTATGGTATATAAGGACATACTTCAGTTATACAAGATGCATTAGCTAGTAAAATTGAAAAAAAAGCTAAATTTTTTTGCTTTATTTTGAGGATTGACACTAATTTTCAGGATGCCTCATATTGGAAAAATAAACCACTACTGCTCGATATAATCCATTTTTGATTTCAGTAAGGTCTATATTTTGATAAAATACTATAAGAAACGCTGTTATTCACACATATACATATATATAGGAATCAGGGAGCTAAATGTGTTCTAGAGTCGGGGAGCGAGTACACCGTGGAACCCTAAAGGTGAAGGTAACTGAAGAATGACCTTCACCTGATACATGCGACACGTTATTAAAGGATGACATCGCGTTTATTTGATTTGTACATAATATCTAAATAATTTAAACTGGTGAATGAATGGGGGAACGGATTTTTTGTGAGCGGGAAATGTATTTAACTAGCTGTTGTAGATTTGGGTTTTTCCAGATCAAATTTGGCTGTGAGATAGCCCTGTCGTACACTTGGGGATTTATTTTAAAAAGTAAACACATGACCTATGATTTTTCTTGCATTTTCGTGATCAACTGGTGTCAATCTAGCTGGGTAAACATCACTGGTATGGCCTGCAGGCTTCAATTCAGCGAATTTGGCCGAAACGTTAACACTGTCGCCTATGGGAAACCATTTAATTCCGTGATTCCTATAAGAAAAATTTGAATTTTACGAAATTTCACGTCTCACCATGATAAGTTGTTATTTCCATATTTTCTTATTTTCAAATGAAAATGACCACATTTTGGACAGATTTAAAGAAGAAACGCATGGATTCGCCTGTATATAGTAAAGAAAGTGATAAATCTGGTAATTTTCCATGGATGTCATGTACCATTAGGGGGTCAGGGGGTCTAAAGCCCCCCCCCCTCCCCACAATTTTGAAGAGTGTTAGCCCCCCCCCCCCCCTATTGGGAAAATGTGTCATTTGACCCAATTAAGCTTTTCCGGCACCCAGTAGCCTTATCTGGGACCGTAGCCCCACCCCAAGTCGGTGGGGGGTGATGGCATCACCACTAGAGTTACTGTCGTGCAAAACTGTCATGGCAGCTTTGTTAAACAGACAGTATGCCCTGCCATCTGGTAAAATTTCATGCCTGAGGCTGTGTCTGATGTTGTATCATAATGTTTCGATATTTAAATTGACTTATGGTTGCTTTACATTGCTATTAAAAAAAAAAAAAAAAAATATTTTCTGTTAATTTTGGTAAATATTTATTATAAATTGCCAATTCTGCACGAAAAGGGTTTAAAATTGGACAATATATCCCTCTCAAAATGTATATTAACATTTCCTCTTCAATTTAGTAATATTATGGTATATAAGGACATACTTCAGTTATACAAGATGCATTAGCTAGTAAAATTGAAAAAAAAGCTAAATTTTTTTGCTTTATTTTGAGGATTGACACTAATTTTCAGGATGCCTCATATTGGAAAAATAAACCACTACTGCTCGATATAATCCATTTTTGATTTCAGTAAGGTCTATATTTTGATAAAATACTATAAGAAACGCTGTTATTCACACATATACATATATATAAGAAAAATTTGAATTTTACGAAATTTCACGTCTCACCATGATAAGTTGTTATTTCCATATTTTCTTATTTTCAAATGAAAATGACCACATTTTGGACAGATTTAAAGAAGAAACGCATGGATTCGCCTGTATATAGTAAAGAAAGTGATAAATCTGGTAATTTTCCATGGATGTCATGTACCATTAGGGGGTCAGAGGGTCTAAAGCCCCCCTCCCCACAATTTTGAGGAGTATTAGCCCCCCCCCCCTATTGGGAAAATGTGTCATTTGACCCAATTAAGCTTTTCCGGCACCCAGTAGCCTTATCTGGGACCGTAGCCCCACCCCAAGTCGGGGGGGGGGGGTGATGGCATCACCACTAGAGTTACTGTCGTGCAAAACTGTCATGGCAGCTTTGTTAAACAGACAGTATGCCCTGCCATCTGGTAAAATTTTATGCCTGAGGCTGTGTCTGATGTTGTATCATAATGTTTCGATATTTAAATTGACTTATGGTTGCTTTACATTGCTATTAAAAAAACAACAAAAAATTATTTTCTGTTAATTTTGGTAAATATTTATTATAAATTGCCAATTCTGCACGAAAAGGGTTTAAAATTGGACAATATATCCCTCTCAAAATGTATATTAACATTTCCTCTTCAATTTAGTAATATTATGGTATATAAGGACATACTTCAGTTATACAAGATGCATTAGCTAGTAAAATTGAAAAAAAAGCTAAAATTTTTTGCTTTATTTTGAGGATTGACACTAATTTTCAGGATGCCTCATATTGGAAAAATAAACCACTACTGCTCGATATAATCCATTTTTGATTTCAGTAAGGTCTATATTTTGATAAAATACTATAAGAAACGCTGTTATTCACACAAATATATATATATATAAGAAAAATTTGAATTTTACGAAATTTCACGTCTCACCATGATAAGTTGTTATTTCCATATTTTCTTATTTTCAAATGAAAATGACCACATTTTGGACAGATTTAAAGAAGAAACGCATGGATTCGCCTGTATATAGTAAAGAAAGTGATAAATCTGGTAATTTTCCATGGATGTCATGTACCATTAGGGGGTCAGGGGGTCTAAAGCCCCCCCTCCCCACAATTTTGAGGAGTGTTAGCCCCCCCCCTATTGGGAAAATGTGTCATTTGACCCAATTAAGCTTTTCCGGCACCCAGTAGCCTTATCTGGGACCGTAGCCCCACCCCAAGTCGGGTGGGGGGGTGATGGCATCACCACTAGAGTTACTGTCGTGCAAAACTGTCATGGCAGCTTTGTTAAACAGACAGTATGCCCTGCCATCTGGTAAAATTTCATGCCTGAGGCTGTGTCTGATGTTGTATCATAATGTTTCGATATTTAAATTGACTTATGGTTGCTTTACATTGCTATTAAAAAAACAACAAAAAATTATTTTCTGTTAATTTTGGTAAATATTTATTATAAATTGCCAATTCTGCACGAAAAGGGTTT
Source organism: Siphonodentalium dalli (assembly GCA_032622095.1). NCBI lineage: Eukaryota > Metazoa > Mollusca > Scaphopoda > Gadilida > Siphonodentaliidae > Siphonodentalium > Siphonodentalium dalli. Next base: position 15,595,506 of record CP136068.1, read on the forward strand.
AAAATTGGACAATATATCCCTCTCAAAATGTATATTAACATTTCCTCTTCAATTTAGTAATATTATGGTATATAAGGACATACTTCAGTTATACAAGATGCATTAGCTAGTAAAATTGAAAAAAAAGCTAATTTTTTTTGCTTTATTTTGAGGATTGACACTAATTTTCAGGATGCCTCATATTGGAAAAATAAACCACTACTGCTCGATATAATCCATTTTTGATTTCAGTAAGGTCTATATTTTGATAAAATACTATAAGAAACGCTGTTATTCACACATATACATATATATAGGAATCAGGGAGCTAAATGTGTTTTAGAGTCGGGGAGCGAGTACACCGTGGAACCCTAAAGGTGAAGGTAACTGAAGAATGACCTTCACCTGATACATGCGACACGTTATTAAAGGATGACATCGCGTTTATTTGATTTGTACATAATATCTAAATAATTTAAACTGGTGAATGAATGGGGGAACGGATTTTTGTGAGCGGGAAATGTATTTAACTAGCTGTTGTAGATTTGGGTTTTTCCAGATCAAATTTGGCTGTGAGATAGCCCTGTCGTACACTTGGGGATTTATTTTAAAAAGTAAACACATGACCTATGATTTTTCTTGCATTTTCGTGATCAACTGGTGTCAATCTAGCTGGGTAAACATCACTGGTATGGCCTGCAGGCTTCAATTCAGCGAATTTGGCCGAAACGTTAACACTGTCGCCTATGGGAAACCATTTAGTTCCGTGATTCCTATAAGAAAAATTTGAATTTTACGAAATTTCACGTCTCACCATGATAAGTTGTTATTTCCATATTTTCTTATTTTCAAATGAAAATGACCACATTTTGGACAGATTTAAAGAAGAAACGCATGGATTCGCCTGTATATAGTAAAGAAAGTGATAAATCTGGTAATTTTCCATGGATGTCATGTACCATTAGGGGGTCAGGGGGTCTAAAGCCCCCCCTCCCCACAATTTTGAGGAGTGTTAGCCCCCCCCCCCTATTGGGAAAATGTGTCATTTGACCCAATTAAGCTTTTCCGGCACCCAGTAGCCTTATCTGGGACCGTAGCCCCACCCCAAGTCGGGGGGGGGTGATGGCATCACCACTAGAGTTACTGTCGTGCAAAACTGTCATGGCAGCTTTGTTAAACAGACAGTATGCCCTGCCATCTGGTAAAATTTCATGCCTGAGGCTGTGTCTGATGTTGTATCATAATGTTTCGATATTTAAATTGACTTATGGTTGCTTTACATTGCTATTAAAAAAACAACAAAAAATTATTTTCTGTTAATTTTGGTAAATATTTATTATAAATTGCCAATTCTGCACGAAAAGGGTTTAAAATTGGACAATATATCCCTCTCAAAATGTATATTAACATTTCCTCTTCAATTTAGTAATATTATGGTATATAAGGACATACTTCAGTTATACAAGATGCATTAGCTAGTAAAATTGAAAAAAAAGCTAATTTTTTTTGCTTTATTTTGAGGATTGACACTAATTTTCAGGATGCCTCATATTGGAAAAATAAACCACTACTGCTCGATATAATCCATTTTTGATTTCAGTAAGGTCTATATTTTGATAAAATACTATAAGAAACGCTGTTATTCACACATATACATATATATAAGAAAAATTTGAATTTTACGAAATTTCACGTCTCACCATGATAAGTTGTTATTTCCATATTTTCTTATTTTCAAATGAAAATGACCACATTTTGGACAGATTTAAAGAAGAAACGCATGGATTCGCCTGTATATAGTAAAGAAAGTGATAAATCTGGTAATTTTCCATGGATGTCATGTACCATTAGGGGGTCAGGGGGTCTAAAGCCCCCCCTCCCCACAATTTTGAGGAGTGTTAGCCCCCCCCTATTGGGAAAATGTGTCATTTGACCCAATTAAGCTTTTCCGGCACCCAGTAGCCTTATCTGGGACCGTAGCCCCACCCCAAGTCGGGGGGGGGGGGTGATGGCATCACCACTAGAGTTACTGTCGTGCAAAACTGTCATGGCAGCTTTGTTAAACAGACAGTATGCCCTGCCATCTGGTAAAATTTCATGCCTGAGGCTGTGTCTGATGTTGTATCATAATGTTTCGATATTTAAATTGACTTATGGTTGCTTTACATTGCTATTAAAAAAACAACAAAAAATTATTTTCTGTTAATTTTGGTAAATATTTATTATAAATTGCCAATTCTGCACGAAAAGGGTTTAAAATTGGACAATATATCCCTCTCAAAATGTATATTAACATTTCCTCTTCAATTTAGTAATATTATGGTATATAAGGACATACTTCAGTTATACAAGATGCATTAGCTAGTAAAATTGAAAAAAAAGCTAAATTTTTTTGCTTTATTTTGAGGATTGACACTAATTTTCAGGATGCCTCATATTGGAAAAATAAACCACTACTGCTCGATATAATCCATTTTTGATTTCAGTAAGGTCTATATTTTGATAAAATACTATAAGAAACGCTGTTATTCACACATATACATATATATAGGAATCAGGGAGCTAAATGTGTTCTAGAGTCGGGGAGCGAGTACACCGTGGAACCCTAAAGGTGAAGGTAACTGAAGAATGACCTTCACCTGATACATGCGACACGTTATTAAAGGATGACATCGCGTTTATTTGATTTGTACATAATATCTAAATAATTTAAACTGGTGAATGAATGGGGGAACGGATTTTTTGTGAGCGGGAAATGTATTTAACTAGCTGTTGTAGATTTGGGTTTTTCCAGATCAAATTTGGCTGTGAGATAGCCCTGTCGTACACTTGGGGATTTATTTTAAAAAGTAAACACATGACCTATGATTTTTCTTGCATTTTCGTGATCAACTGGTGTCAATCTAGCTGGGTAAACATCACTGGTATGGCCTGCAGGCTTCAATTCAGCGAATTTGGCCGAAACGTTAACACTGTCGCCTATGGGAAACCATTTAATTCCGTGATTCCTATAAGAAAAATTTGAATTTTACGAAATTTCACGTCTCACCATGATAAGTTGTTATTTCCATATTTTCTTATTTTCAAATGAAAATGACCACATTTTGGACAGATTTAAAGAAGAAACGCATGGATTCGCCTGTATATAGTAAAGAAAGTGATAAATCTGGTAATTTTCCATGGATGTCATGTACCATTAGGGGGTCAGGGGGTCTAAAGCCCCCCCCCTCCCCACAATTTTGAGGAGTGTTAGCCCCCCCCCTATTGGGAAAATGTGTCATTTGACCCAATTAAGCTTTTCCGGCACCCAGTAGCCTTATCTGGGACCGTAGCCCCACCCCAAGTCGGGGGGGGGGGGTGATGGCATCACCACTAGAGTTACTGTCGTGCAAAACTGTCATGGCAGCTTTGTTAAACAGACAGTATGCCCTGCCATCTGGTAAAATTTCATGCCTGAGGCTGTGTCTGATGTTGTATCATAATGTTTCGATATTTAAATTGACTTATGGTTGCTTTACATTGCTATTAAAAAAAAATAAAAAATTATTTTCTGTTAATTTTGGTAAATATTTATTATAAATTGCCAATTCTGCACGAAAAGGGTTTAAAATTGGACAATATATCCCTCTCAAAATGTATATTAACATTTCCTCTTCAATTTAGTAATATTATGGTATATAAGGACATACTTCAGTTATACAAGATGCATTAGCTAGTAAAATTGAAAAAAAAGCTAAATTTTTTTGCTTTATTTTGAGGATTGACACTAATTTTCAGGATGCCTCATATTGGAAAAATAAACCACTACTGCTCGATATAATCCATTTTTGATTTCAGTAAGGTCTATATTTTGATAAAATACTATAAGAAACGCTGTTATTCACACATATACATATATATAAGAAAAATTTGAATTTTACGAAATTTCACGTCTCACCATGATAAGTTGTTATTTCCATATTTTCTTATTTCCAAATGAAAATGACCACATTTTGGACAGATTTAAAGAAGAAACGCATGGATTCGCCTGTATATAGTAAAGAAAGTGATAAATCTGGTAATTTTCCATGGATGTCATGTACCATTAGGGGGTCAGGGGGTCTAAAGCCCCCCTCCCCACAATTTTGAGGAGTATTAGCCCCCCCCCCCCTATTGGGAAAATGTGTCATTTGACCCAATTAAGCTTTTCCGGCACCCAGTAGCCTTATCTGGGACCGTAGCCCCACCCCAAGTCGGGGGGGGGGGTGATGGCATCACCACTAGAGTTACTGTCGTGCAAAACTGTCATGGCAGCTTTGTTAAACAGACAGTATGCCCTGCCATCTGGTAAAATTTCATGCCTGAGGCTGTGTCTGATGTTGTATCATAATGTTTCGATATTTAAATTGACTTATGGTTGCTTTACATTGCTATTAAAAAAACAACAAAAAATTATTTTCTGTTAATTTTGGTAAATATTTATTATAAATTGCCAATTCTGCACGAAAAGGGTTTAAAATTGGACAATATATCCCTCTCAAAATGTATATTAACATTTCCTCTTCAATTTAGTAATATTATGGTATATAAGGACATACTTCAGTTATACAAGATGCATTAGCTAGTAAAATTGAAAAAAAAGCTAATTTTTTTTGCTTTATTTTGAGGATTGACACTAATTTTCAGGATGCCTCATATTGGAAAAATAAACCACTACTGCTCGATATAATCCATTTTTGATTTCAGTAAGGTCTATATTTTGATAAAATACTATAAGAAACGCTGTTATTCACACATATACATATATATAGGAATCAGGGAGCTAAATGTGTTCTAGAGTCGGGGAGCGAGTACACCGTGGAACCCTAAAGGTGAAGGTAACTGAAGAATGACCTTCACCTGATACATGCGACACGTTATTAAAGGATGACATCGCGTTTATTTGATTTGTACATAATATCTAAATAATTTAAACTGGTGAATGAATGGGGGAACGGATTTTTGTGAGCGGGAAATGTATTTAACTAGCTGTTGTAGATTTGGGTTTTTCCAGATCAAATTTGGCTGTGAGATAGCCCTGTCGTACACTTGGGGATTTATTTTAAAAAGTAAACACATGACCTATGATTTTTCTTGCATTTTCGTGATCAACTGGTGTCAATCTAGCTGGGTAAACATCACTGGTATGGCCTGCAGGCTTCAATTCAGCGAATTTGGCCGAAACGTTAACACTGTCGCCTATGGGAAACCATTTAGTTCCGTGATTCCTATAAGAAAAATTTGAATTTTACGAAATTTCACGTCTCACCATGATAAGTTGTTATTTCCATATTTTCTTATTTTCAAATGAAAATGACCACATTTTGGACAGATTTAAAGAAGAAACGCATGGATTCGCCTGTATATAGTAAAGAAAGTGATAAATCTGGTAATTTTCCATGGATGTCATGTACCATTAGGGGGTCAGGGGGTCTAAAGCCCCCCCTCCCCACAATTTTGAGGAGTATTAGCCCCCCCCCCCTATTGGGAAAATGTGTCATTTGACCCAATTAAGCTTTTCCGGCACCCAGTAGCCTTATCTGGGACCGTAGCCCCACCCCAAGTCGGGGGGGGTGATGGCATCGCCACTAGAGTTACTGTCGTGCAAAACTGTCATGGCAGCTTTGTTAAACAGACAGTATGCCCTGCCATCTGGTAAAATTTCATGCCTGAGGCTGTGTCTGATGTTGTATCATAATGTTTCGATATTTAAATTGACTTATGGTTGCTTTACATTGCTATTAAAAAAACAACAAAAAATTATTTTCTGTTAATTTTGGTAAATATTTATTATAAATTGCCAATTCTGCACGAAAAGGGTTTAAAATTGGACAATATATCCCTCTCAAAATGTATATTAACATTTCCTCTTCAATTTAGTAATATTATGGTATATAAGGACATACTTCAGTTATACAAGATGCATTAGCTAGTAAAATTGAAAAAAAAGCTAATTTTTTTTGCTTTATTTTGAGGATTGACACTAATTTTCAGGATGCCTCATATTGGAAAAATAAACCACTACTGCTCGATATAATCCATTTTTGATTTCAGTAAGGTCTATATTTTGATAAAATACTATAAGAAACGCTGTTATTCACACATATACATATATATAAGAAAAATTTGAATTTTACGAAATTTCACGTCTCACCATGATAAGTTGTTATTTCCATATTTTCTTATTTTCAAATGAAAATGACCACATTTTGGACAGATTTAAAGAAGAAACGCATGGATTCGCCTGTATATAGTAAAGAAAGTGATAAATCTGGTAATTTTCCATGGATGTCATGTACCATTAGGGGGTCAGGGGGTCTAAAGCCCCCCCTCCCCACAATTTTGAGGAGTGTTAGCCCCCCCCTATTGGGAAAATGTGTCATTTGACCCAATTAAGCTTTTCCGGCACCCAGTAGCCTTATCTGGGACCGTAGCCCCACCCCAAGTCGGGGGGGGGGGGGTGATGGCATCACCACTAGAGTTACTGTCGTGCAAAACTGTCATGGCAGCTTTGTTAAACAGACAGTATGCCCTGCCATCTGGTAAAATTTCATGCCTGAGGCTGTGTCTGATGTTGTATCATAATGTTTCGATATTTAAATTGACTTATGGTTGCTTTACATTGCTATTAAAAAAACAACAAAAAATTATTTTCTGTTAATTTTGGTAAATATTTATTATAAATTGCCAATTCTGCACGAAAAGGGTTTAAAATTGGACAATATATCCCTCTCAAAATGTATATTAACATTTCCTCTTCAATTTAGTAATATTATGGTATATAAGGACATACTTCAGTTATACAAGATGCATTAGCTAGTAAAATTGAAAAAAAAGCTAAATTTTTTTGCTTTATTTTGAGGATTGACACTAATTTTCAGGATGCCTCATATTGGAAAAATAAACCACTACTGCTCGATATAATCCATTTTTGATTTCAGTAAGGTCTATATTTTGATAAAATACTATAAGAAACGCTGTTATTCACACATATACATATATATAGGAATCAGGGAGCTAAATGTGTTCTAGAGTCGGGGAGCGAGTACACCGTGGAACCCTAAAGGTGAAGGTAACTGAAGAATGACCTTCACCTGATACATGCGACACGTTATTAAAGGATGACATCGCGTTTATTTGATTTGTACATAATATCTAAATAATTTAAACTGGTGAATGAATGGGGGAACGGATTTTTTGTGAGCGGGAAATGTATTTAACTAGCTGTTGTAGATTTGGGTTTTTCCAGATCAAATTTGGCTGTGAGATAGCCCTGTCGTACACTTGGGGATTTATTTTAAAAAGTAAACACATGACCTATGATTTTTCTTGCATTTTCGTGATCAACTGGTGTCAATCTAGCTGGGTAAACATCACTGGTATGGCCTGCAGGCTTCAATTCAGCGAATTTGGCCGAAACGTTAACACTGTCGCCTATGGGAAACCATTTAATTCCGTGATTCCTATAAGAAAAATTTGAATTTTACGAAATTTCACGTCTCACCATGATAAGTTGTTATTTCCATATTTTCTTATTTTCAAATGAAAATGACCACATTTTGGACAGATTTAAAGAAGAAACGCATGGATTCGCCTGTATATAGTAAAGAAAGTGATAAATCTGGTAATTTTCCATGGATGTCATGTACCATTAGGGGGTCAGGGGGTCTAAAGCCCCCCCCCTCCCCACAATTTTGAGGAGTGTTAGCCCCCCCCCTATTGGGAAAATGTGTCATTTGACCCAATTAAGCTTTTCCGGCACCCAGTAGCCTTATCTGGGACCGTAGCCCCACCCCAAGTCGGGGGGGGGGGGGTGATGGCATCACCACTAGAGTTACTGTCGTGCAAAACTGTCATGGCAGCTTTGTTAAACAGACAGTATGCCCTGCCATCTGGTAAAATTTCATGCCTGAGGCTGTGTCTGATGTTGTATCATAATGTTTCGATATTTAAATTGACTTATGGTTGCTTTACATTGCTATTAAAAAAAAATAAAAAATTATTTTCTGTTAATTTTGGTAAATATTTATTATAAATTGCCAATTCTGCACGAAAAGGGTTTAAAATTGGACAATATATCCCTCTCAAAATGTATATTAACATTTCCTCTTCAATTTAGTAATATTATGGTATATAAGGACATACTTCAGTTATACAAGATGCATTAGCTAGTAAAATTGAAAAAAAAGCTAATTTTTTTTGCTTTATTTTGAGGATTGACACTAATTTTCAGGATGCCTCATATTGGAAAAATAAACCACTACTGCTCGATATAATCCATTTTTGATTTCAGTAAGGTCTATATTTTGATAAAATACTATAAGAAACGCTGTTATTCACACATATACATATATATAAGAAAAATTTGAATTTTACGAAATTTCACGTCTCACCATGATAAGTTGTTATTTCCATATTTTCTTATTTTCAAATGAAAATGACCACATTTTGGACAGATTTAAAGAAGAAACGCATGGATTCGCCTGTATATAGTAAAGAAAGTGATAAATCTGGTAATTTTCCATGGATGTCATGTACCATTAGGGGGTCAGGGGGTCTAAAGCCCCCTCCCCACAATTTTGAGGAGTATTAGCCCCCCCCTATTGGGAAAATGTGTCATTTGACCCAATTAAGCTTTTCCGGCACCCAGTAGCCTTATCTGGGACCGTAGCCCCACCCCAAGTCGGGGGGGGGGGGGGTGATGGCATCACCACTAGAGTTACTGTCGTGCAAAACTGTCATGGCAGCTTTGTTAAACAGACAGTATGCCCTGCCATCTGGTAAAATTTCATGCCTGAGGCTGTGTCTGATGTTGTATCATAATGTTTCGATATTTAAATTGACTTATGGTTGCTTTACATTGCTATTAAAAAAACAACAAAAAATTATTTTCTGTTAATTTTGGTAAATATTTATTATAAATTGCCAATTCTGCACGAAAAGGGTTTAAAATTGGACAATATATCCCTCTCAAAATGTATATTAACATTTCCTCTTCAATTTAGTAATATTATGGTATATAAGGACATACTTCAGTTATACAAGATGCATTAGCTAGTAAAATTGAAAAAAAAGCTAATTTTTTTTGCTTTATTTTGAGGATTGACACTAATTTTCAGGATGCCTCATATTGGAAAAATAAACCACTACTGCTCGATATAATCCATTTTTGATTTCAGTAAGGTCTATATTTTGATAAAATACTATAAGAAACGCTGTTATTCACACATATACATATATATAGGAATCAGGGAGCTAAATGTGTTCTAGAGTCGGGGAGCGAGTACACCGTGGAACCCTAAAGGTGAAGGTAACTGAAGAATGACCTTCACCTGATACATGCGACACGTTATTAAAGGATGACATCGCGTTTATTTGATTTGTACATAATATCTAAATAATTTAAACTGGTGAATGAATGGGGGAACGGATTTTTGTGAGCGGGAAATGTATTTAACTAGCTGTTGTAGATTTGGGTTTTTCCAGATCAAATTTGGCTGTGAGATAGCCCTGTCGTACACTTGGGGATTTATTTTAAAAAGTAAACACATGACCTATGATTTTTCTTGCATTTTCGTGATCAACTGGTGTCAATCTAGCTGGGTAAACATCACTGGTATGGCCTGCAGGCTTCAATTCAGCGAATTTGGCCGAAACGTTAACACTGTCGCCTATGGGAAACCATTTAGTTCCGTGATTCCTATAAGAAAAATTTGAATTTTACGAAATTTCACGTCTCACCATGATAAGTTGTTATTTCCATATTTTCTTATTTTCAAATGAAAATGACCACATTTTGGACAGATTTAAAGAAGAAACGCATGGATTCGCCTGTATATAGTAAAGAAAGTGATAAATCTGGTAATTTTCCATGGATGTCATGTACCATTAGGGGGTCAGGGGGTCTAAAGCCCCCCCTCCCCACAATTTTGAGGAGTATTAGCCCCCCCCCCCTATTGGGAAAATGTGTCATTTGACCCAATTAAGCTTTTCCGGCACCCAGTAGCCTTATCTGGGACCGTAGCCCCACCCCAAGTCGGGGGGGGGGGGGGGGTGATGGCATCGCCACTAGAGTTACTGTCGTGCAAAACTGTCATGGCAGCTTTGTTAAACAGACAGTATGCCCTGCCATCTGGTAAAATTTCATGCCTGAGGCTGTGTCTGATGTTGTATCATAATGTTTCGATATTTAAATTGACTTATGGTTGCTTTACATTGCTATTAAAAAAACAACAAAAAATTATTTTCTGTTAATTTTGGTAAATATTTATTATAAATTGCCAATTCTGCACGAAAAGGGTTTAAAATTGGACAATATATCCCTCTCAAAATGTATATTAACATTTCCTCTTCAATTTAGTAATATTATGGTATATAAGGACATACTTCAGTTATACAAGATGCATTAGCTAGTAAAATTTAAAAAAAAGCTAATTTTTTTTGCTTTATTTTGAGGATTGACACTAATTTTCAGGATGCCTCATATTGGAAAAATAAACCACTACTGCTCGATATAATCCATTTTTGATTTCAGTAAGGTCTATATTTTGATAAAATACTATAAGAAACGCTGTTATTCACACATATACATATATATAAGAAAAATTTGAATTTTACGAAATTTCACGTCTCACCATGATAAGTTGTTATTTCCATATTTTCTTATTTTCAAATGAAAATGACCACATTTTGGACAGATTTAAAGAAGAAACGCATGGATTCGCCTGTATATAGTAAAGAAAGTGATAAATCTGGTAATTTTCCATGGATGTCATGTACCATTAGGGGGTCAGGGGGTCTAAAGCCCCCCCCCCTCCCCACAATTTTGAGGAGTGTTAGCCCCCCCCCCTATTGGGAAAATGTGTCATTTGACCCAATTAAGCTTTTCCGGCACCCAGTAGCCTTATCTGGGACCGTAGCCCCACCCCAAGTCGGGGGGGGGGGGGTGATGGCATCACCACTAGAGTTACTGTCGTGCAAAACTGTCATGGCAGCTTTGTTAAACAGACAGTATGCCCTGCCATCTGGTAAAATTTCATGCCTGAGGCTGTGTCTGATGTTGTATCATAATGTTTCGATATTTAAATTGACTTATGGTTGCTTTACATTGCTATTAAAAAAAAATAAAAAATTATTTTCTGTTAATTTTGGTAAATATTTATTATAAATTGCCAATTCTGCACGAAAAGGGTTTAAAATTGGACAATATATCCCTCTCAAAATGTATATTAACATTTCCTCTTCAATTTAGTAATATTATGGTATATAAGGACATACTTCAGTTATACAAGATGCATTAGCTAGTAAAATTGAAAAAAAAGCTAATTTTTTTTGCTTTATTTTGAGGATTGACACTAATTTTCAGGATGCCTCATATTGGAAAAATAAACCACTACTGCTCGATATAATCCATTTTTGATTTCAGTAAGGTCTATATTTTGATAAAATACTATAAGAAACGCTGTTATTCACACATATACATATATATAAGAAAAATTTGAATTTTACGAAATTTCACGTCTCACCATGATAAGTTGTTATTTCCATATTTTCTTATTTTCAAATGAAAATGACCACATTTTGGACAGATTTAAAGAAGAAACGCATGGATTCGCCTGTATATAGTAAAGAAAGTGATAAATCTGGTAATTTTCCATGGATGTCATGTACCATTAGGGGGTCAGGGGGTCTAAAGCCCCCTCCCCACAATTTTGAGGAGTATTAGCCCCCCCCTATTGGGAAAATGTGTCATTTGACCCAATTAAGCTTTTCCGGCACCCAGTAGCCTTATCTGGGACCGTAGCCCCACCCCAAGTCGGGGGGGGGGGGGTGATGGCATCACCACTAGAGTTACTGTCGTGCAAAACTGTCATGGCAGCTTTGTTAAACAGACAGTATGCCCTGCCATCTGGTAAAATTTCATGCCTGAGGCTGTGTCTGATGTTGTATCATAATGTTTCGATATTTAAATTGACTTATGGTTGCTTTACATTGCTATTAAAAAAACAACAAAAAATTATTTTCTGTTAATTTTGGTAAATATTTATTATAAATTGCCAATTCTGCACGAAAAGGGTTTAAAATTGGACAATATATCCCTCTCAAAATGTATATTAACATTTCCTCTTCAATTTAGTAATATTATGGTATATAAGGACATACTTCAGTTATACAAGATGCATTAGCTAGTAAAATTGAAAAAAAAGCTAATTTTTTTTGCTTTATTTTGAGGATTGACACTAATTTTCAGGATGCCTCATATTGGAAAAATAAACCACTACTGCTCGATATAATCCATTTTTGATTTCAGTAAGGTCTATATTTTGATAAAATACTATAAGAAACGCTGTTATTCACACATATACATATATATAGGAATCAGGGAGCTAAATGTGTTCTAGAGTCGGGGAGCGAGTACACCGTGGAACCCTAAAGGTGAAGGTAACTGAAGAATGACCTTCACCTGATACATGCGACACGTTATTAAAGGATGACATCGCGTTTATTTGATTTGTACATAATATCTAAATAATTTAAACTGGTGAATGAATGGGGGAACGGATTTTTGTGAGCGGGAAATGTATTTAACTAGCTGTTGTAGATTTGGGTTTTTCCAGATCAAATTTGGCTGTGAGATAGCCCTGTCGTACACTTGGGGATTTATTTTAAAAAGTAAACACATGACCTATGATTTTTCTTGCATTTTCGTGATCAACTGGTGTCAATCTAGCTGGGTAAACATCACTGGTATGGCCTGCAGGCTTCAATTCAGCGAATTTGGCCGAAACGTTAACACTGTCGCCTATGGGAAACCATTTAGTTCCGTGATTCCTATAAGAAAAATTTGAATTTTACGAAATTTCACGTCTCACCATGATAAGTTGTTATTTCCATATTTTCTTATTTTCAAATGAAAATGACCACATTTTGGACAGATTTAAAGAAGAAACGCATGGATTCGCCTGTATATAGTAAAGAAAGTGATAAATCTGGTAATTTTCCATGGATGTCATGTACCATTAGGGGGTCAGGGGGTCTAAAGCCCCCCCTCCCCACAATTTTGAGGAGTATTAGCCCCCCCCCCCTATTGGGAAAATGTGTCATTTGACCCAATTAAGCTTTTCCGGCACCCAGTAGCCTTATCTGGGACCGTAGCCCCACCCCAAGTCGGGGGGGGGGGGGGTGATGGCATCGCCACTAGAGTTACTGTCGTGCAAAACTGTCATGGCAGCTTTGTTAAACAGACAGTATGCCCTGCCATCTGGTAAAATTTCATGCCTGAGGCTGTGTCTGATGTTGTATCATAATGTTTCGATATTTAAATTGACTTATGGTTGCTTTACATTGCTATTAAAAAAACAACAAAAAATTATTTTCTGTTAATTTTGGTAAATATTTATTATAAATTGCCAATTCTGCACGAAAAGGGTTTAAAATTGGACAATATATCCCTCTCAAAATGTATATTAACATTTCCTCTTCAATTTAGTAATATTATGGTATATAAGGACATACTTCAGTTATACAAGATGCATTAGCTAGTAAAATTTAAAAAAAAGCTAATTTTTTTTGCTTTATTTTGAGGATTGACACTAATTTTCAGGATGCCTCATATTGGAAAAATAAACCACTACTGCTCGATATAATCCATTTTTGATTTCAGTAAGGTCTATATTTTGATAAAATACTATAAGAAACGCTGTTATTCACACATATACATATATATAAGAAAAATTTGAATTTTACGAAATTTCACGTCTCACCATGATAAGTTGTTATTTCCATATTTTCTTATTTTCAAATGAAAATGACCACATTTTGGACAGATTTAAAGAAGAAACGCATGGATTCGCCTGTATATAGTAAAGAAAGTGATAAATCTGGTAATTTTCCATGGATGTCATGTACCATTAGGGGGTCAGGGGGTCTAAAGCCCCCCCTCCCCACAATTTTGAGGAGTGTTAGCCCCCCCCTATTGGGAAAATGTGTCATTTGACCCAATTAAGCTTTTCCGGCACCCAGTAGCCTTATCTGGGACCGTAGCCCCACCCCAAGTCGGGGGGGGGGGGGTGATGGCATCACCACTAGAGTTACTGTCGTGCAAAACTGTCATGGCAGCTTTGTTAAACAGACAGTATGCCCTGCCATCTGGTAAAATTTCATGCCTGAGGCTGTGTCTGATGTTGTATCATAATGTTTCGATATTTAAATTGACTTATGGTTGCTTTACATTGCTATTAAAAAAACAACAAAAAATTATTTTCTGTTAATTTTGGTAAATATTTATTATAAATTGCCAATTCTGCACGAAAAGGGTTTAAAATTGGACAATATATCCCTCTCAAAATGTATATTAACATTTCCTCTTCAATTTAGTAATATTATGGTATATAAGGACATACTTCAGTTATACAAGATGCATTAGCTAGTAAAATTGAAAAAAAAGCTAAATTTTTTTGCTTTATTTTGAGGATTGACACTAATTTTCAGGATGCCTCATATTGGAAAAATAAACCACTACTGCTCGATATAATCCATTTTTGATTTCAGTAAGGTCTATATTTTGATAAAATACTATAAGAAACGCTGTTATTCACACATATACATATATATAGGAATCAGGGAGCTAAATGTGTTCTAGAGTCGGGGAGCGAGTACACCGTGGAACCCTAAAGGTGAAGGTAACTGAAGAATGACCTTCACCTGATACATGCGACACGTTATTAAAGGATGACATCGCGTTTATTTGATTTGTACATAATATCTAAATAATTTAAACTGGTGAATGAATGGGGGAACGGATTTTTTGTGAGCGGGAAATGTATTTAACTAGCTGTTGTAGATTTGGGTTTTTCCAGATCAAATTTGGCTGTGAGATAGCCCTGTCGTACACTTGGGGATTTATTTTAAAAAGTAAACACATGACCTATGATTTTTCTTGCATTTTCGTGATCAACTGGTGTCAATCTAGCTGGGTAAACATCACTGGTATGGCCTGCAGGCTTCAATTCAGCGAATTTGGCCGAAACGTTAACACTGTCGCCTATGGGAAACCATTTAATTCCGTGATTCCTATAAGAAAAATTTGAATTTTACGAAATTTCACGTCTCACCATGATAAGTTGTTATTTCCATATTTTCTTATTTTCAAATGAAAATGACCACATTTTGGACAGATTTAAAGAAGAAACGCATGGATTCGCCTGTATATAGTAAAGAAAGTGATAAATCTGGTAATTTTCCATGGATGTCATGTACCATTAGGGGGTCAGGGGGTCTAAAGCCCCCCCCTCCCCACAATTTTGAGGAGTGTTAGCCCCCCCCCTATTGGGAAAATGTGTCATTTGACCCAATTAAGCTTTTCCGGCACCCAGTAGCCTTATCTGGGACCGTAGCCCCACCCCAAGTCGGGGGGGGGGGGTGATGGCATCACCACTAGAGTTACTGTCGTGCAAAACTGTCATGGCAGCTTTGTTAAACAGACAGTATGCCCTGCCATCTGGTAAAATTTCATGCCTGAGGCTGTGTCTGATGTTGTATCATAATGTTTCGATATTTAAATTGACTTATGGTTGCTTTACATTGCTATTAAAAAAAAATAAAAAATTATTTTCTGTTAATTTTGGTAAATATTTATTATAAATTGCCAATTCTGCACGAAAAGGGTTTAAAATTGGACAATATATCCCTCTCAAAATGTATATTAACATTTCCTCTTCAATTTAGTAATATTATGGTATATAAGGACATACTTCAGTTATACAAGATGCATTAGCTAGTAAAATTGAAAAAAAAGCTAAATTTTTTTGCTTTATTTTGAGGATTGACACTAATTTTCAGGATGCCTCATATTGGAAAAATAAACCACTACTGCTCGATATAATCCATTTTTGATTTCAGTAAGGTCTATATTTTGATAAAATACTATAAGAAACGCTGTTATTCACACATATACATATATATAAGAAAAATTTGAATTTTACGAAATTTCACGTCTCACCATGATAAGTTGTTATTTCCATATTTTCTTATTTTCAAATGAAAATGACCACATTTTGGACAGATTTAAAGAAGAAACGCATGGATTCGCCTGTATATAGTAAAGAAAGTGATAAATCTGGTAATTTTCCATGGATGTCATGTACCATTAGGGGGTCAGGGGGTCTAAAGCCCCCCCTCCCCACAATTTTGAGGAGTATTAGCCCCCCCCCCCTATTGGGAAAATGTGTCATTTGACCCAATTAAGCTTTTCCGGCACCCAGTAGCCTTATCTGGGACCGTAGCCCCACCCCAAGTCGGGGGGGGGGGGGGTGATGGCATCACCACTAGAGTTACTGTCGTGCAAAACTGTCATGGCAGCTTTGTTAAACAGACAGTATGCCCTGCCATCTGGTAAAATTTCATGCCTGAGGCTGTGTCTGATGTTGTATCATAATGTTTCGATATTTAAATTGACTTATGGTTGCTTTACATTGCTATTAAAAAAACAACAAAAAATTATTTTCTGTTAATTTTGGTAAATATTTATTATAAATTGCCAATTCTGCACGAAAAGGGTTTAAAATTGGACAATATATCCCTCTCAAAATGTATATTAACATTTCCTCTTCAATTTAGTAATATTATGGTATATAAGGACATACTTCAGTTATACAAGATGCATTAGCTAGTAAAATTGAAAAAAAAGCTATTTTTTTTTGCTTTATTTTGAGGATTGACACTAATTTTCAGGATGCCTCATATTGGAAAAATAAACCACTACTGCTCGATATAATCCATTTTTGATTTCAGTAAGGTCTATATTTTGATAAAATACTATAAGAAACGCTGTTATTCACACATATACATATATATAGGAATCAGGGAGCTAAATGTGTTCTAGAGTCGGGGAGCGAGTACACCGTGGAACCCTAAAGGTGAAGGTAACTGAAGAATGACCTTCACCTGATACATGCGACACGTTATTAAAGGATGACATCGCGTTTATTTGATTTGTACATAATATCTAAATAATTTAAACTGGTGAATGAATGGGGGAACGGATTTTTGTGAGCGGGAAATGTATTTAACTAGCTGTTGTAGATTTGGGTTTTTCCAGATCAAATTTGGCTGTGAGATAGCCCTGTCGTACACTTGGGGATTTATTTTAAAAAGTAAACACATGACCTATGATTTTTCTTGCATTTTCGTGATCAACTGGTGTCAATCTAGCTGGGTAAACATCACTGGTATGGCCTGCAGGCTTCAATTCAGCGAATTTGGCCGAAACGTTAACACTGTCGCCTATGGGAAACCATTTAGTTCCGTGATTCCTATAAGAAAAATTTGAATTTTACGAAATTTCACGTCTCACCATGATAAGTTGTTATTTCCATATTTTCTTATTTTCAAATGAAAATGACCACATTTTGGACAGATTTAAAGAAGAAACGCATGGATTCGCCTGTATATAGTAAAGAAAGTGATAAATCTGGTAATTTTCCATGGATGTCATGTACCATTAGGGGGTCAGGGGGTCTAAAGCCCCCCCTCCCCACAATTTTGAGGAGTATTAGCCCCCCCCCCCTATTGGGAAAATGTGTCATTTGACCCAATTAAGCTTTTCCGGCACCCAGTAGCCTTATCTGGGACCGTAGCCCCACCCCAAGTCGGGGGGGGGGGGTGATGGCATCGCCACTAGAGTTACTGTCGTGCAAAACTGTCATGGCAGCTTTGTTAAACAGACAGTATGCCCTGCCATCTGGTAAAATTTCATGCCTGAGGCTGTGTCTGATGTTGTATCATAATGTTTCGATATTTAAATTGACTTATGGTTGCTTTACATTGCTATTAAAAAAACAACAAAAAATTATTTTCTGTTAATTTTGGTAAATATTTATTATAAATTGCCAATTCTGCACGAAAAGGGTTTAAAATTGGGCAATATATCCCTCTCAAAATGTATATTAACATTTCCTCTTCAATTTAGTAATATTATGGTATATAAGGACATACTTCAGTTATACAAGATGCATTAGCTAGTAAAATTGAAAAAAAAGCTAAATTTTTTTGCTTTATTTTGAGGATTGACACTAATTTTCAGGATGCCTCATATTGGAAAAATAAACCACTACTGCTCGATATAATCCATTTTTGATTTCAGTAAGGTCTATATTTTGATAAAATACTATAAGAAACGCTGTTATTCACACATATACATATATATAAGAAAAATTTGAATTTTACGAAATTTCACGTCTCACCATGATAAGTTGTTATTTCCATATTTTCTTATTTTCAAATGAAAATGACCACATTTTGGACAGATTTAAAGAAGAAACGCATGGATTCGCCTGTATATAGTAAAGAAAGTGATAAATCTGGTAATTTTCCATGGATGTCATGTACCATTAGGGGGTCAGGGGGTCTAAAGCCCCCCCTCCCCACAATTTTGAGGAGTGTTAGCCCCCCCCCTATTGGGAAAATGTGTCATTTGACCCAATTAAGCTTTTCCGGCACCCAGTACCCTTATCTGGGACCGTAGCCCCACCCCAAGTCGGGGGGGGGGGGGG
Source organism: Siphonodentalium dalli (assembly GCA_032622095.1). Lineage (NCBI taxonomy): Eukaryota > Metazoa > Mollusca > Scaphopoda > Gadilida > Siphonodentaliidae > Siphonodentalium > Siphonodentalium dalli. Next base: position 15,614,054 of record CP136068.1, read on the forward strand.
GGGTGATGGCATCACCACTAGAGTTACTGTCGTGCAAAACTGTCATGGCAGCTTTGTTAAACAGACAGTATGCCCTGCCATCTGGTAAAATTTCATGCCTGAGGCTGTGTCTGATGTTGTATCATAATGTTTCGATATTTAAATTGACTTATGGTTGCTTTACATTGCTATTAAAAAAACAACAAAAAATTATTTTCTGTTAATTTTGGTAAATATTTATTATAAATTGCCAATTCTGCACGAAAAGGGTTTAAAATTGGACAATATATCCCTCTCAAAATGTATATTAACATTTCCTCTTCAATTTAGTAATATTATGGTATATAAGGACATACTTCAGTTATACAAGATGCATTAGCTAGTAAAATTGAAAAAAAAGCTAAATTTTTTTGCTTTATTTTGAGGATTGACACTAATTTTCAGGATGCCTCATATTGGAAAAATAAACCACTACTGCTCGATATAATCCATTTTTGATTTCAGTAAGGTCTATATTTTGATAAAATACTATAAGAAACGCTGTTATTCACACATATACATATATATAAGAAAAATTTGAATTTTACGAAATTTCACGTCTCACCATGATAAGTTGTTATTTCCATATTTTCTTATTTTCAAATGAAAATGACCACATTTTGGACAGATTTAAAGAAGAAACGCATGGATTCGCCTGTATATAGTAAAGAAAGTGATAAATCTGGTAATTTTCCATGGATGTCATGTACCATTAGGGGGTCAGGGGGTCTAAAGCCCCCCCTCCCCACAATTTTGAGGAGTGTTAGCCCCCCCCTATTGGGAAAATGTGTCATTTGACCCAATTAAGCTTTTCCGGCACCCAGTAGCCTTATCTGGGACCGTAGCCCCACCCCAAGTCGGGGGGGGGGGTGATGGCATCACCACTAGAGTTACTGTCGTGCAAAACTGTCATGGCAGCTTTGTTAAACAGAGAGTATGCCCTGCCATCTGGTAAAATTTCATGCCTGAGGCTGTGTCTGATGTTGTATCATAATGTTTCGATATTTAAATTGACTTATGGTTGCTTTACATTGCTATTAAAAAAACAACAAAAAATTATTTTCTGTTAATTTTGGTAAATATTTATTATAAATTGCCAATTCTGCACGAAAAGGGTTTAAAATTGGACAATATATCCCTCTCAAAATGTATATTAACATTTCCTCTTCAATTTAGTAATATTATGGTATATAAGGACATACTTCAGTTATACAAGATGCATTAGCTAGTAAAATTGAAAAAAAAGCTAATTTTTTTTGCTTTATTTTGAGGATTGACACTAATTTTCAGGATGCCTCATATTGGAAAAATAAACCACTACTGCTCGATATAATCCATTTTTGATTTCAGTAAGGTCTATATTTTGATAAAATACTATAAGAAACGCTGTTATTCACACATATACATATATATAAGAAAAATTTGAATTTTACGAAATTTCACGTCTCACCATGATAAGTTGTTATTTCCATATTTTCTTATTTTCAAATGAAAATGACCACATTTTGGACAGATTTAAAGAAGAAACGCATGGATTCTCCTGTATATAGTAAAGAAAGTGATAAATCTGGTAATTTTCCATGGATGTCATGTACCATTAGGGGGTCAGGGGGTCTAAAGCCCCCCCTCCCCACAATTTTGAGGAGTGTTAGCCCCCCCCCCTATTGGGAAAATGCGTCATTTGACCCAATTAAGCTTTTCCGGCACCCAGTAGCCTTATCTGGGACCGTAGCCCCACCCCAAGTCGGGGGGGGTGATGGCATCACCACTAGAGTTACTGTCGTGCAAAACTGTCATGGCAGCTTTGTTAAACAGACAGTATGCCCTGCCATCTGGTAAAATTTCATGCCTGAGGCTGTGTCTGATGTTGTATCATAATGTTTCGATATTTAAATTGACTTATGGTTGCTTTACATTGCTATTAAAAAACAACAAAAAATTATTTTCTGTTAATTTTGGTAAATATTTATTATAAATTGCCAATTCTGCACGAAAAGGGTTTAAAATTGGACAATATATCCCTCTCAAAATGTATATTAACATTTCCTCTTCAATTTAGTAATATTATGGTATATAAGGACATACTTCAGTTATACAAGATGCATTAGCTAGTAAAATTGAAAAAAAAGCTAAATTTTTTTGCTTTATTTTGAGGATTGACACTAATTTTCAGGATGCCTCATATTGGAAAAATAAACCACTACTGCTCGATATAATCCATTTTTGATTTCAGTAAGGTCTATATTTTGATAAAATACTATAAGAAACGCTGTTATTCACACATATACATATATATAAGAAAATTTGAATTTTACGAAATTTCACGTCTCACCATGATAAGTTGTTATTTCCATATTTTCTTATTTTCAAATGAAAATGACCACATTTTGGACAGATTTAAAGAAGAAACGCATGGATTCGCCTGTATATAGTAAAGAAAGTGATAAATCTGGTAATTTTCCATGGATGGCATGTACCATTAGGGGGTCAGGGGGTCTAAAGCCCCCCTCCCCACAATTTTGAGGAGTGTTAGCCCCCCCCCCTATTGGGAAAATGTGTCATTTGACCCAATTAAGCTTTTCCGGCACCCAGTAGCCTTATCTGGGACCGTAGCCCCACCCCAAGTCGGGGGGGGGGGTGATGGCATCACCACTAGAGTTACTGTCGTGCAAAACTGTCATGGCAGCTTTGTTAAACAGACAGTATGCCCTGCCATCTGGTAAAATTTCATGCCTGAGGCTGTGTCTGATGTTGTATCATAATGTTTCGATATTTAAATTGACTTATGGTTGCTTTACATTGCTATTAAAAAAACAACAAAAAATTATTTTCTGTTAATTTTGGTAAATATTTATTATAAATTGCCAATTCTGCACGAAAAGGGTTTAAAATTGGACAATATATCCCTCTCAAAATGTATATTAACATTTCCTCTTCAATTTAGTAATATTATGGTATATAAGGACATACTTCAGTTATACAAGATGCATTAGCTAGTAAAATTGAAAAAAAAGCTAAATTTTTTTGCTTTATTTTGAGGATTGACACTAATTTTCAGGATGCCTCATATTGGAAAAATAAACCACTACTGCTCGATATAATCCATTTTTGATTTCAGTAAGGTCTATATTTTGATAAAATACTATAAGAAACGCTGTTATTCACACATATACATATATATAGGAATCAGGGAGCTAAATGTGTTCTAGAGTCGGGGAGCGAGTACACCGTGGAACCCTAAAGGTGAAGGTAACTGAAGAATGACCTTCACCTGATACATGCGACACGTTATTAAAGGATGACATCGCGTTTATTTGATTTGTACATAATATCTAAATAATTTAAACTGGTGAATGAATGGGGGAACGGATTTTTGTGAGCGGGAAATGTATTTAACTAGCTGTTGTAGATTTGGGTTTTTCCAGATCAAATTTGGCTGTGAGATAGCCCTGTCGTACACTTGGGGATTTATTTTAAAAAGTAAACACATGACCTATGATTTTTCTTGCATTTTCGTGATCAACTGGTGTCAATCTAGCTGGGTAAACATCACTGGTATGGCCTGCAGGCTTCAATTCAGCGAATTTGGCCGAAACGTTAACACTGTCGCCTATGGGAAACCATTTAGTTCCGTGATTCCTATAAGAAAAATTTGAATTTTACGAAATTTCACGTCTCACCATGATAAGTTGTTATTTCCATATTTTCTTATTTTCAAATGAAAATGACCACATTTTGGACAGATTTAAAGAAGAAACGCATGGATTCGCCTGTATATAGTAAAGAAAGTGATAAATCTGGTAATTTTCCATGGATGTCATGTACCATTAGGGGGTCAGGGGGTCTAAAGCCCCCCGGCCCCTCCCCACAATTTTGAGGAGTGTTAGCCCCCCCCCCTATTGGGAAAATGTGTCATTTGACCCAATTAAGCTTTTCCGGCACCCAGTAGCCTTATCTGGGACCGTAGCCCCACCCCAAGTCGGGGGGGGGGGGTGATGGCATCACCACTAGAGTTACTGTCGTGCAAAACTGTCATGGCAGCTTTGTTAAACAGACAGTATGCCCTGCCATCTGGTAAAATTTCATGCCTGAGGCTGTGTCTGATGTTGTATCATAATGTTTCGATATTTAAATTGACTTATGGTTGCTTTACATTGCTATTAAAAAACAACAAAAAATTATTTTCTGTTAATTTTGGTAAATATTTATTATAAATTGCCAATTCTGCACGAAAAGGGTTTAAAATTGGACAATATATCCCTCTCAAAATGTATATTAACATTTCCTCTTCAATTTAGTAATATTATGGTATATAAGGACATACTTCAGTTATACAAGATGCATTAGCTAGTAAAATTGAAAAAAAAGCTAAATTTTTTTGCTTTATTTTGAGGATTGACACTAATTTTCAGGATGCCTCATATTGGAAAAATAAACCACTACTGCTCGATATAATCCATTTTTGATTTCAGTAAGGTCTATATTTTGATAAAATACTATAAGAAACGCTGTTATTCACACATATACATATATATAAGAAAATTTGAATTTTACGAAATTTCACGTCTCACCATGATAAGTTGTTATTTCCATATTTTCTTATTTTCAAATGAAAATGACCACATTTTGGACAGATTTAAAGAAGAAACGCATGGATTCGCCTGTATATAGTAAAGAAAGTGATAAATCTGGTAATTTTCCATGGATGGCATGTACCATTAGGGGGTCAGGGGGTCTAAAGCCCCCCCTCCCCACAATTTTGAGGAGTGTTAGCCCCCCCCCCTATTGGGAAAATGTGTCATTTGACCCAATTAAGCTTTTCCGGCACCCAGTAGCCTTATCTGGGACCGTAGCCCCACCCCAAGTCGGGGGGGGGGGTGATGGCATCACCACTAGAGTTACTGTCGTGCAAAACTGTCATGGCAGCTTTGTTAAACAGACAGTATGCCCTGCCATCTGGTAAAATTTCATGCCTGAGGCTGTGTCTGATGTTGTATCATAATGTTTCGATATTTAAATTGACTTATGGTTGCTTTACATTGCTATTAAAAAAACAACAAAAAATTATTTTCTGTTAATTTTGGTAAATATTTATTATAAATTGCCAATTCTGCACGAAAAGGGTTTAAAATTGGACAATATATCCCTCTCAAAATGTATATTAACATTTCCTCTTCAATTTAGTAATATTATGGTATATAAGGACATACTTCAGTTATACAAGATGCATTAGCTAGTAAAATTGAAAAAAAAGCTAAATTTTTTTGCTTTATTTTGAGGATTGACACTAATTTTCAGGATGCCTCATATTGGAAAAATAAACCACTACTGCTCGATATAATCCATTTTTGATTTCAGTAAGGTCTATATTTTGATAAAATACTATAAGAAACGCTGTTATTCACACATATACATATATATAGGAATCAGGGAGCTAAATGTGTTCTAGAGTCGGGGAGCGAGTACACCGTGGAACCCTAAAGGTGAAGGTAACTGAAGAATGACCTTCACCTGATACATGCGACACGTTATTAAAGGATGACATCGCGTTTATTTGATTTGTACATAATATCTAAATAATTTAATCTGGTGAATGAATGGGGGAACGGATTTTTGTGAGCGGGAAATGTATTTAACTAGCTGTTGTAGATTTGGGTTTTTCCAGATCAAATTTGGCTGTGAGATAGCCCTGTCGTACACTTGGGGATTTATTTTAAAAAGTAAACACATGACCTATGATTTTTCTTGCATTTTCGTGATCAACTGGTGTCAATCTAGCTGGGTAAACATCACTGGTATGGCCTGCAGGCTTCAATTCAGCGAATTTGGCCGAAACGTTAACACTGTCGCCTATGGGAAACCATTTAGTTCCGTGATTCCTATAAGAAAAATTTGAATTTTACGAAATTTCACGTCTCACCATGATAAGTTGTTATTTCCATATTTTCTTATTTTCAAATGAAAATGACCACATTTTGGACAGATTTAAAGAAGAAACGCATGGATTCGCCTGTATATAGTAAAGAAAGTGATAAATCTGGTAATTTTCCATGGATGTCATGTACCATTAGGGGGTCAGGGGGTCTAAAGCCCCCCGGCCCCTCTCCACAATTTTGAGGAGTGTTAGCCCCCCCCCCTATTGAGAAAATGTGTCATTTGACCCAATTAAGCTTTTCCGGCACCCAGTAGCCTTATCTGGGACCGTAGCCCCACCCCAAGTCGGGGGGGGGGGGGGGGGTGATGGCATCACCACTAGAGTTACTGTCGTGCAAAACTGTCATGGCAGCTTTGTTAAACAGACAGTATGCCCTGCCATCTGGTAAAATTTCATGCCTGAGGCTGTGTCTGATGTTGTATCATAATGTTTCGATATTTAAATTGACTTATGGTTGCTTTACATTGCTATTAAAAAAACAACAAAAAATTATTTTCTGTTAATTTTGGTAAATATTTATTATAAATTGCCAATTCTGCACGAAAAGGGTTTAAAATTGGACAATATATCCCTCTCAAAATGTATATTAACATTTCCTCTTCAATTTAGTAATATTATGGTATATAAGGACATACTTCAGTTATACAAGATGCATTAGCTAGTAAAATTGAAAAAAAAGCTAAATTTTTTTGCTTTATTTTGAGGATTGACACTAATTTTCAGGATGCCTCATATTGGAAAAATAAACCACTACTGCTCGATATAATCCATTTTTGATTTCAGTAAGGTCTATATTTTGATAAAATACTATAAGAAACGCTGTTATTCACACATATACATATATATAAGAAAAATTTGAATTTTACGAAATTTCACGTCTCACCATGATAAGTTGTTATTTCCATATTTTCTTATTTTCAAATGAAAATGACCACATTTTGGACAGATTTAAAGAAGAAACGCATGGATTCGCCTGTATATAGTAAAGAAAGTGATAAATCTGGTAATTTTCCATGGATGTCATGTACCATTAGGAGGTCAGGGGGTCTAAAGCCCACCCTCCCCACAATTTTGAGGAGTGTTAGCCCCCCCCCTATTGGGAAAATGTGTCATTTGACCCAATTAAGCTTTTCCGGCACCCAGTAGCCTTATCTGGGACCGTAGCCCCACCCCAAGTCGGGGGGGGGGGGTGATGGCATCACCACTAGAGTTACTGTCGTGCAAAACTGTCATGGCAGCTTTGTTAAACAGACAGTATGCCCTGCCATCTGGTAAAATTTCATGCCTCAGGCTGTGTCTGATGTTGTATCATAATGTTTCGATATTTAAATTGACTTATGGTTGCTTTACATTGCTATTAAAAAAACAACAAAAAATTATTTTCTGTTAATTTTGGTAAATATTTATTATAAATTGCCAATTCTGCACGAAAAGGGTTTAAAATTGGACAATATATCCCTCTCAAAATGTATATTAACATTTCCTCTTCAATTTAGTAATATTATGGTATATAAGGACATACTTCAGTTATACAAGATGCATTAGCTAGTAAAATTGAAAAAAAAGCTAAATTTTTTTGCTTTATTTTGAGGATTGACACTAATTTTCAGGATGCCTCATATTGGAAAAATAAACCACTACTGCTCGATATAATCCATTTTTGATTTCAGTAAGGTCTATATTTTGATAAAATACTATAAGAAACGCTGTTATTCACACATATACATATATATAAGAAAAATTTGAATTTTACGAAATTTCACGTCTCACCATGATAAGTTGTTATTTCCATATTTTCTTATTTTCAAATGAAAATGACCACATTTTGGACAGATTTAAAGAAGAAACGCATGGATTCGCCTGTATATAGTAAAGAAAGTGATAAATCTAGTAATTTTCCATGGATGTCATGTACCATTAGGGGGTCAGGGGGTCTAAAGCCCCCCCTCCCCACAATTTTGAGGAGTGTTAGCCCCCCCCCTATTGGGAAAATGTGTCATTTGACCCAATTAAGCTTTTCCGGCACCCAGTAGCCTTATCTGGGAACGTAGCCCCACCCCAAGTCGGGGGGGGGGGGTGATGGCATCACCACTAGAGTTACTGTCGTGCAAAACTGTCATGGCAGCTTTGTTAAACAGACAGTATGCCCTGCCATCTGGTTAAATTTCATGCCTGAGGCTGTGTCTGATGTTGTATCATAATGTTTCGATATTTAAATTGACTTATGGTTGCTTTACATTGCTATTAAAAAAACAACAACAAATTATTTTCTGTTAATTTTGGTAAATATTTATTATAAATTACCAATTCTGCACGAAAAGGGTTTAAAATTGGACAATATATCCCTCTCAAAATGTATATTAACATTTCCTCTTCAATTTAGTAATATTATGGTATATATGGACATACTTCAGTTATACAAGATGCATTAGCTAGTAAAATTGAAAAAAAAGCTAAATTTTTTTGCTTTATTTTAAGGATTGACCCTAATTTTCAGGATGCCTCATATTGGAAAAATAAACCACTACTGCTCGATATAATCCATTTTTGATTTCAGTAAGGTCTATATTTTGATAGAATACTATAAGAAACGCTGTTATTCACACATATACATATATATAGGAATCAGGGAGCTAAATGTGTTCTAGAGTCGGGGAGCGAGTACACCGTGGAACCCTAAAGGTGAAGGTAACTGAAGAATGACCTTCACCTGATACATGCGACACGTTATTAAAGGATGACATCGCGTTTATTTGATTTGTACATAATATCTAAATAATTTAAACTGGTGAATGAATGGGGGAACGGATTTTTGTGAGCGGGAAATGTATTTAACTAGCTGTTGTAGATTTGGGTTTTTCCAGATCAAATTTGGCTGTGAGATAGCCCTGTCGTACACTTGGGGATTTATTTTAAAAAGTAAACACATGACCTATGATTTTTCTTGCATTTTCGTGATCAACTGGTGTCAATCTAGCTGGGTAAACATCACTGGTATGGCCTGCAGGCTTCAATTCAGCGAATTTGGCCGAAACGTTAACACTGTCGCCTATGGGAAACCATTTAGTTCCGTGATTCCTATAAGAAAAATTTGAATTTTACGAAATTTCACGTCTCACCATGATAAGTTGTTATTTCCATATTTTCTTATTTTCAAATGAAAATGACCACATTTTGGACAGATTTAAAGAAGAAACGCATGGATTCGCCTGTATATAGTAAAGAAAGTGATAAATCTGGTAATTTTCCATGGATGTCATGTACCATTAGGGGGTAAGGGGGTCTAAAGCCCCCCCTCCCCACAATTTTGAGGAGTGTTAGCCCCCCCCCTATTGGGAAAATGTGTCATTTGACCCAATTAAGCTTTTCCGGCACCCAGTAGCCTTATCTGGGACCGTAGCCCCACCCCAAGTCGGGGGGGGGGGTGATGGCATCACCACTAGAGTTACTGTCGTGCAAAACTGTCATGGCAGCTTTGTTAAACAGACAGTATGCCCTGCCATCTGGTAAAATTTCATGCATGAGGCTGTGTCTGATGTTGTATCATAATGTTTCGATATTTAAATTGACTTATGGTTGCTTTACATTGCTATTAAAAAAACAACAAAAAATTATTTTCTGTTAATTTTGGTAAATATTTATTATAAATTGCCAATTCTGCACGAAAAGGGTTTAAAATTGGACAATATATCCCTCTCAAAATGTATATTAACATTTCCTCTTCAATTTAGTAATATTATGGTATATAAGGACATACTTCAGTTATACAAGATGCATTAGCTAGTAAAATTGAAAAAAAAGCTAAATTTTTTTGCTTTATTTTGAGGATTGACACTAATTTTCAGGATGCCTCATATTGGAAAAATAAACCACTACTGCTCGATATAATCCATTTTTGATTTCAGTAAGGTCTATATTTTGATAAAATACTATAAGAAACGCTGTTATTCACACATATACATATATATAAGAAAAATTTGAATTTTACGAAATTTCACGTCTCACCATGATAAGTTGTTATTTCCATATTTTCTTATTTTCAAATGAAAATGACCACATTTTGGACAGATTTAAAGAAGAAACGCATGGATTCGCCTGTATATAGTAAAGAAAGTGATAAATCTGGTAATTTTCCATGGATGTCATGTACCATTAGGGGGTCAGGGGGTCTAAAGCCCCCCTCCCCACAATTTTGAGGAGTGTTAGCCCCCCCCCCCTATTGGGAAAATGTGTCATTTGACCCAATTAAGCTTTTCCGGCACCCAGTAGCCTTATCTGGGACCGTAGCCCCACCCCAAGTCGGGGGGGGGGGTGATGGCATCACCACTAGAGTTACTGTCGTGCAAAACTGTCATGGCAGCTTTGTTAAACAGACAGTATGCCCTGCCATCTGGTAAAATTTCATGCCTGAGGCTGTGTCTGATGTTGTATCATAATGTTTCGATATTTAAATTGACTTATGGTTGCTTTACATTGCTATTAAAAAAACAACAAAAAATTATTTTCTGTTAATTTTGGTAAATATTTATTATAAATTGCCAATTCTGCACGAAAAGGGTTTAAAATTGGACAATATATCCCTCTCAAAATGTATATTAACATTTCCTCTTCAATTTAGTAATATTATGGTATATAAGGACATACTTCAGTTATACAAGATGCATTAGCTAGTAAAATTGAAAAAAAAGCTAAATTGTTTTGCTTTATTTTGAGGATTGACACTAATTTTCAGGATGCCTCATATTGGAAAAATAAACCACTACTGCTCGATATAATCCATTTTTGATTTCAGTAAGGTCTATATTTTGATAAAATACTATAAGAAACGCTGTTATTCACACATATACATATATATAAGAAAAATTTGAATTTTACGAAATTTCATGTCTCACCATGATAAGTTGTTATTTCCATATTTTCTTATTTTCAAATGAAAATGACCACATTTTGGACAGATTTAAAGAAGAAACGCATGGATTCGCCTGTATATAGTAAAGAAAGTGATAAATCTAGTAATTTTCCATGGATGTCATGTACCATTAGGGGGTCAGGGGGTCTAAAGCCCCCCCTCCCCACAATTTTGAGGAGTGTTAGCCCCCCCCTATTGGGAAAATGTGTCATTTGACCCAATTAAGCTTTTCCGGCACCCAGTAGCCTTATCTGGGACCGTAGCCCCACCCCAAGTCGGGGGGGGGGTGGGTGATGGCATCACCACTAGAGTTACTGTCGTGCAAAACTGTCATGGCAGCTTTGTTAAACAGACAGTATGCCCTGCCATCTGGTTAAATTTCATGCCTGAGGCTGTGTCTGATGTTGTATCATAATGTTTCGATATTTAAATTGACTTATGGTTGCTTTACATTGCTATTAAAAAAACAACAAAAAATTATTTTCTGTTAATTTTGGTAAATATTTATTATAAATTGCCAATTCTGCACGAAAAGGGTTTAAAATTGGACAATATATCCCTCTCAAAATGTATATTAACATTTCCTCTTCAATTTAGTAATATTATGGTATATAAGGACATACTTCAGTTATACAAGATGCATTAGCTAGTAAAATTGAAAAAAAAGCTAAATTTTTTTGCTTTATTTTGAGGATTGACACTAATTTTCAGGATGCCTCATATTGGAAAAATAAACCACTACTGCTCGATATAATCCATTTTTGATTTCAGTAAGGTCTATATTTTGATAAAATACTATAAGAAACGCTGTTATTCACACATATACATATATATAAGAAAAATTTGAATTTTACGAAATTTCACGTCTCACCATGATAAGTTGTTATTTCCATATTTTCTTATTTTCAAATGAAAATGACCACATTTTGGACAGATTTAAAGAAGAAACGCATGGATTCGCCTGTATATAGTAAAGAAAGTGATAAATCTGGTAATTTTCCATGGATGTCATGTACCATTAGGGGGTCAGGGGGTCTAAAGCCCCCCTCCCCACAATTTTGAGGAGTGTTAGCCCCCCCCTATTGGGAAAATGTGTCATTTGACCCAATTAAGCTTTTCCGGCACCCAGTAGCCTTATCTGGGACCGTAGCCCCACCCCAAGTCGGGGGGGGGGTGATGGCATCACCACTAGAGTTACTGTCGTGCAAAACTGTCATGGCAGCTTTGTTAAACAGACAGTATGCCCTGCCATCTGGTAAAATTTCATGCCTGAGGCTGTGTCTGATGTTGTATCATAATGTTTCGATATTTAAATTGACTTATGGTTGCTTTACATTGCTATTAAAAAAACAACAAAAAATTATTTTCTGTTAATTTTGGTAAATATTTATTATAAATTGCCAATTCTGCACGAAAAGGGTTTAAAATTGGACAATATATCCCTCTCAAAATGTATATTAACATTTCCTCTTCAATTTAGTAATATTATGGTATATAAGGACATACTTCAGTTATACAAGATGCATTAGCTAGTAAAATTGAAAAAAAAGCTAAATTTTTTTGCTTTATTTTGAGGATTGACACTAATTTTCAGGATGCCTCATATTGGAAAAATAAACCACTACTGCTCGATATAATCCATTTTTGATTTCAGTAAGGTCTATATTTTGATAAAATACTATAAGAAACGCTGTTATTCACACATATACATATATATAAGAAAAATTTGAATTTTACGAAATTTCACGTCTCACCATGATAAGTTGTTATTTCCATATTTTCTTATTTTCAAATGAAAATGACCACATTTTGGACAGATTTAAAGAAGAAACGCATGGATTCGCCTGTATATAGTAAAGAAAGTGATAAATCTGGTAATTTTCCATGGATGTCATGTACCATTAGGGGGTCAGGGGGTCTAAAGCCCCCCTCCCCACAATTTTGAGGAGTGTTAGCCCCCCCCCCTATTGGGAAAATGTGTCATTTGACCCAATTAAGCTTTTCCGGCACCCAGTAGCCTTATCTGGGACCGTAGCCCCACCCCAAGTCGGGGGGGGGGGGTGATGGCATCACCACTAGAGTTACTGTCGTGCAAAACTGTCATGGCAGCTTTGTTAAACAGACAGTATGCCCTGCCATCTGGTAAAATTTCATGCCTGAGGCTGTGTCTGATGTTGTATCATAATGTTTCGATATTTAAATTGACTTATGGTTGCTTTACATTGCTATTAAAAAAACAACAAAAAATTATTTTCTGTTAATTTTGGTAAATATTTATTATAAATTGCCAATTCTGCACGAAAAGGGTTTAAAATTGGACAATATATCCCTCTCAAAATGTATATTAACATTTCCTCTTCAATTTAGTAATATTATGGTATATAAGGACATACTTCAGTTATACAAGATGCATTAGCTAGTAAAATTGAAAAAAAAGCTAAATTGTTTTGCTTTATTTTGAGGATTGACACTAATTTTCAGGATGCCTCATATTGGAAAAATAAACCACTACTGCTCGATATAATCCATTTTTGATTTCAGTAAGGTCTATATTTTGATAAAATACTATAAGAAACGCTGTTATTCACACATATACATATATATAAGAAAAATTTGAATTTTACGAAATTTCATGTCTCACCATGATAAGTTGTTATTTCCATATTTTCTTATTTTCAAATGAAAATGACCACATTTTGGACAGATTTAAAGAAGAAACGCATGGATTCGCCTGTATATAGTAAAGAAAGTGATAAATCTAGTAATTTTCCATGGATGTCATGTACCATTAGGGGGTCAGGGGGTCTAAAGCCCCCCCTCCCCACAATTTTGAGGAGTGTTAGCCCCCCCCCTATTGGGAAAATGTGTCATTTGACCCAATTAAGCTTTTCCGGCACCCAGTAGCCTTATCTGGGACCGTAGCCCCACCCCAAGTCGGGGGGGGGTGGGTGATGGCATCACCACTAGAGTTACTGTCGTGCAAAACTGTCATGGCAGCTTTGTTAAACAGACAGTATGCCCTGCCATCTGGTTAAATTTCATGCCTGAGGCTGTGTCTGATGTTGTATCATAATGTTTCGATATTTAAATTGACTTATGGTTGCTTTACATTGCTATTAAAAAAACAACAAAAAATTATTTTCTGTTAATTTTGGTAAATATTTATTATAAATTGCCAATTCTGCACGAAAAGGGTTTAAAATTGGACAATATATCCCTCTCAAAATGTATATTAACATTTCCTCTTCAATTTAGTAATATTATGGTATATAAGGACATACTTCAGTTATACAAGATGCATTAGCTAGTAAAATTGAAAAAAAAGCTAAATTTTTTTGCTTTATTTTGAGGATTGACACTAATTTTCAGGATGCCTCATATTGGAAAAATAAACCACTACTGCTCGATATAATCCATTTTTGATTTCAGTAAGGTCTATATTTTGATAAAATACTATAAGAAACGCTGTTATTCACACATATACATATATATAAGAAAAATTTGAATTTTACGAAATTTCACGTCTCACCATGATAAGTTGTTATTTCCATATTTTCTTATTTTCAAATGAAAATGACCACATTTTGGACAGATTTAAAGAAGAAACGCATGGATTCGCCTGTATATAGTAAAGAAAGTGATAAATCTGGTAATTTTCCATGGATGTCATGTACCATTAGGGGGTCAGGGGGTCTAAAGCCCCCCTCCCCACAATTTTGAGGAGTGTTAGCCCCCCCCTATTGGGAAAATGTGTCATTTGACCCAATTAAGCTTTTCCGGCACCCAGTAGCCTTATCTGGGACCGTAGCCCCACCCCAAGTCGGGGGGGGGGGGTGATGGCATCACCACTAGAGTTACTGTCGTGCAAAACTGTCATGGCAGCTTTGTTAAACAGACAGTATGCCCTGCCATCTGGTAAAATTTCATGCCTGAGGCTGTGTCTGATGTTGTATCATAATGTTTCGATATTTAAATTGACTTATGGTTGCTTTACATTGCTATTAAAAAAACAACAAAAAATTATTTTCTGTTAATTTTGGTAAATATTTATTATAAATTGCCAATTCTGCACGAAAAGGGTTTAAAATTGGACAATATATCCCTCTCAAAATGTATATTAACATTTCCTCTTCAATTTAGTAATATTATGGTATATAAGGACATACTTCAGTTATACAAGATGCATTAGCTAGTAAAATTGAAAAAAAAGCTAAATTGTTTTGCTTTATTTTGAGGATTGACACTAATTTTCAGGATGCCTCATATTGGAAAAATAAACCACTACTGCTCGATATAATCCATTTTTGATTTCAGTAAGGTCTATATTTTGATAAAATACTATAAGAAACGCTGTTATTCACACATATACATATATATAAGAAAAATTTGAATTTTACGAAATTTCATGTCTCACCATGATAAGTTGTTATTTCCATATTTTCTTATTTTCAAATGAAAATGACCACATTTTGGACAGATTTAAAGAAGAAACGCATGGATTCGCCTGTATATAGTAAAGAAAGTGATAAATCTAGTAATTTTCCATGGATGTCATGTACCATTAGGGGGTCAGGGGGTCTAAAGCCCCCCCTCCCCACAATTTTGAGGAGTGTTAGCCCCCCCCTATTGGGAAAATGTGTCATTTGACCCAATTAAGCTTTTCCGGCACCCAGTAGCCTTATCTGGGACCGTAGCCCCACCCCAAGTCGGGGGGGGGTGGGTGATGGCATCACCACTAGAGTTACTGTCGTGCAAAACTGTCATGGCAGCTTTGTTAAACAGACAGTATGCCCTGCCATCTGGTTAAATTTCATGCCTGAGGCTGTGTCTGATGTTGTATCATAATGTTTCGATATTTAAATTGACTTATGGTTGCTTTACATTGCTATTAAAAAAACAACAAAAAATTATTTTCTGTTAATTTTGGTAAATATTTATTATAAATTGCCAATTCTGCACGAAAAGGGTTTAAAATTGGACAATATATCCCTCTCAAAATGTATATTAACATTTCCTCTTCAATTTAGTAATATTATGGTATATAAGGACATACTTCAGTTATACAAGATGCATTAGCTAGTAAAATTGAAAAAAAAGCTAAATTTTTTTGCTTTATTTTGAGGATTGACACTAATTTTCAGGATGCCTCATATTGGAAAAATAAACCACTACTGCTCGATATAATCCATTTTTGATTTCAGTAAGGTCTATATTTTGATAAAATACTATAAGAAACGCTGTTATTCACACATATACATATATATAAGAAAAATTTGAATTTTACGAAATTTCACGTCTCACCATGATAAGTTGTTATTTCCATATTTTCTTATTTTCAAATGAAAATGACCACATTTTGGACAGATTTAAAGAAGAAACGCATGGATTCGCCTGTATATAGTAAAGAAAGTGATAAATCTGGTAATTTTCCATGGATGTCATGTACCATTAGGGGGTCAGGGGGTCTAAAGCCCCCCTCCCCACAATTTTGAGGAGTGTTAGCCCCCCCCTATTGGGAAAATGTGTCATTTGACCCAATTAAGCTTTTCCGGCACCCAGTAGCCTTATCTGGGACCGTAGCCCCACCCCAAGTCGGGGGGGGGGTGATGGCATCACCACTAGAGTTACTGTCGTGCAAAACTGTCATGGCAGCTTTGTTAAACAGACAGTATGCCCTGCCATCTGGTAAAATTTCATGCCTGAGGCTGTGTCTGATGTTGTATCATAATGTTTCGATATTTAAATTGACTTATGGTTGCTTTACATTGCTATTAAAAAAACAACAAAAAATTATTTTCTGTTAATTTTGGTAAATATTTATTATAAATTGCCAATTCTGCACGAAAAGGGTTTAAAATTGGACAATATATCCCTCTCAAAATGTATATTAACATTTCCTCTTCAATTTAGTAATATTATGGTATATAAGGACATACTTCAGTTATACAAGATGCATTAGCTAGTAAAATTGAAAAAAAAGCTAAATTTTTTTGCTTTATTTTGAGGATTGACACTAATTTTCAGGATGCCTCATATTGGAAAAATAAACCACTACTGCTCGATATAATCCATTTTTGATTTCAGTAAGGTCTATATTTTGATAAAATACTATAAGAAACGCTGTTATTCACACATATACATATATATAAGAAAAATTTGAATTTTACGAAATTTCACGTCTCACCATGATAAGTTGTTATTTCCATATTTTCTTATTTTCAAATGAAAATGACCACATTTTGGACAGATTTAAAGAAGAAACGCATGGATTCGCCTGTATATAGTAAAGAAAGTGATAAATCTGGTAATTTTCCATGGATGTCATGTACCATTAGGGGGTCAGGGGGTCTAAAGCCCCCCTCCCCACAATTTTGAGGAGTGTTAGCCCCCCCCCCTATTGGGAAAATGTGTCATTTGACCCAATTAAGCTTTTCCGGCACCCAGTAGCCTTATCTGGGACCGTAGCCCCACCCCAAGTCGGGGGGGGGGGGGTGATGGCATCACCACTAGAGTTACTGTCGTGCAAAACTGTCATGGCAGCTTTGTTAAACAGACAGTATGCCCTGCCATCTGGTAAAATTTCATGCCTGAGGCTGTGTCTGATGTTGTATCATAATGTTTCGATATTTAAATTGACTTATGGTTGCTTTACATTGCTATTAAAAAAACAACAAAAAATTATTTTCTGTTAATTTTGGTAAATATTTATTATAAATTGCCAATTCTGCACGAAAAGGGTTTAAAATTGGACAATATATCCCTCTCAAAATGTATATTAACATTTCCTCTTCAATTTAGTAATATTATGGTATATAAGGACATACTTCAGTTATACAAGATGCATTAGCTAGTAAAATTGAAAAAAAAGCTAAATTGTTTTGCTTTATTTTGAGGATTGACACTAATTTTCAGGATGCCTCATATTGGAAAAATAAACCACTACTGCTCGATATAATCCATTTTTGATTTCAGTAAGGTCTATATTTTGATAAAATACTATAAGAAACGCTGTTATTCACACATATACATATATATAAGAAAAATTTGAATTTTACGAAATTTCATGTCTCACCATGATAAGTTGTTATTTCCATATTTTCTTATTTTCAAATGAAAATGACCACATTTTGGACAGATTTAAAGAAGAAACGCATGGATTCGCCTGTATATAGTAAAGAAAGTGATAAATCTAGTAATTTTCCATGGATGTCATGTACCATTAGGGGGTCAGGGGGTCTAAAGCCCCCCCTCCCCACAATTTTGAGGAGTGTTAGCCCCCCCCCTATTGGGAAAATGTGTCATTTGACCCAATTAAGCTTTTCCGGCACCCAGTAGCCTTATCTGGGACCGTAGCCCCACCCCAAGTCGGGGGGGGGTGGGTGATGGCATCACCACTAGAGTTACTGTCGTGCAAAACTGTCATGGCAGCTTTGTTAAACAGACAGTATGCCCTGCCATCTGGTTAAATTTCATGCCTGAGGCTGTGTCTGATGTTGTATCATAATGTTTCGATATTTAAATTGACTTATGGTTGCTTTACATTGCTATTAAAAAAACAACAAAAAATTATTTTCTGTTAATTTTGGTAAATATTTATTATAAATTGCCAATTCTGCACGAAAAGGGTTTAAAATTGGACAATATATCCCTCTCAAAATGTATATTAACATTTCCTCTTCAATTTAGTAATATTATGGTATATAAGGACATACTTCAGTTATACAAGATGCATTAGCTAGTAAAATTGAAAAAAAAGCTAAATTTTTTTGCTTTATTTTGAGGATTGACACTAATTTTCAGGATGCCTCATATTGGAAAAATAAACCACTACTGCTCGATATAATCCATTTTTGATTTCAGTAAGGTCTATATTTTGATAAAATACTATAAGAAACGCTGTTATTCACACATATACATATATATAAGAAAAATTTGAATTTTACGAAATTTCACGTCTCACCATGATAAGTTGTTATTTCCATATTTTCTTATTTTCAAATGAAAATGACCACATTTTGGACAGATTTAAAGAAGAAACGCATGGATTCGCCTGTATATAGTAAAGAAAGTGATAAATCTGGTAATTTTCCATGGATGTCATGTACCATTAGGGGGTCAGGGGGTCTAAAGCCCCCCTCCCCACAATTTTGAGGAGTGTTAGCCCCCCCCTATTGGGAAAATGTGTCATTTGACCCAATTAAGCTTTTCCGGCACCCAGTAGCCTTATCTGGGACCGTAGCCCCACCCCAAGTCGGGGGGGGGGGGGTGATGGCATCACCACTAGAGTTACTGTCGTGCAAAACTGTCATGGCAGCTTTGTTAAACAGACAGTATGCCCTGCCATCTGGTAAAATTTCATGCCTGAGGCTGTGTCTGATGTTGTATCATAATGTTTCGATATTTAAATTGACTTATGGTTGCTTTACATTGCTATTAAAAAAACAACAAAAAATTATTTTCTGTTAATTTTGGTAAATATTTATTATAAATTGCCAATTCTGCACGAAAAGGGTTTAAAATTGGACAATATATCCCTCTCAAAATGTATATTAACATTTCCTCTTCAATTTAGTAATATTATGGTATATAAGGACATACTTCAGTTATACAAGATGCATTAGCTAGTAAAATTGAAAAAAAAGCTAAATTGTTTTGCTTTATTTTGAGGATTGACACTAATTTTCAGGATGCCTCATATTGGAAAAATAAACCACTACTGCTCGATATAATCCATTTTTGATTTCAGTAAGGTCTATATTTTGATAAAATACTATAAGAAACGCTGTTATTCACACATATACATATATATAAGAAAAATTTGAATTTTACGAAATTTCATGTCTCACCATGATAAGTTGTTATTTCCATATTTTCTTATTTTCAAATGAAAATGACCACATTTTGGACAGATTTAAAGAAGAAACGCATGGATTCGCCTGTATATAGTAAAGAAAGTGATAAATCTAGTAATTTTCCATGGATGTCATGTACCATTAGGGGGTCAGGGGGTCTAAAGCCCCCCCTCCCCACAATTTTGAGGAGTGTTAGCCCCCCCCTATTGGGAAAATGTGTCATTTGACCCAATTAAGCTTTTCCGGCACCCAGTAGCCTTATCTGGGACCGTAGCCCCACCCCAAGTCGGGGGGGGTGGGTGATGGCATCACCACTAGAGTTACTGTCGTGCAAAACTGTCATGGCAGCTTTGTTAAACAGACAGTATGCCCTGCCATCTGGTTAAATTTCATGCCTGAGGCTGTGTCTGATGTTGTATCATAATGTTTCGATATTTAAATTGACTTATGGTTTCTTTACATTGCTATTAAAAAAACAACAACAAATTATTTTCTGTTAATTTTGGTAAATATTTATTATAAATTGCCAATTCTGCACGAAAAGGGTTTAAAATTGGACAATATATCCCTCTCAAAATGTATATTAACATTTCCTCTTCAATTTAGTAATATTATGGTATATAAGGACATACTTCAGTTATACAAGATGCATTAGCTAGTAAAATTGAAAAAAAAGCTAAATTTTTTTGCTTTATTTTGAGGATTGACACTAATTTTCAGGATGCCTCATATTGGAAAAATAAACCACTACTGCTCGATATAATCCATTTTTGATTTCAGTAAGGTCTATATTTTGATAAAATACTATAAGAAACGCTGTTATTCACACATATACATATATATAAGAAAAATTTGAATTTTACGAACTTTCACGTCTCACCATGATAAGTTGTTATTTCCATATTTTCTTATTTTCAAATGAAAATGACCACATTTTGGACAGATTTAAAGAAGAAACGCATGGATTCGCCTGTATATAGTAAAGAAAGTGATAAATCTGGTAAATTTCCATGGATGTCATGTACCATTAGGGGGTCAGGGGGTCTAAAGCCCCCCCTCCCCACAATTTTGAGGAGTGTTAGCCCCCCCCCCCCCTATTGGGAAAATGTGTCATTTGACCCAATTAAGCTTTTCCGGCACCCAGTAGCCTTATCTGGGACCGTAGCCCCACCCCAAGTCGGGGGGGGTGATGGCATCACCACTAGAGTTACTGTCGTGCAAAACTGTCATGGCAGCTTTGTTAAACAGACAGTATGCCCTGCCATCTGGTAAAATTTCATGCCTGAGGCTGTGTCTGATGTTGTATCATAATGTTTCGATATTTAAATTGACTTATGGTTGCTTTACATTGCTATTAAAAAAACAACAAAAAATTATTTTCTGTTAATTTTGGTAAATATTTATTATAAATTGCCAATTCTGCACGAAAAGGGTTTAAAATTGGACAATATATCCCTCTCAAAATGTATATTAACATTTCCTCTTCAATTTAGTAATATTATGGTATATAAGGACATACTTCAGTTATACAAGATGCATTAGCTAGTAAAATTGAAAAAAAAGCTAAATTTTTTTGCTTTATTTTGAGGATTGACACTAATTTTCAGGATGCCTCATATTGGAAAAATAAACCACTACTGCTCGATATAATCCATTTTTGATTTCAGTAAGGTCTATATTTTGATAAAATACTATAAGAAACGCTGTTATTCACACATATACATATATATAAGAAAAATTTGAATTTTACGAAATTTCACGTCTCACCATGATAAGTTGTTATTTCCATATTTTCTTATTTTCAAATGAAAATGACCACATTTTGGACAGATTTAAAGAAGAAACGCATGGATTCGCCTGTATATAGTAAAGAAAGTGATAAATCTGGTAATTTTCCATGGATGTCATGTACCATTAGGGGGTCAGGGGGTCTAAAGCCCCCCCTCCCCACAATTTTGAGGAGTGTTAGCCCCACCCCCTATTGGGCAAATGTGTCATTTGACCCAATTAAGCTTTTCCGGCACCCAGTAGCCTTATCTGGGACCGTAGCCCCACCCCAAGTCGGGGGGCGGGGGGTGATGGCATCACCACTAGAGTTACTGTCGTGCAAAACTGTCATGGCAGCTTTGTTAAACAGACAGTATGCCCTGCCATCTGGTAAAATTTCATGCCTGAGGCTGTGTCTGATGTTGTATCATAATGTTTCGATATTTAAATTGACTTATGGTTGCTTTACATTGCTATTAAAAAAACAACAAAAAATTATTTTCTGTTAATTTTGGTAAATATTTATTATAAATTGCCAATTCTGCACGAAAAGGGTTTAAAATTGGACAATATATCCCTCTCAAAATGTATATTAACATTTCCTCTTCAATTTAGTAATATTATGGTATATAAGGACATACTTCAGTTATACAAGATGCATTAGCTAGTAAAATTGAAAAAAAAGCTAAATTTTTTTGCTTTATTTTGAGGATTGACACTAATTTTCAGGATGCCTCATATTGGAAAAATAAACCACTACTGCTCGATATAATCCATTTTTGATTTCAGTAAGGTCTATATTTTGATAAAATACTATAAGAAACGCTGTTATTCACACATATACATATATATAGGAATCAGGGAGCTAAATGTGTTCTAGAGTCGGGGAGCGAGTACACCGTGGAACCATAAAGGTGAAGGTAACTGAAGAATGACCTTCACCTGATACATGCGACACGTTATTAAAGGATGACATCGCGTTTATTTGATTTGTACATAATATCTAAATAATTTAAACTGGTGAATGAATGGGGGAACGGATTTTTGTGAGCGGGAAATGTATTTAACTAGCTGTTGTAGATTTGGGTTTTTCCAGATCAAATTTAGCTGTGAGATAGCCCTGTCGTACACTTGGGGATTTATTTTAAAAAGTAAACACATGACCTATGATTTTTCTTGCATTTTCGTGATCAACTGGTGTCAATCTAGCTGGGTAAACATCACTGGTATGGCCTGCAGGCTTCAATTCAGCGAATTTGGCCGAAACGTTAACACTGTCGCCTATGGGAAACCATTTAGTTCCGTGATTCCTATAAGAAAAATTTGAATTTTACGAAATTTCACGTCTCACCATGATAAGTTGTTATTTCCATATTTTCTTATTTTCAAATGAAAATGACCAGATTTTGGACAGATTTAAAGAAGAAACGCATGGATTCGCCTGTATATAGTAAAGAAAGTGATAAATCTGGTAATTTTCCATGGATGTGATGTACCATTAGGGGGTCAGGGGGTCTAAAGCCCCCCTCCCCACAATTTTGAGGAGTGTTAGCCCCCCCCCCCTATTGGGAAAATGTGTCATTTGACCCAATTAAGCTTTTCCGGCACCCAGTAGCCTTATCTGGGACCGTAGCCCCACCCCAAGTCGGGGGGGGGGGGTGATGGCATCACCACTAGAGTTACTGTCGTGCAAAACTGTCATGGCAGCTTTGTTAAACAGACAGTATGCCCTGCCATCTGGTAAAATTTCATGCCTGAGGCTGTGTCTGATGTTGTATCATAATGTTTCGATATTTAAATTGACTTATGGTTGCTTTACATTGCTATTAAAAAAACAACAAAAAATTATTTTCTGTTAATTTTGGTAAATATTTATTATAAATTGCCAATTGTGCACGAAAAGGGTTTAAAATTGGACAATATATCCCTCTCAAAATGTATATTAACATTTCCTCTTCAATTTAGTAATATTATGGTATATAAGGACATACTTCAGTTATACAAGATGCATTAGCTAGTAAAATTGAAAAAAAAGCTAAATTTTTTTGCTTTATTTTGAGGATTGACACTAATTTTCAGGATGCCTCATATTGGAAAAATAAACCACTACTGCTCGATATAATCCATTTTTGATTTCAGTAAGGTCTATATTTTGATAAAATACTATAAGAAACGCTGTTATTCACACATATACATATATATAAGAAAAATTTGAATTTTACGAAATTTCACGTCTCACCATGATAAGTTGTTATTTCCATATTTTCTTATTTTCAAATGAAAATGACCACATTTTGGACAGATTTAAAGAAGAAACGCATGGATTCGCCTGTATATAGTAAAGAAAGTGATAAATCTGGTAATTTTCCATGGATGTCATGTACCATTAGGGGGTCAGGGGGTCTAAAGCCCCCCCTCCCCACAATTTTGAGGAGTGTTAGCCCCCCCCCCCCTATTGGGAAAATGTGTCATTTGACCCAATTAAGCTTTTCCGGCACCCAGTAGCCTTATCTGGGACCGTAGCCCCACCCCAAGTCGGGGGGGGGGGGTGATGGCATCACCACTAGAGTTACTGTCGTGCAAAACTGTCATGGCAGCTTTGTTAAACAGACAGTATGCCCTGCCATCTGGTAAAATTTCATGCCTGAGGCTGTGTCTGATGTTGTATCATAATGTTTCGATATTTAAATTGACTTATGGTTGCTTTACATTGCTATTAAAAAAACAACAAAAAAATATTTTCTGTTAATTTTGGTAAATATTTATAGTAAATTGCCAATTCTGCACGAAAAGGGTTTAAAATTGAACAATATATCCCTCTCAAAATGTATATTAACATTTCCTCTTCAATTTAGTAATATTATGGTATATAAGGACATACTTCAGTTATACAAGATGCATTAGCTAGTAAAATTGAAAAAAAAGCTAATTTTTTTTGCTTTATTTTGAGGATTGACACTAATTTTCAGGATGCCTCATATTGGAAAAATAAACCACTACTGCTCGATATAATCCATTTTTGATTTCAGTAAGGTCTATATTTTGATAAAATACTATAAGAAACGCTGTTATTCACACATATACATATATATAAGAAAAATTTGAATTTTACGAAATTTCACGTCTCACCATGATAAGTTGTTATTTCCATATTTTCTTATTTTCAAATGAAAATGACCACATTTTGGACAGATTTAAAGAAGAAACGCATGGATTCGCCTGTATATAGTAAAGAAAGTGATAAATCTGGTAATTTTCCATGGATGTCATGTACCATTATGGGGTCAGGGGGTCTAAAGCCACCCCCTCCCCACAATTTTGAGGAGTGTTAGCCCCCCCCCCTATTGGGAAAATGTGTCATTTGACCCAATTAAGCTTTTCCGGCACCCAGTAGCCTTATCTGGGACCGTAGCCCCACCCCAAGTCGGGGGGGGGGTGATGGCATCACCACTAGAGTTACTGTCGTGCAAAACTGTCATGGCAGCTTTGTTAAACAGACAGTATGCCCTGCCATCTGGTAAAATTTCATGCCTGAGGCTGTGTCTGATGTTGTATCATAATGTTTCGATATTTAAATTGACTTATGGTTGCTTTACATTGCTATTAAAAAAACAACAAAAAATTATTTTCTGTTAATTTTGGTAAATATTTATTATAAATTGCCAATTCTGCACGAAAAGGGTTTAAAATTGGACAATATATCCCTCTCAAAATGTATATTAACATTTCCTCTTCAATTTAGTAATATTATGGTATATAAGGACATACTTCAGTTATACAAGATGCATTAGCTAGTAAAATTGAAAAAAAAGCTAAATTTTTTTGCTTTATTTTGAGGATTGACACTAATTTTCAGGATGCCTCATATTGGAAAAATAAACCACTACTGCTCGATATAATCCATTTTTGATTTCAGTAAGGTCTATATTTTGATAAAATACTATAAGAAACGCTGTTATTCACACATATACATATATATAGGAATCAGGGAGCTAAATGTGTTCTAGAGTCGGGGAGCGAGTACACCGTGGAACCCTAAAGGTGAAGGTAACTGAAGAATGACCTTCACCTGATACATGCGACACGTTATTAAAGGATGACATCGCGTTTATTTGATTTGTACATAATATCTAAATAATTTAAACTGGTGAATGAATGGGGGAACGGATTTTTGTGAGCGGGAAATGTATTTAACTAGCTGTTGTAGATTTGGGTTTTTCCAGATCAAATTTGGCTGTGAGATAGCCCTGTCGTACACTTGGGGATTTATTTTAAAAAGTAAACACATGACCTATGATTTTTCTTGCATTTTCGTGATCAACTGGTGTCAATCTAGCTGGGTAAACATCACTGGTATGGCCTGCAGGCTTCAATTCAGCGAATTTGGCCGAAATGTTAACACTGTCGCCTATGGGAAACCATTTAGTTCCGTGATTCCTATAAGAAAAATTTGAATTTTACGAAATTTCACGTCTCACCATGATAAGTTGTTATTTCCATATTTTCTTATTTTCAAATGAAAATGACCACATTTTGGACAGATTTAAAGAAGAAACGCATGGATTCGCCTGTATATAGTAAAGAAAGTGATAAATCTGGTAATTTTCCATGGATGTCATGTACCATTAGGGGGTCAGGGGGTCTAAAGCCCCCCCTCCCCACAATTTTGAGGAGTGTTAGCCCCCCCCCTATTGGGAAAATGTGTCATTTGACCCAATTAAGCTTTTCCGGCACCCAGTAGGCTTATCTGGGACCGTAGCCCCACCCCAAGTCGGGGGGGGGGGGGGTGATGGCATCACCACTAGAGTTACTGTCGTGCAAAACTGTCATGGCAGCTTTGTTAAACAGACAGTATGCCCTGCCATCTGGTAAAATTTCATGCCTGAGGCTGTGTCTGATGTTGTATCATAATGTTTCGATATTTAAATTGACTTATGGTTGCTTTACATTGCTATTAAAAAAACAACAAAAAAATATTTTCTGTTAATTTTGGTAAATATTTATAGTAAATTGCCAATTCTGCACGAAAAGGGTTTAAAATTGAACAATATATCCCTCTCAAAATGTATATTAACATTTCCTCTTCAATTTAGTAATATTATGGTATATAAGGACATACTTCAGTTATACAAGATGCATTAGCTAGTAAAATTGAAAAAAAAGCTAATTTTTTTTGCTTTATTTTGAGGATTGACACTAATTTTCAGGATGCCTCATATTGGAAAAATAAACCACTACTGCTCGATATAATCCATTTTTGATTTCAGTAAGGTCTATATTTTGATAAAATACTATAAGAAACGCTGTTATTCACACATATACATATATATAAGAAAAATTTGAATTTTACGAAATTTCACGTCTCACCATGATAAGTTGTTATTTCCATATTTTCTTATTTTCAAATGAAAATGACCACATTTTGGACAGATTTAAAGAAGAAACGCATGGATTCGCCTGTATATAGTAAAGAAAGTGATAAATCTGGTAATTTTCCATGGATGTCATGTACCATTAGGGGGTCAGGGGGTCTAAAGCCCCCCCTCCCCACAATTTTGAGGAGTGTTAGCCCCCCCCCTATTGGAAAAATGTGTCATTTGACCCAATTAAGCTTTTCCGGCACCCAGTAGCCTTATCTGGGACCGTAGCCCCACCCCAAGTCGGGGGGGGGGGTGATGGCATCACCACTAGAGTTACTGTCGTGCAAAACTGTCATGGCAGCTTTGTTAAACAGACAGTATGCCCTGCCATCTGGTAAAATTTCATGCCTGAGGCTGTGTCTGATGTTGTATCATAATGTTTCGATATTTAAATTGACTTATGGTTGCTTTACATTGCTATTAAAAAAACAACAAAAAATTATTTTCTGTTAATTTTGGTAAATATTTATTATAAATTGCCAATTCTGCACGAAAAGGGTATAAAATTGGACAATATATCCCTCTAAAAATGTATATTAACATTTCCTCTTCAATTTAGTAATATTATGGTATATAAGGACATACTTCTGTTATACAAGATGCATTAGCTAGTAAAATTGAAAAAAAAGCTAATTTTTTTTGCTTTATTTTGAGGATTGACACTAATTTTCAGGATGCCTCATATTGGAAAAATAAACCACTACTGCTCGATATAATCCATTTTTGATTTCAGTAAGGTCTATATTTTGATAAAATACTATAAGAAACGCTGTTATTCACACATATACATATATATAAGAAAAATTTGAATTTTACGAAATTTCACGTCTCACCATGATAAGTTGTTATTTCCATATTTTCTTATTTTCAAATGAAAATGACCACATTTTGGACAGATTTAAAGAAGAAACGCATGGATTCGCCTGTATATAGTAAAGAAAGTGATAAATCTGGTAATTTTCCATGGATGTCATGTACCATTAGGGGGTCAGGGGTCTAAAGCCCCCCCTCCCCACAATTTTGAGGAGTGTTAGCCCCCCCCTATTGGGAAAATGTGTCATTTGACCCAATTAAGCTTTTCCGGCACCCAGTAGCCTTATCTGGGACCGTAGCCCCACCCCAAGTCGGGGGGGGGGGGTGATGGCATCACCACTAGAGTTACTGTCGTGCAAAACTGTCATGGCAGCTTTGTTAAACAGACAGTATGCCCTGCCATCTGGTAAAATTTCATGCCTGAGGCTGTGTCTGATGTTGTATCATAATGTTTCGATATTTAAATTGACTTATGGTTGCTTTACATTGCTATTAAAAAAACAACAACAAAATATTTTCTGTTAATTTTGGTAAATATTTATAGTAAATTGCCAATTCTGCACGAAAAGGGTTTAAAATTGAACAATATATCCCTCTCAAAATGTATATTAACATTTCCTCTTCAATTTAGTAATATTATGGTATATAAGGACATACTTCAGTTATACAAGATGCATTAGCTAGTAAAATTGAAAAAAAAGCTAATTTTTTTTGCTTTATTTTGAGGATTGACACTAATTTTCAGGATGCCTCATATTGGAAAAATAAACCACTACTGCTCGATATAATCCATTTTTGATTTCAGTAAGGTCTATATTTTGATAAAATACTATAAGAAACGCTGTTATTCACACATATACATATATATAAGAAAAATTTGAATTTTACGAAATTTCACGTCTCACCATGATAAGTTGTTATTTCCATATTTTCTTATTTTCAAATGAAAATGACCACATTTTGGACAGATTTAAAGAAGAAACGCATGGATTCGCCTGTATATAGTAAAG
The DNA here is from genome assembly GCA_032622095.1 of Siphonodentalium dalli. NCBI lineage: Eukaryota > Metazoa > Mollusca > Scaphopoda > Gadilida > Siphonodentaliidae > Siphonodentalium > Siphonodentalium dalli. Next base: position 15,642,778 of record CP136068.1, read on the forward strand.
AAAGTGATAAATCTGGTAATTTTCCATGGATGTCATGTACCATTATGGGGTCAGGGGGTCTAAAGCCCCCCCCCCTCCCCACAATTTTGAGGAGTGTTAGCCCCCCCCCCTATTGGGAAAATGTGTCATTTGACCCAATTAAGCTTTTCCGGCACCCAGTAGCCTTATCTGGGACCGTAGCCCCACCCCAAGTCGGGGGGGGGGGTGATGGCATCACCACTAGAGTTACTGTCGTGCAAAACTGTCATGGCAGCTTTGTTAAACAGACAGTATGCCCTGCCATCTGGTAAAATTTCATGCCTGAGGCTGTGTCTGATGTTGTATCATAATGTTTCGATATTTAAATTGACTTATGGTTGCTTTACATTGCTATTAAAAAAACAACAAAAAATTATTTTCTGTTAATTTTGGTAAATATTTATTATAAATTGCCAATTCTGCACGAAAAGGGTTTAAAATTGGACAATATATCCCTCTCAAAATGTATATTAACATTTCCTCTTCAATTTAGTAATATTATGGTATATAAGGACATACTTCAGTTATACAAGATGCATTAGCTAGTAAAATTGAGAAAAAAAGCTAAAATTTTTTGCTTTATTTTGAGGATTGACACTAATTTTCAGGATGCCTCATATTGGAAAAATAAACCACTACTGCTCGATATAATCCATTTTTGATTTCAGTAAGGTCTATATTTTGATAAAATACTATAAGAAACGCTGTTATTCACACATATACATATATATAGGAATCAGGGAGCTAAATGTGTTCTAGAGTCGGGGAGCGAGTACACCGTGGAACCCTAAAGGTGAAGGTAACTGAAGAATGACCTTCACCTGATACATGCGACACGTTATTAAAGGATGACATCGCGTTTATTTGATTTGTACATAATATCTAAATAATTTAAACTGGTGAATGAATGGGGGAACGGATTTTTGTGAGCGGGAAATGTATTTAACTAGCTGTTGTAGATTTGGGTTTTTCCAGATCAAATTTGGCTGTGAGATAGCCCTGTCGTACACTTGGGGATTTATTTTAAAAAGTAAACACATGACCTATGATTTTTCTTGCATTTTCGTGATCAACTGGTGTCAATCTAGCTGGGTAAACATCACTGGTATGGCCTGCAGGCTTCAATTCAGCGAATTTGGCCGAAATGTTAACACTGTCGCCTATGGGAAACCATTTAGTTCCGTGATTCCTATAAGAAAAATTTGAATTTTACGAAATTTCACGTCTCACCATGATAAGTTGTTATTTCCATATTTTCTTATTTTCAAATGAAAATGACCACATTTTGGACAGATTTAAAGAAGAAACGCATGGATTCGCCTGTATATAGTAAAGAAAGTGAAAAATCTGGTAATTTTCCATGGATGTCATGTACCATTAGGGGGTCAGGGGGTCTAAAGCCCCCCCTCCCCACAATTTTGAGGAGTGTTAGCCCCCCCCCCTATTGGGAAAATGTGTCATTTGACCCAATTAAGCTTTTCCGGCACCCAGTAGGCTTATCTGGGACCGTAGCCCCACCCCAAGTCGGGGGGGGGGGGGTGATGGCATCACCACTAGAGTTACTGTCGTGCAAAACTGTCATGGCAGCTTTGTTAAACAGACAGTATGCCCTGCCATCTGGTAAAATTTCATGCCTGAGGCTGTGTCTGATGTTGTATCATAATGTTTCGATATTTAAATTGACTTATGGTTGCTTTACATTGCTATTAAAAAAACAACAAAAAATTATTTTCTGTTAATTTTGGTAAATATTTATTATAAATTGCCAATTCTGCACGAAAAGGGTTTAAAATTGGACAATATATCCCTCTCAAAATGTATATTAACATTTCCTCTTCAATTTAGTAATATTATGGTATATAAGGACATACTTCAGTTATACAAGATGCATTAGCTAGTAAAATTGAAAAAAAAGCTAAATTTTTTTGCTTTATTTTGAGGATTGACACTAATTTTCAGGATGCCTCATATTGGAAAAATAAACCACTACTGCTCGATATAATCCATTTTTGATTTCAGTAAGGTCTATATTTTGATAAAATACTATAAGAAACGCTGTTATTCACACATATACATATATATAAGAAAAATTTGAATTTTACGAAATTTCACGTCTCACCATGATAAGTTGTTATTTCCATATTTTCTTATTTTCAAATGAAAATGACCACATTTTGGACAGATTTAAAGAAGAAACGCATGGATTCGCCTGTATATAGTAAAGAAAGTGATAAATCTGGTAATTTTCCATGGATGTCATGTACCATTAGGGGGTCAGGGGGTCTAAAGCCCCCCCTCCCCACAATTTTGAGGAGTGTTAGCCCCCCCCCCTATTGGGAAAATGTGTCATTTGACCCAATTAAGCTTTTCCGGCACCCAGTAGCCTTATCTGGGACCGTAGCCCCACCCCAAGTCGGGGGGGGGTGATGGCATCACCACTAGAGTTACTGTCGTGCAAAACTGTCATGACAGCTTTGTTAAACAGACAGTATGCCCTGCCATCTGGTAAAATTTCATGCCTGAGGCTGTGTCTGATGTTGTATCATAATGTTTCGATATTTAAATTGACTTATGGTTGCTTTACATTGCTATTAAAAAAACAACAAAAAATTATTTTCTGTTAATTTTGGTAAATATTTATTATAAATTGCCAATTCTGCACGAAAAGGGTTTAAAATTGGACAATATATCCAAACATTTCCTCTTCAATTTAGTAATATTATGGTATATAAGGACATACTTCAGTTATACAAGATGCATTAGCTAGTAAAATTGAAAAAAAAGCTAAATTGTTTTGCTTTATTTTGAGGATTGACACTAATTTTCAGGATGCCTCATATTGGAAAAATAAACCACTACTGCTCGATATAATCCATTTTTGATTTCAGTAAGGTCTATATTTTGATAAAATACTATAAGAAACGCTGTTATTCACACATATACATATATATAGGAATCAGGGAGCTAAATGTGTTCTAGAGTCGGGGAGCGAGTACACCGTGGAACCCTAAAGGTGAAGGTAACTGAAGAATGACCTTCACCTGATACATGCGACACGTTATTAAAGGATGACATCGCGTTTATTTGATTTGTACATAATATCTAAATAATTTAAACTGGTGAATGAATGGGGGAACGGATTTTTGTGAGCGGGAAATGTATTTAACTAGCTGTTGTAGATTTGGGTTTTTCCAGATCAAATTTGGCTGTGAGATAGCCCTGTCGTACACTTGGGGATTTATTTTAAAAAGTAAACACATGACCTATGATTTTTCTTGCATTTTCGTGATCAACTGGTGTCAATCTAGCTGGGTAAACATCACTGGTATGGCCTGCAGGCTTCAATTCAGCGAATTTGGCCGAAACGTTAACACTGTCGCCTATGGGAAACCATTTAATTCCGTGATTCCTATAAGAAAAATTTGAATTTTACGAAATTTCACGTCTCACCATGATAAGTTGTTATTTCCTTATTTTCTTATTTTCAAATGAAAATGACCACATTTTGGACAGATTTAAAGAAGAAACGCATGGATTCGCCTGTATATAGTAAAGAAAGTGATAAATCTGGTAATTTTCCATGGATGTCATGTACCATTAGGGAGTCAGGGGGTCTAAAGCCCCCCCTCCCCACAATTTTGAGGAGTGTTAGCCCCCCCCCCCCCTATTGGGAAAATGTGTCATTTGACCCAATTAAGCTTTTCCGGCACCCAGTAGCCTTATCTGGGACCGTAGCCCCACCCCAAGTCGGGGGGGGGGGGTGATGGCATCACCACTAGAGTTACTGTCGTGCAAAATTGTCATGGCAGCTTTGTTAAACAGACAGTATGCCCTGCCATCTGGTAAAATTTCATGCCTGAGGCTGTGTCTGATGTTGTATCATAATGTTTCGATATTTAAATTGACTTATGGTTGCTTTACATTGCTATTAAAAAAACAACAAAAAATTATTTTCTGTTAATTTTGGTAAATATTTATTATAAATTGCCAATTCTGCACGAAAAGGGTTTAAAATTGGACAATATATCCCTCTCAAAATGTATATTAACATTTCCTCTTCAATTTAGTAATATTATGGTATATAAGGACATACTTCAGTTATACAAGATGCATTAGCTAGTAAAATTGAAAAAAAAGCTAATTTTTTTTGCTTTATTTTGAGGATTGACACTAATTTTCAGGATGCCTCATATTGGAAAAATAAACCACTACTGCTCGATATAATCCATTTTTGATTTCAGTAAGGTCTATATTTTGATAAAATACTATAAGAAACGCTGTTATTCACACATATACATATATATAGGAATCAGGGAGCTAAATGTGTTCTAGAGTCGGGGAGCGAGTACACCGTGGAACCCTAAAGGTGAAGGTAACTGAAGAATGACCTTCACCTGATACATGCGACACGTTATTAAAGGATGACATCGCGTTTATTTGATTTGTACATAATATCTAAATAATTTAAACTGGTGAATGAATGGGGGAACGGATTTTTGTGAGCGGGAAATGTATTTAACTAGCTGTTGTAGATTTGGGTTTTTCCAGATCAAATTTGGCTGTGAGATAGCCCTGTCGTACACTTGGGGATTTATTTTAAAAAGTAAACACATGACCTATGATTTTTCTTGCATTTTCGTGATCAACTGGTGTCAATCTAGCTGGGTAAACATCACTGGTATGGCCTGCAGGCTTCAATTCAGCGAATTTGGCCGAAACGTTAACACTGTCGCCTATGGGAAACCATTTAGTTCCGTGATTCCTATAAGAAAAATTTGAATTTTACGAAATTTCACGTCTCACCATGATAAGTTGTTATTTCCATATTTTCTTATTTTCAAATGAAAATGACCACATTTTGGACAGATTTAAAGAAGAAACGCATGGATTCGCCTGTATATAGTAAAGAAAGTGATAAATCTGGTAATTTTCCATGGATGTCATGTACCATTAGGGGGTCAGGGGGTCTAAAGCCCCCCCTCCCCACAATTTTGAGGAGTGTTAGCCCCCCCCCCTATTGGGAAAATGTGTCATTTGACCCAATTAAGCTTTTCCGGCACCCAGTAGCCTTATCTGGGACCGTAGCCCCACCCCAAGTCGGGGGGGGGGGTGATGGCATCACCACTAGAGTTACTGTCGTGCAAAACTGTCATGGCAGCTTTGTTAAACAGACAGTATGCCCTGCCATCTGGTAAAATTTCATGCCTGAGGCTGTGTCTGATGTTGTATCATAATGTTTCGATATTTAAATTGACTTATGGTTGCTTTACATTGCTATTAAAAAAACAACAAAAAATTATTTTCTGTTAATTTTGGTAAATATTTATTATAAATTGCCAATTCTGCACGAAAAGGGTTTAAAATTGGACAATATATCCCTCTCAAAATGTATATTAACATTTCCTCTTCAATTTAGTAATATTATGGTATATAAGGACATACTTCAGTTATACAAGATGCATTAGCTAGTAAAATTGAAAAAAAAGCTAAATTTTTTTGCTTTATTTTGAGGATTGACACTAATTTTCAGGATGCCTCATATTGGAAAAATAAACCACTACTGCTCGATATAATCCATTTTTGATTTCAGTAAGGTCTATATTTTGATAAAATACTATAAGAAACGCTGTTATTCACACATATACATATATATAGGAATCAGGGAGCTAAATGTGTTCTAGAGTCGGGGAGCGAGTACACCGTGGAACCCTAAAGGTGAAGGTAACTGAAGAATGACCTTCACCTGATACATGCGACACGTTATTAAAGGATGACATCGCGTTTATTTGATTTGTACATAATATCTAAATAATTTAAACTGGTGAATGAATGGGGGAACGGATTTTTGTGAGCGGGAAATGTATTTAACTAGCTGTTGTAGATTTGGGTTTTTCCAGATCAAATTTGGCTATGAGATAGCCCTGTCGTACACTTGGGGATTTATTTTAAAAAGTAAACACATGACCTATGATTTTTCTTGCATTTTCGTGATCAACTGGTGTCAATCTAGCTGGGTAAACATCACTGGTATGGCCTGCAGGCTTCAATTCAGCGAATTTGGCCGAAACGTTAACACTGTCGCCTATGGGAAACCATTTAGTTCCGTGATTCCTATAAGAAAAATTTGAATTTTACGAAATTTCACGTCTCACCATGATAAGTTGTTATTTCCATATTTTCTTATTTTCAAATGAAAATGACCACATTTTGGACAGATTTAAAGAAGAAACGCATGGATTCGCCTGTATATAGTAAAGAAAGTGATAAATCTGGTAATTACCCATGGATGTCATGTACCATTAGGGGGTCAGTGGGTCTAAAGCCCCCCCTCTCCCCACAATTTTGAGGAGTGTTAGCCCCCCCCCCTATTGGGAAAATGTGTCATTTGACCCAATTAAGCTTTTCCGGCACCCAGTAGCCTTATCTGGGACCGTAGCCCCACCCCAAGTCGGGGGGGGGTGATGGCATCACCACTAGAGTTACTGTCGTGCAAAACTGTCATGGCAGCTTTGTTAAACAGACAGTATGCCCTGCCATCTGGTAAAATTTCATGCCTGAGGCTGTGTCTGATGTTGTATCATAATGTTTCGATATTTAAATTGACTTATGGTTGCTTTACATTGCTATTAAAAAAACAACAAAAAATTATTTTCTGTTAATTTTGGTAAATATTTATTATAAATTGCCAATTCTGCACGAAAAGGGTTTAAAATTGGACAATATATCCCTCTCAAAATGTACATTAACATTTCCTCTTCAATTTAGTAATATTATGGTATATAAGGACATACTTCAGTTATACAAGATGCATTAGCTAGTAAAATTGAAAAAAAAGCTAAATTTTTTTGCTTTATTTTGAGGATTGACACTAATTTTCAGGATGCCTCATATTGGAAAAATAAACCACTACTGCTCGATATAATCCATTTTTGATTTCAGTAAGGTCTATATTTTGATAAAATACTATAAGAAACGCTGTTATTCACACATATACATATATATAGGAATCAGGGAGCTAAATGTGTTCTAGAGTCGGGGAGCGAGTACACCGGGGAACCCTAAAGGTGAAGGTAACTGAAGAATGACCTTCACCTGATACATGCGACACGTTATTAAAGGATGACATCGCGTTTATTTGATTTGTACATAATATCTAAATAATTTAAACTGGTGAATGAATGGGGGAACGGATTTTTGTGAGCGGGAAATGTATTTAACTAGCTGTTGTAGATTTGGGTTTTTCCAGATCAAATTTGGCTGTGAGATAGCCCTGTCGTACACTTGGGGATTTATTTTAAAAAGTAAACACATGACCTATGATTTTTCTTGCATTTTCGTGATCAACTGGTGTCAATCTAGCTGGGTAAACATCACTGGTATGGCCTGCAGGCTTCAATTCAGCGAATTTGGCCGAAACGTTAACACTGTCGCCTATGGGAAACCATTTAGTTCCGTGATTCCTATAAGAAAAATTTGAATTTTACGAAATTTCACGTCTCACCATGATAAGTTGTTATTTCCATATTTTCTTATTTTCAAATGAAAATGACCACATTTTGGACAGATTTAAAGAAGAAACGCATGGATTCGCCTGTATATAGTAAAGAAAGTGATAAATCTGGTAATTTTCCATGGATGTCATGTACCATTAGGGGGTCAGGGGGTCTAAAGCCCCCCTCCCCACAATTTTGAGGAGTGTTAGCCCCCCCCCTATTGGGAAAATGTGTCATTTGACCCAATTAAGCTTTTCCGGCACCCAGTAGCCTTATCTGGGACCGTAGCCCCACCCCAAGTCGGGGGGGGGGGGGTGATGGCATCACCACTAGAGTTACTGTCGTGCAAAACTGTCATGGCAGCTTTGTTAAACAGACAGTATGCCCTGCCATCTGGTAAAATTTCATGCCTGAGGCTGTGTCTGATGTTGTATCATAATGTTTCGATATTTAAATTGACTTATGGTTGCTTTACATTGCTATTAAAAAAACAACAAAAAATTATTTTCTGTTAATTTTGGTAAATATTTATTATAAATTGCCAATTCTGCACGAAAAGGGTTTAAAATTGGACAATATATCCCTCTCAAAATGTATATTAACATTTCCTCTTCAATTTAGTAATATTATGGTATATAAGGACATACTTCAGTTATACAAGATGCATTAGCTAGTAAAATTGAAAAAAAAGCTAAATTTTTTTGCTTTATTTTGAGGATTGACACTAATTTTCAGGATGCCTCATATTGGAAAAATAAACCACTACTGCTCGATATAATCCATTTTTGATTTCAGTAAGGTCTATATTTTGATAAAATACTATAAGAAACGCTGTTATTCACACATATACATATATATAGGAATCAGGGAGCTAAATGTGTTCTAGAGTCGGGGAGCGAGTACACCGTGGAACCCTAAAGGTGAAGGTAACTGAAGAATGACCTTCACCTGATACATGCGACACGTTATTAAAGGATGACATCGCGTTTATTTGATTTGTACATAATATCTAAATAATTTAAACTGGTGAATGAATGGGGGAACGGATTTTTGTGAGCGGGAAATGTATTTAACTAGCTGTTGTAGATTTGGGTTTTTCCAGATCAAATTTGGCTGTGAGATAGCCCTGTCGTACACTTGGGGATTTATTTTAAAAAGTAAACACATGACCTATGATTTTTCTTGCATTTTCGTGATCAACTGGTGTCAATCTAGCTGGGTAAACATCACTGGTATGGCCTGCAGGCTTCAATTCAGCGAATTTGGCCGAAACGTTAACACTGTCGCCTATGGGAAACCATTTAGTTCCGTGATTCCTATAAGAAAAATTTGAATTTTACGAAATTTCACGTCTCACCATGATAAGTTGTTATTTCCATATTTTCTTATTTTCAAATGAAAATGACCACATTTTGAACAGATTTAAAGAAGAAACGCATGGATTCGCCTATATATAGTAAAGAAAGTGATAAATCTGGTAATTTTCCATGGATGTCATGTACCATTAGGGGGTCAGGGGGTCTAAAGCCCCCCCTCCCCACAATTTTGAGGAGTGTTAGCCCCCCCCCCTATTGGGAAAATGTGTCATTTGACCCAATTAAGCTTTTCCGGTACCCAGTAGCCTTATCTGGGACCGTAGCCCCACCCCAAGTCGGGGGGTGATGGCATCACCACTAGAGTTACTGTCGTGCAAAACTGTCATGGCAGCTTTGTTAAACAGACAGTATGCCCTGCCATCTGGTAAAATTTCATGCCTGAGGCTGTGTCTGATGTTGTATCATAATGTTTCGATATTTAAATTGACTTATGGTTGCTTTACATTGCTATTAAAAAAACAACAACAAATTATTTTCTGTTAATTTTGGTAAATATTTATTATAAATTGCCAATTCTGCACGAAAAGGGTTTAAAATTGGACAATATATCCCTCTCAAAATGTATATTAACATTTCCTCTTCAATTTAGTAATATTATGGTATATAAGGACATACTTCAGTTATACAAGATGCATTAGCTAGTAAAATTGAAAAAAAAGCTAAATTTTTTTGCTTTATTTTGAGGATTGACACTAATTTTCAGGATGCCTCATATTGGAAAAATAAACCACTACTGCTCGATATAATCCATTTTTGATTTCAGTAAGGTCTATATTTTGATAAAATACTATAAGAAACGCTGTTATTCACACATATACATATATATAAGAAAAATTTGAATTTTACGAAATTTCACGTCTCACCATGATAAGTTGTTATTTCCATATTTTCTTATTTTCAAATGAAAATGACCACATTTTGGACAGATTTAAAGAAGAAACGCATGGATTCGCCTGTATATAGTAAAGAAAGTGATAAATCTGGTAATTTTCCATGGATGTCATGTACCATTAGGGGGTCAGGGGGTCTAAAGCCCCCCTCCCCACAATTTTGAGGAGTGTTAGCTCCCCCCCCTATTGGGAAAATGTGTCATTTGACCCAATTAAGCTTTTCCGGCACCCAGTAGCCTTATCTGGGACTGTAGCCCCACCCCAAGTCGGGGGGGGGGGGTGATGGCATCACCACTAGAGTTACTGTCGTGCAAAACTGTCATGACAGCTTTGTTAAACAGACAGTATGCCCTGCCATCTGGTAAAATTTCATGCCTGAGGCTGTGTCTGATGTTGTATCATAATGTTTCGATATTTAAATTGACTTATGGTTGCTTTACATTGCTATTAAAAAAACAACAAAAAATTATTTTCTGTTAATTTTGGTAAATATTTATTATAAATTGCCAATTCTGCACGAAAAGGGTTTAAAATTGGACAATATATCCCTCTCAAAATGTATATTAACATTTCCTCTTCAATTTAGTAATATTATGGTATATAAGGACATACTTCAGTTATACAAGATGCATTAGCTAGTAAAATTGAAAAAAAAGCTAAATTTTTTTGCTTTATTTTGAGGATTGACACTAATTTTCAGGATGCCTCATATTGGAAAAATAAACCACTACTGCTCGATATAATCCATTCTTGATTTCAGTAAGGTCTATATTTTGATAAAATACTATAAGAAACGCTGTTATTCACACATATACATATATATAAGAAAAATTTGAATTTTACGAAATTTCACGTCTCACCATAAGTTGTTATTTCCATATTTTCTTATTTTCAAATGAAAATGACCACATTTTGGACAGATTTAAAGAAGAAACGAATGGATTCGCCTGTATATAGTAAAGAAAGTGATAAATCTGGTAATTTTCCATGGATGTCATGTACCATTAGGGGGTCAGGGGGTCTAAAGCCCCCCCTCCCCACAATTTTGAGGAGTGTTAGCCCCCCCCCCTATTGGGAAAATGTGTCATTTGACCCAATTAAGCTTTTCCGGCACCCAGTAGCCTTATCTGGGACCGTAGCCCCACCCCAAGTCGGGGGGGGGGGTGATGGCATCACCACTAGAGTTACTGTCGTGCAAAACTGTCATGACAGCTTTGTTAAACAGACAGTATGCCCTGCCATCTGGTAAAATTTCATGCCTGAGGCTGTGTCTGATGTTGTATCATAATGTTTCGATATTTAAATTGACTTATGGTTGCTTTACATTGCTATTAAAAAAACAACAAAAAATTATTTTCTGTTAATTTTGGTAAATATTTATTATAAATTGCCAATTCTGCACGAAAAGGGTTTAAAATTGGACAATATATCCCTCTCAAAATGTATATTAACATTTCCTCTTCAATTTAGTAATATTATGGTATATAAGGACATAATTCAGTTATACAAGATGCATTAGCTAGTAAAATTGAAAAAAAAGCTAAATTTTTTTGCTTTATTTTGAGGATTGACAATAATTTTCAGGATGCCTCATATTGGAAAAATAAACCACTACTGCTCGATATAATCCATTTTTGATTTCAGTAAGGTCTATATTTTGATAAAATACTATAAGAAACGCTGTTATTCACACATATACATATATATAAGAAAAATTTGAATTTTACGAAATTTCACGTCTCACCATGATAAGTTGTTATTTCCATATTTTCTTATTTTCAAATGAAAATGACCACATTTTGGACAGATTTAAAGAAGAAACGCATGGATTCGCCTGTATATAGTAAAGAAAGTGATAAATCTGGTAATTTTCCATGGATGTCATGTACCATTAGGGGGTCAGGGGGTCTAAAGCCCCGCCTCCCCACAATTTTGAGGAGTGTTAGCCCCCCCCCCCTATTGGGAAAATGTGTCATTTGACCCAATTAAGCTTTTCCGGCACCCAGTAGCCTTATCTGGGACCGTAGCCCCACCCCAAGTCGGGGGGGGGGGGGTGATGGCATCACCACTAGAGTTACTGTCGTGCAAAACTGTCATGGCAGCTTTGTTAAACAGACAGTATGCCCTGCCATCTGGTAAAATTTCATGCCTGAGGCTGTGTCTGATGTTGTATCATAATGTTTCGATATTTAAATTGACTTATGGTTGCTTTACATTGCTATTAAAAAAACAACAAAAAATTATTTTCTGTTAATTTTGGTAAATATTTATTATAAATTGCCAATTCTGCACGAAAATGGTTTAAAATTGGACAATATATCCCTCTCAAAATGTATATTAACATTTCCTCTTCAATTTAGTAATATTATGGTATATAAGGACATACTTCAGTTATACAAGATGCATTAGCTAGTAAAATTGAAAAAAAAGCTAATTTTTTTTGCTTTATTTTGAGGATTGACACTAATTTTCAGGATGCCTCATATTGGAAAAATAAACCACTACTGCTCGATATAATCCATTTTTGATTTCAGTAAGGTCTATATTTTGATAAAATACTATAAAAAACGCTGTTATTCACACATATACATATATATAGGAATCAGGGAGCTAAATGTGTTCTAGAGTCGGGGAGCGAGTACACCGTGGAACCCTAAAGGTGAAGGTAACTGAAGAATGACCTTCACCTGATACATGCGACACGTTATTAAAGGATGACATCGCGTTTATTTGATTTGTACATAATATCTAAATAATTTAAACTGGTGAATGAATGGGGGAACGGATTTTTGTGAGCGGGAAATGTATTTAACTAGCTGTTGTAGATTTGGGTTTTTCCAGATCAAATTTGGCTGTGAGATAGCCCTGTCGTACACTTGGGGATTTATTTTAAAAAGTAAACACATGACCTATGATTTTTCTTGCATTTTCGTGATCAACTGGTGTCAATCTAGCTGGGTAAACATCACTGGTATGGCCTGCAGGCTTCAATTCAGCGAATTTGGCCGAAACGTTAACACTGTCGCCTATGGGAAACCATTTAGTTCCGTGATTCCTATAAGAAAAATTTGAATTTTACGAAATTTCACGTCTCACCATGATAAGTTGTTATTTCCATATTTTCTTATTTTCAAATGAAAATGACCACATTTTGGACAGATTTAAAGAAGAAACGCATGGATTCGCCTGTATATAGTAAAGAAAGTGATAAATCTGGTAATTTTCCATGGATGTCATGTACCATTAGGGGGTCAGGGGGTCTAAAGCCCCCCCTCCCCACAATTTTGAGGAGTGTTAGCCCCCCCCCCCTATTGGGAAAATGTGTCATTTGACCCAATTAAGCTTTTCCGGCACCCAGTAGCCTTATCTGGGACCGTAGCCCCACCCCAAGTCGGGGGGGGGGGGGTGATGGCATCACCACTAGAGTTACTGTCGTGCAAAACTGTCATGGCAGCTTTGTTAAACAGACAGTATGCCCTGCCATCTGGTAAAATTTCATGCCTGAGGCTGTGTCTGATGTTGTATCATAATGTTTCGATATTTAAATTGACTTATGGTTGCTTTACATTGCTATTGAAAAAACAACAAAAAATTATTTTCTGTTAATTTTGGTAAATATTTATTATAAATTGCCAATTCTGCACGAAAAGGGTTTAAAATTGGACAATATATCCCTCTCAAAATGTATATTAACATTTCCTCTTCAATTTAGTAATATTATGGTATATAAGGACATACTTCAGTTATACAAGATGCATTAGCTAGTAAAATTGAAAAAAAAGCTAATTTTTTTTGCTTTATTTTGAGGATTGACACTAATTTTCAGGATGCCTCATATTGGAAAAATAAACCACTACTGCTCGATATAATCCATTTTTGATTTCAGTAAGGTCTATATTTTGATCAAATACTATAAGAAACGCTGTTATTCACACATATACATATATATAAGAAAAATTTGAATTTTACGAAATTTCACGTCTCACCATGATAAGTTGTTATTTCCATATTTTCTTATTTTCAAATGAAAATGACCACATTTTGGACAGATTTAAAGAAGAAACGCATGGATTCGCCTGTATATAGTAAAGAAAGTGATAAATCTGGTAATTTTCCATGGATGTCATGTACCATTAGGGGGTCAGGGGGTCTAAAGCCCCCCCTCCCCACAATTTTGAGGAGTGTTAGCCCCCCCCCCCTATTGGGAAAATGTGTCATTTGACCCAATTAAGCTTTTCCGGCACCCAGTAGCCTTATCTGGGACCGTAGCCCCACCCCAAGTCGGGGGGGGGGGGTGATGGCATCACCACTAGAGTTACTGTCGTGCAAAACTGTCATGGCAGCTTTGTTAAACAGACAGTATGCCCTGCCATCTGGTAAAATTTCATGCCTGAGGCTGTGTCTGATGTTGTATCATAATGTTTCGATATTTAAATTGACTTATGGTTGCTTTACATTGCTATTGAAAAAACAACAAAAAATTATTTTCTGTTAATTTTGGTAAATATTTATTATAAATTGCCAATTCTGCACGAAAAGGGTTTAAAATTGGACAATATATCCCTCTCAAAATGTATATTAACATTTCCTCTTCAATTTAGTAATATTATGGTATATAAGGACATACTTCAGTTATACAAGATGCATTAGCTAGTAAAATTGAAAAAAAAGCTAATTTTTTTTGCTTTATTTTGAGGATTGACACTAATTTTCAGGATGCCTCATATTGGAAAAATAAACCACTACTGCTCGATATAATCCATTTTTGATTTCAGTAAGGTCTATATTTTGATCAAATACTATAAAAAACGCTGTTATTCACACATATACATATATATAGGAATCAGGGAGCTAAATGTGTTCTAGAGTCGGGGAGCGAGTACACCGTGGAACCCTAAAGGTGAAGGTAACTGAAGAATGACCTTCACCTGATACATGCGACACGTTATTAAAGGATGACATCGCGTTTATTTGATTTGTACATAATATCTAAATAATTTAAACTGGTGAATGAATGGGGGAACGGATTTTTGTGAGCGGGAAATGTATTTAACTAGCTGTTGTAGATTTGGGTTTTTCCAGATCAAATTTGGCTGTGAGATAGCCCTGTCGTACACTTGGGGATTTATTTTAAAAAGTAAACACATGACCTATGATTTTTCTTGCATTTTCGTGATCAACTGGTGTCAATCTAGCTGGGTAAACATCACTGGTATGGCCTGCAGGCTTCAATTCAGCGAATTTGGCCGAAACGTTAACACTGTCGCCTATGGGAAACCATTTAGTTCCGTGATTCCTATAAGAAAAATTTGAATTTTACGAAATTTCACGTCTCACCATGATAAGTTGTTATTTCCATATTTTCTTATTTTCAAATGAAAATGACCACATTTTGGACAGATTTAAAGAAGAAACGCATGGATTCGCCTGTATATAGTAAAGAAAGTGATAAATCTGGTAATTTTCCATGGATGTCATGTACCATTAGGGGGTCAGGGGGTCTAAAGCCCCCCCTCCCCACAATTTTGAGGAGTGTTAGCCCCCCCCCCTATTGGGAAAATGTGTCATTTGACCCAATTAAGCTTTTCCGGCACCCAGTAGCCTTATCTGGGACCGTAGCCCCACCCCAAGTCGGGGGGGGGGGGGGTGATGGCATCACCACTAGAGTTACTGTCGTGCAAAACTGTCATGGCAGCTTTGTTAAACAGACAGTATGCCCTGCCATCTGGTAAAATTTCATGCCTGAGGCTGTGTCTGATGTTGTATCATAATGTTTCGATATTTAAATTGACTTATGGTTGCTTTACATTGCTATTGAAAAAACAACAAAAAATTATTTTCTGTTAATTTTGGTAAATATTTATTATAAATTGCCAATTCTGCACGAAAAGGGTTTAAAATTGGACAATATATCCCTCTCAAAATGTATATTAACATTTCCTCTTCAATTTAGTAATATTATGGTATATAAGGACATACTTCAGTTATACAAGATGCATTAGCTAGTAAAATTGAAAAAAAAGCTAATTTATTTTGCTTTATTTTGAGGATTGACACTAATTTTCAGGATGCCTCATATTGGAAAAATAAACCACTACTGCTCGATATAATCCATTTTTGATTTCAGTAAGGTCTATATTTTGATCAAATACTATAAGAAACGCTGTTATTCACACATATACATATATATAAGAAAAATTTGAATTTTACGAAATTTCACGTCTCACCATGATAAGTTGTTATTTCCATATTTTCTTATTTTCAAATGAAAATGACCACATTTTGGACAGATTTAAAGAAGAAACGCATGGATTCGCCTGTATATAGTAAAGAAAGTGATAAATCTGGTAATTTTCCATGGATGTCATGTACCATTAGGGGGTCAGGGGGTCTAAAGCCCCCCCTCCCCACAATTTTGAGGAGTGTTAGCCCCCCCCCCCCTATTGGGAAAATGTGTCATTTGACCCAATTAAGCTTTTCCGGCACCCAGTAGCCTTATCTGGGACCGTAGCCCCACCCCAAGTCGGGGGGGGGGGTGATGGCATCACCACTAGAGTTACTGTCGTGCAAAACTGTCATGGCAGCTTTGTTAAACAGACAGTATGCCCTGCCATCTGGTAAAATTTCATGCCTGAGGCTGTGTCTGATGTTGTATCATAATGTTTCGATATTTAAATTGACTTATGGTTGCTTTACATTGCTATTGAAAAAACAACAAAAAATTATTTTCTGTTAATTTTGGTAAATATTTATTATAAATTGCCAATTCTGCACGAAAAGGGTTTAAAATTGGACAATATATCCCTCTCAAAATGTATATTAACATTTCCTCTTCAATTTAGTAATATTATGGTATATAAGGACATACTTCAGTTATACAAGATGCATTAGCTAGTAAAATTGAAAAAAAAGCTAATTTTTTTTGCTTTATTTTGAGGATTGACACTAATTTTCAGGATGCCTCATATTGGAAAAATAAACCACTACTGCTCGATATAATCCATTTTTGATTTCAGTAAGGTCTATATTTTGATCAAATACTATAAGAAACGCTGTTATTCACACATATACATATATATAAGAAAAATTTGAATTTTACGAAATTTCACGTCTCACCATGATAAGTTGTTATTTCCATATTTTCTTATTTTCAAATGAAAATGACCACATTTTGGACAGATTTAAAGAAGAAACGCATGGATTCGCCTGTATATAGTAAAGAAAGTGATAAATCTGGTAATTTTCCATGGATGTCATGTACCATTAGGGGGTCAGGGGGTCTAAAGCCCCCCCTCCCCACAATTTTGAGGAGTGTTAGCCCCCCCCCCCCTATTGGGAAAATGTGTCATTTGACCCAATTAAGCTTTTCCGGCACCCAGTAGCCTTATCTGGGACCGTAGCCCCACCCCAAGTCGGGGGGGGGGGTGATGGCATCACCACTAGAGTTACTGTCGTGCAAAACTGTCATGGCAGCTTTGTTAAACAGACAGTATGCCCTGCCATCTGGTAAAATTTCATGCCTGAGGCTGTGTCTGATGTTGTATCATAATGTTTCGATATTTAAATTGACTTATGGTTGCTTTACATTGCTATTAAAAAAACAACAAAAAATTATTTTCTGTTAATTTTGGTAAATATTTATTATAAATTGCCAATTCTGCACGAAAAGGGTTTAAAATTGGACAATATATCCCTCTCAAAATGTATATTAACATTTCCTCTTCAATTTAGTAATATTATGGTATATAAGGACATACTTCAGTTATACAAGATGCATTAGCTAGTAAAATTGAAAAAAAAGCTAAATTTTTTTGCTTTATTTTGAGGATTGACACTAATTTTCAGGATGCCTCATATTGGAAAAATAAACCACTACTGCTCGATATAATCCATTTTTGATTTCAGTAAGGTCTATATTTTGATAAAATACTATAATAAACGCTGTTATTCACACATATACATATATATAAGAAAGATTTGAATTTTACGAAATTTCACGTCTCACCATGATAAGTTGTTATTTCCATATTTTCTTATTTTCAAATGAAAATGACCACATTTTGGACAGATTTAAAGAAGAAACGCATGGATTCGCCTGTATATAGTAAAGAAAGTGATAAATCTGGTAATTTTCCATGGATGTCATGTACCATTAGGGGGTCAGGGGGTCTTAAGCCCCCCTCCCCACAATTTTGAGGAGTGTTAGCCCCCCCCCCTATTGGGCAAATGTGTCATTTGACCCAATTAAGCTATTCCGGCACCCAGTAGCCTTATCTGGGACCGTAGCCCCACCCCAAGTCGGGGGGGGGGGGGGGGTGATGGCATCACCACTAGAGTTACTGTCGTGCAAAACTGTCATGGCAGCTTTGTTAAACAGACAGTATGCCCTGCCATCTGGTAAAATTTCATGCCTGAGGCTGTGTCTGATGTTGTATCATAATGTTTCGATATTTAAATTGACTTATGGTTGCTTTACATTGCTATTAAAAAAACAACAAAAAATTATTTTCTGTTAATTTTGGTAAATATTTATTATAAATTGCCAATTCTGCACGAAAATGGTTTAAAATTGGACAATATATCCCTCTCAAAATGTATATTAACATTTCCTCTTCAATTTAGTAATATTATGGTATATAAGGACATACTTCAGTTATACAAGATGCATTAGCTAGTAAAATTGAAAAAAAAGCTAATTTTTTTTGCTTTATTTTGAGGATTGACACTAATTTTCAGGATGCCTCATATTGGAAAAATAAACCACTACTGCTCGATATAATCCATTTTTGATTTCAGTAAGGTCTATATTTTGATAAAATACTATAAAAAACGCTGTTATTCACACATATACATATATATAGGAATCAGGGAGCTAAATGTGTTCTAGAGTCGGGGAGCGAGTACACCGTGGAACCCTAAAGGTGAAGGTAACTGAAGAATGACCTTCACCTGATACATGCGACACGTTATTAAAGGATGACATCGCGTTTATTTGATTTGTACATAATATCTAAATAATTTAAACTGGTGAATGAATGGGGGAACGGATTTTTGTGAGCGGGAAATGTATTTAACTAGCTGTTGTAGATTTGGGTTTTTCCAGATCAAATTTGGCTGTGAGATAGCCCTGTCGTACACTTGGGGATTTATTTTAAAAAGTAAACACATGACCTATGATTTTTCTTGCATTTTCGTGATCAACTGGTGTCAATCTAGCTGGGTAAACATCACTGGTATGGCCTGCAGGCTTCAATTCAGCGAATTTGGCCGAAACGTTAACACTGTCGCCTATGGGAAACCATTTAGTTCCGTGATTCCTATAAGAAAAATTTGAATTTTACGAAATTTCACGTCTCACCATGATAAGTTGTTATTTCCATATTTTCTTATTTTCAAATGAAAATGACCACATTTTGGACAGATTTAAAGAAGAAACGCATGGATTCGCCTGTATATAGTAAAGAAAGTGATAAATCTGGTAATTTTCCATGGATGTCATGTACCATTAGGGGGTCAGGGGGTCTAAAGCCCCCCGGCCCCTCCCCACAATTTTGAGGAGTGTTAGCCCCCCCCCCTATTGGGAAAATGTGTCATTTGACCCAATTAAGCTTTTCCGGCACCCAGTAGCCTTATCTGGGACCGTAGCCCCACCCCAAGTCGGGGGGGGGGGGGTGATGGCATCACCACTAGAGTTACTGTCGTGCAAAACTGTCATGGCAGCTTTGTTAAACAGACAGTATGCCCTGCCATCTGGTAAAATTTCATGCCTGAGGCTGTGTCGGATGTTGTATCATAATGTTTCGATATTTAAATTGACTTATGGTTGCTTTACATTGCTATTAAAAAAACAACAAAAAATTATTTTCTGTTAATTTTGGTAAATATTTATTATAAATTGCCAATTCTGCACGAAAAGGGTTTAAAATTGGACAATATATCCCTCTCAAAATGTATATTAACATTTCCTCTTCAATTTAGTAATATTATGGTATATAAGGACATACTTCAGTTATACAAGATGCATTAGCTAGTAAAATTGAAAAAAAAGCTAAATTGTTTTGCTTTATTTTGAGGATTGACACTAATTTTCAGGATGCCTCATATTGGAAAAATAAACCACTACTGCTCGATATAATCCATTTTTGATTTCAGTAAGGTCTATATTTTGATAAAATACTATAAGAAACGCTGTTATTCACACATATACATATATATAAGAAAAATTTGAATTTTACGAAATTTCACGTCTCACCATGATAAGTTGTTATTTCCATATTTTCTTATTTTCAAATGAAAATGACCACATTTTGGACAGATTTAAAGAAGAAACGCATGGATTCGCCTGTATATAGTAAAGAAAGTGATAAATCTGGTAATTTTCCATGGATGTCATGTACCATTAGGGGGTCAGGGGGTCTAAAGCCCCCCCTCCCCACAATTTTGAGGAGTGTTAGCCCCCCCCCCCTATTGGGAAAATGTGTCATTTGACCCAATTAAGCTTTTCCGGCACCCAGTAGCCTTATCTGGAACCGTAGCCCCACCCCAAGTCGGGGGGGGGGGGGGTGATGGCATCACCACTAGAGTTACTGTCGTGCAAAACTGTCATGGCAGCTTTGTTAAACAGACAGTATGCCCTGCCATCTGGTAAAATTTCATGCCTGAGGCTGTGTCTGATGTTGTATCATAATGTTTCGATATTTAAATTGACTTATGGTTGCTTTACATTGCTATTAAAAAAACAACAAAAAATTATTTTCTGTTAATTTTGGTAAATATTTATTATAAATTGCCAATTCTGCACGAAAAGGGTTTAAAATTGGACAATATATCCCTCTCAAAATGTATATTAACATTTCCTCTTCAATTTAGTAATATTATGGTATACAAGGACATACTTCAGTTATACAAGATGCATTAGCTAGTAAAATTGAAAAAAAAGCTAAATTGTTTTGCTTTATTTTGAGGATTGACACTAATTTTCAGGATGCCTCATATTGGAAAAATAAACCACTACTGCTCGATATAATCCATTTTTGATTTCAGTAAGGTCTATATTTTGATAAAATACTATAAGAAACGCTGTTATTCACACATATACATATATATAAGAAAAATTTGAATTTTACGAAATTTCACGTCTCACCATGATAAGTTGTTATTTCCATATTTTCTTATTTTCAAATGAAAATGACCACATTTTGGACAGATTTAAAGAAGAAACGCATGGATTCGCCTGTATATAGTAAAGAAAGTGATAAATCTAGTAATTTCCCATGGATGTCATGTACCATTAGGGGGTCAGGGGGTCTAAAGCCCCCCCCTCCCCACAATTTTGAGGAGTGTTAGCCCCCCCCCCTATTGGGAAAATGTGTCATTTGACCCAATTAAGCTTTTCCGGCACCCAGTAGCCTTATCTGGGACCGTAGCCCCACCCCAAGTCGGGGGGGGGGGGGTGATGGCATCACCACTAGAGTTACTGTCGTGCAAAACTGTCATGGCAGCTTTGTTAAACAGACAGTATGCCCTGCCATCTGGTTAAATTTCATGCCTGAGGCTGTGTCTGATGTTGTATCATAATGTTTCGATATTTAAATTGACTTATGGTTGCTTTACATTGCTATTAAAAAAACAACAACAAATTATTTTCTGTTAATTTTGGTAAATATTTATTATAAATTGCCAATTCTGCACGAAAAGGGTTTAAAATTGGACAATATATCCCTCTCAAAATGTATATTAACATTTCCTCTTCAATTTAGTAATATTATGGTATATAAGGACATACTTCAGTTATACAAGATGCATTAGCTAGTAAAATTGAAAAAAAAGCTAAATTTTTTTGCTTTATTTTGAGGATTGACACTAATTTTCAGGATGCCTCATATTGGAAAAATAAACCACTACTGCTCGATATAATCCATTTTTGATTTCAGTAAGGTCTATATTTTGATAAAATACTATGAGAAACGCTGTTATTCACACATATACATATATATAAGAAAAATTTGAATTTTACGAAATTTCACGTCTCACCATGATAAGTTGTTATTTCCATATTTTCTTATTTTTAAATGAAAATGACCACATTTTGGACAGATTTAAAGAAGAAACGCATGGATTCGCCTGTATATAGTAAAGAAAGTGATAAATCTGGTAATTTTCCATGGATGTCATGTACCATAAGGGGGTCAGGGGGTCTAAAGCCCCCCCTCCCCACAATTTTGAGGAGTGTTAGCCCCCCCCCCTATTGGGCAAATGTGTCATTTGACCCAATTAAGCTTTTCCGGCACCCAGTAGCCTTATCTGGGACCGTAGCCCCACCCCAAGTCGGGGGGGGGGGGGGGGGGTGATGGCATCACCACTAGAGTTACTGTCGTGCAAAACTGTCATGGCAGCTTTGTTAAACAGACAGTATGCCCTGCCATCTGGTAAAAGTTCATGCCTGAGGCTGTGTCTGATGTTGTATCATAATGTTTCGATATTTAAATTGACTTATGGTTGCTTTACATTGCTATTAAAAAAACAACAAAAAATTATTTTCTGTTAATTTTGGTAAATATTTATTATAAATTGCCAATTCTGCACGAAAAGGGTTTAAAATTGGACAATATATCCCTCTCAAAATGTATATTAACATTTCCTCTTCAATTTAGTAATATTATGGTATATAAGGACATACTTCAGTTATACAAGATGCATTAGCTAGTAAAATTGAAAAAAAAGCTAAAATTTTTTGCTTTATTTTGAGGATTGACACTAATTTTCAGGATGCCTCATATTGGAAAAATAAACCACTACTGCTCGATATAATCCATTTTTGATTTCAGTAAGGTCTATATTTTGATAAATACTATAAGAAACGCTGTTATTCACACATATACATATATATAAGAAAAATTTGAATTTTACGAAATTTCACGTCTCACCATGATAAGTTGTTATTTCCATATTTTCTTATTTTCAAATGAAAATGACCACATTTTGGACAGATTTAAAGAAGAAACGCATGGATTCGCCTGTATATAGTAAAGAAAGTGATAAATCTGGTAATTTTCCATGGATGTCATGTACCATTAGGGGGTCAGGGGGTCTAAAGCCCCCCCTCCCCACAATTTTGAGGAGTGTTAGCCCCCCCCCCCTATTGGGAAAATGTGTCATTTGACCCAATTAAGCTTTTCCGGCACCCAGTAGCCTTATCTGGGACCGTAGCCCCACCCCAAGTCGGGGGGGGGGGGGGTGATGGCATCACCACTAGAGTTACTGTCGTGCAAAACTGTCATGGCAGCTTTGTTAAACAGACAGTATGCCCTGCCATCTGGTAAAATTTCATGCCTGAGGCTGTGTCTGATGTTGTATCATAATGTTTGGATATTTAAATTGACTTATGGTTGCTTTACATTGCTATTAAAAAAACAACAAAAAATTATTTTCTGTTAATTTTGGTAAATATTTATTATAAATTGCCAATTCTGCACGAAAAGGGTTTAAAATTGGACAATATATCCCTCTCAAAATGTATATTAACATTTCCTCTTCAATTTAGTAATATTATGGTATATAAGGACATACTTCAGTTATACAAGATACATTAGCTAGTAAAATTGAAAAAAAAGCTAAATTTTTTTGCTTTATTTTGAGGATTGACACTAATTTTCAGGATGCCTCATATTGGAAAAATAAACCACTACTGCTCGATATAATCCATTTTTGATTTCAGTAAGGTCTATATTTTGATAAAATACTATAAGAAACGCTGTTATTCACACATATACATATATATAGGAATCAGGGAGCTAAATGTGTTCTAGAGTCGGGGAGCGAGTACACCGTGGAACCCTAAAGGTGAAGGTAACTGAAGAATGACCTTCACCTGATACATGCGACACGTTATTAAAGGATGACATCGCGTTTATTTGATTTGTACATAATATCTAAATAATTTAAACTGGTGAATGAATGGGGGAACGGATTTTTGTGAGCGGGAAATGTATTTAACTAGCTGTTGTAGATTTGGGTTTTTCCAGATCAAATTTGGCTGTGAGATAGCCCTGTCGTACACTTGGGGATTTATTTTAAAAAGTAAACACATGACCTATGATTTTTCTTGCATTTTCGTGATCAACTGGTGTCAATCTAGCTGGGTAAACATCACTGGTATGGCCTGCAGGCTTCAATTCAGCGAATTTGGCCGAAACGTTAACACTGTCGCCTATGGGAAACCATTTAGTTCCGTGATTCCTATAAGAAAAATTTGAATTTTACGAAATTTCACGTCTCACCATGATAAGTTGTTATTTCCATATTTTCTTATTTTCAAATGAAAATGACCACATTTTGGACAGATTTAAAGAAGAAACGCATGGATTCGCCTGTATATAGTAAAGAAAGTGATAAATCTGGTAATTTTCCATGGATGTCATGTACCATTAGGGGGTCAGGGGGTCTAAAGCCCCCCCTCCCCACAATTTTGAGGAGTGTTAGCCCCCCCTCCTATTGGGAAAATGTGTCATTTGACCCAATTAAGCTTTTCCGGCACCCAGTAGCCTTATCTGTGACCGTAGCCCCACCCCAAGTCGGGGGGCGGGGGGTGATGGCATCACCACTAGAGTTACTGTCGTGCAAAACTGTCATGGCAGCTTTGTTAAACAGACAGTATGCCCTGCCATCTGGTAAAATTTCATGCCTGAGGCTGTGTCTGATGTTGTATCATAATGTTTCGATATTTAAATTGACTTATGGTTGCTTTACATTGCTATTAAAAAAACAACAAAAAATTATTTTCTGTTAATTTTGGTAAATATTTATTATAAATTGCCAATTCTGCACGAAAAGGGTTTAAAATTGGACAATATATCCCTCTCAAAATGTATATTAACATTTCCTCTTCAATTTAGTAATATTATGGTATATAAGGACATACTTCAGTTATACAAGATGCATTAGCTAGTAAAATTGAAAAAAAAGCTAAATTTTTTTGCTTTATTTTGAGGATTGACACTAATTTTCAGGATGCCTCATATTGGAAAAATGAACCACTACTGCTCGATATAATCCATTTTTGATTTCAGTAAGGTCTATATTTTGATAAAATACTATAAGAAACGCTGTTATTCACACATATACATATATATAAGAAAAATTTGAATTTTACGAAATTTCACGTCTCACCATGATAAGTTGTTATTTCCATATTTTCTTATTTTCAAATGAAAATGACCACATTTTGGACAGATTTAAAGAAGAAACGCATGGATTCGCCTGTATATAGTAAAGAAAGTGATAAATCTGGTAATTTTCCATGGATGTCATGTACCATTAGGGGGTCAGGGGGTCTAAAGCCCCCCCTCCCCACAATTTTGAGGAGTGTTAGCCCCCCCCCCCTATTGGGCAAATGTGTCATTTGACCCAATTAAGCTTTTCCGGCACCCAGTAGCCTTATCTGGGACCGTAGCCCCACCCCAAGTCGGGGGGCGGGGGGTGATGGCATCACCACTAGAGTTACTGTCGTGCAAAACTGTCATGGCAGCTTTGTTAAACAGACAGTATGCCCTGCCATCTGGTAAAATTTCATGCCTGAGGCTGTGTCTGATGTTGTATCATAATGTTTCGATATTTAAATTGACTTATGGTTGCTTTACATTGCTATTAAAAAAACAACAAAAAATTATTTTCTGTTAATTTTGGTAAATATTTATTATAAATTGCCAATTCTGCACGAAAAGGGTTTAAAATTGGACAATATATCCCTCTCAAAATGTATATTAACATTTCCTCTTCAATTTAGTAATATTATGGTATATAAGGACATACTTCAGTTATACAAGATGCATTAGCTAGTAAAATTGAAAAAAAAGCTAAATTTTTTTGCTTTATTTTGAGGATTGACACTAATTTTCAGGATGCCTCATATTGGAAAAATAAACCACTACTGCTCGATATAATCCATTTTTGATTTCAGTAAGGTCTATATTTTGATAAAATACTATAAGAAACGCTGTTATTCACACATATACATATATATAAGAAAAATTTGAATTTTACGAAATTTCACGTCTCACCATGATAAGTTGTTATTTCCATATTTTCTTATTTTCAAATGAAAATGACCACATTTTGGACAGATTTAAAGAAGAAACGCATGGATTCGCCTGTATATAGTAAAGAAAGTGATAAATCTGGTAATTTTCCATGGATGTCATGTACCATTAGGGGGTCAGGGGGTCTAAAGCCCCCCCTCCCCACAATTTTGAGGAGTGTTAGCCCCCCCCCCCTCCTATTGGGAAAATGTGTCATTTGACCCAATTAAGCTTTTCCGGCACCCAGTAGCCTTATCTGGAACCGTAGCCCCACCCCAAGTCGGGGGGGGGGGGTGATGGCATCACCACTAGAGTTACTGTCGTGCAAAACTGTCATGGCAGCTTTGTTAAACAGACAGTATGCCCTGCCATCTGGTAAAATTTCATGCCTGAGGCTGTGTCTGATGTTGAATCATAATGTTTCGATATTTAAATTGACTTATGGTTGCTTTACATTGCTATTAAAAAAACAACAAAAAATTATTTTCTGTTAATTTTGGTAAATATTTATTATAAATTGCCAATTCTGCACGAAAAGGGTTTAAAATTGGACAATATATCCCTCTCAAAATGTATATTAACATTTCCTCTTCAATTTAGTAATATTATGGTATATAAGGACATACTTCAGTTATACAAGATGCATTAGCTAGTAAAATTGAAAAAAAAGCTAAATTTTTTTGCTTTATTTTGAGGATTGACACTAATTTTCAGGATGCCTCATATTGGAAAAATAAACCACTACTGCTCGATATAATCCATTTTTGATTTCAGTAAGGTCTATATTTTGATAAAATACTATAAGAAACGCTGTTATTCACACATATACATATATATAAGAAAAATTTGAATTTTACGAAATTTCACGTCTCACCATGATAAGTTGTTATTTCCATATTTTCTTATTTTCAAATGAAAATGACCACATTTTGGACAGATTTAAAGAAGAAACGCATGGATTCGCCTGTATATAGTAAAGAAAGTGATAAATCTGGTAATTTTCCATGGATGTCATGTACCATTAGGGGGTCAGGGGGTCTAAAGCCCCCCCTCCCCACAATTTTGAGGAGTGTTAGCCCCCCCCCTATTGGGCAAATGTGTCATTTGACCCAATTAAGCTTTTCCGGCACCCAGTAGCCTTATCTGGGACCGTAGCCCCACCCCAAGTCGGGGGGCGGGGGGTGATGGCATCACCACTAGAGTTACTGTCGTGCAAAACTGTCATGGCAGCTTTGTTAAACAGACAGTATGCCCTGCCATCTGGTAAAATTTCATGCCTGAGGCTGTGTCTGATGTTGTATCATAATGTTTCGATATTTAAATTGACTTATGGTTGCTTTACATTGCTATTAAAAAAACAACAAAAAATTATTTTCTGTTAATTTTGGTAAATATTTATTATAAATTGCCAATTCTGCACGAAAAGGGTTTAAAATTGGACAATATATCCCTCTCAAAATGTATATTAACATTTCCTCTTCAATTTAGTAATATTATGGTATATAAGGACATACTTCAGTTATACAAGATGCATTAGCTAGTAAAATTGAAAGAAAAGCTAAATTTTTTGCTTTATTTTGAGGATTGACACTAATTTTCAGGATGCCTCATATTGGAAAAATAAACCACTACTGCTCGATATAATCCATTTTTGATTTCAGTAAGGTCTATATTTTGATAAAATACTATAAGAAACGCTGTTATTCACACATATACATATATATAAGAAAAATTTGAATTTTACGAAATTTCACGTCTCACCATGATAAGTTGTTATTTCCATATTTTCTTATTTTCAAATGAAAATGACCACATTTTGGACAGATTTAAAGAAGAAACGCATGGATTCGCCTGTATATAGTAAAGAAAGTGATAAATCTGGTAATTTTCCATGGATGTCATGTACCATTAGGGGGTCAGGGGGTCTAAAGCCCCCCCTCCCCACAATTTTGAGGAGTGTTAGCCCCCCCCCCCTATTTGGCAAATGTGTCATTTGACCCAATTAAGCTTTTCCGGCACCCAGTAGCCTTATCTGGGACCGTAGCCCCACCCCAAGTCGGGGGGCGGGGGGTGATGGCATCACCACTAGAGTTACTGTCGTGCAAAACTGTCATGGCAGCTTTGTTAAACAGACAGTATGCCCTGCCATCTGGTAAAATTTCATGCCTGAGGCTGTGTCTGATGTTGTATCATAATGTTTCGATATTTAAATTGACTTATGGTTGCTTTACATTGCTATTAAAAAAACAACAAAAAATTATTTTCTGTTAATTTTGGTAAATATTTATTATAAATTGCCAATTCTGCACGAAAAGGGTTTAAAATTGGACAATATATCTCTCTCAAAATGTATATTAACATTTCCTCTTCAATTTAGTAATATTATGTTATATAAGGACATACTTCAGTTATACAAGATGCATTAGCTAGTAAAATTGAAAAAAAAGCTAATTTTTTTTGCTTTATTTTGAGGATTGACACTAATTTTCAGGATGCCTCATATTGGAAATATAAACCACTACTGCTCGATTTAATCCATTTTTGATTTCAGTAAGGTCTATATTTTGATAAAATACTATAAGAAACGCTGTTATTCACACATATACATATATATAGGAATCAGGGAGCTAAATGTGTTCTAGAGTCGGGGAGCGAGTACACCGTGGAACCCTAAAGGTGAAGGTAACTGAAGAATGACCTTCACCTGATACATGCGACACGTTATTAAAGGATGACATCGCGTTTATTTGATTTGTACATAATATCTAAATAATTTAAACTGGTGAATGAATGGGGGAACGGATTTTTGTGAGCGGGAAATGTATTTAACTAGCTGTTGTAGATTTGGGTTTTTCCAGATCAAATTTGGCTGTGAGATAGCCCTGTCGTACACTTGGGGATTTATTTTAAAAAGTAAACACATGACCTATGATTTTTCTTGCATTTTCGTGATCAACTGGTGTCAATCTAGCTGGGTAAACATCACTGGTATGGCCTGCAGGCTTCAATTCAGCGAATTTGGCCGAAACGTTAACACTGTCGCCTATGGGAAACCATTTAGTTCCGTGATTCCTATAAGAAAAATTTGAATTTTACGAAATTTCACGTCTCACCATGATAAGTTGTTATTTCCATATTTTCTTATTTTCAAATGAAAATGACCACATTTTGGACAGATTTAAAGAAGAAACGCATGGATTCGCCTGTATATAGTAAAGAAAGTGATAAATCTGGTAATTTTCCATGGATGTCATGTACCATTAGGGGGTCAGGGGGTCTAAAGCCCCCCTCCCCACAATTTTGAGGAGTGTTAGCCCCCCCCCTATTGGGAAAATGTGTCATTTGACCCAATTAAGCTTTTCCGGCACCCAGTAGCCTTATCTGGGACCGTAGCCCCACCCCAAGTCGGGGGGGGGGGGGGTGATGGCATCACCACTAGAGTTACTGTCGTGCAAAACTGTCATGGCAGCTTTGTTAAACAGACAGTATGCCCTGCCATCTGGTAAAATTTCATGCCTGAGGCTGTGTCTGATGTTGTATCATAATGTTTCGATATTTAAATTGACTTATGGTTGCTTTACATTGCTATTAAAAAAACAACAAAAAAATATTTTCTGTTAATTTTGGTAAATATTTATTATAAATTGCCAATTCTGCACGAAAAGGGTTTAAAATTGGACAATATATCCCTCTCAAAATGTATATTAACATTTCCTCTTCAATTTAGTAATATTATGGTATATAAGGACATACTTCAGTTATACAAGATGCATTAGCTAGTAAAATCGAAAAAAAAGCTAAATTTTTTTGCTTTATTTTGAGGATTGACACTAATTTTCAGGATGCCTCATATTGGAAAAATAAACCACTACTGCTCGATATAATCCATTTTTGATTTCAGTAAGGTCTATATTTTGATAAAATACTATAAGAAACGCTGTTATTCACACATATACATATATATAAGAAAAATTTGAATTTTACGAAATTTCACGTCTCACCATGATAAGTTGTTATTTCCATATTTTCTTATTTTCAAATGATAATGACCACATTTTGGACAGATTTAAAGAAGAAACGCATGGATTCGCCTGTATATAGTAAAGAAAGTGATAAATCTGGTAATTTTCCATGGATGTCATGTACCATTAGGGGGTCAGGGGGTCTAAAGCCCCCCCTCCCCACAATTTTGAGGAGTGTTAGCCCCCCCCTATTGGGAAAATGTGTCATTTGACCCAATTAAGCTTTTCCGCCACCCAGTAGCCTTATCTGGGACCGTAGCCCCACCCCAAGTCGGGGGGGGGGGTGATGGCATCACCACTAGAGTTACTGTCGTGCAAAACTGTCATGGCAGCTTTGTTAAACAGACAGTATGCCCTGCCATCTGGTAAAATTTCATGCCTGAGGCTGTGTCTGATGTTGTATCATAATGTTTCGATATTTAAATTGACTTATGGTTGCTTTACATTGCTATTAAAAAAACAACAAAAAATTATTTTCTGTTAATTTTGGTAAATATTTATTATAAATTGCCAATTCTGCACGAAAAGGGTTTAAAATTGGACAATATATCCCTCTCAAAATGTATATTAACATTTCCTCTTCAATTTAGTAATATTATGGTATATAAGGACATACTTCAGTTATACAAGATGCATTAGCTAGTAAAATTGAAAAAAAAGCTAAATTTTTTTGCTTTATTTTGAGGATTGACACTAATTTTCAGGATGCCTCATATTGGAAAAATAAACCACTACTGCTCGATATAATCCATTTTTGATTTCAGTAAGGTCTATATTTTGATAAAATACTATAAGAAACGCTGTTATTCACACATATACATATATATAGGAATCAGGGAGCTAAATGTGTTCTAGAGTCGGGGAGCGAGTACACCGTGGAACCCTAAAGGTGAAGGTAACTGAAGAATGACCTTCACCTGATACATGCGACACGTTATTAAAGGATGACATCGCGTTTATTTGATTTGTACATAATATCTAAATAATTTAAACTGGTGAATGAATGGGGGAACGGATTTTTGTGAGCGGGAAATGTATTTAACTAGCTGTTGTAGATTTGGGTTTTTCCAGATCAAATTTGGCTGTGAGATAGCCCTGTCGTACACTTGGGGATTTATTTTAAAAAGTAAACACATGACCTATGATTTTTCTTGCATTTTCGTGATCAACTGGTGTCAATCTAGCTGGGTAAACATCACTGGTATGGCCTGCAGGCTTCAATTCAGCGAATTTGGCCGAAACGTTAACACTGTCGCCTATGGGAAACCATTTAGTTCCGTGATTTCTGTAAGAAAAATTTGAATTTTACGAAATTTCACGTCTCACCATGATAAGTTGTTATTTCCATATTTTCTTATTTTCAAATGAAAATGACCACATTTTGGACAGATTTAAAGAAGAAACGCATGGATTCGCCTGTATATAGTAAAGAAAGTGATAAATCTGGTAATTTTCCATGGATGTCATGTACCATTAGGGGGTCAGGGGGTCTAAAGCCCCCCCTCCCCACAATTTTGAGGAGTGTTAGCCCCCCCCTATTGGGAAAATGTGTCATTTGACCCAATTAAGCTTTTCCGGCACCCAGTAGCCTTATCTGGGACCGTAGCCCCACCCCAAGTCGGGGGGGGGGGGGTGATGGCATCACCACTAGAGTTACTGTCGTGCAAAACTGTCATGGCAGCTTTGTTAAACAGACAGTATGCCCTGCCATCTGGTAAAATTTCATGCCTGAGGCTGTGTCTGATGTTGTATCATGTTTCGATATTTAAATTGACTTATGGTTGCTTTACATTGCTATTAAAAAAACAACAAAAAATTATTTTCTGTTAATTTTGGTAAATATTTATTATAAATTGCCAATTCTGCACGAAAAGGGTTTAAAATTGGACAATATATCCCTCTCAAAATGTATATTAACATTTCCTCTTCAATTTAGTAATATTATGGTATATAAGGACATACTTCAGTTATACAAGATGCATTAGCTAGTAAAATTGAAAAAAAAGCTAATTTTTTTTGCTTTATTTTGAGGATTGACACTAATTTTCAGGATGCCTCATATTGGAAAAATAAACCACTACTGCTCGATATAATCCATTTTTGATTTCAGTAAGGTCTATATTTTGATAAAATACTATAAGAAACGCTGTTATTCACACATATACATATATATAAGAAAAATTTGAATTTTACGAAATTTCACGTCTCACCATGATAAGTTGTTATTTCCATATTTTCTTATTTTCAAATGAAAATGACCTCATTTTGGACAGATTTAAAGAAGAAACGCATGGATTCGCCTGTATATAGTAAAGAAAGTGATAAATCTGGTAATTTTCCATGGATGTCATGTACCATTAGGGGGTCAGGGGGTCTAAAGCCCCCCCTCCCCACAATTTTGAGGAGTGTTAGCCCCCCCCTATTGGGAAAATGTGTCATTTGACCCAATTAAGCTTTTCCGCCACCCAGTAGCCTTATCTGGGACCGTAGCCCCACCCCAAGTCGGGGGGGGGGGGGGGGTGATGGCATCACCACTAGAGTTACTGTCGTGCAAAACTGTCATGGCAGCTTTGTTAAACAGACAGTATGCCCTGCCATCTGGTAAAATTTCATGCCTGAGGCTGTGTCTGATGTTGTATCATAATGTTTCGATATTTAAATTGACTTATGGTTGCTTTACATTGCTATTAAAAAAACAACAAAAAATTATTTTCTGTTAATTTTGGTAAATATTTATTATAAATTGCCAATTCTGCACGAAAAGGGTTTAAAATTGGACAATATATCCCTCTCAAAATGTATATTAACATTTCCTCTTCAATTTAGTAATATTATGGTATATAAGGACATACTTCAGTTATACAAGATGCATTAGCTAGTAAAATTGAAAAAAAAGCTAAATTTTTTTGCTTTATTTTGAGGATTGACACTAATTTTCAGGATGCCTCATATTGGAAAAATAAATCACTACTGCTCGATATAATCCATTTTTGATTTCAGTAAGGTCTATATTTTGATAAAATACTATAAGAAACGCTGTTATTCACACATATACATATATATAGGAATCAGGGAGCTAAATGTGTTCTAGAGTCGGGGAGCGAGTACACCGTGGAACCCTAAAGGTGAAGGTAACTGAAGAATGACCTTCACCTGATACATGCGACACGTTATTAAAGGATGACATCGCGTTTATTTGATTTGTACATAATATCTAAATAATTTAAACTGGTGAATGAATGGGGGAACGGATTTTTGTGAGCGGGAAATGTATTTAACTAGCTGTTGTAGATTTGGGTTTTTCCAGATCAAATTTGGCTGTGAGATAGCCCTGTCGTACACTTGGGGATTTATTTTAAAAAGTAAACACATGACCTATGATTTTTCTTGCATTTTCGTGATCAACTGGTGTCAATCTAGCTGGGTAAACATCACTGGTATGGCCTGCAGGCTTCAATTCAGCGAATTTGGCCGAAACGTTAACACTGTCGCCTATGGGAAACCATTTAGTTCCGTGATTTCTGTAAGAAAAATTTGAATTTTACGAAATTTCACGTCTCACCATGATAAGTTGTTATTTCCATATTTTCTTATTTTCAAATGAAAATGACCACATTTTGGACAGATTTAAAGAAGAAACGCATGGATTCGCCTGTATATAGTAAAGAAAGTGATAAATCTGGTAATTTTCCATGGATGTCATGTACCATTAGGGGGTCAGGGGGTCTAAAGCCCCCCCTCCCCACAATTTTGAGGAGTGTTAGCCCCCCCCTATTGGGAAAATGTGTCATTTGACCCAATTAAGCTTTTCCGGCACCCAGTAGCCTTATCTGGGACCGTAGCCCCACCCCAAGTCGGGGGGGGGGGGGTGATGGCATCACCACTAGAGTTACTGTCGTGCAAAACTGTCATGGCAGCTTTGTTAAACAGACAGTATGCCCTGCCATCTGGTAAAATTTCATGCCTGAGGCTGTGTCTGATGTTGTATCATAATGTTTCGATATTTAAATTGACTTATGGTTGCTTTACATTGCTATTAAAAAAACAACAAAAAATTATTTTCTGTTAATTTTGGTAAATATTTATTATAAATTGCCAATTCTGCACGAAAAGGGTTTAAAATTGGACAATATATCCCTCTCAAAATGTATATTAACATTTCCTCTTCAATTTAGTAATATTATGGTATATAAGGACATACTTCAGTTATACAAGATGCATTAGCTAGTAAAATTGAAAAAAAAGCTAATTTTTTTTGCTTTATTTTGAGGATTGACACTAATTTTCAGGATGCCTCATATTGGAAAAATAAACCACTACTGCTCGATATAATCCATTTTTGATTTCAGTAAGGTCTATATTTTGATAAAATACTATAAGAAACGCTGTTATTCACACATATACATATATATAAGAAAAATTTGAATTTTACGAAATTTCACGTCTCACCATGATAAGTTGTTATTTCCATATTTTCTTATTTTCAAATGAAAATGACCTCATTTTGGACAGATTTAAAGAAGAAACGCATGGATTCGCCTGTATATAGTAAAGAAAGTGATAAATCTGGTAATTTTCCATGGATGTCATGTACCATTAGGGGGTCAGGGGGTCTAAAGCCCCCCCTCCCCACAATTTTGAGGAGTGTTAGCCCCCCCCTATTGGGAAAATGTGTCATTTGACCCAATTAAGCTTTTCCGCCACCCAGTAGCCTTATCTGGGACCGTAGCCCCACCCCAAGTCGGGGGGGGGGGGGGGTGATGGCATCACCACTAGAGTTACTGTCGTGCAAAACTGTCATGGCAGCTTTGTTAAACAGACAGTATGCCCTGCCATCTGGTAAAATTTCATGCCTGAGGCTGTGTCTGATGTTGTATCATAATGTTTCGATATTTAAATTGACTTATGGTTGCTTTACATTGCTATTAAAAAAACAACAAAAAATTATTTTCTGTTAATTTTGGTAAATATTTATTATAAATTGCCAATTCTGCACGAAAAGGGTTTAAAATTGGACAATATATCCCTCTCAAAATGTATATTAACATTTCCTCTTCAATTTAGTAATATTATGGTATATAAGGACATACTTCAGTTATACAAGATGCATTAGCTAGTAAAATTGAAAAAAAAGCTAAATTTTTTTGCTTTATTTTGAGGATTGACACTAATTTTCAGGATGCCTCATATTGGAAAAATAAATCACTACTGCTCGATATAATCCATTTTTGATTTCAGTAAGGTCTATATTTTGATAAAATACTATAAGAAACGCTGTTATTCACACATATACATATATATAGGAATCAGGGAGCTAAATGTGTTCTAGAGTCG
Organism: Siphonodentalium dalli; assembly: GCA_032622095.1. Lineage (NCBI taxonomy): Eukaryota > Metazoa > Mollusca > Scaphopoda > Gadilida > Siphonodentaliidae > Siphonodentalium > Siphonodentalium dalli. The sequence continues at coordinate 15,677,987 of CP136068.1, forward strand.
GGGAGCGAGTACACCGTGGAACCCTAAAGGTGAAGGTAACTGAAGAATGACCTTCACCTGATACATGCGACACGTTATTAAAGGATGACATCGCGTTTATTTGATTTGTACATAATATCTAAATAATTTAAACTGGTGAATGAATGGGGGAACGGATTTTTGTGAGCGGGAAATGTATTTAACTAGCTGTTGTAGATTTGGGTTTTTCCAGATCAAATTTGGCTGTGAGATAGCCCTGTCGTACACTTGGGGATTTATTTTAAAAAGTAAACACATGACCTATGATTTTTCTTGCATTTTCGTGATCAACTGGTGTCAATCTAGCTGGGTAAACATCACTGGTATGGCCTGCAGGCTTCAATTCAGCGAATTTGGCCGAAACGTTAACACTGTCGCCTATGGGAAACCATTTAGTTCCGTGATTTCTGTAAGAAAAATTTGAATTTTACGAAATTTCACGTCTCACCATGATAAGTTGTTATTTCCATATTTTCTTATTTTCAAATGAAAATGACCACATTTTGGACAGATTTAAAGAAGAAACGCATGGATTCGCCTGTATATAGTAAAGAAAGTGATAAATCTGGTAATTTTCCATGGATGTCATGTACCATTAGGGGGTCAGGGGGTCTAAAGCCCCCCCTCCCCACAATTTTGAGGAGTGTTAGCCCCCCCCTATTGGGAAAATGTGTCATTTGACCCAATTAAGCTTTTCCGGCACCCAGTAGCCTTATCTGGGACCGTAGCCCCACCCCAAGTCGGGGGGGGGGGGGGTGATGGCATCACCACTAGAGTTACTGTCGTGCAAAACTGTCATGGCAGCTTTGTTAAACAGACAGTATGCCCTGCCATCTGGTAAAATTTCATGCCTGAGGCTGTGTCTGATGTTGTATCATAATGTTTCGATATTTAAATTGACTTATGGTTGCTTTACATTGCTATTAAAAAAACAACAAAAAATTATTTTCTGTTAATTTTGGTAAATATTTATTATAAATTGCCAATTCTGCACGAAAAGGGTTTAAAATTGGACAATATATCCCTCTCAAAATGTATATTAACATTTCCTCTTCAATTTAGTAATATTATGGTATATAAGGACATACTTCAGTTATACAAGATGCATTAGCTAGTAAAATTGAAAAAAAAGCTAATTTTTTTTGCTTTATTTTGAGGATTGACACTAATTTTCAGGATGCCTCATATTGGAAAAATAAACCACTACTGCTCGATATAATCCATTTTTGATTTCAGTAAGGTCTATATTTTGATAAAATACTATAAGAAACGCTGTTATTCACACATATACATATATATAAGAAAAATTTGAATTTTACGAAATTTCACGTCTCACCATGATAAGTTGTTATTTCCATATTTTCTTATTTTCAAATGAAAATGACCTCATTTTGGACAGATTTAAAGAAGAAACGCATGGATTCGCCTGTATATAGTAAAGAAAGTGATAAATCTGGTAATTTTCCATGGATGTCATGTACCATTAGGGGGTCAGGGGGTCTAAAGCCCCCCCTCCCCACAATTTTGAGGAGTGTTAGCCCCCCCCTATTGGGAAAATGTGTCATTTGACCCAATTAAGCTTTTCCGCCACCCAGTAGCCTTATCTGGGACCGTAGCCCCACCCCAAGTCGGGGGGGGGGGGGGGGGGGGTGATGGCATCACCACTAGAGTTACTGTCGTGCAAAACTGTCATGGCAGCTTTGTTAAACAGACAGTATGCCCTGCCATCTGGTAAAATTTCATGCCTGAGGCTGTGTCTGATGTTGTATCATAATGTTTCGATATTTAAATTGACTTATGGTTGCTTTACATTGCTATTAAAAAAACAACAAAAAATTATTTTCTGTTAATTTTGGTAAATATTTATTATAAATTGCCAATTCTGCACGAAAAGGGTTTAAAATTGGACAATATATCCCTCTCAAAATGTATATTAACATTTCCTCTTCAATTTAGTAATATTATGGTATATAAGGACATACTTCAGTTATACAAGATGCATTAGCTAGTAAAATTGAAAAAAAAGCTAAATTTTTTTGCTTTATTTTGAGGATTGACACTAATTTTCAGGATGCCTCATATTGGAAAAATAAATCACTACTGCTCGATATAATCCATTTTTGATTTCAGTAAGGTCTATATTTTGATAAAATACTATAAGAAACGCTGTTATTCACACATATACATATATATAGGAATCAGGGAGCTAAATGTGTTCTAGAGTCGGGGAGCGAGTACACCGTGGAACCCTAAAGGTGAAGGTAACTGAAGAATGACCTTCACCTGATACATGCGACACGTTATTAAAGGATGACATCGCGTTTATTTGATTTGTACATAATATCTAAATAATTTAAACTGGTGAATGAATGGGGGAACGGATTTTTGTGAGCGGGAAATGTATTTAACTAGCTGTTGTAGATTTGGGTTTTTCCAGATCAAATTTGGCTGTGAGATAGCCCTGTCGTACACTTGGGGATTTATTTTAAAAAGTAAACACATGACCTATGATTTTTCTTGCATTTTCGTGATCAACTGGTGTCAATCTAGCTGGGTAAACATCACTGGTATGGCCTGCAGGCTTCAATTCAGCGAATTTGGCCGAAACGTTAACACTGTCGCCTATGGGAAACCATTTAGTTCCGTGATTTCTGTAAGAAAAATTTGAATTTTACGAAATTTCACGTCTCACCATGATAAGTTGTTATTTCCATATTTTCTTATTTTCAAATGAAAATGACCACATTTTGGACAGATTTAAAGAAGAAACGCATGGATTCGCCTGTATATAGTAAAGAAAGTGATAAATCTGGTAATTTTCCATGGATGTCATGTACCATTAGGGGGTCAGGGGGTCTAAAGCCCCCCCTCCCCACAATTTTGAGGAGTGTTAGCCCCCCCCTATTGGGAAAATGTGTCATTTGACCCAATTAAGCTTTTCCGGCACCCAGTAGCCTTATCTGGGACCGTAGCCCCACCCCAAGTCGGGGGGGGGGGCGGTGATGGCATCACCACTAGAGTTACTGTCGTGCAAAACTGTCATGGCAGCTTTGTTAAACAGACAGTATGCCCTGCCATCTGGTAAAATTTCATGCCTGAGGCTGTGTCTGATGTTGTATCATAATGTTTCGATATTTAAATTGACTTATGGTTGCTTTACATTGCTATTAAAAAAACAACAAAAAATTATTTTCTGTTAATTTTGGTAAATATTTATTATAAATTGCCAATTCTGCACGAAAAGGGTTTAAAATTGGACAATATATCCCTCTCAAAATGTATATTAACATTTCCTCTTCAATTTAGTAATATTATGGTATATAAGGACATACTTCAGTTATACAAGATGCATTAGCTAGTAAAATTAAAAAAAAAGCTAATTTTTTTTGCTTTATTTTGAGGATTGACACTAATTTTCAGGATGCCTCATATTGGAAAAATAAACCACTACTGCTCGATATAATCCATTTTTGATTTCAGTAAGGTCTATATTTTGATAAAATACTATAAGAAACGCTGTTATTCACACATATACATATATATAAGAAAAATTTGAATTTTACGAAATTTCACGTCTCACCATGATAAGTTGTTATTTCCATATTTTCTTATTTTCAAATGAAAATGACCTCATTTTGGACAGATTTAAAGAAGAAACGCATGGATTCGCCTGTATATAGTAAAGAAAGTGATAAATCTGGTAATTTTCCATGGATGTCATGTACCATTAAGGGGTCAGGGGGTCTAAAGCCCCCCCTCCCCACAATTTTGAGGAGTGTTAGCCCCCCCCTATTGGGAAAATGTGTCATTTGACCCAATTAAGCTTTTCCGGCACCCAGTAGCCTTATCTGGGACCGTAGCCCCACCCCAAGTCGGGGGGGGGTGATGGCATCACCACTAGAGTTACTGTCGTGCAAAACTGTCATGGCAGCTTTGTTAAACAGACAGTATGCCCTGCCATCTGGTAAAATTTCATGCCTGAGGCTGTGTCTGATGTTGTATCATAATGTTTCGATATTTAAATTGACTTATGGTTGCTTTACATTGCTATTAAAAAAACAACAAAAAATTATTTTCTGTTAATTTTGGTAAATATTTATTATAAATTGCCAATTCTGCACGAAAAGGGTTTAAAATTGGACAATATATCCCTCTCAAAATGTATATTAACATTTCCTCTTCAATTTAGTAATAGCAACCACCCCAGTGGGTGTTTATACCTAAATGCGTGTGAATTATGACGTCATATAATTTTTCTATATTTCTATACCAAGAGTGAAAATAGCGTGTATGCTTTCTTGTAAATTTCACACGTGACTTCCGGGAGGTTACTGCGCAGAATCCAGCAGAAACTGATCGAAGAATTACGTTTTCTTCACTTCAACTTCAACACAATCGACTGTTAGTAACGGTGTTCTGAGTTAGGAGAGCAGCGTGCTCCGAAGACAACCGAGACGGAGGAATTTACATACAAGTACAACAACAACAACGATTGCCGATGATCACTTTTTAATTGTCCTCACTGAGTCATTCAGAGACTCAATCAAATAATAGATTAATCGAGGATTGATCACAGCCTTTCTAGTCTGATAACATGGCATTCGGTAAAATATTACTGTGGCACAGTTTGTGATTAGCCATCTCGATTGTAAACAAATCTTCTACTCGAAATTTGTAAATTAAAAAAACAAATCAAATGTGCATGTGCGATAATCAATATCATCCATGACCCAACCCGGACCAACATACCAAATCGCATTCACATCCACTGAGAAAATACGAAGAAGTGCGACATTACACTTTTATTTAGAGCCGGCATCGGCGTCGACAAACACTTTATATACACCGATTTCTCCACTACAAGGTCAAGGCCCACATGGCACGAAATTGAAAAATCAACGTGTGATTGATCTGTGTTTCATGTAATTTGCAACAATGAATGTTGTTTTGAAGATTTTATGGATTATTGTGTACCACAGATACACGAAGACTAGGCAATTCAATTTTAAGTGTATTCAATTTCATGACATCATGTGTAAACTGTGTTTGTGACATGATTATTGCACTTTCACCTGTTCACTTTCGACAGGAGCTTGGAGGCATTGTTGAATTTGTTCTCTAATCATCAAAGGTTGCACAGGTATTTGCTTATCATTAATTTAATCATTTGATTTAGGACTGAAAAAGAATTGTTTCTGTTTTCAAATTGAAAAGATCAATCGTACTGCCCTGCTGTACAAAACAAGTGTCCATTGGCACCGCGGTATGTTTGGCGTTCGGCGGCGGTTTCAGAGTTTGTAACTGCAGTTGAGCACCGCGGCCGAGCGGCAAGTACACCATGGCCGACCGTCAAGTACACATGTACACCATGGCCGAAAAGCAACTACAATGGGGCCGAATGGCATGTACACCGTGGTTAGATTTCTGGTTTATATTGTCTTTTTTCAGTTTAATGAATGCACACAGCGGCAACTACACCATGGTCGAATGGCAAATACACCGCGGCCCAATTGTAGTTAGCTGGTGGAGCCGCTGTGAAGTTGCATTTCGGCCGCAGTGGCAATGCTAAGCGCACCGTGGTTAAGTGGACACTTGTTTTGCCCAGCAGGGTAGTACATGTGTATTCAGTTCAAATTCATACAGATATCTTTCAGACTTTCATGTTTACAAAATGTAGGCGCGCATAGTCCCGCTCGCTGGGTTTTGGCCAGCCGCGCGGTTTCTATCAAGGTAAAATAAACAGCGGAAATACATTCATAAATGTTGCGTAAATTGAATTAGTTTACTCACGATGGATGTCCATTATTATGAAAGTTTCCTCAATAATATCCTAATAGTATACGTATGTAGAATAATGATCATATTAAGAATGCGTTATTTTCCGCAAAACACTTTGTGTGAGCGGAGCGTTTGTATATATACAGCATGTAAATAGTGAGCGATAAGCAAAACACCGTGGTGATTGATTAGGTTGAGAGTGATTCATGGTGACCCATTCAACACCAAAATCGGAGATTTAGCTTATTAAATGGCTATACCGGTAATGCGGTATGTTGTAAATAAGTTCATGATTCCACTGAATTGTAGAATGTAGAGGCTATGAATCATTGCTGCCTTATCGTAGCGAAAATTTGATATAACCCTTTCTTTACTAAATGGATTCTCCCACCAAGTAAAAAAGAATTTATTTGAATGATCTATTATTCATTCAGAGGGGTGTTCAGGAAATGCAAGCAGATGACAACAGACTAACAGATAATACATACATGTACATGTGTACTAGTAGAAGGATATCTATTAATTGGTTGGAAATGTTCAGAAAAGTTCAACGAACGACTTTATCTGAACACTTCCCACAACATCTACTTGTCAATAAGCATTTAGTAAATGAAGGGTTAATATATGATTCTCAATAGAACTAGAGGTGGGCGGTCCCCAAGTCTGAATTTAGTGTGGCTGACATTTGCGGAATGAGGTCCCCAGAGGGCTAGCATCACCAAATTCACCCTCTGGGAACCTCATTCAGCTTAGGCCTCTCTGTATGGGAGGCATTGGGTCAGATTCCACAGTTGAAGTTGGTGATGTTCAGCCATTAATTACTTTGATTATGCGATTTTAAGTTGGATTAAATTAAATTTTAATTGGAAATACACATGATCAGTGTGTTGGTGAACTGCTTGGTGAACTTTCAAGCACCGTACATCTATAAAATGGCTTTGTTGATGTCAAATGATCCAATATTCCCAATATTCAATAAATTGTGACCTACAAAACTTGAAAATATAAGGGTACATGTAACATAACTTGCTGAATGCTGATATAAGCCCAAGTTGCCAGGAAATGATATGGGGGCCATTGGTTCATTTCTTTCACCTTTCATATGCTTCAGAACAACCAAACAGCCCCCATTTTCGGTTTACTTTAAAAAGTACCCCCAATAGTCACAAGGGGGTACCCCCCCCCCCCCCCCCCCCCCCTCACTCAAACCTATCACCTCTGTCCCCCAAAATGTCCCCAAATTAGCCTAATCTAAAGGCGTAAATAACGGTGGTATTTCTAACAAAATTTCATATACATGTATATGCAGTGGGGTCTACTCGGTGTTGAGTGTTTTGCTTATCGCATACTCTTTACATACATGTAGATGTACTGTTTGTTTACATAAGATGACATTTGCTTACATACAATGTAACACAAAGTACTAACATAACAACATGCTGAAATTAATGTGATACATGTATTTATGATTGGTATAAGAACAAGGTTTGTTTATACTATTAATTCTGTTTATGGCGGTTTTAACGGATGTTTTAACAGCTATACCCAGCGCCAACACTTAGTCACTTACCCAATCTTTAAAAAGATCCTCATGGACATATATCATAATTTTCTTCAACGTCTGGTGTGACAACCCGCTAATACCTGTAGGGCTGTAGACCGTGTATCATAACCTAACAGCATGTATCGTAACTCCACCGCAGTGACCGTTTCCATACTGCTGTCATTGCCAATTCATTAAAAGCGACACATCACATATTCATTATTAGCTCAACAACGTCCATGTGTGCGTGTGTGTGTCCGTCAACAATTTCCTTTGGCGCGGGCTACAGGTCGTACCTTTGGTCTGATCTTTATCAAATTTGTCATGAATGTTGACATTGACATGTACCGGTAGATGGGAACAGGTCATTTTGGGTCATTGGCCAAAAAACATGGCGACTTACGGCCATCTTGGATTTCAAAATTAAATCGATAGGCGCGGTCTACATGTCTTACTGTTTGTCTGATCATCATGAAATTTATCATGGATGTTAACGAGTCATTTTGTGGTTGTTCCACCAAAAAACATGGCTGCCAGCAGCCATCTTTGATTTTACTCTTTGCATGACTAAATCCTTTGGCGCGGGCTACAGGTCGTAGCTTTGGTAGGATCTTCATGAAATTTGTCATGGATGTTAACAATGACATGTAGATTGGAAAGAATCCTTTTGGGGTCATTCGGCCAAAAAACATGGCCGCTGGCAGCCATCTTGGATTTCAAAATTAAATCGATTCGCGTGGTCTACAGGTCATACTGTTCGTCTGATTATCATGAAATTTGTCATGGATGTTAATAATGACAGGCAAATGGGAACGAGCCATTTTGGGGTCGTTCGGCCAAAAAAACATGGCCGCCAGCAGCCATCTTGGATTTGACTCTTTGCATGACTAAATCCTCTGGCGCGGGCTACAGGTCGTAGCTTTGGTCGGATCTTCATGAAATTTGTCATTGGTTTTAACAATGACATGTAGATGGGAACGAGCTGTTTTGTGGTCATTCGGCCAACATACATCTTGGATTTTACTCTTTGCTTGACTTAATCCTTCAGCACAGGCTCTAGGTTGTACATTTGGTCATATCATTATGATATTTGTCATCTCTATTGACATGTAGATGACATGTAGATGTGAACGAGTCATTTTGGGGTAGTTTGACCAAAAAACATTGCCACCAGCAGCCATCTTTGCATGACTAAATCCTTTGGCACAGGCTACAGGTCCTTACTTTGGTCAGATCATTATGAAATTTGTCATGAATGTTGATGTTGACATGTGGATGGGAGTGAGTCATTTTGGGGTCATTTGGCCAGAAAACATGGCCGACAGCGGTCATTTTGGATTTCAAAATTCAATCCATTAGCACGGGCCAGAGGTCGTATCTTTTGTCTGATCATTAATAAATTTGTCATGGATGTTAAAATGGACATGTAGATGGGAAATGAGTAATTTTGGGGTTGTTCGACCAAAAACATTGCCGCCAGCAGCCATCTTGGATTATACTCTTTGCATGACTAAATTCTTTGTCAAGGGCTACAAGTCGAATCTTTGGTCCAATCATCATGAGATTTGTAATGGATGTTAACAATTACATGTAGATGGGAAAAGGTTCATTTTGAATTCAACCAAGAAACCTGGTCGCCAGCAGCCATCTTGTATTTTACTCTTTACATGACTAAATCCTTTGACACGGGCTACAGGTCGTATCTTTTGTCGGATCATCATGAAATTTGTGAAGGATGTTAACAATGACATGTAAATAGGAAGGAGTCTTTTTTGTGTCATTTGGCAAAAAAACGATGGCTGTCGCGGCCATCTTGGATTTTAATCTTTGCATAACTAGGCCTTTCAACTTTCCACATTCCTAATCGCTCCATTAACTGTAACACATGAAATTATTCCCTTTCCTCATTGAGCTACAGTGTCATTGACACTTTCATAATTACATTTCAGTCAATTCACATTTTCAAATGCATATACATGTATACCGGTATGTGAACCAATTTCATCATTACAGAAATTGCAAATTCATCGTTGATTCCATCATCTCAACATTTCATTAAAGTGAGACTTTATGTTCACACATCGATTCATTCAGGCAACATTTTTTTTCCATTTCTACACTGGTCATTGCATTGATCGTCTTCAATGGGAATAATCTATAATTATATATATATGTATATCATTGTTGACTATTAAAGTGACATTTCTCTTCCTCCCAATCGATATTGCATTAAAATGACGCTTCATATTCATTACACTTCATTCAATAATTTCTGTTTCTACATCACTTATTGCATTGATTGCCTTCAGGTAAGGTAAGCTATGTCCGACTCAAATATTAAAGTGACGCATCATATTCACTACACTTTATTCAATAATTTCTTTTTCTACATAGTTTACACGTATTGCATTGATTGCCTGCAGCTAAGGTAATCTATGTCCGACTCAAATGATACAAATATTAGAGGCATTCCATTTCCATCCATTAATTCTAAGGAAACTTCTGCTGTGATATATATATATATGAATATATACATACATGGGTACTACATGTGCTACACCACTCGGAGGAATGTCTGTGTCATCACACTAAAATACCATGTTAGAACTTGAATTGATATATTCGTAATCGTATATAGTCACCAATAGCCGGGTTACTACCGTAGTACCTGACATTGCCTATCTAGTGAACTATTCAAACCCAACAGGCCTGGTTGATTTCACTGTGGGATGATGGTTCACTTCCATCCTCAAGCTACTTTTCTTTTCTGACGTGCAGGGGTAGATATGCTTGAGGCCCCACCACAGTTAAATTCGCACCAGGTTCTCAGCTATCTTATGTTCGAACTTTACTCATATGTTTGGACTGATCATAACCATGATTTCAATGCTGGGTTTGAATAGTTCACTAGATGGGCAATGTCCGTTACTACGGTAGTAACCCGGCTATTGGTGACTATATACGATTACGAATATATTAATCCAAGTTCTAGCATGGTATTTGTGTGACGACACAGACATTTCTCCGAGTGGTGTAACACATGCAGTACCCTGTATGGTACATCATATAATTATTGTAACGTTGAACTTAATGATCAACTTGGTGGTTGCTCCATTACGTGTCACGTACGATCATATTATTATGGTATATAAGGACATACTTCAGTTATACAAGATGCATTAGCTAGTAAAATTGAAAAAAAAGCTAAATTTTTTTGCTTTATTTTGAGGATTGACACTAATTTTCAGGATGCCTCATATTGGAAAAATAAACCACTACTGCTCGATATAATCCATTTTTGATTTCAGTAAGGTCTATATTTTGATAAAATACTTTAAGAAACGCTGTTATTCACACATATACATATATATAGGAATCAGGGAGCTAAATGTGTTCTAGAGTCGGGGAGCGAGTACACCGTGGAATGCTAAAGGTGAAGGTAACTGAAGAATGACCTTCACCTGATATATGCGACACGTTATTAAAGGATGACATCGCGTTTATTTGATTTGTACATAATTTCTAAATAATTTAACTGGTGAATGAATGGGGGAACGGATTTTTGTGAGCGGGAAATGTATTTAACTAGCTGTTGTAGATCTGGGTTTTTCCAGATCAAATTTGGCTGTGGGATAGCCCTGTCGTACACTTGGGGATTTATTTTAAAAAGTAAACACATGACCTATGATTTTTCTTGCATTTTCGTGATCAACTGGTGTCAATCTAGCTGGGTAAACATCACTGGTATGGCCTGCAGGCTTCAATTCAGTGAATTTGGCCGAAACGTTAACACTTTCGATCTATGGGAAACCATTTAGTTCAGTGATTCCTACTGTGTTAACGACCTTGGCCTTGATCGTGCCTAACTACTGTGCCAATTTTCAAACATGCAAGATAGAGTTTCTCCCCTTGTAGTGCAGCGGCCAAACGCCAAAAGTGGTCGGGTACCCCTACCCACGGTAGAACAAGATAAAACAAAAAAAATTTGAAGGAGAAATATATACTGTTGACGAAACTGATAGTGAAAAATGGCTATTGTCAAATCGACGATGAATGATACCCACCAGTGATTTTTTCCAGAAATTTAATGATTTTGGTAAAGCGAGCCCTGCGGCTATGTCCTAACTTATTTGCCAACATTGTTGGTGTTAAAATTACTACATCATACCATATCTCTACCTGATATGTAAAAAGTGTTGGTTCATTTAGATTTTCCTGCCATTTGGAGCCGAAACATTTTTTTTTTCTGAAAAATCGCTCTTTTTCACAAAAATAATATATTTCAAACATTATCATCGTGGTTATATATGTCCTCAGGCTTCCAAACCCCCAGTTACAACAACAACAACAACAAAACATTTGATTTATAACATGTAATTTTATATTAATACTAGAAGGGTTACCCGGCGTTGCCCAGGTTAAAGTGATGCGAAACCCTCTGTGGATATTTGATGGTAATAGAGAATACAATTGCTCCCAAAGTGTTACACGTGTTCTCATAAATTGTATATCCAAATGGCATCACAAAACATGATTCTTATAGGTAGTGGCTCACCTTGTCAGGTCGGAGCGATAGCATCTTCTTTGTCGCGTTTAATTCGCCCCACCAATAAAGAAGTAGTTATTTATTTACAAATGCGTATACTTAGACTTTAGACTTAGACCGGCTATCATAGCTCCATGAAGATACATATGTCCAGGTGCTCCTCTGTTCCGGTGCTATATACTGGCTAATCACCCTCAGTTTAAAAGAAATGTTATGCATGTATAGCAGATAGTTGTTCCCGACACAGCGATATTTTGAGTTGTTTATGTTAGGCGATGAGTCTGTCTTAACAAATGAAAGAAATCATTTGTATCCGGCAGATATACCCTTGTCGGATGTCACCATGGGAAGATCCTGAAAAGTCATTTGCCATGGACTGCATTTTCCTTTATCTCAGACTGCACACTGTGGCCACTATTTTGGAACAGGTCTGCTCTACATATCCATATCTCTAAAGGTCGTTCCACACTGGGCGCGAGCGAGCGATTATAACGGCCGATTTCTAACGTCCGTAGCAGTTCAAAGCGCGCGATTTTTGTGTTCACACGGCAAGCGACTGAAACGCTTCGTCGCGCGCGATAGTCAGGTTATTATTCTGTGTGTACGCTAATTTCAAGGGAGTCAGGTGGCTGCATGGGGGATACCCCACCCACACACTTATGACTGATGTGTAGGGTTTCTACACATAACGTGTAGCCCTGCTACACAACCATTATTCATTTTTTATCTTAAACATATTTTACACAATAAATGGGTCAATTTATACACATTTATACACACTGGTGTGCATAAAATCAACACCTATGCCTTACACATTTTGTGTAATTCTTACACATATATATCGTAGACAAGAATGTAAAGTTCAGTATTCCGAACTGTGGGTATATAGTATTCATGGCAAATGGAGATTTATATGTTAAAACTTTCTTGGTGTACTATGGTACGTAATATTTTGCTCTGTCATGTGTGAGTTTTCGTTTTAAATGAACAAACCATGGTCGTGGCGTGGTTGCACGTGATTAGTATTAACGTATTACAACAATCATATAAACAAGAGTAAGAGCAGTATTCTTCATGAAAGTTTTAACAAATATATCCTCATATATCATTAATACAATACTCACAAGTCGGCATTCTGAATTACATTCCTTGTCTACAATTTGTTTATTCTCGTCACTCAAAATGACATGGGTATTGAGAAAACATATACTCAAACAATATCGCCGTCATGTAGCAGACTATGAAACTGAACGCACGCAATGCGCATGCACGCTCTACGTTCTTACACAAGAGTGTGTAACAAAATGTACACGTTATGTGTAGAACGGCACCTGGTCAATGTATGTGTATGTAAAACTACACATTGCTATGTGTATTAACCGGGTTTACACATTTGATGTGTAATCGTTTCTACACATTAGTTATAATAGTGCACCCACCCGTAATACGCGAATTATTATTAGTTGATGAATGCATTGTTTCATGTTTACCACAATGTCTTTTGGAATGAACTATATAGCCTCGTTATATTCTTTATCATTTCCCCTGATTATACCAAAAATATAATTCACCAGCCAATGGAGCAGATTATACGGTCCATGATTTTAGTTCTTTACAAGGAATAAACTGAATATAGTAATCTAAAGGTTGTTCCACACCGAGCGCGAGCGAGCGATTATAACGGCCGTTTTCTAACGTCCGTAGCAGTTCAAAGCGCGCGATTTTTATGTTCACACCGCAAGCGACCGACTCGCTGACCACGAGGCGATTATAGCAGTGATTTTATGCTTCGTCGAATTGTCGCTTTGTTGCAAACCAGCGAGATAATTGGACGGCTCTCAAATAGGTGTTTATACGACCGTTATTTTTCTATTTGATGACGGCACACTGATTTGTCGCCGCGATAATGGAGGACTTTAGCGAGAGGCTAATAATCGAAGTACAACGCATGTGTGTCTGTATGGTACATGTGTGTCTGTATGACTGTGTGTGTCTGTATGACTGTATGTATGTATGCATGTATGCCATGTGTGTCTGTATGACTGTATGTGTCTATGACCAAATAATTAAACCATTTATTTTTGTTATTTTTCGTGACTGAAATTCCACCTTAGATTACTATATTCAGTTTATTCCTTGTAAAGAACTAAAATCATGGACCGTATAATCTGCTCCATTGGCTGGTGAATTATATTTTGGTATAATCAGGGGAAATTATAAAGAATATAACGAGGCTAGTTCATTCCAAAAGACGTTGTGGTAAACATGAGACAATGCATTCATCAACTAATAATAATCGCGTATTACCGGGTGGGAGCACTATTATAAGTAATGTGTAGAAACGATTAAACATCAAATGTGTAAACCCGGTTAATACACATAGCAATGTGTAGTTTTACATACAAATACATTGACCAAGCGCCGTTCTACACATAATGTGTACATTTTATTACACACACTTGTGTAAGAATGTAGATCGTGCGCATTGCGTGCCTTCAGTTTCATAGTCTGCTACATGACGACGATATTGTTTGAGTATATGTTTTGGAATACAATTTACTACTGTCTCAATACCCATGTAATTTTGAGTGACGAGAATAAACAAATTGTAGACAAGGAATGTAAGTTCAGAATTCCGACTTGTGAGTATTGTATTAATGATATATGAGGATATATTTGTTAAAACTTTCATGAAGAATACTGCTCTTACTCTTGTTTATATGATTGTTGTAATACGTTAATACTAATCACGTGCAACCACGCCACGACCATGGTTTGTTCATTTAAAACGAAAACTCACACATGACAGAGCAAAATATTACGTACAATTGTACGCCATGAAAGTTTTAACATATAAATCTCCATTTGCCATGAATACTATATACCCACAGTTCGGAATACTGAACTTTACATTCTTGTCTACGATATATATGTGTAAGAATTTACACAACATGTGTAAGGCATAGGTGTTGATTTTATGCACACCAGTGTGTATACATGTGTATAAATTGACCCATTTATTGTGTAAAATATGTTTAAGATAAAAAATGAATAATGGTTGTGTAGCAGGGCTACACGTTGTTTGTAGAAACCCTACACATTAGTCATAAGTGTGTGGGGTGGGGGTATCCCCCATGCAGCCACCTGACTCCCCTGAAATTAGCGTACACACAGAATAATAACCTGACTATCGCGCGTGATGAAGAGTTTCAGTCGCTTGTGGTGTGGACATAAAAATCGCGCGTTTTAAACTACTACGGACGTTAGAAAACGGCCGTTATAATCGCTCGCGCCCGGTGTGGAACAACCTTTAGAACTAAAATCATGGACCGTATAATCTGCTCCATTGGCGGGTGATTTATATTTTGGTATAATCAGGGGAAATGCATAAAGAATATAACGAGGCTAGTTCATTCCAAAAGACGTTGTGGTAAACATGAGACAATGCATTCATCAACTAATAATAATCGCGTATTACCGGGTGGGAGCACTCTTATAACTAATGTGTAGAAACGATTACACATCAAATGTGTAAACCCGGTTAATACACATAGCAATGTGTAGTTTTACATACAAATACATTGGCCAAGTGCCGTTCTACACATAATGTGTACATTTTATTACACACACTTGTGTAAGAATGTAGATCGTGCGCATTGCGTGCCTTCAGTTTCATAGTCTGCTACATGACGACGATATTGTTTGAGTATATATTTTGGAATACAATTTACTACTGTCTCAATACCCATGTAATTTTGAGTGACGAGAACAAACAAATTGTAGACAAGGAATGTAAGTTCAGAATTCCGACTTGTGAGTATTGTATTAATGATATATGAGGATATATTTGTTAAAACTTCCATGAAGAATACTGCTCTTACTCTTGTTTATATGATTGTTGTAATACGTTAATACTAATCACGTGCAACCACGCCACGACCATGGTTTGTTCATTTAATACGAAAACCCACACATGACAGAGCAAAATATTACGTACCATTGTACGCCATGAAAGTTTTAACATATAAATCTCCATTTGCCATGAATACTATATACCCACAGTTCGGAATACTGAACTTTACATTCTTGTCTACGATATATATGTGTAAGAATTTACACAACATGTGTAAGGCATAGGTGTTGATTTTATGCACACCAGTGTGTATACATGTGAATACATTGACCCATTTATTGTGTAAAATATGTTTAAGATAAAAAATGAATAATGGTTGTGTAGCAGGGCTACACGTTGTTTGTAGACACCCTACACATTAGTCATAAGTGTGTGGGTTGGGGGTATCCCCCATGCAGCCACCTGACTCCCCTGAAATTAGCGTACACACAGAATAATAACCTGACTATCGCGCGCGACGAAGCGTTTCAGTCGCTTGCGGTGTGGACATAAAAATCGCGCGCTTTGAACTACTACGGACGTTAGAAAACTACCGTTATAATCGCTCGCTCGCGCCCGGTGTGGAACAACCTTTAGGTGGAATTTCAGTCACGAAAAATCACAAAAATAAATGGTTTAATTATTTGGTCATAGTGACATACATACATACATACACACATACATACATACATACACACATACAGTCATACAGACACACATGTGTCATACAGACACACATGGCGTTGTACTTCGATTATTAGCCTCTCGCTAAAGTCCTCCATTATCGCGGCGACAAATCAGTGTGCCGTCACCAAATAGAAAAATTACGGTCGTATAAACACCCTATTTGAGAGCCGTCCAATTATCTCGCTGGTTTGCAACAAAGCGAGAATTCGTGGAAGCATAAAATCACTGCTATAATCACCTCGTGGTCAGCGAGTTGGTCGCTTGCGGTGTGAACATAAAAATCGCGCGCTTTGAACTGCTACGGACGTTAGAAAACGGCCGTTATAATCGCTCGCTCGCGCCCGGTGTGGAATATATTCTATTTCACTATAGAATCACTTCCGGGGTCAACTGAGACAGCATCACTGCGCATGTGTCCACGACAACACCTCATTGTTTTCGCTGCAAGCGTCGTGTGAAGACGCATTCTTATTCTTATGTGCTCTGCACAGTAAATACTTTTCAGAGGCTACGATTGTAGCGGCTTCTGATTTGTATTTTAGTTGACTCGGACAGTTCCTATTTATGAATGCAACAATATTTTATTGTATTTGCTTTCATTTTGACGGCTCGCTTGATTTTTTCATGGCAAAATCCGTGCTGTCCGATTAGCGCTTCTTGTCACGCAGTGACAGATTTTCTGCGCCATTGAACAACAATCGGTCGCGACTTGATCATGTTGATAACGCCACGCTAGAAGTGGTCAGTTATTTAATGCTCCAGTTCACTGGAACTGCGAATTAGTTCGAATCAAATTTGTTCGACTCATTCCATCGGCTGTTCACCGATCTGGGTCATGCATGCGGTTGCGATTGTAGCGACCGTGACTCTAACACAACGTGCATAGTTTTGCCATTGATCTTGATCATGGAGTAACTTTTGTTTCGCAATCTCGGTAGTTGGCCATTTTCGGTCACGGACGGGATAAAGCTGTCTTGTCATATTGTTGACATTCAGTTCAACATGGCGGGTGCCGTTTGGCCTGATGGACTGGACTCCATTGCCTTTATATAGCGATGGGTTCGCTAATGTGCCGATCAGGTCGAGCGTTGTTACTACAACGGCTCAAAAATGACAGGACCATCGAGTACCAATGGGAAGCATTGTGTGCTACATGTACAGTGGTCCGATACGTTGTCCAGGATGATTGTGTGTGGCCATGCATGACTTCGCAGGTCGAATTCCATGCGCGTTTTAACGCTTCGCTCATGACGGAGGCTTTGTTGTTCACACAGCTTGTATATCCACTATCTATGCGCTCGTGATTTCGATTGCAGAAGTCAATGCGTTTTCCGACCTGTTCATGTATATGGAGGCTATGTTGTACATAGTCTGTGTTCATGACTTCGTCTGTGTATGTCTTACACTCTCAAATAAAGCAATTGATTTAGGTACCCCATGGAACCTAAAGCCGCGATAGTACCAGACAGTTTGGTACTATAAGCCTTTAGAGCCTATTTAGCGTTATAGAACCACATGAGTTGGTACTCCACAGAGTGCCAATCGTTGGCTCCATGCTGATTGGGTGAGACCGTGGGTGTGTCAATATCGAGTGGCGTGTGCAAACGATTAAATTAAAGTGAAAAATGGCCGCCCGTCGACTCGCGGTCGTAGATCTGTCGGATTATTTCATTTAGCACTATGCAAGGGAGTCTTTGTGGATTTGTACTTAATTGGATGTTTAAACGCGGGAGCATAATTTGGAATCTAACATATCACATTGTTAAATTTGCCGGTATCAGGGCTGTTTTGTTCTCTGGAGTATCAAATTGCTGGATCTATGCGTAGTACCTAAATACTTCAGAGTACCTGTCTTGATATTTTGGTACTTCAGATAATATATAGGGCGTATCATGAAAGCATCTATTTCTTGGCACCTCATATCGTGAGCGTCATGGCTTCGGTGACATAAATGCGGGGTGGGTATTATATGCACAATGCCCGGGTAGAACTTAAATAATCATTAGGTAATCCAGAGTACCAACAATTTGGTACTCTAGAGTACCAAGAAGTTGGTACTCTGGGTACCAAACATTTTGGTACTCTAGAGTACCTAAACTTTTGGTACTCCAGAGTACCAAAAAGTTGGTACTCCCCCTGGGACAAAGCTTAGTACCTACATAGGCACTCTGAAGTACCTATATTTTTAAGAGTGTAGAGTTTTCATAAAGCTTCGCATGTAGAGGTGTTTTGCATACCAACAAAAATAGTAGATTCACGTGGACAGTCGGTGTTACTGTAAATAAGATGTGGAAGTGTCACGATATAAATACGTCTGGTTTTCCGACGTCAACCAATGCTTTGCCGTGTGTCCTATTGTCTGCATGGATTACAGATCACATGTGGTTCATAAACATGCAGGGGTTTTTGATGATATATAATCGACCATAGCATTCTGCGGCTCTTGTTCGCCTATACATGTATACGCTATAGTTGTGATGTGATGCATCCTAACCAACATACAAAGCTTGATTGTGCCCTCTTTTGATGGAAAGTTGTGCTCAACTGCTTTGGGTCTGATGGACACATATTTTCTGTCATATCAATGTTGTATTACTTCAACATTTGAATCATTGACAATATTTGGGCACGCACGTTCTTTGTTAACTCATCAAGGACTGATTTTTTAAGGAGATTATTCACATCTCTACTGACACACCGAACCATTCGTGACAGAAATATTTGGTTACATTTTCGCCACGAGACAGAATCCGATAACGTTTCCGGTGTGCATTTGGGCGTGATAACGGTTTCGATGTTAATGCTCCGATACCATGATGCGCCATATCCAATGTTATGGTAGCAAAGACCAGTTATGTCGAGCTGGTGATGTCCCTGGTCGTTGTTCATCTTGAAGCGGCCATACACGAGAGAAAGGTTATGGATCATATGATCGCCTTGCCACTGGTCACTTGTAATTGTGTTTGGCTGATTTGTGTATTTGCATACATCCGCGGACGGATCTCAGCTATCGCGTCGCAATATCGCATATGATTCTTGTCATGCCATGTAAGTTACACCTATAGGTTATTGGTGGTTTTGGCGATTACGCAAGTTGAAACACACTTTATTTCTATGAACGGTAAATGAACTCATAGACGGTGATTGGTATTGCCAATGTACCTTGGTCGACCGATGGTTTTATTTTTATATTTGTAGTTGCGACCGACAACCCGGCATACTGGTACAGCGGCAGTGTATCAAAGCCTATGATCATTATATGGGGCTCAATGCCTTCACCAGTTTCAGGTGGATTTTAAGGGCTTTATTTAGTGATGCCTGATTGTTACAATTATGACGTATTGTACTTTACGTCACGACTAATATATCCTTATCTGTCGTTATTAATTACAGCCAATAATGTTCAGTTCGCATCGGAAGGACATTTTGTACCTAGTTATATATAATTGTGTGGTTATGGTTCACATGCTGTTCAAGAACGGATAAAACCGGTATGAAATTTGCCGGACGTTCGGTGTGAAGATTGTCATTTTTGTCATGGCTGATATTTGTGAATATGCACAAATATGCGAGGTTGTCTTTAGCGCTCATTCCATCGCATGGTTTCGTTATAGCATTAGGAAAATCAGTATTGCATCATTCACTCTCTTCGATTTCTTACTAATGTGACAAAATTAGTGCATATCACTGGTTCACTTATACATAATTGTGCCATGGGTCAGTAACGCACGCATGTCACAGGCGTGCGATTGGCGAATATTAGTATGCTGCTATCCAAACCGTAGCTGAAATCATGGTGGTTTCTTACGAATTATCCATCCTTCATGTATATATGTCTGCATATGACTATATGTGAGCCGGTTACGAGTATTACTTGAACTAGGCATGGTTTGGGTTCATTTTGGGACAATTCATGTTCAATTTTGACGCTCTGATTGCGTTCTTTCAAACGTCACACACGTTGCCTTGTGCTGTTGATGTCATCATATAGCTATATGGTTTTCTGCCACTTCAATCATGGTTGTGAGTCACTAATTTTATAAAGTGATGTCCGCATATTTGGCGGGGATGCCCCAATAGCAATGTTAACGTTTTATGTGCCACTTCATGTTTTGTTTTTTTCCGTTGTGAACACGCACCATGGACATCGATAGCCTTGAAACTCCACTTGGCATACTTTAATTGTCCACCATTGGCATACTACGCATACTCAAATTTATACTGATCATACTACTCATGTTCCTTACATACACAACACGGCCGAATGTGCATGTACATGTACATATGCAAGATATAACCGTTTGACATTGGTCATGTGGATGTTTGGGCTAAGGCAACAATTTATGCAAGTTTCTTCCGAGTGTTGAAAATACTCAGACTGAGCATGTCTCTATCTTTGATGATGGCCACGACATGGCATCTCATATACATATACCTGTCTAATTGGTATCCTTAAGGCATTCATGTATAATCCATGTATGTTTGGAATGCCCATAAATTGCATGCTTCGTCTCACCACTGATTTCTTAGCTTCGCTGAAATGGAGTGCATTTTCACTCATATATCTCAATTTCAATTTGATTGGGAACTTTGCTCAGCTAGCCGTTTCAGACTGTGAAATTTCCAATGGTCGCGTGTCTTGTATAGAGCCCACGCAGATGTACCTGTGTTTTTTTCGGTGTTTATAAAGTTGGGGAAATGCTCCTGATACCGTCGTTACCGCACATTATCGTGTATTACCGGCTGCACCAAAGCTTAATTGTTTGGTTCGCATATCATCTGACTGGGAGACTGGGAAAGCTTCCCGAGATGAATATTAGTACAATGTGTCGACCAGGAACCCGAACGCAACTGACAATGGGATTTGTTCTGTTACTGGTGCCTGTGAACCATTTTACCGACGTTTCTTATACCTCTCTAATGTTACGAATGATTTGTTTCCGTGCGATTGAGCTACGGTGTTATATTCTCACTGCCCGGTGGGCTGTGTTGTGTATATTATCAGTCGGTGCTACCGTTGGCGATATGTCAGTGACTCGGCAATAATCCTGCCACGCCAGATTTCAAAACGTGTCTATACATGCATATGAACTGTGCTAATTTCATTCCCAGATATCGTAGTGGATGTAATTTCATTTATCAGAGGATTTCGCCTTTGGCAAAATTATCGGTGAGTGAATTGTCTTTGACAATCGCCTTCAACCAGTATCTGGTACATGGCGCTGAGGCATGCGCAATTTGTGCTTTAAGTTCAAGAATATAGTCGGCTGAGTAGGCCCAATAAACCTCTTGTTTTGCCAATAATTGCCAAGTGGATGGTTTTATATTGTTACCGATATATACTGAACTGCTTATCCGTGGTGCCTTAATTAACCTTCGGTTGAGTTGATGCGTATATGTATGGTACGCACCATCATTGCCATGATGTCATATTAAACGCTGCCACTAGCGACGTTCTTGTACTGATGACCTTCCTAGATATGTTGGCGGGGCAAATGTGAGTTAACTTAGGTGGAATACTACAATATTCATGAAATTCATCTAACAATAACAACACTGCTAGCAATGTCTTGATGCTGTGCTTTGTGATTCGTATATTTCAACTGCAGGAGTTATTTTGTTTTTCATGGAGTACACCGTTTGTTCACTGTGTTGAACGCGGTTGTTTGTGTCTACTATCGATCGCTTTAAAGTCTCAGTTGACCCCGGAAGTGATTCTATAGTGAAATAGAATTAAAAATTAAACGAGGCTTCACCCGTGAAGGTGAAGTTTAATTGTGATTCTATGAAGTATAGAATCACTGGAGGGATCAACTGCCGCCCGCCCCATACCCCACCGTGGGTGTGATTTTTCCAGCTTTACTACAGATCAATAGTAGACACATGCTTCTAAGAATGAGGTGTTGTCGTGGACACATGCGCAGTGATGCTATCTCAGTTGATCCCTCCAGTGATTCTATACTTCATAGAATCACAATTAAACTTCACCTTCACGGGTGAAGCCTCGTTTAATTTTTAACTTTATTGTAACAATCAGTTGTTTAGTTTACATAGCACGCACTTACTTACATGTACCGGTATAGGTCCCACTGATTAAACGCTCTTTATTTTAGGTAGGCCATTGAATAAAGAGCGTTAATTATCTAACTGATTGAATTACATGATATCGCCAGCCCTTATTAGCTCAACTTTACTATGTAAAGTTTGAGCTATTGCCATGGCTTGGTATCCGTCATCTGTGTGTGCGTGTGTGTGTGTGTGTGTGTGTGAGGGTGTGTGTGTGTGTGTGTGTGTGTGTGAGGGTGAGGGAGGGTGTGTGTGTGTGTGCGTGTATGAGGGTGTGTGCGCGTGTGTGATTCGTCAACAATTTCCTTTAGCACGGGCTACAGTTCGTACCTTTGGTCCGATTATTATGAAATTTGTCATGGATGTTGACATTGACATGTAGATGGGAACGAATCATTTTGGGATCATTCGGCCAAAACACATGGCCGCCGGCAGCCATCTTAGATTTTACTCTTTGCATGACCTTTGACACGGGCTACAGGTCGTACCTTTGGATCATCATAAAATTTGTCATGGATGTTAACAATGACATATAGATGGGAACGAATCATTTTTGGGTCATTCGGCCGTCAGCAGCCATCTTGGATTTTACTCTTTGTATAACTAAATCCTTTAGCACGGCTACAGGTCGTACCTTTAGTCTGATCATCATGAAATTTGTCATAGCTTTTGAAAGTGGAACGAAGATCGGAACGAGACATTTTGGGATCATTTGGACAAAAAACATGGCCGCCAGCGGCCATCTTTTATTTCAAAATTTAATTAGCACGGGCCACAGGTCGTACTGTTCGTCTGATCATCATGAAATTTGTCATGGGTGTTAACAATGATATGTAGATGGGAACGAGTCATTTTGGGGTCATTCGGCCGAAAAACATGGCCGCCAGCAGCCATCTTGGATTTTGCTCTTTGTATGACTAAATCCTTTAGCTTTTTCAATATGCTTTATTTCTCTTATCAAATTTCACATGATATTGAGATATGAGTGTATATACAAAAGATATGTACAATATTATAGATGGTAGTCTATAGAAATGAATTATATAATTTATATACATTCTGACTCCCTTAAATTGTATTACAGTTGACTCTGTTGTGAGTTGGCCGGATAAATGTGGTGCCAATTTATTTATTGACCGGATCATTGATTGTCTATTGTTTAGAGTTATCTTTCATAATTTTAATGTCGCCTGATTTCGTTTAGTACTTTCTGTCAGGAAATTTGTCAAAGTAAACTTAATTTCATTTAATTACGTATTGCTACAGTGATGTTATCCAAGCTTGATATACGTTCTATGTGCCACCGCAGACGCTACGATTAAAATCGTAAGTGGGGAAAATCGTAGGTGGAGAAATCGTAGCTTGCCCGCAGACGCTACGGTGCTGCGATGTTTGCAGCTACGATTTTATCAACGTGATCGATCACATGATAGCAAAATGTTATACCACATTCTCCGCATTATGCAACTAAATACATATGGCATGTATTTCAACGGTGCACCTACAGCCAAATCAAGGCTACTACACCGAACTACATACATATACAGAATGATCTAAACTAACAAGTTGATGTTGAAAGTTCAAGCGAAATTGAATATGTTTTTTTTTTTTTTTTTTTTTACCTGTCAACTCAACAGGCTCAGATGCCCCAATTGAATTTCAACAATGGCGGCAGCCCTCTACTCCTTGCATGATATGTGGTATAGGCCTGCACTCCCTGCACTTTCGTGGTATTTACAACATGACCAGAGCGACAGTGGTCATGTGGCAGCTACGATCGCGTGCGTTGCCAAGGTCACGCCACGATTTTCCTGGTAAAATCAAACAGTGCTTGATTGCTACGATTTGGCTACGATATTGTCGTGGGCATGCGCATTGGATGCTTCCTCCTGCGATTTTCCCCACTTACGATTTTAATCGCAGCGTGTGCGGTGGCACTATGAGTCCCGCTATCAGTTTATGTCTTTTTGTATGCACTAAATTTGGAAAGATTTTTGTGTTTTTTTGTGTTTTTTTTTTGTTTTGTCGCACGTGTCGACAAAGTGACATTCGAAAATGGGAAACCCGAAAAAACCATCGGCTGGGCATGTGTGTATGTTGTTGCCAGCTATGAGTGATCACTAGCATATTCGCGATGCAGCTTGTGTTCAACCATATCTACAAAAAAAAGGGAAAAAATATTGATCTGTTATTATTAAAATTATAACTTTTTCAATAAAAGCTGAGAATACTGGTCCATGCTAATTTCTAGTCTGGATTTTCATCAGAATGTATATAATGAATACAGTCAATATTATACCAATACAGCAATGGTCCAAGCAAACTACCCCCAACCACAGCAGAACCATGGGCAACCCCCTCAGGACCCAGTCCGAAACACGGTCTGCCGCCATTCATCGGAAAGCTCTCAGGGAGAGCTTTCCGATGAATGGCAACAAGCCACATCCCCGACCAAATCCCGAGAAACCACAAACAACTCCGCCTTGGCCAGGGAGTCGACTACTTGGAGCATTGCTCTACAATAGTACACTACCGGTATAAGTTATAATTCTGGTCACAATCTAGGTGGAACATTTTAGATACAAAACATATGGTAAATAAAAATACAATTTATATTACATTTTAAGTTCAATGTGTCATCAAGATTAACTTATCGAGTTGTCATTTATCAGCAGCTTAATTTAATTCTTGTTTATTCTGTTACTGGATTTATCATGTGGGTCACAAATTTTCATCTTCAGTCTCTTTTAGGACTAGTCTAATAAATGAACACAACTTTTTCAAAAGTGCAGGGTCTTTCGTGCTTAGAATTTCGCACATGGTTTCTGTGTTAATTTTATTTGTACTTATAATTGGTAGGAAATGTTTTCTTATATTTCTAAATTTATCGCACTCTAGAAGGTAATGAAATTCATCTCCAAGTCTACAGCTCTTACATAGTTTGCATTTTCTGTCCCGTAAGTCAGTGTTGTTCCATCTACCAACTTCAATGGGTAGTTTGTGATTACTTGTTCTGAATTTACTGAGTGTGACTTGGTTTCTACGACCTAAAATATACAGGTAGTCTTCAAAATAGATGTCACTTTTAAATATCCGGTAAATTTTCCCTTTGCTAGATTGTGTCATACTATTTTCCCAAGAGTGTCTAAATGTACTAATGATACTGCATTTTACATAGTTTATAAATTGTTCTTTGTTTGGAATATGGGTTGATTCTATCATATGTGACTGGTTGCAGTTTGCCAATATTTTTCGAATGCTTAGGACCCATTTAAATGGTGTTTGTTCAGTTTCATTAGCCATTTTCTCAGCTAGTCTGAAATGAATTTTACATATTTTTGTATTTCCAATATTTATCAGTTTTGTCCAGTACTTAATTTGTCGAATATTAATGGTTATGTATATTGGGTGTCTACCGGTTTCACCATATATCATATAGTCTGGAGATGAAGGTTTTAGGCTTAGCACATGCTTACAGAACTTTTTATGAACATGTTCTAGGATGTCATTGTTGTCAAAACCCCAGACTTCACACCCATATAATAGAATAGGTAGGACTTGGGAGTCAAACAGTTCAAATTGGTTTTGTAGTGATAACCAGAGGGTTCTTGATCGTGATATGACAGCATACATGGCTTTGGTTGCTTTTTCTGCTAGGGATTTTTGGCCTCAGAGAAGTTACCTGACTTTGTGTGAATTATTCCCAGATAATTAAATTTCTTAATGGGTTCTAGGTTTTGGCCATTAAAATTAAATTTGGCATATTTTGGGACACTGCGCTTTGATATTAGCATAATCTTTGTCTTGCTTACATTAACTGTTAGTTTCCAGTTGTTACAGTATTTTGCAAACATATCAAGTTGATTTTGTAATTGTTTTGGAGTTTCTGCCATTAAAACAGTGTCATCAGCATATAAGATATCAAAGAGTTTCAAATATGTATTCAACTGATTTTCTATCTGTACAGAGACCTTATTTAGTCCAGACGCACCACTATCTATTATGAAGTGTTCGAGGTCATTGAGATATAGAGAAAATAGCAACAATTCGTTTAATCTTTTTGACCCATAATACATAGGTATTAAGATAACATATAATACATTTTATGTACATGACTTACATAATAGAAATACAAATGATATACATTATAATATATGAAAAGTATTTACAATATAAATAATATACCTGTTTGCCATAGGTGCTGTCTGCTGACGCTATATACTATGGTGTCATATATGACTGATCCACACAAAGTGCATAGGCATCCTCAATTATATTACCAGCGAGGTAATATAATTAAGAGTATGTATCCACTCTGGTTTAGTCGCTTGCACATGTTATTTCGTGTTAGGTTCGTAGGAATACTGTGTCATTTACTATCTTTTCGGTATCTACCCAAGCTTATCTGAATTTATAAGTTTACGATTGATTATTTTAATAAAGTCGCACAATTTCCGTATGTCTGTTGAATTGTTCTGGTTAAGTATTTCACTCATTGTGACAGTATTTTGTTTTTTGTTAGTAAATTTTGATAGTAATCGCTGTCTTTCGGGTGATAGTCTCTCGCATTCAAGAAGATAATGAAATTCATCTCCAATCTTTCTGGAGTTACAGAGTGGACATAGTCGGTTAGTTTGTTCAAGTTTTCGCCAGCGTCCTGTTTCAATAGGTAAATGGTGATTACTGGTTCTAAATTTACATAATGTAATCCGGTTTACTACGTTCAACGTTAGATACCTTTCAAAAGATAAGTCATGTTTAAAAATTTGGTATATCTTACCACGACTGGAGTTGTTCATATCAGTTTCCCAATTATCCGTGAATTGTGAAATTAAACTACACTTTATATACGAAACGAATTGGGCAGTATCCGGTATGCGTTCCATGTGCCATGCATGTAATTGGTTACAATGGTCTAATAAATCATAGATTCGGTGTAACAAAGGGAAATGATTAGCGTTGATATCGAACATAGTCTGTGCTAATTTCAGAAGTATTCTGGGATATCTCACCTCCTCACTGTTCATAATTTTGCACCAATATTTTATTATTCTCGTGTTTATATACACGTCAATTGGTAGTCTCCCACATTCCCCATACAGCATAAAGTTGGGAGTAGATGGCCTCAGGTGAAGAATATGCTTCATAAATTTTCGATGAACTTTTTCAAGAATATCATTGTTACCGAAACCCCAAATCTCGCAACCATATAATAAAATTGGCATAACGTGCAAGTCGAACAAATCAAGTTGTGTTTTGATCGAGAGACAGTGCTTTCGCGAATTGCCAATAACTGAGTACATGGCTTTGGTAGCTTTTTCTGCCAGGGCCTTTTTTGCCGTCGTGAATGATCCAGATTTGCAAAATATTATTCCTAGGTAATTAAATTTGTTTACTGTTTCGATTCTTCTTCCTTTGAACAGAAATTTTGTCTTTTTTGGAAGACTGGTCTTCGAAAAGTTGACAATTTTCGTTTTCTCGATATTCACTGTTAATTTCCATTTATTGCAATATTTTTCAAAGAGGTCCAGTTGTTGTTGTAATACTTTTGGGGTTTCCCCCATGATTGTCGTATCATCGGCGTACATAATCATGAATATTTTCACATAACAGTTGAGTCGATTCTCTATTTCTAGGTCTATTGTTTTTAAGCCCACTACGTCGTTATCAAGTAAATATTCTTGCAAATCGTTCAAGTACAGTGTGAATAGTAAGGGGGATAGGTTGTCACCTTGTCTAACACCAGCATGGCAGGGGAAGTAAATGGATTTACTTCCCTCTGCTTGAACACAGGATTTAATGGTTGCTTTTTCTGCTAGGAATTTTTTGGCCTCAGAGAAGTTACCTGACTTTGTGTGAATTATTCCCAGATAATTAAATTTCTTAATGGGTTCTAGGTTTTGGCCATTAAAATTAAATTTGGCATATTTTGGGACACTTACATTAACTGTTAGTTTCCAGTTGTTACAGTATTTTGCAAACATATCAAGTTGATTTTGTAATTGTTTTGGAGTTTCTGCCATTAAAACAGTGTCATCAGCATATAAGATAACAAAGAGTTTCAAATATGTATTCAACTGATTTTCTATCTGTACAGAGACCTTATTTAGTCCAGACGCACCACTATCTATTATGAAGTCTTCGAGGTCATTGAGATATAGAGAAAATAGCAACGGTGACAGATTGTCGCCTTGCCTTACTCCCGTGAGACATGGAAATGCTTCTGAAATATCATCGCCTAGGCGGACTGATGACTTTATGTTAAGATACATATTTTTAATAATTCTTAGAATTTTCCCAGTTATTCCGGTACGATGTAGTTTGTACCATAGACCGTCTCTCCATACTCTGTCGAAAGCTTTCTCAAAATCAATAAAAGCGCAGTATCAATTGGAATTCAATTTTCTTGTGATTTCAGTCAGTATATGAATGGCAAAGATATTATCAATTGTTGCATATCCTTTCCGGAAGCCAGATTGGTTTTCACGTAAAATGTTGTTTCCAGGAATTCGTATAGTCTAGTCACTAGTATTTTTGTGAAAAGTTTTCCTAGGCAGCTCAAGATTGTTATGGGTCTATAATTTTGAGGGTCTTTTGGGTCACCTTTATTTTTATAGATGGGGCATATTATTCCAATACCCCATGCTTCTGGGATATTCCCAGTTTCTAAAATCAGGTTAAAATTTGTGCAATATATAGCTATTATCGGTTCGGATGAGGATGTAATGTATTCATTCAGTAGTTTATCTTCACCTGGAGATTTGTTATTTTTTAGGCCTCTTATTGCAGTTGTTATTTCTTTGATGTTGACAGGCTTGTTCAGTTCATTTGTATCATAGAGATCAGATGATCCACATATTTCAGGCACTGGTTTGGGGCTATTTTTGTGAATATCTGAGTTGAGATTTCTGAATATAGTTGGAATCTGTGTCATTTTATGGCCTTTTAGTTTCGACCAAAATTTCTTTGGGTCAGTATTTCTCATTTGTGCTATTTTATGGGAACATGCATCTCTGTGTATATTAATGGCTGTGTTGGGTGCTCGCTTATATATCTTGGCTTTCTGACGCATTGTTTTACTGGATATAATGCTGCCAGTGACTTTACACTTCCTAGCAGCCATTCTATAGTCCTTACGGGCTAATTGACAATCTTTGTTAAACCATGGTTTGCTGTTAGCTAGGTACTTCCTGGCGGGTCTTAAAGGCATATTACTATTTGTTGCAAAGGTTTTATGTGCCGAGTCTGATTTCCTCGATGATCATCTGCCCAATGTACAATTTTATGTTCAATTTCGGCTATGGTGGGGAGGTCAAAGTTCCATTTAAATATTTCTTTTTTACTTGCATCCCACATTCGGGGCTTACAACTACTTTTTTCTTGATTTATGCTTTTGGTATTTTGGGGGGACACGTCAAGACTTGTAATGATGGGGCAATGGATATCGGAGAAAAGGTCAGAAAACATTTCGACAGAATTTGTTTTCAATAGTGGCAGAGATGTGTGTGTACATAACACGTAGTCGACTGTAGAAGCATCTTTACGTGTTAATGCTCCAATTCCGCTATCGGTTCCTATTCTACCGTTTACTATGAAAAATTCGTTAGCTTTGCAAAAGCTTAATAATTTATTTCCGAAATTATTTT
Organism: Siphonodentalium dalli; assembly: GCA_032622095.1. Classification (NCBI taxonomy): domain Eukaryota; kingdom Metazoa; phylum Mollusca; class Scaphopoda; order Gadilida; family Siphonodentaliidae; genus Siphonodentalium; species Siphonodentalium dalli. The sequence continues at coordinate 15,708,163 of CP136068.1, forward strand.
TTGATTTGTCGGTATTGCACCTTTTTATTAGCAGATTGTTCAGTTCCAGAATAACGGATGTATCTTCTACATAATATTTTAACCCTGGAATATTATTTTGTTCTGTTTCTTCAGGGGTGATATAGTCGTTATCTGTGGAGGTGCGTGCATTAAAATCGCCTGTTAGGAAAATTTATTGGTTCGATTTTTTAATTTAATATATTCGCCTGTAATCGTGGTAAATGCCTCTTTAGATGAATAATTACTACTCTCTGGCGGTATATATATTGCCCCAATGATGATTTTTTCATCTCTGGAGCCATGTATTATTTTCAGTTCGATCCAGTGGACATAAGGACAGCTTGTATTTATCACATTTGACAGGTTGGCTAGATTTGACTTAATACCTATTATGATTCCACCAGATTTTATTCGGGAATGTTTTGTTCTGTTTTTCATAAAAAAGGTATAGCCAGATAGTGATATTTCATCGCAATCATCAGTTTTTATACGCCCGTTTGAAAAAACGGCCGTATTATAGTATTGGTCTGTCCGTCCGTCCGTCCGTCCGGGCGTCCGGACCGACGTCGATACACTTGTGAGTTGCGATCTTTTGTTTGAGTGACTTGTGGGTTGCACCCCACAAGTAACGTACGGAAAATCCAATTTTAAAGAGCGGTATGTGGGTTTATTAGCCGAAAAGTAAGTTCAAGTTCGAATTTGGGTTCCGCCCGCCAATTTTCACCGGAGTTATGCCCCTTATTTGACATATTTTGACTTAGAAAATCCTTGAAATTTGTTGTCCGGATGATAACTTTAGTATAGTTTATCGGAATGAATCCAAATTTGGTATATTACACAGGTCAAGTTCGAACTTGGGTTCTGTCCGACCATTTTTGGCAGAGTTATGCCCCTTTTTCGACTCAGAAAATTCAGTTTTTCTTATGTTTTTTGGTTTCCGGATGATAACTCGATTTTGGAATGTTTATACGCAAAACCCGTTTTTTTGTGGATTACATATATCGAAATACAGCTGCTGCAAGACGGCTGGTTTGGCCGGTAAAGGTACATTATATAAGTACATTGGAAGTATGGGTACATATTCTACTGCCCTATTGTCTTCCGACATCAAAGGAGATCAAAGGAAAGTACCCCGCCCCCGCACAGTATGACGTAACGACGTTGTATGTAAACAAAGAAGATCAAGGTACCACCGCCCCCGCACCGTATGACGTAGCGACGCGTGGGTGTTTGAGTATACACGAGTGGGTGTGGGTATTTGTATACGTCACGGTTGTGGGGGTCCTTCAGTATATGGATGTGTACTTCGTGAGTGTGGCTATTTGAGAATGGTTGTATACGCTTTCGGGCCTTTGAGAACGGTACAATGGGCAATCGTATACTTCCGTCATCGAAGTACGTCGTGTATACTGTTCGTCAGGTACGAAGTATATTTGACAATGATGGTGTACCCCCGCTGGTGTATCCCTCAGGTGTGCTTATCAAGAATTAATAAGGATGATCCAAGTACCTCTGTGTTATAACCATGGACAGTGATCATACTTCGGAAAAGTGGCAGTTAATGGGTCACAAAGTCCCCAGATCCGAAATAGTTTATTTCTGTCAAATTATCATTCTGTACTCCATCATAATCACGTCTATCGTCAATTTATCTATAGGACACGAGGCATCGACATTATGGACTAGTCTCCTTTCGTCATCGGCGGGGTATCTATTGCCAGCTCCTTATATACGTAAAAGCGTCACGTCTGCGGCGGTATAAAGAAAGAATGTGATACAGCTTCGTGTCATTTATCAATGATGGTACGTATAACGAACATCGTGTGTTCCAGCCACTTAGGTTATGCTATCGACATAGTTGGCTTAGCGAAGTCATTGTGTAATGTGATATATCAGAGAGGATTCATAATGTGGAAGCACCGTTCCATAGGTGGTTGCTGTTGGATTTATAACACGGGAAAAATAATGTGTATGGGTGCAGCATCGCACGTCCAGGACGGTAGGAATAGACTGAGAAAGTACGCTAGAATCATTAAAAAAATGGGCCATCATGTTCGATTGTCACAAGTACGAATAGTGACAATGTCTGGAGTACACAAGTGCGGTAAATTATCAGCAGAGACCATCGTGCGATACATGGACGGTAAATACCATCCGGAAATCTTTCCGGCAGTCACCTTCTACGAACGAGGTATCCACTTCGCTTGCCACATGAGCGGCACAGTGCTAATAACGGGCATTAAGAAACCGTGTCAGCTTAATAACATCGTGCATCCTAAAATATTGGAGTTGGAGTGCTGTAGCCATGGATGAATATCTGCAATCGTTATATTATGATCCGGGCAAGCCGGGGAGTTTCGGAGGAGTCGAAAAGCTGTACGAGGCTGTCAAAGCGGAGGGAACACGCTCTATAAGCCGCAAACAAATTCGTGAATGGTTAAGCTCGCAAGAAACTTACTCGCTAGTTAGACCAGCCCGGCGTAAATTCCCCAGGAGCAGAGTGATCGTCGAGGGAATCGATTCAATGTGGGATGCCGATTTGGCAGATATGACGGCTTCTGGTAGTCGTTACAAATATATTTTGGTTATTATCGACGTATTTTCAAGATTCGCTTGGTGTCGCTCGTTGTTACAGAAAGATGCCAAACACGTCGGTGAGGCATTCTCAGACGTGTTCGGGGCACAAAGCCGTAAACCGAAAATTCTACGAACTGATAAGGGGACAGATTTTAACTCTAGACCCGTGCAAAGAATACTTAAAGAACGAGGAATCAAATACTTATCAACGGAGAACGAAACTAAAGCGAACTACGCAGAGAGACTTATAAAGACTTTGAAAACCAAGCTATACAGATACCTAGTTCACAACAACGTACTCGATTATTCCGAGGTTTTGCAGGCTGTGGTAAATAGCTACAATAATACTGTGCACAGGTCCACCGGTTTCACACCCGTATCGGTTAGCAAGGACAACGAATCGGAAGTGCGTTATGAACAGAAAAGACTTCTAGGGCATAAACAACCAAAGTTGAAAAAGTATAAGTTCAAAGTCGGCGACAGGGTGCGAATATGCCACGTTAAAGACGTGTATGACAGAGAATTCTACAAGAAGTGGACTGGTGAAATTTTCACTATAGTTCGGCGATACAGAAGGGGTGGTGTCAACGTTTACAAGTTGTCTGATTGGAACGAAGAAGATGTGACAGGCTCATTTTATGAACAAGAATTACAGTTAGCGACGGTCAACTCTGACACTTTATACAGAATAGAGAACGTTCTAAGGAAAAACAGAGGGAAGGTACTCGTTAGGTGGCTTAATTGGGGGCCAAAATACGATTCTTGGATACCCGAAATTGACCTAGTTAAACACGGACAATGAGGCTATATATTTCCAGTGATAAATATCAAGTATATTTTCCAGACAATGAGGCCGGTGATTTTACTTTACCTCTACCATCGAACTTGCATTTGAATAGCGAATGGACCGTCACCTTGGAACAAATATCTATGAAACCAAAACCACATAACAGAATAATTTACATATGCTGCGATATTTGTCAAGATTCTAGACTGCCAACACACTCATTGCAGGTCCTAAGGGCTATATACGAGGATGTCACGGGAGATTTCACCGGAGGTATCTCAATCCCTGTCGCAGGAGGACCTTCAAACTTTATAAGGATCTATCTGCTGGATGAGAATTTGAGAAGAATAGAAATTGATTCATTGGATTGTTGCTTGTTACTCAGCGATGGTCGGGACTAGATATTATTACGATACGGTGCACAGTGTATCTGCCGATGGTGCCCAGAAAAAATGGTGTGACAAAAGTGAAACCTAATCTTCGGAAAGTAAGGTCACTAAGAAGAAAATAAAACCTCAAAAAGGTGGAAAAAAGAACAAATCTCTAAAGCGCGAAAAAAAAAATCAGGGCGGTTCATGAAGAAGTCAAAAGTTATAAGGGGAAACAGACCCCCGGATGTTTTTGATAAAAATGGAAAAGCTACCGATATTCGGAGAAGTTGAAGAAGACAGGCACGCGCATAAAGAATGGATGGAGTTCAACCCCACAACAGCCATTACAGAAAACTCGCCCATAGAATTTTATATACCAGGGACATCTAATGATTATGTCGATTTAAGAAGCAGTACTCTCAGTGTCAAAATCAAAATAGTTAATGATGACGGAACGGCATTGGCTTCAGCATCGAAAGTCGGTCCCATTAATATGCCTCTTTCGTCCATATTTAGTTCCGTCAATATGGAATTACAGCAAACACCCGTTGGATCCCTAGGTCCTTATTATCCGTATAAGGCATATCTCGACACGTTACTGGAGTCAACAGAGACGCAACTACGCTATACCTTTTCCGAACGGCTATTTGAAAAGGACAGAGCAGAACATATGGATTCTGTCAATGTCAGGACCGATCAGCCATGACTTGTGTCAACAGGGACGCTACATGTTGAATGGAGTTCCAGTCAAAATAACATTATGGCCTGGTAAAAATGACTTTTGTTTAATGAGTGCTGACACTACTCCCAAATACAAAATGAAGATAACCGAAGCTAAATTTAAAGCGTGCTTTGTCAAAATAGAAAATGGGACTGATGTGGAAAGAAAACTCACTACAAAAGACGCTATCTACCCGTACAGAAAGTCGGTCATTAAAGCTTTCTCTGTTTCCAAGGGGGCATTCAACTTCACAGCGACTAACGTGTTCCAGAATGATGTTCCACAAAGGGTTCTTATAGTAATTACAGAGGCTGAGGCGTTGAATGGCAGCTACACCAAGAATCCGTTCAATTTTAAACATTATAATTGCAGTCATCTGGCATTTAAGGTGGATGGTCAATCTGTACCTAGTCGCCCCCTAAATATGAACTTTAAAAAGGACGACTATATGGAAGCATACCACAACTTGACAAGTGCCTTCCCCCACTTATCTATCAATAGAGAATCTTATAAAGAAGGTTTCACCATATTCTGCATCGAGCCTTACGGAGAAAATGTTGCGTCTGTCAATAAAGGATTAGTGCAAATAGACATGAGGTTCAGTGAAGCTCTGCCAGAAACTGCAGTCATCTTAGTTTACGGAACTTTTCCAGCACATTTGACGGTTGACAAAGACAGAAATGTATTTCTTCCTATGTAACAGTTGTGAAATGTTTTTTCATTGTTTTGTGCATGTTTCTTTTGTAAATAAACTATTGTAAATATTGTAAACAATCTTTGAGTTATTTCAAATCACCAACTGAGCACTATCAACACCCTCCAACGTGTCATTCATTTCTAGATGGCGTAACTCGAACGTAAATGGCGTTTGAAATGTGTAATGGGGGATTCAAACCAAAATAACAACGTTTTATCATACAGATATTTATTAACTCAGATGGATACATATATCAAACAATGGACAATGAAATAGACAACGCAAATTTTGACATAAATGATAAAAACACTATCACACATTGATTATGGTGCTGTATAGATAACCATACATATACATTTAAAAAACATTGACAGAGAACACATTTCATTAGTCATTTGGGAAGTTGCAGCCATTTGGACTTTATGAGTCCTCTTCTTATTCCAGGCAGAGAAGGTGGCCTATTCACAGTTTCTTCCTGAGGCGGTTCACTTTCGACTTTCGAATCCTCTCCACATTTTTTCACCAAATTTTGATATTTCTCTAATGGTATCAGAATATTTTTGCCGAAAGTGGCCATTATAGTTCTCGCAATGGAAGATTTTTCAACAATGCAGTCACTGCCTCCGGTCTTCTTTGCAACAGTTGCTTCTTTCTACGAACACCTATTTCTGAACTAGATAATTCTCTATACACGTCTTTGTAGGGTTCCAAACTTTCAATATTTGAAACTGGTAACACATCAAACAGAAAGTTTAAACAAATTTCGGCGATGCTTCTAACTTGATCATAAGTCACGGAACGTAATATAGCTGACACTTGGTTTTTAGTCTTACTGGAAGACAATATAAACATAAAATCAATGTTTCGTTTGACGAGTTCGCTCATCCTTATAATTTTGTGTATATGATGGGATATTCTCCGGGAAAAATGTCAGTTCTCACACGGAGTTCTTGTTCCGTATTAGGAGTTGTGTCAACAACTAAATAACCGTACCGTCTGTCCAAAACTGCATCCTTATAACTATCACTCAGAAAATGAGATTTTCCTGGAAAGAGTTGCTGTCCCAAATATTTGACCTGATTGGCATCTCGAACGTTCTTCAAAAGAATGAGATATGAACTGTTCAAAGCTATAGATCTAGCGTGACGTCCTTTCTGAAATTGGTTTTGGGTTAAAAATAAAGTTGTTAGGCGACGATGGTGACAGCCTTGCGTAAACAAACATTCCATTTCTGAACTGTCTAGCACCTTATGGGCTAGATCATCCAGAATAATCATAGAGGGTGTCCCGTCTGCAAACACATCTAAGGTTTCTACCGTAGGTAGCCCTTTGTGAAAAGTTATATTCGGAATAACTCGCTCCATTTCGTGGAACAGCCGTTGATCGACACCGTAGCAATACAAAATTTTCTGAGGGTATTCTCCCGAAATCATTTGTTGTAAATTTTGCAAGAATCGAAATGTCCATCGCGTTTTTCCAGATTTGGTGGCACCGGACACCATGTAACTAGAATCCGGTTCAAAAGGTATTAGTGACATGACTGATGTGAATTTGAGAATTTTACATCCTTATAACTATCACTGAAATTTGTTCCGGAGGTACACAATCTTAAAAACCGAAGGGTAATGTGTCAAGGTTTTCTTGTAAAACACGTTTCGTATACACGATGCTGTACTCCTTGTCCTGTTTCTGATTATAAAGTAAGGGCCTGCGGCGACTTCTATTGATTTTATTTTCAGTGATGTACACTTTGCAGTGGTCGTTTAGATCATTCTCAGCCTTCCTTTTTCTGTTAATCAAAGTGTCCATCACCGAAAAGTTTATCTTCGTCGCGTTCACGTGGTTCAGAGTAAACCCTCTGACCTTACACACTTCCTTGTTGTCAGTGGTCTGATACGCATAGTTTTTAGGACCACCACTCCGGAATTTTGTTATGGAATGTCCATCGAGCTCGTCCGTCAGATCACCGAGGTAGTCACCAGTCTGAACGGTAGGGCCTCCCGGTCTTTCCACGTAGATGACAGAATCTGCAATGTAAGCATATAATATAAGCTTCTATAGCCACAATGTATTTAGCGTTAACCTTCGTCCCCCATGATGTATTTAATTGATTACTCACCAGTGTCAAAGTAAAGAACGTTTTCTCCTAGGTGTTCCAGAACGTCGTACAATTTGAGACGAGCCCAAGCAGTCGTTAGACTCGCTATAAATACGTTCGTCTTGTCATCAGAGGGAATGAAGTGTCGGTCGTATACGTATGACAGCTGAATGTGGGTGTCGTTGATGATGTGAAAGTCTTTCACGTGTTTTGTGGAGTCCGAAATCAAGCTGAAAAACTTTTCTGGCTCACTGTCGTGTATGATATCACTTTGAGACATGTTCAACCTCTCTCCGAATTTTCCCCTGAAATATGAAACATAAAATATAATATCACATCATTTTTTTTAAATTTTATTTTTCTCGTTTTTTTTATATACAAAAACTTACTTACCAAAGGACATTTAGCATCATTTTTGAAGTGGCTCTTAGTGCGGGTGCTTTCCTTATGCTGGCAGGATCCAGCTGTATACCCTCCACACTAGCGTAGTCCGCTATGTAACGCTCCTTGTCACTTTCGGTTTCGACCCAAGCTGGCCAACCACTCGCTTCCTGTTTCAACTTTAAGAACCTGTAATGAGAAATAATGAGTAATATTGCGATAATGTATGAACCCCCCCACTCACCCGAACCGAATAAAACCCTGGTACAAAAAAAAGGGAGGGAGGGGGGCGCGCACGCTTTTTGGTTTAAATTTAAAAAAAACAATACTAACCTATTGACGTATCCGGAGAAGAGACCTCCGCTTTTGCTTTCTTTGTCGTATTGGGTGGATTCTTCCCAGTTATATACTTCATAGATTTTCATCACAGCGTATCCTTTGTCGAGAGCTTTAACTATTTCGCAAGTGGTCCAACAGCCAGTGAGTGAGCGATCCGTGTCATCGTGTTTACAAACAGTCTGTAACCTTTCATCCACACAACTCCGACACAAAGGGAACGTGAGCTTGCCACCTGAACGGTACGGTAATACACCGTGGTACAGTCCACGAGGAGGCAACACTTTCACCAACGCTAGCCCGAAATATTCACGAATATCACTGAAGTCACTGGTGATGATTTGAGGATGTTTGGAAACCATCTTGGCTGTCTTATTGATAAATGGATATAATGATGTAAAGTCAACATATTTCACCTTCTCCCCCGGCTGTACATCATACGCCAATTTGCAGGCATTAGTTCTACCTGAAAATAATTTTATTTGAATTATTTTTTGAATTTTTTTGAATTATTTAAAAAAATATATATTTTGGAGACAAATTATACTCACAACTTATATATTTCCTACTTGAAAACATCTTTTTAATTGTTTTTGAATTATTTTGAATTATTAATGTTTTTTTTTTAATAATTTTGAATTATTTTTATTTTGAAAAATGTGAAAATTTATACTCACCACCGAAAAATGAGTCACGTGGCTTCAGACGCGGTTGTACGTCCAGGCTCTCCACATAATCCTTCACATCAATGTCATCTTTCAATAGCTTGTCAAACGTGTGTTCCCAGATGCATACGTACTTGAACCCTGCTTCTTTCAAGAAATTTCGCTTCTTTATAGTTAAAGCGTGCAATTCACTCAGGGACTGTTTAGTGAGTGGATGTTTCGTGGTGTCACGGTTCAGAGGATGGCACGTATGGCACGCGTGATAAAAGCAACCTAAAAATAGAAAGGAGTGAATATGTATTCGTGTAAAACCATAAATGTTGTGTGACAACAAAAATAAATGAAATAAATATACATACCGTGGAATTCAAAGCAAGTGTTGGTGTTGAGACAGAATCCATCCACTTTGTATCGACTGTTTGGTATCTTGTACTCTCCATTGTGCAGAGCGTGATCTATTTCCAAGCCTTTTTTGTGTGACAGCCAGCACAGCCATTGAATTGATTTGTGGGAATACTGGTCAGATTCACGATCTGAATCCACTTTAGCTATGGGTGTGCTGACAAACTTCCCTTCAGATATCTTCATCCCACGAGCATTCAGGAAAGCTTTAGTAACCCACGCACCGTCATACAGTATGCTGCACACACCATTTACTTTCTTCATGGGTACATCTTTCAACAACGTAGCGTCATTCTTTTCGATGGATATTTTATATGTTTCCTCCAAGAACAACGTTTTATAGGCGTTCATACATGCCGAGCTTATGGTAACAGACTTGAAAGGATCGACTGCACCTTCAGTCACATCCATGAATAGTGCTCGAAATTTTAAACAAGCCTGTCTGAGAATGTCCACATCGGAGATGCAATAAGCACGAATTTCTTTTCTAAAATTGAAAATTTCTTCAGATTTTCCAGCGTGCCATTGCAGGAATTTTTCTCTCTCCGAAGGTGACATCGTATCTGGTCCATAATACACGGCATCGGGGGGTAGTGTCCCACATAATCTTGGTTGGCTGCGGTGTTGAAAAAGTGGCAAAAATACCCTGCAAAATAAATTAGACATATACATACGGAGTAAATATGAAAAATATCTTACAACAAAACTCACCTTTATGTAACTTACGCAAATCAAAGGCTTTCGAGAGTGCGGTCAGTAGCATAGACAATAAGTTGAAGCTGCACAGCACTCAGAATTCCGAAATGGGGTTTTAAATACATTATTTTGGACCTTGAATTTATTTCCCCCCAATAAATATGAAACATATCTTACACCAAAACTCACCTTTATGCAACTCACGCAAATCAAAGGCTTTCGGGAGTGCAGCCAGTCGCATCGACAAGAAGTTGAAGCTGTCCATCACCCGAATTCCGAAATGGGTTTTTAAATACATTATTTTGGATCCTGAATACAGGATCCTCGTTGGTCGTACACCTTGGAACACCAAATATTCTAGCAGCAGGATGGAATCGTACGCCTTGCCATTATGGCTCATGACTGTGTAATACTTGTGAGCGTCCGTAAACAACCAAAGTCCAAATGTGTTCAATGTATGTGTTCCACTGGCTATAAACTGGCGACGTCCACATCCGTCACAAGGTGCATTCTTGAACGAACCTTGCTTGTTCCTGGCATCACAAGCGTTACAACGACTTCCACAATTAGCACATTGCGAATCGGCATCCACAGGTTCCTTGGAACAGGACTCACAGGCCGAATGTGCGACAACCAGATTAGGTGTGTGCCTATTTAACCCGCACTGGGGAAGCTTGCATTCTATACATCTGCAATGAAAATTGAAGTGATACATAAATGCCTAATAACGTTAATGTCACTTAATACATTATAATGCGCCTGAAGAATCATCAGTGATAAACACAACGCCATTCCATAGTTGTTTCCTAAAATTAAAAAAAAAAAAAAACCTTACCTGCGACATTTTGAACATCTTTCATCTTCTGAACAAGTATCCCGGCACGGTGGACCCCTTTTGTAGCCTGTGTCACATTGGAAAAGTTCATTCTGCGTGCACTCGAAATCAAAGAATATAAATTTGTGGTCACTGGGTGTCGGTCGTACACAGGGTCTCAAATAACACAGATGTTGTCCCGTCACCAATTCGCCGCACGAAGAACACATCCATTCACTGCAAATATGTGGATGTTTTTCCATATTTCGTTTGATGATGTTTATAACTTTTTTGCAGGTGATACATTTGTGGTAAGTATCACATTGTGAATTGCCATTTTGAGGAGTCATTCGATGTCTGTTGAAACACTCAAGACCACGGCATGTAATGTGGCATTGTTTGCATGACAGTTCATCAGCCACTTTGCAACCTGCGGTCTTACAATTTATGCAATAGTCATCGCAAGAATGATCCTCTGTTATTGTAAGGCTTTAGACAGGTTTCACAAAAATAACTTTGACGAAAGAATCCGCAGATAGATACAATAGGGGTGAAATGAGTTTGTTCTTGATAATACACGTAAATATTCCTTTCATACTTGTTGCTGCTTCTCACTATTTTATTTCCAACTTCCGCACTAATTAGTACCAGATTAATATTGAAATACTCTTCAAAAAGTGGAATGTCACTCAAGACACCGGGTCTATCTGTTGGTATATTCAGTTCCCCCAAAACGCGGTAGGTGGTGGTTCGTTGAGTACTTCTTTCTGAATATGTCAGCTCCTTGTAGTTGCGACGTGTGATTTTGTGATGTTCTAAAAAAATGTCAGCTGCACTTTGATGAGGATATTGAAGTTTTAAATCCTCATCTACTATAAATAACTTAGCTGCGGCTATCACTATGGATCACGCCAAACAGGTGTTGTCCTTGTTCTTTATATAGACCATAGATTTTTTCTTTAGAACATCATTATCACATAGTATGGGTCGCGTGCCACCCCCTGAGCCTCTCGGTTTACGTATAGATCCTACTGTAACGTTAAATGTTCTATCCAACGATAAACTTTCTTGAGAACTCAGGACGTTGGCTACACGATCCATAACCATCGTGGGAGTGAGATGTTTCCACTCTGTTAGTTCCACCACGATGGGTCTGTTCAGTTGAACTGTTTGTATAACAACCCGGCCGAGATCTTCATCATCCCTATCGCCTCTGGCTTTATGCAGCACATCTGCGAACATTCGTTCCAACTCCTCCCGTAAGTCTGAAAGTCTCTCAGTATACCACCGCTCATTAAAGGTCACATCGTAAATATTCTCTACGGCAGTTGTTTTCATAAATGTTTTTGTTTCACGTAGAGTTATATTATATGGCACAGTTGTTGGTAATGGTTCCGTGACATCACTGGTGGGGGTCAGATTTTGTATAGATGATGTTTGACCCGGTGTTGGAACGGGTGTGGTGGATGAATGTGTGTTTGGAGGAGCTGACATCGTTAAGTCCAGAGGCTGACTTTGTGGACTCGTTGGCTGAATCGGCACGTGTGATAAGTCCATGGGACTGGTTTGAGGACGTTCCGATGACTGCGTCGTAGGTCGTTGACGGGATGTATTCGATAAGTCCATCGGACTGTTTCGTGGTCGTTCCGAAGTCCTCGTCGTAGGTCGTTGACGGGATGTCCTCGATGTGTCTAGAGGCTCGTTATGAGGTCGAACCGGTCGCTGCCTTTGAGGTGCGCTGGTGACGGGCTGCCTGCTGGACTCCAACCGCACTAATGCGTCGTACAAAGATCTGTTGAAGGGGGTTAATGGCTGTCCCGATATTTCCCTTAGCAAATCATCGCTGGTATAACCACCGTTGAACATTTGTTGAGCTAGATAATTCTCCATTCTGAAAAAATAATAATATAGTTGAGTCATATGAAATAATCACGTGATTGACACTCGTAACCAATCAGATGAAAACTTTGGGGGTATAAAGAGCTTCTACTTTCATTTTTTCCCCCCCGCAGCATTCAGCGTCATCGATACATCATGGACATACCTCCTGATTTCACAACCAGGCCAGGAGTGGATATTAAACCCGCTTCCTACTATGGAATATTCCCTAAATGCGAAGCAGCGAAACCTGACATGGCGTCACTATCGGCCCGATTCGCTACTTTTAAGGAATGGAAGGGTCCCGTTTCTGCGCGCAAACTGGCCGAAGCCGGAATGTACTATGTGGGTTACGAAGATCGTGTGAAATGTTTTACGTGTGATGGAGGGATATATAACTTCGTTGAAAGTGATATTCCTCTCACTGAACACAAAAACTATTACCCTCATTGTGACTACATAGACTATATAAGATTCCTTTCTGGACAAAGTCGCGCATTATCGCAGGAAAATGTTGAGGGGATCGAAGAATGGCAGAACTACGATTCGGACAGCGAGAGATTCGACACGCCGGACACGCCGGACACGCAGTTAGGTGATACTGATGTCGACGACATTCTACAGAATGAGAACTTGTGCGGTATATGTTTCTCGGGCAGTAAGCGAGTGTGTTTTCTCCCTTGCGGACATTTGATATCTTGTGAGTATTGCGCTATCGCTTTGGATAAATGCCCAGTTTGCAGAAGTATAATTACGGCTTACAGCAAAGTACATCAGTGCTAACTGTAAGGAAGGACTATCGGAGCTGCTCGTAAACTTACCTCGGGTGGTGTAATTCCGACTGTTTTTTTTTAAATCCGCAAACTGTAAGGAAAAAAAGACCGATAGTGATACGTTCACACGCTGCACATAGAATAAACTAAGACGGTTATATGCGGTCGTCGTTATATTATAAAAGCTCACACCTTTTTTTTTAAATCAGAGAATCATTTTCCGCAGACTCTGATACTTATAAGCGGATAGTTAGACACGGAAGTGATTCATTTCCGGCTCTTTGAGACTCTGATATCTGTATGAACCATTTTCAATCATTTAACCGTGGGTACTTATCGAGTTAAAACATTTAAGGTAGTGGCGCGCTGAAGCCGAGTGAATCATTTCCGGATGTGTGTGACTCAAGCGCTTAGTTCGCTCCTATAGAACCGTCAATACATACGCGGAAGAGGGTGAATCATTTCCGTTTCTTTGTGACTCACGTGCGTAGGAGTGAATGGCAGTGGCGTCAGTAGAGCCGAATTATTTCCGGCCACTTAGCGGCTTGATTCTCATTGGACAAAAATGATTTCCTAACGTCGCTCGTCACTGATAGACACGCCCCCGAAGGATAGCGATTGGATGATGCGCGCTGCCACGCATTACTTTTAACAAAGTACCGGATCGGCTATCGTCATTCGCATCCTGACTCTAGAACGCTCAACACGATGAATTCAAAAATACTGTCGAAACATTTGGGACGTGAAAGATACGTGACTGTCGGAGAATTCAAAGGAAATAAACAGATAGATATAAGGATTTGGGAGAATGGTAAAATTCCTACCAAACAGGGCGCTAGCATGGACTTGCAACGTTGGCAAACCTTAGTCGACAACTTGCCAGCAGCGAGAGAAAATTTGCGAAATAAGACACCCATGGACAGAGTACATCTCGGATATAACGTGTACATGTGTTTAGATCACGACAATGGTGTCTTACACGTTAGACAGTTTTTCTACCCTGAAAACTCTGAACAGATTCATCCAACGAAGAAAGGAGTTACTCTAAACGCCGGGGAAGTCGATGTTTTGGCAGACAATATCGACGTCGTACGCGGAGCAGTGCCCGAGTTAGAAACATTTATACCATGCTATTTGCAAGACTCTCACCAGAATCAGCTCGGTGCACTTTCTTGTCGCTCATGCAACCCTGGATCGTGCGACATCTATTAAACAATCTTTGGCGGATTACGTTATCAGCAGTGTGTGTGTGTGTGTGTGTGTGAGGGTGAGGGAGGGTGTGTGTGTGTGTGCGTGTATGAGGGTGTGTGCGCGTGTGTGATTCGTCAACAATTTCCTTTAGCACGGGCTACAGTTCGTACCTTTGGTCCGATTATTATGAAATTTGTCATGGATGTTGACATTGACATGTAGATGAGAACGAATCATTTTGGGGTCATTCGGCCAAAAAACATGGCCGCCGGCAGCCATCTTAGATTTTACTCTTTGCATGACTAAATCCTTTGACACGGGCTACAGGTCGTACCTTTGGTCGGATCATCATCAAATTTGTCATGGATGTTAACAATGACATATAGATGGGAACGAATCATTTTTGGGTCATTCGGCCGTCAGCAGCCATCTTGGATTTTACTCTTTGTATAACTAAATCCTTTAGCACGGCTACAGGTCGTACCTTTAGTCTGATCATCATGAAATTTGTCATGGCTTTTGAAAGTGGAATGAAGATCGGAACGAGACATTTTGGGATCATTTGGACAAAAAACATGGCCGCCAGCGGCCATCTTTTATTTCAAAATTTAATTAGCACGGGCCACAGGTCGTACTGTTCGTCTGATCATCATGAAATTTGTCATGGGTGTTAACAATGATATGTAGATGGGAACGAGTCATTTTGGGGTCATTCGGCCGAAAAACATGGCCGCCAGCAGCCATCTTGGATTTTGCTCTTTGTATGACTAAATCCTTTATCTTTTTCAATATGCTTTATTTCTCTTATCAAATTTCACATGATATTGAGATATGAGTGTATATACAAAAGATATGTACAATATTATAGATGGTAGTCTATAGAAATGAATTATATAATTTATATACATTCTGACTCCCTTAAATTGTATTGCAGTTGACTCTGTTGTGAGTTGGCCGGATAAATGTGGTGCCAATTTATTTATTGACCGGATCATTGATTGTCTATTGTTTAGAGTTATCTTTCATAATTTTAATGTCGCCTGATTTCGTTTAGTACTTTCTGTCAGGAAATTTGTCAAAGTAAACTTAATTTCATTTAATTACGTATTGCTACAGTGATGTTATCCAAGCTTGATATACGTTCTATGTGCCACCGCAGACGCTACGATTAAAATCGTAAGTGGGGAAAATCGTAGGTGGAGAAATCGTAGCTTGCCCGCAGACGCTACGGTGCTGCGATGTTTGCAGCTACGATTTTATCAACGTGATCGATCACATGATAGCAAAATGTTATACCACATTCTCCGCGTTATGCAACTAAATACATATGGCGTGTATTTCAACGGTGCACCTACAGCCAAATCAAGGCTACTACACCGAACTACATACATATACAGAATGTTCTAAACTAACAAGTTGATGTTGAAAGTTCAAGCGAAATTGAATATGTTTTTTTTTTTTTTTTTTTTACCTGTCAACTCAACAGGCTCAGATGCCCCAATTGAATTTCAACAATGACGGCAGCCCTCTACTCCTTGCCTGATATGTGGTATATGCCTGCACTCCCTGCACTTTCGTGGTATTTACAACATGACCAGAGCGACAGTGGTCATGTGGCAGCTACGATCGCGTGCGTTGCCAAGGTCACGCCACGATTTTCCTGGTAAAATCAAACAGTGCTTGATTGCTACGATTTGGCTACGATATTGTCGTGGGCATGCGCATTGGATGCTTCCTCCTGCGATTTTCCCCACTTACGATTTTAATCGCAGCGTGTGCGGTGGCACTATGAGTCCCGCTATCAGTTTATGTCTTTTTGTATGCACTAAATTTGGAAAGATTTTTGTGTTTTTTTGTGTTTTTTTTTGGTTTTGTCGCACGTGTCGACAAAGTGACATTCGAAAATGGGAAACCCGAAAAAACCATCGGCTGGGCATGTGTGTATGTTGTTGCCAGCTATGAGTGATCACTAGCATATTCGCGATGCAGCTTGTGTTCAACCATAGCTACAAAAAAAGGGGAAAAAATATTGAACTGTTATTATTAAAATTATAACTTTTTCAATAAAAGCTGAGAATACTGGTCCATGCTAATTTCTAGTCTGGATTTTCATCAGAATGTATATAATGAATACAGTCAATATTATACCAATACAGCAATGGTCCAAGCAAACGACCCCCAACCACAGAAGAACCATGGGCAACCCCCTCAGGACCCAGTCCGAAACACGGTCTGCCGCCATTCATCGGAAAGCTCTCAGGAAGAGCTTTCCGATGAATGGCAACAAGCCACATTCCCGACCAAATCCCGAGAAACCACAAACAACTCCGCCTTGGCCAGGGAGTCGACTACTTGGAGCATTGCTCTACAATAGTACACTACCGGTATAAGTTATAATTCTGGTCACAATCTAGGTGGAACATTTTAGATACAAAACATATGGTAAATAAAAATACAATTTATATTACATTTTAAGTTCAATGTGTCATCAAGATTAACTTATCGAGTTGTCATTTATCAGCAGCTTAATTTAATTCTTGTTTATTCTGTTACTGGATTTATCATGTGGGTCACAAATTTTCATCTTCAGTCTCTTTTAGGACTAGTCTAATAAATGAACACAACTTTTTCAAAAGTGCAGGGTCTTTCGTGCTTAGAATTTCGCACATGGTTTCTGTGTTAATTTTATTTGTACTTATAATTGGTAGGAAATGTTTTCTTATATTTCTAAATTTATCGCACTCTAGAAGGTAATGAAATTCATCTCCAAGTCTACAGCTCTTACATAGTTTGCATTTTCTGTCCCGTAAGTCAGTGTTGTTCCATCTACCAACTTCAATGGGTAGTTTGTGATTACTTGTTCTGAATTTACTGAGTGTGACTTGGTTTCTACGACCTAAAATATACAGGTAGTCTTCAAAATAGATGTCACTTTTAAATATCCGGTAAATTTTCCCTTTGCTAGATTGTGTCATACTATTTTCCCAAGAGTGTCTAAATGTACTAATGATACTGCATTTTACATAGTTTATAAATTGTTCTTTGTTTGGAATATGGGTTGATTCTATCATATGTGACTGGTTGCAGTTTGCCAATATTTTTCGAATGCTTAGGACCCATTTAAATGGTGTTTGTTCAGTTTCATTAGCCATTTTCTCAGCTAGTCTGAAATGAATTTTACATATTTTTGTATTTCCAATATTTATCAGTTTTGTCCAGTACTTAATTTGTCGAATATTAATGGTTATGTATATTGGGTGTCTACCGGTTTCACCATATATCATATAGTCTGGAGATGAAGGTTTTAGGCTTAGCACATGCTTACAGAACTTTTTATGAACATGTTCTAGGATGTCATTGTTGTCAAAACCCCAGACTTCACACCCATATAATAGAATAGGTAGGACTTGGGAGTCAAACAGTTCAAATTGGTTTTGTAGTGATAACCAGAGGGTTCTTGATCGTGATATGACAGCATACATGGCTTTGGTTACTTTTTCTGCTAGGGATTTTTTGGCCTCAGAGAAGTTACCTGACTTTGTGTGAATTATTCCCAGATAATTAAATTTCTTAATGGGTTCTAGGTTTTGGCCATTAAAATTAAATTTGGCATATTTTGGGACACTGCGCTTTGATATTAGCATAATCTTTGTCTTGCTTACATTAACTGTTAGTTTCCAGTTGTTACAGTATTTTGCAAACATATCAAGTTGATTTTGTAATTGTTTTGGAGTTTCTGCCATTAAAACAGTGTCATCAGCATATAAGATAACAAAGAGTTTCAAATATGTATTCAACTGATTTTCTATCTGTACAGAGACCTTATTTAGTCCAGACGCACCACTATCTATTATGAAGTCTTCGAGGTCATTGAGATATAGAGAAAATAGCAACGGTGACAGATTGTCGCCTTGCCTTACTCCCGTGAGACATGGAAATGCTTCTGAAATATCATCGCCTAGGCGGACTGATGACTTTATGTTAAGATACATATTTTTAATAATTCTTAGAATTTTCCCAGTTATTCCGGTACGATGTAGTTTGTACCATAGACCGTCTCTCCATACTCTGTCGAAAGCTTTCTCAAAATCAATAAAAGCGCAGTATAAATTGGAATTCAATTTTCTTGTGATTTCAGTCAGTATATAAATGGCAAAGATATTATCAATTGTTGCATATCCTTTCCGGAAGCCAGATTGGTTTTCACGTAAAATGTTATTTGTTTCCAGGAATTCGTATAGTCTAGTCACTAGTATTTTTGTGAAAAGTTTTCCTAGGCAGCTCAAGATTGTTATGGGTCTATAATTTTGAGGGTCTTTTGGGTCAACTTTATTTTTATAGATGGGGCATATTATTCCAATACCCCATGCTTCTGGGATATTCCCAGTTTCTAAAATCAGGTTAAAATTTGTGCAATATATAGCTATTATCGGTTCGGATGAGGATGTAATGTATTCATTCAGTAGTTTGTCTTCACCTGGAGATTTGTTATTTTTTAGGCCTCTTATTGCAGTTGTTATTTCTTTGATGTTGACAGGCTTGTTCAGTTCATTTGTATCATAGAGATCAGATGATCCACATATTTCAGGCACTGGTTTGGGGCTATTTTTGTGAATATCTGAGTTGAGATTTCTGAATATAGTTGGAATCTGTGTCATTTTATG
Source organism: Siphonodentalium dalli (assembly GCA_032622095.1). Lineage (NCBI taxonomy): Eukaryota > Metazoa > Mollusca > Scaphopoda > Gadilida > Siphonodentaliidae > Siphonodentalium > Siphonodentalium dalli. The sequence continues at coordinate 15,727,214 of CP136068.1, forward strand.
GCCTTTTAGTTTCGACCAAAATTTCTTTGGGTCAGTATTTCTCATTTGTGCTATTTTATGGGAACATGCATCTCTGTGTATATTAATGGCTGTGTTGGGTGCTCGCTTATATATCTTGGCTTTCTGACGCATTGTTTTACTGGATATAATGCTGCCAGTGACTTTACACTTCCTAGCAGCCATTCTATAGTCCCTACGGGCTAATTGACAATCTTTGTTAAACCATGGTTTGCTGTTAGCTTGGTACTTCCTGGCGGGTCTTAAAGGCATATTACTATTTGTTGCAAAGGTTTTATGTGCCGAGTCTGATTTCCTCGATGATCATCTGCCCAATGTACAATTTTATGTTCAATTTCGGCTATGGTGGGGAGGTCAAAGTTCCATTTAAATATTTCTTTTTTACTTGCATCCCACATTCGGGGCTTACAACTACTTTTTTCTTGATTTATGCTTTTGGTATTTTGGGGGGACACGTCAAGACTTGTAATGATGGGGCAATGGATATCGGAGAAAAGGTCAGAAAACATTTCGACAGAATTTGTTTTCAATAGTGGCAGAGATGTGTGTGTACATAACACGTAGTCGACTGTAGAAGCATCTTTACGTGTTAATGCTCCAATTCCGCTATCGGTTCCTATTCTACCGTTTACTATGAAAAATTCGTTAGCTTTGCAAAAGCTTAATAATTTATTTCCGAAATTATTTTTTGATTTGTCGGTATTGCACCTTTTTATTAGCAGATTGTTCAGTTCCAGAATAACGGATGTATCTTCTACATAATATTTTAACCCTGGAATATTATTTTGTTCTGTTTCTTCAGGGGTGATATAGTCGTTATCTGTGGAGGTGCGTGCATTAAAATCGCCTGTTAGGAAAAATTATTGGTTCGATTTTTTAATTTAATATATTCGCCTGTAATCGTGGTAAATGCCTCTTTAGGTGAATAATTACTACTCTCTGGCGGTATATATATTGCCCCAATGATGATTTTTTCATCTCTGGAGCCATGGATTATTTTCAGTTCGATCCAGTGGACATAAGGACAGCTTGTATTTATCACATTTGACAGGTTGGCTAGATTTGACTTAATACCTATTATGATTCCACCAGATTTTATTCGGGAATGTTTTGTTCTGTTTTTCATAAAAAAGGTATAGCCAGATAGTGATATTTCATCGCAATCATCAGTTTTTATACGCCCGTTTGAAAAAACGGCCGTATTATAGTATTGGTCTGTCCGTCCGTCCGTCCGTCCGGGCGTCCGGACCGACGTCGATACACTTGTGAGTTGCGATCTTTTGTTTGAGTGACTTGTGGGTTGCACCCCACAAGTAACGTACGGAAAATCCAATTTTAAAGAGCGGTATGTGGGTTTATTAGCCGAAAAGTAAGTTCAAGTTCGAATTTGGGTTCCGCCCGCCAATTTTCACCGGAGTTATGCCCCTTATTTGACATATTTTGACTTAGAAAATCCTTGAAATTTGTTGTCCGGATGATAACTTTAGTATAGTTTATCGGAATGAATCCAAATTTGGTATATTACACAGGTCAAGTTCGAACTTGGGTTCTGTCCGACCATTTTTGGCAGAGTTATGCCCCTTTTTCGACTCAGAAAATTCAGTTTTTCTTATGTTTTTTGGTTTCCGGATGATAACTCGATTTTGGAATGTTTATACGCAAAACCCGTTTTTTTGTGGATTACATATATCGAAATACAGCTCAAGTCCGAATTTCGTTTTAATCCGATAATTTTTGCGAGAGTTATGGCCCCTTTTTTGACGTAATTTGACTTAGAAAATCCCTGAAATTTGTTGTCCGGATGATAACTTTAGTTAGAGAGAACCGATTTCAATCAAATTTGGTATGTGGGTTTATTAGGAGAAAAGACAGCTCAAGTTCGAATTTGGGTTCCGTCCGCCAATTTTCACCGGAGTTATGCCCCTTATTTGACGTAATTTGACTTAGAAAATCCCTGAAATTTGTTGTCCGGATGATAACTTTACTAGAGCTTATCGGATTCAATGATAATTTGGTATATTACTTTCTCCCACCAAAACACAGGTAAAGTTCAAATTTGAGTTCCGTCCGCCAATTTTTACCAGAGTTATGCCCCTTTTTTTTTGGACAGTGTGGACATAGGCCTATATGGAAGTTACATGTGTATATGTGGACGAGTCCAGTGTCCATAACCTATAACTGGGATAGGTACCATGCAGTGTTTAAGTGTTATTATCACAGGGGTCTGTAACGCGCTACGCTGCCCACACCATGTTTGCGCCGCCCATGCATATACGCTTCTATATACGCACATGCTTCACATTAATGGTAGTATTATTATACTACCATTAACGTAAAGCAGGCGCGTATATAGAGGCGGCGTATATGGGTAGCGCAAGGGACGGCGGCAGCGGATCGCGGTACAGGCCCTAATTGTGGTTATTATCTTAGATATTGCATGATATTATGATGTCTAATAATAAATATATCCGAATATATTATTTATCATTGACATTCATCGCCATTCATGTTTCGATCGGAATGGTATATTGATATGTTTCTCAACGCAGATAAAGCTATTCCGGAGAATAACAAGAGTTCAAAGGTCAGTGGATGGATGCGGGCGGGTAAGATGGTGGTGCATACACTATATAGTACGAAATGCCATATTATACAAAATGCCATTCAATTTACATTTGTTCACCGTTGGCCTGAATCGATGGACTTAACTGCCATTCCGAAATTACAAATTCGAAAACAAATGAACAACAAGAAAACCATAGTCAGAAATGGTAACGCCACAAAGATTATATTATTAGCCATAAATATAAATTATAATATAATTATAATATAAAATATTATTCATTAGTTAGCGCTAATATAGGCGCTAACTAATGAATAATATTATTTGATTGACTTGTTAAATAACATCTAATAAATTTCATATTATTTACATTTTTAAGGAGTCCTTCTGGCACGCGAGAATATTTATCGCCGTTTTATTTGCACTAAGTGAACTCGACGCATATATAATTGATAGAACAGACCTCTATTATGATGATCGTGTCGTTATTTGTTTAAACTACGTATCAATTGACATATACGCACCCGTTCCCTCATTAAAATCTACATATATCGCCCATTTTAGGGGACCTCCGCTAATTCGGGGACTTCCGCTGTCCGCAAAGTGACCTCCACAAATAGGGCATTACTGCAAATCGTCGCACCCAATGCAATTTGTAAACAAATACGATTGACACACTGATTGACATGCGTTTTAACGAGGTGAACTTTAGTTAAATGAAAGAAGCAATGCTACATAAACTATTTGTCATGGACTCAGCCAGTGTGCCATATATCTGTGTCAACTTAGGTCGCTTTGCGTGGTAAAAGTGGTAAAAGTGAAAAGTGAAAGTGGAAATTCGGAAAATCCTATTGAAAATGAAAGTAGCGTACAATTTTGGGAATTCCGCCGCAGATTCAGAGAATCTATATTATTGAAAGTGAATGTACGATTCCTGGAATTCTATCAGATATCGCGACTCTGCTCGTTTTGTGATCATATGTTATATATAGGGCATATATGACCACGAAAACGAGTCGAGTCACAATACATCCATTGGTACAAACACATTGTGTATACGATACAATTTTGACTTGATGACCAGAAAATAAAAGATAGCGGTTACTCCAACAGAACAGGCATGCGCACTCCATTTAATTACCCATAATTCACTTAACTGCATCAGGGGCTCCCAATGGGTTATACATTATTTTCAAGCTATCAGATTATTTATATTTTCAAGAACATATTATTACACCGGTGACTTTAAGTTTACAATTTCAGCCTGTCTTGACTCTATCGATACGATTGAGTCATATTTTCAAAACCATATTATACACCGGTGGCGTTAACTTTACATTTTAAGCATCCACGTGATTCTATTGGTACGATTGAGTAAGGTACAAAAAAAATCTCCCACAATTCATTCGCCCAGTCGACCACAGAATATAAAAATATCCGAAACAACTTAGACCACATGTGGCGTAATGATCGAATTATAAAGAGCATGGTACCTATTCTGATACATAAGTCACAGGGCAGCGAATAAAATGACGTTGGATGGGAAATTATGTCACTATATATACACCAGTGATTAAATTATTTAACTACATATATATGCAATCTTGGTGCGCATGCATGCAGTTCTGAGAGTGTAGATCCGTACCATGCACGCATACAATGTGGTTCTCCCTTAAAGGAGCAAATTGATGTCTCGTGTACAATTGTTCCGTAAAAATATGATTATGCCACAAACAAGACCTATTGTGGCGTTCCATTTCACTGAGGAGCATGTGGCACAACGTTATGATATAACAGTATTGTAATATATCAACACATGCCTTTAGTTACATGGTCAAAACAACGAGAAAACACGAAAATCGCATCTCATCGCCTAACTGCGAAATTTCTTCTTGATTCCTATTCAGTTATCTTACCTCTAATTGACAGAGAACGTGCAGTGTTATGTTATTTCTTGGACTGTTTATCTATGAATATCATTTATGGTGCACGTTTTTCGTGGTTTGATGTAAATATTGACTCTGAAACATCGAAAACCGCCTGTCTCGAGAAATGTCACACCGCGACATTGTTTACAATATAGGCCATCCCGGTTCCATTTAACTAAGGGCAACAACCTACCATATGCATAAGAAAGTTTTGCCTTTTGACATTTTGTTATGAAGATTTTGGACAATATAAAGAATCGAACACATGAAAAATGAGACGAAAATAAGTGTACCCTCCAGGGCACCTTAATTAATGTCCACAGCGCGACGCTATCAAAGGAACTAGAAAATATGTCGGGAGACTATCAAAATTGCTCAAATAATAGTACACATGGGGTGAAGAATCGTGAATAAAAACGAATGGACGCCTGACAAACAGAACATGAAAAAAAATTAAGAAAATATAAAAATTGTCCACACCGCGACATGTTCACACCGCGACGCAGAATAACGTTACAGCCAGCCACAGACACATTTCACGATTAGAATATTTGGGTGGTTCTGTTGTAAAAGGGTCAAGACGATGTACATACACATATAGTTCCTATTGGATCGGGGGGGGGGTGGTGTGAATGAGTGAGTTGGGAGTGTGCTCAGAGAGAAGCAGCTGACAATTTGAAAATCAACTGTTTCGGTACTTTTCAACAATCGTCCTGGCTGTGGGACGATTTCCGGCTCGTGTGGTATAGCAAAGGCGTCAATGACACATTTTGGGCCATCGGAATATCTCAATGACAATTCTATCTGATTGAGCTCATCGAAAAACCCCTAAATACCAAATTTCAGTTCGATATCTTGAAACATGTAAGAGAAATCCATCAACATTGTTTTCTATTGTAAATTCTCTTTGCAATTTGGCGAACCCCTTGAGGAACAGAGTTTGATTGACGTATGTTCACGTTGTCTCACCATAGTTCCTCCGTCGTTTGGCGTCAAACCAAGTGTACGATGGACCAGGACATGCCCGACTTGATAGGAATCGCCCTTTATGCGATCAAAATCTGTTTCCAATTATCAGATCTGTACCCTGTATTCGCTGACCTCTTAGGAGAGTTTGAACTCACGCCCACAAAACACAAATTTCCACCACCTATATTGAAATGGCCGTATCTCATAGAGATCTCAACGTGCGGAGCTGGGCGATACGTCGTTTGGACAGATACGTCATCGGCTACTCCGTGATGTACGTGTTGATAATTCAAATATTAAAGGGAATATGGCAAACAAGTGGCAAAAGTTTGGTTGGTTTCCATAAATCATGATATTCGAATTAAACACACGTTTTGGAGAAAGAGCGAATTTGACAATGACGTCGCCCTGATTCAACACAAAACGTCATTAGCACATGCTGTAATGAACGACCTTGATTGACCTTGAACTTGCCCTATAATTTTGCCAAATGTCATTTTCGTGGTCACCAATATCTGTGCAACATACTCACATAAAATTAATCGGCATGTGACATATTTAATTTTTTCATAATTTTCTGGACGAATTTGTTCATTTAAGGGAGAATCACCCATATGCAGTCTTGGTGTGCATGCATGCAGTTCTGAGAGTGTAGATCCGTACCACGCATACAATGTGTGAGTCTGTGTCGCATTTCACGAGTAAACGCGTTATAACACAGACCAACACCAGTTCCTCTCTATACCATGCAGGGCACTTACTTATACTTATAGGCACTTAAAGGGACTCAAAAATAATCGCCACCATGTTGTTGTTGAAATCAGCTGTTTACTGCCTGTTCCTAGCGCTTCTATAAACTGCATGCATGGTTTATCTCCCCTGATACAGCCTGATATGCTATAAATAGATTGGGGATATCCCTGTGTTCTGTCAAGAATGGTTTCACTGTCAGGATATCGTTAGAAAAAGACTGAGATATTTTGAGCTTAAATTGTCAAAATGCGATCAAATAAGAAGTTTTCGTAAGCGGGAAGATGCCGAAAAATTGGAAAGAGCAACGAATGGTGTGTGTCTTCCGCCGTGGTGGATTTTGAATGGGGATTTCCATGCAAATCTGCGGAGCAAAAGTTAAAGAGTTGCATATACTTCTGAGTGTGACTTGATGTGGTACTAGACAACAGGTATTTATCTGGTGGGTCCGCTTCGTAAATTATAAAATTTTGCTATAAATATATTTTTGAGAATTTTTTTCTGGAATTACATATCACTTGACATTACTTATATTTGTCAGATTCGAAATATCAATATAAAATTCAAAAATAAATACACCAACATTATAATTTATAATGGAACAAGTTCCAATTGGACCCGCCAATCGCCAGATAAATACCCAGGGACGCCAGAGAAGGGGGACATACGGGGGGCACTTGCCCCCCTTGCTGGCCTGACTCAGGTGAGGCCAGTGGGTACCCGAAAATTGCCCTCCTGGTTGGTTTGCCCCCTTGCCCTTTGATGCTTCTGGCGTCCCTGTAAATACCTGTTGTTTTCAATACTACATCAAGTCACACTCAGAAGTATGTGCAACTCTAAATTTTGCTCTGCAGATTTGCATGGAAATCCCTATTCAAAATTGGTCACTTGACCTCGAGATTTCTCTTAAACTCAAAGAACAGATACAGAAAAGAACATATACAGACGAGATGATGGATCAGTCACAGACATGCTGTCTGAGGTAAAGCTCCCAGAAGGAAAGAACATCGACTGGTTAAATACCACAAAATAGTCATGGGGATGCTCCCAGCACTTCCTAAGCCTGATTATCTCAAACACAAGGCAAATACAGGCTACAGCCAACAAAATTTGAGGACTGTACGTGTCAGTCAAAATCCGGTGGAGAAGGAGGTGTGTTAACAACACAGAATCGTTCCAACTTCTGCGTACTAGCAGCTCACAATACGAAAACTCCTTCTTTGTTAAAACAACTGTGGAATGGAACCACCTGGAATAGTCGGTTGTTGATATCAGTGACATTGACGGTTTTCTATCTGCTCTGCGAGGGGAACAACAGTATGGGGTGTTTTCAACAATGCTAACAAGGAACTATTGCTTAACTATTTATAATTTATGCTTGTTTATCATATATAATAAATTATTTTTCAATTATTTCGCTTGCTGCTTATATTTATACTCCAAAATCATTTGGATGGCTCAAACAACAACATTGTCATTGCATATATTAAGTACTATATGGGAGATCAATCTAACATGTAATGGCTGATTATGCTTAAGCGTAACTCCATTACGCTTTAAAAGCATAATTGGTTTTTATTGCCTTACAGCGTTATATGTAATGGTAGACCTACATGTATCTAACTTAGTAAGGCTGAAGGGGTCACTCTCACCAAAAAAAGCGCTGAAGGGTACACAGGATTTGAAAATGTGCTGAATGGTATACAGGGTTTGACATGTCGTTCTAAATGACGTTTAGATTTCGTATCTGCCATGATTTCTGTTAGAAAATAATTGATTACGTTCCAATGAACAGAAAATGAACTGAAAACAAACTGCTCATGGGCGTCAGACTTTCAGAAACACAGTTTAAGTAACGGTGTTAGTGGCGATCACAAACCTTCAGCACATTTTCAAACCATGTGTACCCTTCAGCACTTTTTTTGGTGAGAGTGACCCCTTCAGCCTTAGAAAGGTTTAATGTTCTGGGCGGATGGTAAGATGGTAAAAAATAGTTGTTTCCTCATAGAATCTCCACATATATATTCAGACAGACAGATGGGGAGGGGTGTTGAAAAATGCTTTGGGAAAACAATTGTAAAGAGGGAAAGAAATTGGTTGCGGGGGTGGGTGAATCGCAGAAATGGTAAAATGTAAAAAAGTATCATATGTGTCTGAATATATATTACCCCCCCACCTCCAGAGCAAATTGAAATAAATTTAAATCCATATACCCTGTTTTTCTCATGGCATTTTTTTTTTTGGTGTTTTGTTGAATAAAATTAACTTATGACTGAGATTACTCCTTCAGTCTTGATACTTTTCCAAAAATGCCATTTTTTGGCATTTTTGTCTGTTTAACAAATGTTGGGGCATAAATAGAAAAAACAACCAGTCATGCTTATGCATTCTTTTATATATATGAATCTCGCATATATACAATCTTAAATATAAGAGACTGCACTGGCTTAGAAGTTCAATATAAGTATTGTTAGCTTAATGCATTCTCTTATATATGCAAGGCATCCTATTGGAGACTCGCATATATAAGAGAATGCATTGGCACAAGTTTTCAAAACATTTCATGAAGCTCCAATTATGGAAGGATTAATCATAAATAATGGTCTCCAATATGGCAGGTTGTAAATATAAAAGAATCCACTGGCTTGCATGGTCAAGATAAATGTTGTTAGGCCAATGAATTCTCTTAAATATGTGAGTCTGCCTATGGGAGACTGTCATATGTAAGAGAATGCATTGGTACAGTGTTTTCGCTAAATTTCAGGAAGCTCCAGTCATGAAATGTGCAAAATTATTTAGAACACTTTCAATTGTCAAACGATAGCATCACAATGTGTTTGGAAATCCCTTCACAGTTTGTAAGTCTAACACATAATTTTTTCAAAAATAGTTTTGTCTTCACCATAGACTAATAAGAAATCATGTTTTGTACACAATCTAGTCAGAAAATTACTAAAACTATGAAAAAGCTGTTAATTTTGTTTCTTGTTTTTGAAATACCTGACCATCATATATTGAATTTGGCTCAGTGTGATACACTCCAATTCTTGAAGACACACAACTTGAAAAACCCTTACTCTTACAGATGGATTAATCATTATCTCTTTCTATAACAAGTATTTTATAGTTTCCTGTGTATAACATAATAAATATGAATCGAAGACCCCTGTCTGGAAACACTTCTATCAATTAGTATTATAATAAGCATACAATCAATGTCCAGTATTTTAGGGCTCGTGTTTATTGGAACTTTTTCTAAAAAAAATAGGAACAAATATATATCCCACTTAATTCTCGCATTAAAAAATACATATTGATTTAAAATCAATATTAATTGATAGTAACATTTCCAGACAGGTATCTCCGGCTTATTTTTATTATTTTATAACCAGTAAACTATACAACACATGTTAGAGGAAGAGATAATCCATCTTTAGTGAATTTGGAAATTTGTAAATGATTAAATTTCTTCTGTAAAGCAGGAAAATAAAATCTACAAAATATGCAGTTGGAAGAACTTGGGAGACTCAAATATATAATATAACCATTTCTTGATGGGAGCTGCGCTAGTGGAGCATTGAATCATGTGCCAGTGCATTCCCTTATATCTGCAGGTACCATAGGTAGCCTCACATATATAAGAGAATGCACTGGCTTACAAGGTCAAGGTAAATATTGTTAGGCCAATGTAATATATTCTCTTATATATTCTAGGATCCCTACTGGAAACTACCATATATAAGAGAATGCATTAGCACAGGTTTTTTTTGCAATATTTCCAATGCTCCAATCATGGAAGGGTGAATGCTGCTGCCATAATGAAAGGGTTAATTGATTTTATACCTGAATAGACAATTTTTGTTGTAATTAGTTTTAGTTCCGACCCTCCAGGTTCGGTATTTTGTCTCATAAATGAACCACATAGTTTTGATTACTCTGACTACTGATGGTATACTAGCACCTCCCATAAATCCTGAATAACATAGGTGAATCATGGGTACAAGATAAAAACTATAGGATAGAAGCCATGGTTATTTCACACTATTATAAATATGAAAATAATTACATTTTTGCTGCTGAAATATTGTCCATAACCCCCAGCTCACCAAGAAGTATGAGACTGAATTATATCTAAATATGTCATTTTAACAAAAAAATAATCAATTTGATGCTCAATGACAAACTGTGAGATAAATCTTACAGTTCCAGGAGATTTCACTCCATTGTCACTATACATATTTTCTTATCTGGTACCTGCTGGTAAACAGAAAAACCACCTATTTGTTATTAGTATTCAGTATAGGAGTCTGGGGTCTGCCATGAGAGGGATGGACATCATCAATATCATGAAGAGATATATTTAAGAAGACTTATATTAAATGATTTATTAATAAGGTACTTAACACATGTATGAATTTTCACTAATGAATTAAATTTAATATAATTACAAGTCTGTTAATAACTGAATACCACAACTGACTGTCACTAGCTGTGATAGACTTGCAATTGAATTTATTAACTGAGTAATTGGCAATCATGAATATTTTTGTGGGAGCTTCTGGCATGATTTAGTCCTTGTTCAAATTATTGTTGAATGTTGGGTCAACAGCCTGGAGCTATCTTGTTGAAAATGAAGAAACCCCCTCCCCTAGATCATGTCATGAATCTTTACTCTGCTTAGCGCCTGTAGAGATCTTATTCCATCAGTACAAAACTTGGGAATTTTGTTATGTTTTGATAATGAACTTTATAACATTGAACAAACAAGGCATGGAACATATTTCTTTGTTTATATTTGTTCCTCGATAATCAACTTCAAAGTATGGGGTGGTCCCAGCTCGAAAATGCATGCTTTTTGTGGCTTTAGTGAGCTGATATCACAAAAACACTGAATTAATTACCCTGCAGAAATTCCATGATTGTAAGTGCGCATAGCAAACTCACCCATCAAGTCTGTTAAATAATGTCATCTCGAGTTGGCACTTTCACCTACTTATGAATAAACTATTAAGCGACAGGTATTAATAAAGAAATATATTCCCCTTGTTATTTTTCAGCTTTATAAGGTTCTCTATCAATACGTAAAAAAGTTCCCGAGGTTTTGTACTGGTAGAATATGATTTATACGGGCATTCGCCTCTGGGAGGCCAAATTGTCATTTAATAATGAAGTGCGCTTAAGTGCAATTAATTGCACTTAAGCACAAATAATTACACTTAAGCACAATTAGTTGAACTTATCATAGTGCTTAAGAGCAATCATTGCTCTTAAGTGCAATCGATTGTGATTAAGCATAGTGATTTGTTCTTGAAAACATAATTATTTGTGCTTAAGCGCAATCAATTTTGCTTACGCACAATCAATTGCCTAATCTTAAGCGCATTTCATGGTTATACATGTATGTAACTAAACACCCCTGGTGAATAAATAGGTTTATCCATAACTCAACCTTAGCTCTTATTGACATATCACCTCTTGTTTTCATTGCTTTGCATGGGAGCAAGCCTAAGTTCTTTATCGAAATGGTAGACTCGCAATAGCATTACCTTCTGTTTTAGTTGTTGCAACTCGTGGTAGTATTAACTTCTGTATTAGTTGGGGCAACTTTGATTTTCGAGTACATATACAGGTACACCATATTAGGGAAGCAGGTCCTCAGTGACACCATATTCGCGCTACAGTATATGACCTGGAAATACTATAGATCTGTGCAAGAGCCGCTGATTTAATAAAACTACCAGAGCTCGAGGAGTGAGACATCAAAGCTCCCGAATGAAATACCAATTTTTGGGACAGGGATGCTGATAATATGACAATAGGGTTTTTCACCCGATATAAGTCAATAAGTACACCATATGAGGTAAGCAAGCCCTTATACAGTGGCACCACATTATTGCTATATGACCATAGCTATGGCCCAAATCTATGCCCCAAAGTCATATTAGCCAGAGTATATGGGATGCCAAATTGACATTTAATAAATAATTGAGCTTAAGCGCAATAAGGAATCCCTTATTGCGCTTAAGCGCAATAAGAAAATTCCGTATTGCGCTTAAGAGCAATAAGAGATTCCTTATTGCGCTTAAGCGCAATAAGAGATTCTTATTGCGCCTAAGCGCAATAAGGAATATTACATAAACTCCCTATAATTCAAATGGTTTAGTCCATGGTGCAATCAATATCTATCCCTGTTAACAGGCAATATATGATAATTCTACTATTTGCAGAGGGGTGATCTCATGAGGGAGATAATAATTGCGCTTAAGCGCAATAAGGATGTAATTGCGCTTAAGCGCAATAAGGGATGTTCTTATTGCGCTTAAGCGCATAAGGGAAGATCTAATTGCGCTTAAGCGCAATAAGAATATTCCTTAAGCGTTAAGCGCAATAAGAGATTCCTTATTGCGCCTAAGCTCAATTATTTATTAAATGTCAATTTGGCATCCCATAAGAGTAGAGATTCATGGCATGATCTACCCTCCTCCCAATATATCTAATACTGTATGGGATGCCAAATTGACATTTAATAAATAATTGAGCTTAAGCGCAATAAGGAATCTTATTAAGAACATTCCTTATTATACGCTTAACCGCAATACATCCTTATTGCACTTAAGTGCAATTAATATCTCCATCATGAGAAAATAGTAGAATTATCCTATATTTGCCTGTTAACAGGGATAGAATCTGATGGAATCTGAATAGGCCTACACGTGGACAGTCACCATGTGACCAATAAACTCCACCCATTGCACCATGGACTACACTATTGGAATTATAGGGAGTTTATGTAATATTCCTTAAGGAATATTCTTATTGCACTTAAGCCCTATAAGGAAATTCCATATTGCGATTAAACGCAATAAGGAATCTCTTATTGTGCTTAAGGGCAATTAGATTTTTCCTTATTGCGCTAATAAGGGATTCCTAATTGCGCTTAAGCTCAATTATTTATTAAATGTCAATTTGGCATCCCACAATACTGGGCCACACATTTTGAAATTAGTTATTTTAATACTACAGGTCACTGTTGGAGACTTTAGTTCAATTTGAATCTGCAAGGCCTGTACTAGTGTAGGCCTACTGCGGCCAGTCCAGTCCAAAGCCATACATGTACATTTTAGTGTCAAATTGCACTTGCTACATGTACATTTTTCTGACGCTATCTACCCACACTGTTTTTTTTTAATCTGCGTGTTTGAACGATAGGTTCTCCAAAAGTTCCCATTAATTGTGACCTGAGTCACTCTCCTGGGTCATCAGGATGAGAATTCCCGCTGTTGACAATATTCAATTAGAATGTCAACAACATAGCCTGATCTGATCACACGAACTTCAATTCGAACCGAGTTTTTGACAAGTTTTCCAGGCAATAATCGTTGATTTCATATGTGAGGACCCAACATTCCCATTCAACACAACATACACGGAGATAAAACTCCGATAATCTAACTCAAATATGCGTTCTAACTAATTAAGTTTTAATTAATTTATTTGGTTTTGAGAATGAGAGTTATTATTCTCAAAACAATCGTATCAAATTGGTGACGAAAGATCGCCGACCAATCGGATCGCGCGGATTGGAATTGTGGCTAAAAATAGTTATCTGCGGGATTCCGCCGTATATATATATGTTATTGCTTCAGTCAATCGGGGTATACCGGGGAAGATTGTTGTGTCCCTTTAAGTATAATACGTATGTTACCTATACTTAGACAATTATAATACGTATGTTACCTCCCATAACCAGAAGGTATATATCAGCCGAAAACCATGCAATAAAAGGAACAATCAGCCCAATCTGATAAAAGTGTTTCAACTCTTAAAAGTGAACGGCCGGTTTCCAATATTGAAGTTGACCTGTATTTTGTGGTATTGAATTTCCATTTAGTTCATTAAAGTTATCACCCGTAAATAGCATAATTATGAACAGAGATGATGCAGACGGGCTCATTATGTGACTGATAAAAAATGTAATAAAGACGCATCAATTGAGGGCACCAGGCTATATTTTAAGAAATTATTTAAATTTGTATTTAGGTTCAAGTGTATACAAGTAATATGTTAATAACAATACTATCTTATTAGATATTTTTAGGTTTACTTTATATACATGTAATATTTCACGAGTATATTTCAACATTTTGCAGAACGAGCCAGCTAGAAAACTGTGGTAAATCACATTTGCATCACATTGTTCTTGTTGTAACTGGCGGTCTGGCACCCTAAATACATTGTTTAAATGGGCGCATAAAATTAGATATGTTTAGGTCTAGTTTATAAGTAATATTTCGTTTTCAACTTTTGTTTTCTTCAACACTATACGAAGCATGTAGAAGAAAACGGCGCTAAACTACATTATTTATGTTGTTGTAACTGGAGGTCCGCAACCCTGGATACATTGTTTAAATGGGCGCATATAATGAGATTGCGTCATGCACATTGCGAATAAAATGCTCACACTAATGTATTTGATGCCCGATTCATACTTCATGTACCGGTAAGATATACATATATTTCATAGAATTCCACACCTCAAAATTTAGCGAAATGTCCACATGATCTTCATGAATTTATATACTTTCTAGCAGGTGAGCCCGCCACTGGCGGCAATCGTCAGAAACATGACAATTTAAAAAAAAAAATTTAATTAAATTTTTTGTTTTTCAATGAGTTAATTGTGCCTTTTTAATTTTTTAATTAAATTTTTTGTTTTTCAATGAGTTAATTGTGCCTTTTTAATTTACTGGCTTTTAAAATAATTTTTTGTAATTAATTTTTTTAATTTAAATTTTTTTTTTCAATGAGTTAATTGTGCCTTTTTAATTTTTTAATTTAATTTTTTTTTTTCAATTTGACCCGATATGACCTTGAATTGATCATTTTCAAGGTTAAGGTCAGATCGGAGTCACAATTTAACCCGTCCATGACACTTCCCGTAGATAGCAAGTTTGAGCTCAATCGGTTCGAGTCTATAAAGGACACACACATATATATCATTTGTGGGTACCCGTTTCAAGGTGAAGATCACCTCGGGCGGAAAAACTGACGGGATGAAAATGTCCCCCGTTCCTAGGAAGCCCTGAGTACGTAATAATCACACAGAAGCGAGTTCCAGATAACGTAAACAAAACCGTATGCGAAAGCCGCAGAGAATAAAGAGCGTTAACCGGTTAACGAACTGCCTGTGACGTGTATCATACCATCGGTCTGATCCTTCCAACATATAAGATGGTAGTATACAAGTCACATCCTATTTAGAATATGCTCTTGATAATTATGCACACCTCGATGTGCTGTGTTTATCTATACAATACGTTATAGCATTACAATCACTAGGAACATATAACAACAATTATTAATTAGCTATAGGTTATCGGCCGCAATAAGTAGAACGCTGCCCTCGTCATAAGTAACAAATAGTCGGCCAATAAGTAGAAAACGCGGCCAATAAGTAACAAAAAGTCGATCAATAAGTAGAAAACGCGGCCAATAAGTCAAGGTGGCGTAACTGACGTCAAACGTAATTAGCTCGACCGGCAAAGAATATTGGGTCGACGGAAGATAGATTGCAGTTGATTTCGGATGAATTACGGACAGTCACTGTTTTTGGGAGTAAATATAAATGTACGAGGATGAACTACATGTATCCGTATCAATATCATTCCCAGTGGAAATTGATAGTACTGTGAAATCGCTGCAAGTTCTTCACAAAGTTCACAATATTGAATAAAAATTGCTGGAATTATTGTTAATTTAATAAAACACACAATGGTATAGAGCTGTATGTTAATATATTCATCGTGTGAAACAATTATTACATTGTTGCTAATTAATAAAATACTTATTAATTGGTTGTTTCCACATTGACCGAGTTATGAGGTCTCGGTCTGTCGTATTAGCCTTCGGCATGCGGCCTCAGGCCAATACGACAGACCTCGGCCTCATAACTCGGCCAATATGGAAACAACCAATTAATAACATATAATATCTTCTGTACTATCGGAAAACTGCTTAAAGCGCGCAAAGCCAAACAAGGCCCCGGGGTGACGACGAATTAACATTTGGAATAATCAAACAGGGCCCAAAAGCAATGTTCGAAAGACTAGAACTGATGTATAATAAATGTTTACAACACGGCTACTTCCCCAAATCGTGGAAATCCGCTATAGGGATTACGATTCCAAAACCAGACAGAGACCACAAAATAGCTACAAATTTTAGACCCATTAGTTTACTTCAAAGTCTTCAATGTTTGGGAAAACTTTTCGAACAAATCATCAGCACTAGAATATTAACCCACGTTGAGAACCAACACTTTTTCAATAAATTCTAACGTGCATATCGTAAATGCAAAGAAGGAACCGAACATATTTATAGTATAGTAGAAGATATGCGCACAGCAATAGGACGGGGCTGGGTGGGGGCTGCCATATTCTTGGACGTAGAAAAGGCCTTCGATTCAGCATGACACCACGGCCTTCGATACAAACTAAAACAACTGACATCCCCACCAAAATGTTAAGACTTATCTCTTCATTTCTCACGCAAAGATCTATCAAAGTAAGGGTCGGGGAAGAAATCTCAGACAGCGTCAACCTTAAAGCTGGTACGCTCCAGGGGTCCGTCTTAAGTCCATTATTTTTCTTAATATACGTGAACGACATACCAAACAATCCACTACATAACATACAAAAATCACAATTCGCCGATGATCTGGGCCTTTGGACCACAGGGGTAACCCAAAATGCTGGAATTCAGATTACAAAAACAACTCAACGACCTCGAAGGGTGGTGTTCCAAATGGCGCATCAAACTGAACGCCAAAAAAAACCGCAATTAATCCTCTTTAGGAGAAAACATACCAAATACAAACTCAAATTGTCCATATATGGGGAAACTTTCGAACAAACTCAGGAGGCAACACTCCTGGGCATAACTCTTGACCAAAAACTTTCTTTCCAAACTCACATTAAAAACATCTCAACCAGGGCCTACCAAAGAATTGTGCCATTAAGGATGCTTAGGGGCACATCATGGGGACTCGATCCAGAAACCCTAATTAAGCTATATAAGCAATTTATACGACCAATTATGGAATATGGGGCCATCATAACAGCCAATTTACAAAATCTACACTAAAAAAACTCCAAGTAATCCAAAACAAAGCACTGAGAATGGCACTCCAAGAAAATATAAGAACCCACATCAGGGCAATACATAACACAGCAGACAAACCCACACTCCACGTAAGACTTCAAACTCTAGCGGAAAACAGTCTAATCAGAATACAAAGCAGCATCCTAATCGACGAACTCGAACTCAGGAAAACACTACTGACCAAAAACATAACATAAAAACCAGGCCGGCGAGATCAGGGATCTTTCTTTCTGCGCTATGCCAAGATAATCCCCCTCAATCACACTGACCAACCGTTTCCCCGTTGTGGTGTGCGTTTGGCCGTTGTGGTGTGGCGAAACGCCGTTGTACGGTGTTTTTGGCGAAATTCGCAAGCGGGTAGGAGAGGGCCTATCACCAAAATCGGGATGGAGAGTTAATGTGCATATTTATAATAATGAGACCACCACAGCCCTGAAGAAGGATATTATACACAACGAATGAGCGCTTTCCTGGCTCTCTGTTTGTCTGTACGGCTGAGAAATAGCCTACACAAAATGCCAGGGTGGGCATTCTGACAATGGTTCCTCGACATGAAAGCCTTATTTGCTCACCCCTGAACACAATTTGACACCCCGCTGGTATTCTCCACGTAAGAAAAATTATCCCCGATCATGCTGGTAACGGCCCCAATTCTCCAATGGCCTAAATATTCAATAAAATTCCAATCGAAGTGGGTCAACAGCAGCGAAAAAATGACAACGCCATTGTGGTTTTCATGGCAACAACGTTGTGGCGGGGCTGGTTTTTCGATTTTTGGTGATCATGTAGTATTTTGATGTTTTTGAGACCAGAACAAGGTGTTTCACGCCTATTGCGTATTGTGTATCCACAATATTACATGTATTATCCGTATAAGCAATGTTTACTCGTGTATACATGCCACGTAACCTGTCCCCATAAACACGTTTTTTTGTGCTCCAAGCAAGGTATATTATTGTCCACATAGGCCTATACCACGGCGTGGAACGCGCGTACATCACATTTTGAATCTCTAACCAAAGCGGATTTGATTTAAAATTGATTGTGGATTAAAGTGGATATAAGGGCTGTGTCCGACGGAATAAACTAGTGGATGAGGCATATAATTTCTCATTACATCTTTTATAACCAGTGGATGATAAAAACTCGGAATTTATAAAAGAAATTAGATGAAAAATAGGAACGAAATATGCACCGAATTTGAACATCAAACACTGCTTAACCGTTTAATTGATATTTGTAAAATTCACACATATTAATTTGTTCTCTCACATAGCCCACAACTCATGCACCAAATATATAACATAAAATGTACGAAGTGAGCGGCTTATAGATTACAAAGTGATGTAAGTTCCCCGTCCTGTATACTCATGATACTGCTGTTTGACCAACTCAAGTTTATTTGGCGCGAATAGGCGATTTGATTACGAAAATTATAAACGTACTCAAAACCTACCCTCACCCTATTTCTTAAAAGTTTTACCACAATGGTATTTCCAAGAAAGCCACACATATAAATATATTAATTTCCATATATGTCATATTATGATTAGGCCAAAAAAAAAAGATGCTATGTTTCCGTACATCGACCGACCCTAAAAATAACCCGCCGACCCTAATGTTTTTATTGATTTATTTTTTTAAATTTTTTTTTTTTACTGTTTCTACCACTAATGCACATAAATATTGATGGTCATTAGTGTTAAAAACACATGGTTTCTAACATAACCCTGTGAAAAGTGACCTTGAAGTGATTGCTGTCTCAAACGCCCCCAGGTGTGTGATGGGCTGTTGACTGACGGGCATGCATTTTTCAATTTTAATTTCCTGAGAGTGGATCTCATACCTGCTTTATGCCTTCTTTGGGTCTTATCATACTTATGGAACACAGGAACACTATCAACAGACATGGTGGATGTTTATCTGTATATATACATGTACATGTATAGAGGTTATCACCACATGTTAGGTGTACATGTTTAGCTACTGTTTCCAAAACCAGGCATGCTAGGTTGGGTGTACTCATGACTACCTCCAGACAATGGGTAGTCGTCACAATACAAGTACGGTATAATGGCGGTATTATGTGTAAAATTCTGATAAAATTTTGTACCAAGTTTATAGCCAAATTTATGAAAATATGGTACCGAGTATGTGAATAATAAAAAACATACTTTACAAGCATGAAGTAAGTTTGATCTTTTATCAATCTTAATGTATATTTCCACTGTGTTGATCAACTAATACTTCCCCCTCAACCCGAGTTGGCATTTTATGTCATTTCGGTCGAGGTAGTTCAATATTTCTGAAGCTGGATAGAAAATATTAAAATAAAATAAAAAAAACAATTTCCCTATACCTACCTACCCTAATTTTTTCGCTCCGTTATCGGAAACATACAATCTTTTTTTTTTGGCCTTACGTTCATGACTATCATGTTCTCTTAATACATTTTATAATCGCCGTCGAAATTCTAATTTATGAATCTGATGTATGCTATATAATAACACGTGTCTGGTCTGCTTCTTGAGTATTGTTATAGAATAGAAATAGCTTCATTGGTCCACTGCTGGAGCTTATGTATATACGGTAAGGATCGTTATTGGGGAGATGAGGAACATGAAATATCTTGCGATAACGCAAGGATAATTCTACCCAAAAGAAGTTATTTTTTTGTAGTATTACACACTAAACTCTCACACCACATTTAGTTAAATATTATTTATCATGACCCAAATTCGCTTTTGTTTGTGGGTGGGTCTGGGGTAGGGCGGTGTCATTACATTGTAAATGATGCACGTTATTTTGTTAGTGTCTTTATACGAAATAACGCGAATTGTTCCTAAGTCCCGTATCCTATAGGAGCACTGGGGGATCAAATATATATCCTTTTTCGTGGTTCATCACTAAACAAAGTTCTAAATATGTAGGTTTTGTTTGTTATTTCTATACATGTCGTTTACGTTGTAATTGTGTGTCTCAAGTATGTCCATCTAAGTTCAGGGTTAGTGGCTATAACCAGTTTCCCTATCAGTGTTATAATTATCGCGTAAAGTTTGTACGCCTTGTTATGCAAAACAAAGTCGGGATATGTAACGTTTTGACTTTTATTTACACAACATAAACGGACAAACTTGACAATACCATATTATCTAGTAATATCTGCTATATATTTATGATTGACATAAGTCTATTATAACACAAACTCTGTATTTTAGTATTCTGTCTGACTATTCTCAACAACAATCATTATCTCGAAGGCCATATCATGGTTACATATCATGGCACGGGTGAACACAATGAGAAATATCTGTCCACCTGATATATATAGTCCAAGTCTTCTCGTACTAAAACCAGCTAAGATATTGGGTTGGATAGATGCTGGATTTTAGTCCAAGCCTGCCTGCATAGGCTTCTTATAACACAACTTAACCCAGGATATGTGGCGGGAATTTGTGGTGTATTTTACTCGATTTAACTAAAAAAAATCAATACATGATGCTACATACATCGAAAAGAGTGACATCTTATGGTCATAATGGTGTATAATAATCTAACTTTCATGTTAAATTACGCATAGAATATATTCCGGTTGATTGCCACAAACATCGCTTTTTTCTCCGTTTGTTCACGTTTTAACTGAAAACCGAAGTTGTCGGAATAACTTCGTCATAGTCCGGAGTTTGTTTTGGGTATACTAGTTTCCATTTCTATATATAGCGCGGGGTTTTCCGAACAAAATGGCGAAAACCGATCGCCCCAAAGTCCAGTTTCCTATGTGCTTTGAGAACAATTCCCGCACTAAAAACTTAATGACATAATGCCGGATCAGAACGGCAGTTTTGTTGACAATTTTCACAAGAAACTTGTCAAAATTGGAGCAAATTAGAACTCTTGTGTCTGACTTGCCATGTGTGTGAATTTCATCCATGTGCATTTTGACTTTTGTGTTGATAAAATAATCGGAGAACCGAATCACACAGTTTCGAAATATAGTTCTTCCGTTTTAGTGGGACTTTTCAAACGTAAGGTTCAAAATTTATACAAATTTTGTTTGATTTTCTTGTGTGCTTAACAAGAGCAGTATATTGCTCTGTTCGCTTAGTATATATCTTAATTTCGCGGAAGTCCACCAAATGTTGGTGAAATGTAGCGCCATATTTATTCTAATGCTCGTTGTGTTTACACTGTTTTAAACGTTGAGAGGGTTGTAATTCCCGTAATTTATTTAATGTATTACATTTATATCTTCAATGTTTACTTAATCTATTTATTTTTTATTTATTGACACACATAATTACGATAACAATGGAGAATACATACTAATTTGCGTGGTTAGTCGAAAATCTACGGAATATTTTCAACGGAAAATGCCGAACACAGTTCGCGAGGTCAACTGAGTTCGCATACTTTAAAAAAATTGTAAACAGTGCGGTAAATGTCTCTTTTCACATTAAATTACCGCTTTCAATTCACAACTGATGTGGGTTTCAGATCAAATAGCATGTCTTCTGCGGAAAATATCCGTTTATTGTCGCAATTGTGATATTTGATTTCATATAATTGTGGTTTTATTTGAGCGGGTCATTAACGCTTAACTCGTGTCATAAGAAGGCATAGGGCGCGATCTCGGACTAAACACCGGCAAATCGCCATACAAATGTCTTAGCTGGTACGAGAAGACTTGGACTACCTGATATACAGAATTTCAACCAACTTTTCGGTCGTATATTCACACTAAATATACCGAAACCATACAGCATATAAGTCAAAATGAAGATTAATGTCCCGCATATATGGACACTAAACGGGCAGTTCATAACACCTCATAACTGGCTGTGCAAATGAATGACTTGTTCGATTTGGAGCACAAAAACGTGTTTATGGGGACAGGTTACGTGGCATATATGCACGAGTAAACATTGCTTATACGGATAATACATGTAATATTTTGGATACACAATACGAAATAGGTGTGAAACACCTTGTTCTGGTCTCAAAAACATCAAAATACTGAATGATCGCCGAAAATCGAAAAAATTGGATTTTCCGTACGTTACTTGTGGGGTGCAACCCACAAGTCACTCAAACAAAAGATCGCAACTCACAAGTGTATCGACGTCGGTCCGCCCGGGCTGGCGTCCGTCCGTCCGTCCGTTAACCTGTTGACCCACAAGTCACTCAAACAAAAGATCGCAACTCACAAGTGTATCGACGTCGGTCTGCCCGGGCTGGCGTCCGTCCGTCCGTCCGTTAACCTGTTGTCCGGATGATAACTTTAGTTAGAGTGAACCAAAATTAGTAAAATTTGGTTTGTGGGTTTATTAGCCGAAAAGTAAGTTCAAGTTCGAATTTGGGTTCCGCCCGCCAATTTTCACCGGAGTTATGCCCCTTATTTAACGTTTTTTGACTTAGAAAATCCTTGAAATTTGTTGTCCGGATGATAACTTTAGTATAGTTTATCGGAATGAATCCAAATTTGGTATATTACTTTCTCCCACCAAAACACAGGTCAAGTTCGAACTTGGGTTCTGTCCGACCATTTTTGGCAGAGTTATGCCCCTTTTTCGACTCAGAAAATTCAGATTTTCTTATGTTTTTTGGTTTCTGTATGATAACTAGATTTTGGAATGTTTGTACGCAAAACCCGTTTTTTTGTGGATTACATATATCGAAATACAGCTCAAGTCCGAATTTCGTTTTAATCCGATAATTTTTGCGAGAGTTATGGCCCCTTTTTTGACGTAATTTGACTTAGAAAATCCCTGAAATTTGTTGTCCGGATGATAACTTTAGTTAGAGTGAACCGATTTCAATCAAATTTGGTATGTGGGTTTATTAGGAGAAAAGACAGCTCAAGTTCGAATTTGGGTTCCGTCCGCCAATTTTCACCGGAGTTATGCCCCTTATTTGACGTAATTTGACTTAGAAAATCCCTGAAATTTGTTGCCCGGATGATAACTTTACTAGAGCTTATCGGATTCAATGATAATTTGGTATATTACTTTCTCCCACCAAAACACAGGTCAAGTTCAAATTTGAGTTTTGTCCGCCAATTTTTACCAGAGTTATGCCCCTTTTTTACCAGTTTCCGCCGACCCAAGAGAGGGCGTATATTGCACGCCCAGCGTAGCTCTTGTTCTTACGTGGAGAATACCAGCGGGGTGTCAAATTGTGTTCAGGGGTGAGCAAATAAGGCTTTCATGTCGAGGAACCATTGTCAGAATGCCCACCCTTGCATTTTGTGTAGGCTATTTCTCAGCCGTACAAACAAACAGAGAGCCAGGGAAGCGCTCATTCGTTGGGTATAATATCCTTCTTCAGGGCTGTGTGGGTCTCATTATTATAAATATGCACATTAACTCTCATCCCGATTTTGGTGATCAGCCCTCTCCTACCCGCATGCGAATTTCGCCAAAAACACCGTACAACGGCGTTTCGCCACACCACAACGGCCAAACGCACACCACAACGGGGAAACGGTTGGTCAGTGTGAATGGTCATACCAACACTTCCCTAATTTAATAAATACTCAACAATCAACAAACAAACAAATAGACTCATCTCATAAGAACTTAATAAACACGCGAGGTCGATCATGTTACTAACACAGTCCATACAAACGGATGGTAAGTCCATAATCAAACTCTCATTTCAGCTACCCACGAAACAACACCCCATACAGGTAAATTCCATCAGTCATCTCCACCCACACGGCAGGTAATTATTAATTATGTTTCAAATTGCTCTTTGGTGCGTACTGACAATCGGCAGGCGAACACAGTGGAATGACCACGCCCCTGCAGTAATGCAAGTCCTCAATAAAGTCCAATGCTAGAACTCCAGTATAAATAAGTCATCATGTACTAAGATACCCCACACACATGCAAAATACGCAATATCGACCACCTAACAAGACTAACAATCTAACAATAATATCAATACATAGGATAGCGGGCTCATGCCCTAGATGGCTCCGTGGGCGCTGATGAATGTCCCCGGGCGGTGTACATATACTTATCGTGACCGTAGTATAAGCCATTGAGTAATTATATCCACCAAACAACCAACCTGGTAAAATCATCACACAGAACAAACTAGTTCACAAAACTGACCACAAAACACGACTAACACCAATATCAAAATCTAGGTTAGCGGGCTCACGCCCTAGATGTCTCCTTGGGCGCTGATGAATGTAAATACGTTTGTCGTGTCGTAGAACAAGCCGTCGAATAATTATATCTCTCAAAACTACTAACAACTGCATATACACCTTTGCAAATACATGCTTTCACCCGCGCCCGCGCCTATGGGAGGACGGGTTGGACATAATAATCGATAAAACCACTTGGCACTCCAAACCTTCAGAGACACACCAACCAACACAGACTTGCCTCAGTCGCTTCCTCAGTCCGCGACTGCATTACACAACCAGGTCAACGGGTTCTGACACTCGCACAGGAGTGAAAGGCGGGCATTGCACCATCAAGAGTTGAGGCGCCTCAACCGACCTTAAGTCAACCGGCTGGCATTGCACCCTCTTCCTAGCGCTGAGACCGCATTACAAGCCCGGAATACAACATACTAAGGCAACTGGAGTCCATGCAAGCACTAAATAGGACAATAAATTACAACTATTCACAACTCAAAATAATATATATATATCTATATATATATATATATTTGGAAAGTGTGGAGAGCGCTGGCACAGGTCGGTTATCCGATTTCTTATGTAATTATTTCTATGGAACTAGCTAAATTTTGTTAGGTTGTGTCGGAAATTGACATAAAATATTGTGTTGAGCACAAACAAAGGATAATGATGTTGAAATTGCTAAAAAGCTAATTGAACTGCGTGTTAATCAAGGTCTGAGTCTAGATCGAACGAGCATATCTCTCAAACTGGGATTTTTCTTGTAGGCAATAATAACCCGTTTGTCGAGAGGCTCGGTCAATTTAGTGTTTAATAATGCAAAGTTTTTTCTGAAAATGTTTGCGATTTCAACATGTCTACGATTGTAGATCAGAGGAAAGCACAAGAAATTTCGAGAAACACCTTTGTAGTCAATGTTAAGTCCGAACGGAAGATATGTTTTAAGTACGCCCATCCAATGATTTTCGCGTTCTATGCGTATTGAATCGGTTTGGTCTTCGTCGGCTAGAATTGGTGTCTGTTCTATTGGCTGAAAGCTGAAATGGGATTTAATGTCATGATTAGATGAGTTGAAATGATCGGAAATTTGCATGTCGAGTTTTTTGCGACCACTGGAAAGATGATTAGACATTCTAACTTTGAGAGAGGTTTTTGTTTGTCCAACATATTGTATACGGCATCTTTTGCATGTGATTAAGTAAATTACATTTTTAGAATCACAATTAAGTTCGCTATGCATTTGATACGATATGCGTGTTTGTTCGCTGGTGAAAGTGTTACTAGTATTGATATATCCTATTGTATTGATGTAACATCGTTTTTTGTGACAAAATGAGGCTGAACCATTACCCAACACCGGCCGGTTGTGCCGTATCCTTGTTGGCTCAGTCGATGTTGGGTCATGGCGTAACGATTCCAATTCTCTGAGAGTTTCGGACTTTACTTGGCGCAGTAATCTACTAGAGTAGCCGCGCGGTCGTAAAGCCTGGAACAGCACTGAACAAGCTTGATTTAGGTCGATTCTGTTCGTGCAGTTCCGGTGGTATCGAATGATTTGAGATTTAATCAATCCATTGAAAAGTTTTGGCGGATGTAAAGATTTACGACGAAGAAGCTGGTGAGAGTCCGTTGGTTTCGTAAAAAGTTTTGTATCTAAAATGTTGCATGATGTAAATTGTGGGCCCTTAAATATTGTTAAATCAAGGAAATCAATGCTGGTTTGCGATATTGATTCTTCGAGTTTGATTGATTCATCATGACTGTTCAAGATGTTCAAGAACACCCTAAACTCATCCAGACCATGAGTCCAAATGATAAATATGTCGTCCAAGAATCTATAATAGGCTAATGGTTGTTTGTCAGATTTGGCTAGGGCGCCTTTCTCCCACTCTGCAACAAAAATTGAGGCAAAATTAGGACTAAACTTCTTGCCCATACTGCAGCCGGAGACCTGTAAATAATATCGTCCATTAAATTCAAAGTCATTCCCTTTAAGAGAAAGTTCTAATAATTGAAGTAGTTCATCTCCAGGTCTATGAGGATCATGGTTGAAATCAAATGCATTCTTAATTGACTTTAATCCGGCATCGATTCCAATATTTGTATACATAGATTCCACGTCGAGACTAATTAGGTAAGCAGAAGATGGAACTTCAATTTTCGACAATTTAATGAGGAAGTCCTCCGTGTCTTTTAGATAGCTCGGATGGCGGGTAGCAATTGGTTTCAAATAGAAATCAATAAACTCCGAAATGTGGTACGACTCCGAGCCCACGTCGCTGATGATGGGGCGTCCGGGTGGTGTGTATGGATTAGTCCAACAGCTCAAAGGTTTATGTATTTTAGGTAGCAAATAAAATGTCCTATTATTGGATTCGGGTTTTGCAATTAGATACTGAACATGTTTTTTCTTTAAAACGTCCTGGTCCAGCAAGCTTTTGAGAATGAGATTGAATTTTAAAACATTGGATTTCCAAATTGGCTCATCCAATGGTTTGTAATATTTAGTGTTGCTTAATTGGCGCGTCGCTTCTAGAATGTAATTTTCTTTAGACATGATGACGAGCGAGCTGCCTTTGTCACAAGGTTTGATTACAATGTTTTTATTGCTGCGAAGGGTTTTCACAACTCAAAATAATATATATATATCTATATATATACATATATATATATATATATATATATATCAACGCACAAACCTCACAAAGAAAACAAGGTAAGTCTTCGTCGCCGGTCCTGATTCGGAGTGGGTGGGGGCTTTGCTTCTTGCTTTGGTGGCATCCAACCCATGCACGGTAGGCAAACACCCATCGTGCATGGATAGACAGTAATCTACTTACAAACCCTACAAACGCTCTTCAGCGGAATTACAGCATTCAAAAGTGGGTTGTAGGATAGGACCGACGGCCCTTTCAAATTTCCCCGGGTATCATCCCAAACTCCAAACTCTGCCTCGGCCTTCAATGTGGTCAGACATATATATATATATATATATATATATATATATATATATGGGTGGTGAGTAATGCCACGGTGATGTTATTACTGTGCTCACATTAAATGTATAGTTACATAATGTCGGAACCGGTACCGACCCTACACCGAGACCAAACCTATGAACATGCAGTTCACATGAAGCCTTATACACGAGAAGCTTTGTTTACGTTTACGCGTGTGGCTCACTGACTTGCGCTGCACCCGCAGATCGCGATGTAAATCTGAGATAAGTATTTGATTTGTTTTGTTCTCATGCTATGAAACAAGCCCGTAGATATTATAGTTGTGCTGAAGGCCCTATACAGCAATAGTAAATAAACATGTTCAGAGATTGAACTTATACTAGGGCCGATATTTTTAATGGCCAACACATGTGGACTAAATCATGAAAAAGTCTCCAATATTCTACAGCGGTTACAGTATCAATTATTAATGGTATCAATGTATTTCTCTGAAATATGTGGGAAACTGGGTATCAGAAACACAATTACAGTATTCAGACTTGAGTATTATTAATTTAAATTTAAATGTATGCACACAGAGTATATCAACAAAAAATTAGTCTCATATGGCCGAAACTTGAAACCCCCCTGTAATATGATTGCGCCCCCTTATAGGCATACCGTTATTTATTTATTTATTTATTAATAAGGGAATATCCCCTGTACTTTTATTCCACCCCTGCTATTGTTTGGATCGAGAGTAGTGCCACTGTCCCTCTGCGCCGTACACATTATGTCTAGAACGTTTAATTGTTGCCGGTATTTTGATGGATCTGTGACATTATTACATTCATCAAGTTGATTCACAATTATGACAGCATGTCTTGATTAAATCCAGTTCAAACTCCGATCAGTGAATTGTCGATATGTACGATATACAATCTATCGCAAATCCGAAATCGCAATATCGCAGACAATAACAATAAAACAATATAAAAAAGCCGACTTTCGTTGACCATGCAATTTTAATCAACGTTACACAAACAATGCAGTCTTCAACTTGTGACGTCACAAGTACGGAATGTGGCTTTCCTTGATTTCGCCGATTAAAAAATATTTTTCCGTGACACCGTCTTTGATGACGCGCTGTATCAAAACAAAGCCCGTGTGTTGCAGCAGCGACTATTAATCGGCAATGGGTCGCTATTTTGAGTTGAATTACATAAATGCGCGCATATAACAGGAATAGTCGCTTTAAGCCAATTCCGTTTAATCTTCCCCATTCAGTAATATCATTCAAAAAGCTTCTTACAAGTGGGCAATCCCCAAGAAAATGTGTACTTTGTCCTCAACCTCAGTGCCACAACCGTTACATTGATCGTTTCGTTCGATATTAATTATTTTGAGGACTATTTTCGTGGAAATTATTCTATGATTTATTCTATACTGCAGCCACCAAAGTTGGGTGTGTCTTTTTACCGGATTCCGGATCCCGGATTTCGACCCGGATTTCGACCCGGATTTATGTGTCTTTTTACCGGATTTCGACCTGGATTCGGGTATGAATTTCATGCTTGTTTTATCACACATTTAACCCATTAAAAGCCGTTTCTGACACGCGGAAACTGGTTAGGAGGTGAGATTAAACCAATATAGGGCTGTCGTGCTCATTCAACCCGATTAATCGTATTTAAAGGTACATATCGTGCCCGGATCAGCATACTTCTTATTTTTTCATATAGACCCGGCGGTTGGATTGATTTTACGTGATCATGATGGCATTTAAGGGAACACACCATGTCCGGATCATAATTAATTATCTCGTAATTATTGATCATATTTAAAGGTAGATATCATGTCCGGATCCGGTTTTTTTCTCTCTCTTTTTTTCCATATAAATGATCATCTTTTTGATATATTAAATGTCACGTAGAAGAAAGTTTAACACCACATATAGTACTGTTTAACACCACATATAGTACTGTTTAACACCACATATAGTACTGTTTGAGTTTCCAACCTAAAATGTATTGATTTTAGGCAACCAGTAGCATATTTTTAAATATTTATGCAAACTTTAGGTCTGACATTGGTGTCAGTTGGACATTCTCCAACATTAGGGGGGTGGCATGTTGAGATTTTTCAACATTTGGAAAGTTTGAGGTGCAAGTTGGATAATTCAAGCAGAAGGGGCAGTTGCAAATGGAATTTCTCAAACATGGTAGTGTGGTCTGGTTCAACAGGGAAGGTTAGTCATTTGAAGGTGGGCACACCCACAACACGAAGACCATTTAGTACCCACGTCACTGACATCACTGCCCATTCGTTACCATTGTCAGTGTCACATAGCACAATACGACACCATACAGGAAGTAGCATGCATGGGCCAAATTTATCAGATACGAATGCTCACAGTGAGAATTATTTGCGAGTCACTACCGACATCGTTGGGTCTATTCGCGATAGCTCGTGTGCATTATTAAAGCAATTGAACTGTCGTTACTTCAGTTATATAACATATACAAAGTGGAATCAAGGAATAGATGCATTCCGGGAATTATATGCTCATTTCGAAATGCCTTTGTGTTTTTGGATACATATTTTATTCTTGGCTGTGTTTATCGTAACAGGTGATATAACATAATAGCATGCACACATATATGTATAAATACATACGTATAACTGTATATACGTATACATGTTAACTACAGACGTATAACTGTATACACGCATACATGTTAACTACATACGTATACATGTATATAAGTATACATGTATATATGAATAACTGTGTGTATGTATAAATGTATATATGTATAACTGTATATATGTATAACTGTATATATGTGTATTAGCATGAAAGCTTTGACGTGCTTGTGTTGCTTGGAGGACCGGGGCTGGCGGAACAATCCACAGTGATCCGGGAACATTGTTTTCAATTGTATTAAATAAAACAAAAATGCTCACTGACCCCTGTGGAACAACCCAAATTCTTAAGTTCTTAATGCGCCTACATAAACCAAAACATTAACTCTAAAATGATCTTTGTAACACGAGCATGACATCTGCTGTGATCATACAGGGATACTACAAATGTCATATAAACATAGCTTAAGGTTATGGACTCCGAGAACAAATTTGGTAAGTTGTTAAGTAGAAAAATGGTACAAACTTTACAGGAGGGGCTAAACACAACTATGCATACAATGTGTACAGTAAATACCACTTTACCTGCGACATAAATTGGAAATATGTGATACTTTCTTCTCAATTGAAATCTGACTTTTTGCGCGGGGGGGGGGGGGCAGTTAGAATATGTTGGACAAGCGATTGCGTAAGGATAACATTCTGAAACAGTAACAACTCGCGATTGCGGTTTTGTGCATTTATTCCATCCAGCCCAAGCGTGCGATATTGGTTCCATGTCAATTGTGTCCATACGATGGCGACATAAAACATAGGTTATTTGACTGATCCTGCTGTCCTTACTCATTGCAGTCGTCGGATACACTGACAACAGTATTAGTAACAACAGTATCACATGCGTGCGGTTCTGTGTATATATTCCATACCAAGTGATGTTGATATATTTATGAAGTGTATGCATGCACTTCATATGCTTGCGACTTACACTATTGTATGAGTCTGTCAAACGGTTAATAGAACTATGTTCAATCGTGGTTAGTTCTTAATGTCACAATGCGTTCCCGAGTTGGATGTGTGGATATTCCGGGAAGTGTGTCCATATGCTTGCGACATGTAACAGGGTGTTGTTCCGTCAAACTGTGAACTGTACTGCAACTGTACTATGTGAAGATGCCATGAACTCATCCGACTCCATCCAACTTATGCACATAGACAGCTCAGAATTTGATAGGCCTAGGATATTTTGGTACTATATGACTCAGTGTATCTGAGCCATACATTACTCTTTCTAATGCGGTTGTGTCACATCATGTTCTCATTAGTTATATGTCACATTATCGGTGTGCAATTTTCCAACGCTGCCGAATTTCAACACACAATGCAGCATATTTCAAAGTAATTTTATTATATCTAAGCAGGCCAGATATACATGGATACCAACGCGTAGATATTGTTAGATATATATAGTGTAGATGTTATGAGAAAAGTGTCTCAAACAAAAGTACACCTCTTGTAAAGTTCTTTTCGAACACTGAAAGAAATGTCATGATTTTGTTTACCGATCTCAAAGCAACTTCGTCGTCATGTTTTGATACCACGGGAATATTGAAAAGCGAATATTCTTATTAGTGTACTTAGGATCGCAAACCGCCATGTTCATTTAATCTACGTGGGCTTTATTACGTTTGCGTATGGTCATATTACTCCTGGGATTTTACTATAGTTTGTTGTGGCACCGTAATACTATATATAGTACTTATCACATGGCATATCATAGCACACTACATTATAACTATAGTATATCGGTACCATAGTACAGTACGAAATAATATGCAGCAATTACAGAACTTTTACTATAGTGCGTTGTTGTAATTATGTGATATTATAGTATTTCATGGTATACCATGCATAGTACACTAAAGCAAAGTATAACTATAGCTGGTATACTGTAATATATAACAGTTGAAAATAAAATATGGTACTGGCAGTGTGTGTATATACACACAACAGTCAACTATAGTAAAACTATAGTTGAGTATAGAAGACCTTTATTCTGAGCATTGTTCTACAACGAAACCATGGTAAAGTCATTCATCGGACATTAAAACTTTAGTAATATCATAGTTATCGTAGTAAACCCATATGTATAATTAACTATGGTTGGCTGGGGATTAACTAGTTCTATAAATATGGTTTAGTGAATCAATGGTATATTAAAACCATGGTTACTCTAGTAAAATCAAAGTTTTACCATAATGTTGTTGTGAGATTGATTGCTAGCAAAATATTTTACACCAAAAACTACAGTTACCACAACAACTATGGTAAATCCAAACATGTCGTGGAAATACCAGAAAATCCATGGGGTAAAAATATCATCGTAAATTAAAACCATGGTTTTATTATAGTGTAGGGTGGGAGATCGATTACTTTCATCACAGGTTTACCATAAAAACAATAGTTACCACAAAAACTATGGTAAATCCAAACATGATGTGCATATACCGCAGAATGTATGGTAAAACTATTCATAGTAAATTAAAACCATGGTATTACTATAGTTTAGTTGTGAGATTGACTACTGTCACAAAATTTTATCTTTAAAAAGCTATAGTTTACCACAGACATTATGGTAAACCCAATTATGCAAACACCACAAAATAACTATAGTAACAATGCTATACAATCACTATGGTAAAACCATGTTTATTATAGATTTACTACAGTAAACTATAGTAAACCATGGGAAAATTTTATAAGGCATCCTTCGACTGACAACTTTGGCCATAATGTTAGTGCAAACAACTGAGTTTAGATTGTTTGAAAAATAGTAGAGCATATGGTCGTAGCTGCCAACATACCATGTAATATATAATTATCCTAATTTATAACCATTTTCCTCGTTTCTGGTCGCGTTTGCGATCGCCTCGGCCATTTTGAATGCGTGGTACTCATCAACTCTAAACAACGTGATTACTCACCGTGATTTAGCTAACAATAAACTGATCTAATACGAACCTTTTCAGGACATATTCATAATAACTTACTTTTTATAAATAAAAACTTCAGTTGTCCATTGCCACATATTAGTAGAGTCGCTTATGTACTTTCGTGGGAATTTTTTTAACAAATGTAGAGACTATGATATTATGATAGGATATCACTTACTTTGTCGGAAAAAATTTGTTAGACTTCATGGGTCTGCGACTGGAGAGAATTATGACGTCACAAAAATGACGTCATTGTCAGTTCAGTTCAGATGTATGGTTGTCATAAGAACTAACGAATTCAGTGCATATTTCTTAATTGTTATTCATTTTTTTCAGTTAGGGCAATTCACCAATAGTAGTTCTCAAAGTACAGTAACCAATTTCACGGGAAAATGTTATTCCAGTCAAAGATGGCTGCCAAAATGGCACTAGAAAATCAACATTTTTGCGATTTTCAAGAATCTCATGTAAATGACATTCCGTTTGGTAGCAACTGCGAATTGTGAGAAGTCTGTGTTTAGTTATTGATTCAGCAATGCGGTGACCAATTGTATTGTACAAAACATGTTAGATCTGTCAAAAATCCACTTTAGACAACCGAATTATAGCTTCTTGTCCAAAATAAATTCCAATATTGTAGCAATAGATTTAAAGAAATGAGCGGCATTCAGTGATGCGAAATAAGTATTCGTGCCACATACGGAATTATTATCACACTTCAACAAAACTGTTCAAGTTCATCCAAGATGGCTACCAAAATGGCAGTCAAAATACAAAAGTCAGAGTTCGTTACGGTGCATCACCAATGTC
The DNA here is from genome assembly GCA_032622095.1 of Siphonodentalium dalli. NCBI lineage: Eukaryota > Metazoa > Mollusca > Scaphopoda > Gadilida > Siphonodentaliidae > Siphonodentalium > Siphonodentalium dalli. The sequence goes on from CP136068.1 coordinate 15,761,140, forward strand.
GCCCTGGCATTCCGTCATGAGGAATTAGGTTAATCGGCTACTAATTTTAAGTAAATGCGCATAGCTTTAATTTCTTATACACATTAGCGATGTCCTATACGGCATGTGCGTCATTTCTTCAAATTTCCTAATATTAAGTGAGGAGGGTGTTGAAGAGAAAATCCAACACTTTATGTGAAATTAGAAAATATCTTAGACCGCCATCTTAGCTTGGGGTGGGCAAGTGTTAATTATTACAATGTCTAGACTTATGTGCTATACTCTAGGCCAGAGTACTAATTGAGAAGTACTGGTAATGGTAATTGATGAAGCAGTTAATCGTTAGTGTTAGTTCATGTCGAGACATATCGGTATAAAATGCATATAGTGTATCATAGAGGTAGCAATATCCAATTGTTTATTGTGATAGCTATGAAGTGAGATTGTACTTCTCAGCTACACAATGAATCTTGGCAAGCAAGAAACAACACATCCGTGTTTATAAAACACAAACAATAGTAGAATTAATTCGATAGCTGTCATTTTGCCTGCTTGTCTCACTGTTAGTTGCACTGTAACCTTTAATTAAATGTTCATGGTAACACAACTTGAACCTCGTTTAGCTGAACTTAGCATGTTTCAATCGTATTGATTGCCACATAACCACGACAGATCAAAATAGAAAAGACACCCATAGGTGGGTAATATATCCGTATAAGCGGTAGTGTTCCGTATCAAGCCTAAAGTGATATATTGTGAATATCATGTTCTGAAATCTGGATGATTAGTCCAACCACTGTCATTGCATATATGGAGTTTTGAAAGTTAATATAGGTCAGTGACCCCACAGGACATGTTATTCAGTTGAAATGAACATTGCCAAACACCAGGCTAGAACCCCACAAACGGGCGAAATGGTGTGTGTGGTTCTTGGCTTTCCTCGTATTCAGTTAATAAGGTGGTAGCCACACAAAGTGATTCGCACATAATACGAAAGGCGGCTTGGCATGAACACGGTAGGCTGGTATGGACCATTGATAGTATACATCAAACTAATATCCGATATTGATTTCTATGATTTAGGCATGTGAACAGTTTAGTGAGGCAATACATTACGTTTGTACATCAGTTTAATAGGAAAGTGGTTCTGTGCAAGGATTATGACTGTGCTGCCGGTGGAACTTGATTAGTGGTTATTTTGAAGTTTATCGAAATCAACAGGGGCTGTGCAACTGCTTTGCATATCCAACAATGCAGCTTAGATGACGAATTGTAAGCGCAATAGATACGAGCCAAATATAGACAGGCGATACTTATTATGATACTAATTCCCGCGTTTTTTAGGAAACGGGTGAAGCATCCATTGGTAATTATGGGTCTTCCGGTGTCATGTCATTCTTTTGATTTATTATGTCCAATATACTCTGGAATCAGGGTTCCATACATGTTCACGTGAAAATCAGTCTAGTTTGATCAGATAGACTTTAGTTTAAACAGTATTTATTCCATGAATAATATAAAAACTATAAGTATACGTTTAATCGTGGGCTGGATTCGACATCAACTGTTTTTTGCGCCGATTTCCACCAAATACACATTCTTCTCAATGATATACGGAATCTAATTGTGTGATTTAAAGACGCCAAATTGGTGTCGTTTGGGGGGGGGGGGGGTGAACACTAAATTTGATAAGAATTTGTTTAGTCGCCGATTGCCACCAAACTTATACAAAATCATCCCCATGGTACGAGGAGTCTAATGGCATGGTTAAAGCTGGCGAAAGTGGCGTCATTCCAGTCAGGGGTGCACTGAAAGGGAGAGGAGCCCCAAAATTGATACCCAATATTTTTAGCGCCAATTGCCACCAAATTGATACACCTTCTTATCCATGATACGAGGAATCTAATTAAAGACGCCACATTGGTGATTTTTGTGTCAGATTTGGTGTGGGGGTGTGATGGGCATTACATTTGATAAAAAAAATTGTTTAGAACCAAACTTATACATGATCATCTCCATGATATCAGGAGTCGAATTGAGTGGTTTAAAGATGTGAAAATTGGGGCATTCGAGTCAGGGGTGCATAGAGGGTGAGAGAGACATACTAATTGATAAAACAAATATGTTTAGGGTCGATTTCCCACCAGATTTATACATATTCCGTAATACGAGGAATTTAGTCATGTGGTTTAAATAAGCCAAATTGGTGCCGTTTGAGTGAGAGATATGAGGGCACTAAATTTGATACGAATTTGTATACTTGCCAATTTTCACCAATTTTATATATATTCATCTCCAAAATGAGTCTGAGTGTGTAGTTTAATGATGTCAAAAGTGGCGCCGCTTGAGTCGGAAATTGGGACGGAAGGGTCACCAAAACTTATAAAAATCTGTTTAGTGCCAATTACCATCAAATTCATACACGTTCAAATGAGATTCGAGGAATCAAATCGTGCGTGTTAAAAACGTAACATTTGGTGCCTTGATATATTTGCGAATATTTGTCTGTCTGTATGTGTTCTATATATAACTTTACGGGTATAATCGGGATTAAAATTTTCAAAAGTGAAGCTGTTTGTGTCAGGGGCACCAACATTTGATTAAAAGAAACTATTTTTATCGCAGATGTTTACCAAATTGATATATTATTCTTCTCCATGATACGAGGAATATAATCGTGCGATTTAAAGATGCGAATATGGTACAGTTTGGGTGAGAGATTATGCGGGATTTAATGACTATTAAACAGCTTGGTTTAGTTGCCGATTACCACCAAACTTATATATAATCATCTCCATTATATCATGCATGCATGAGTCTAATGAAGTGGTTTAAATATGTCAAAGGTGGCGCCGTTCAAGTCATTGGTGCCGAGGGGAGTTGCACCAAAGCTGATATAAATATATTTAGCACTAATTTCCACAAAATTCATACATGTTCTTCTCTAATGATATGATGAATTAAATCACATTTTGTGTCGTCTGAGTTATGGATGGCGAGAGGAGATGCACTAGCTTTGAGCCGATTGTTCTATTCGCCTATATCTACCGAAGTTATATAGTTATCTCCCAGGTCATCTCCATATCGTTCTAAGGAGTGTTTGGCGTTCAAAGTTCACAATCTCGAGAAATGGTGACCGTTCATGTTTACATTTAAAACAATTGAGTCTGCCCCATTCAATATAGTTTCCACAAAACAGTTACAATTTGTCAAGAGGTATGGAAATATATAGAAGGCCTGTTCAACAATAGCGGTCACAGTGTGCAGTCAAATATTTCTTCTGAGATAAAAGAAAACGCCGTCATTGGCATAGGACTTTTCAGGATCATCCAATACTGACATCTGACAAGGTTGCAGTATATCTGCCAGATACAGAGGATTTCTATCAATTGTTTGGAACAGACTCATCGCCTAACATAAACAACTCAAACTCTCGCTCTGTGTCGGGCACATGTAACTGATATACAGGCATTTCAACATTTCTTTTAAACTGAGAATAATTAGCTCGTAAATAGCACCATCAACAGAGGAGCACCCGGACATTTCTTTAAAACATCTGCACCGTCTTGGAGATATGATAATCAGGTGTCCTCAAAATATTATAGTCTAACCTAGTAGATTGATTGATACATCTCTCTGAAAAACCCAATTGTCGTCTTTTATTTCGGTGTTTATGATGTTCATGTTTCACGTTATAACATCTGAAGTATACGCAGTGGAACATAAATAAATACTTCTTAAATGGTGGGACGGATTAATCGCGATAAACAAAATGACGATCGCTTCGACCCGACAAGGTGAGTCACTACATTACATGTGTAAGAATCATGTTTTGTGATGCTATTTGGATATACAATTTATGAGAATACTTGTAACACTTTGAGCAAGACTATCGTCTATTCCCAGCAAATACCCACAGCGTGCAGAGAGTTTCACTTCACTTTAACCTGGGCAACGTCGGGTAACCCTGCTTGTTACCCAGATAAAGCAACAAGACTCGTGCACAGACATGAACACGGAATCGAAACTAACAAGTCTCCGTGTCATCACATTCGAAATATAAAAAAACACATGTCCCACATGCAAGAGCCACAGCTGCACAGTGCGTGACAAGAAAACCATAGTCAGAAATGGTAACGCCACCAATATCATATTATTAGCCATAAATATAAATTATAATACAATTATTCTATAAACTAGCTTTCAAATTTTATGTGGGAAATTTGCATACTTCCATATTTCAAGTTTTCCCGTTTCTCGTGTCATACATTACTTTCTTCAAACTGTCTTCTTTATTACGCAAGTTGATGGGCCCGACTTCGCCCGGGCTGTTTCCCATCTGATTTCCGGTGAAAGGCGCGATTTGACCTTCAATTGACTATTTCGAAAGTCAAGGTCAGGTCAGGGTCATGATTTGACCCGTCCAAAACACCCCCACCCGGAGAAAAGTACCCCTAGGTATCAAATTTCGTCGAAATCCGTCCGTTTTACCCCACTTGACCTTTAATGAACAATTTTGAAGGGCAAGGTAAGGTCGGAGTCGTGATTTGACCCATCCAAAACACTCCCCCGACAAAAGTACCCATAGGTATCAAATGTCGTCGAAATCCATCCGTTTTATCCGATTTGACCTTTGGTTGACCACATTGAAGGTCGAGGTCACGATTTGACCCGTTCAAAACTCTGCCCGGACAAAAGTATCCCTAGGTATCAAATTTCGCCGAAATTTGTCCGTTTTACCCAAATTAACCTTGCATTGACAGTTTTACAGGTCAAGGTCAGGTCGGGGTCAAGATTTGACCCGTCCAAAACACTTCCCGGACACAAATACCCATAAGTATTCAATTACGTTGAAATCTATGGAAAGCCGAAGAGGACATGTTGGTTGCTAATTGCTAGATATACGACGCGGTATTTTAAAGGTGTTTCAAACTAGGAGATAGAAGTATTCTGCGTTTCAAATGATGATAAATTATAGTATTTTATTCAAATTTTATGGCATAAATTGTTATTAAAACCGTATATACTATAAAAAAAATGAATGACTCGAAAATTAAGTGGGCCTTTAAACAAAGTCACAATTGCAGTTAGGCTCATCTCATACTCGTCCATTCAGTGATATTCTGCTGCGCAGTGTGTTATAGCCTCCATTATTCATTGAGCGTTATAGCCCCAACTGTTATAATTCGCCTTTAGCAGGCGTACTCTTGCCTCAGATTATTGAGATATTAGGTCACACGTAATCACATTAAATCGCATGGAAACAGCAATTGTGTGGGCTGCTTGGCGTGAATATGTAATGAGAAATAAGGTCATACGTAATGACATTAAACTCAAGAAAACCCGCGAAAACTAAAAACAAAATCACATTTCATGTTTTAAGTTATTTCCTTCATAAAAAGAATCTTCGTGATAATGAACCCTCTCAATACTTTAGAATATAGAATTAACCTTAAAATAACAAAAACCTTCGGAACACAGAACCTTCGGAATAACGAACCTTCGGATTGGTGAACCTTCGGAATAGCGAACATTCAGAGAAATTTCGCAATAGTGGACCTTCGGGATAGTGAACCTTCGGAATAGAGACATGCCCCCCAATATTCATATTATATGCCCAGAGTTCAAAGGTATGGATCCATAAAATTCTAAACTTGGCCCTTAAAATATTGAACTCCAAATTGGAGCCCACACAGAACATCACTTAAGTCAACTGTACCTGTGTCATGTCCCAATGCGGGAGGGTCCATATATACCACAACATTCATATTATATGCCAAAGAATTCAACGGTATGGGCACACGTAATGACATTAAATCTCAAGAAAACCCGCGAAAACAAAACAAAATCACATTTAATGTTCTAAGTTAAGTTATTTCCTCCTGTATCTGTATCGGTATGCGCGCAGGATCAGTTCGGATGTGAGCGCACACTCCATAAAAAGAATCTTTGTGAAAATGAACCCTCTCAAATTAGTCTCAATACTTTAGAATATAGAATTAACCTAAAAATAACAAAAACCTTCGGAATAGAGAACCTTCGGAATAGCGGACCTTCGGGATAGCGAACCTTCATAATAGAAACATGTCCCCACAATTACACCGGTGACGTTAACACATGTGCTAATCTTTGTCGTACTATCGTAACTATAGGTACGATTTATACTCTAGTACGAAATAAACATAATACAATCGCCCAGTGGATTATCGATCGACCACACAATATGAAAAACTCTACACCAGTGTACACCACTGTGTGGCGTAATAAGTACATGCTAGCCAATCAAAAACGCAGAATCGCTGACGACAACTGAGTGACAAGTTTCTGTTTCAACTCTATGCGCGTGTGGATATCGGCGAATAGAAGAATCTGATCTAGAGGTGTGGGTGACCATACAGTCATCTCGTTCACGGCTGGGTTCATTTGTCCCGACGACATGGGTCAGAAAAGCACGAGAGAGCATGGTATATATATAATATATGATTCATTGTGGTAGTAGAATGCATATGTTGTGAACAATTACTTGCTGTGTGATCCAACGCGGGTGGTATTGACACATTTAATGCTGATATTGACAAAAACAGGGAGAATCCGAGCCTAATTTGCAAATATTAACTCGCTTTACTATTTGATCCAGTTTCAAGTCCACGATCCCCATGCTAAAATATGTTTCAGATTGTTGACCATTTTACGATATTGACCCATCAAGGGTTGCACTAATAAGCGACGAGAGTAGACATATTTTCCCTCTGAATATATACATACATGTATACCGATTTTGGTATATAGTTAGATATCGCTCATATTACTCCCAGTGTCAGAAATAGCATGTCGAACATGACAGCTGTTCTTGTGATATAACCACCGATACAATGATATGAACGCCTCTTGATATGAACAGAATAGTACTCTTGGTTATTTTGATATAAATTTAGGACCGAGTATGTAATTTATCGAACAATTTACTCCAACAACTTGCAGGTTATTTCATTGCGAACAAACTGTCATTGTTCACATTACGAGAGAATGTTAACAAACATTAAACCGAGCCTATCTATGTTCATTAAAATTGGCGTCATGACTCGGAACCCGCTTCTATCTTCATGACTTGATGTGGCAAATTTAAAAGATTTTAAAACCACAAAATTCTTTTCGTTATATTACGAAGAATAATAGCAAGGTACAGCCACGCATACATGTAACTTGTAACGTGCGTTGGCATTGACAACGAAAGTAACCTGACTCATATGACTGCACGTATATCGTCAAGCCGTCTCTGTGTCTGCCCGGATTCTTTTACGATAATATCGGCATATAAAGTCTTTATAAAACCGGCGGTGGATGAAACAGCAAGTAAATGTTCACAAAATATGCTTAGCATGTATCATACTACCATAAGACATCATAATATACTGTCCATGTTCCCAGTGGTCCGGGCTCTCCTGATCCATATAGTCATTTAAGGGGTCAATGAACCCGGCCGAGAACGTCAATATTCACGTCAATATTCACATCCAATGTTCTTTTAGTTCGGTATCAAATGGGGTCACTCAAACTGGTGATGGGTGACAGGGCAAGTAATTTTTAACAGCATATGCATCCTACTACCATAAGTCATCATATTATACTGTCCACGGGCCCATGTGCCGCCAGGCTTGCCCAAGCAATCTCGTGATCTCCTAACTTATACCGTCGTTTAAGGGTTAATGAAGCCGGCCATGAACGAGGTGTCGAGTCAATCTTCACAGTTTACATTTTGCAATTGTCTCGCTACCATTAGTCATCAATATATAGTGTGATCTGGTCTCTGGGTCCACCCGGTCACTCCCCAAGTCTCGGTTTATTTTAGCCAATATTGGAATTTATTAAAGGGTCAACAAAACCGGCGGTGGATGACACAGCAAATAAACGTTCGCAATCTATACTTAGTATGTATCCCACTATCATACGGTATCCAATTATGTTGTCCATGGGACAATGGGGCTGCGTGTGTTCTTCTGGTGCATATCGTCATTTAAGGGGTTAATGAAGCCGGCCGTGAACGAGATGGCGAGTCAATCATCACAGTATATCTTTATTAAGTGCCTCGCTACGATTAGTCATCAATATATAATGTGATCGGGTATCTGTGTATACTGGGTTTTCCCGGGTTCTTTTAGTCAATATCGGCATTTAAAGGGTTAATAAACCCGCCGGTGGATGACACAGCAAGTAAATTTTCATAAGCTATGCTTATTTTGTATGCTACTACCATAATACATCACATTAGACTGTCCTCGGGCCCATTAATATCATACTTTCCAATGATTACCTGCAAGTTTTTATTCAACATAGCTTCACCTAAATACGCACATAATCGACCTATAATGTGTAATATTTCATATTGGATTATTTGTTTCTGAAATAAGCAGATAATAGACTCATATCCGTTATTCCGTGTTATGGTGCGGGCCACAGTGGACACACATTGTAAAGAGCGTGAACCTGATAAGACGTGATTTGGTTTATTTGTGTCATTATCCGCACACTAAAATGCTCTCATATTTAGTTCATTATCGACTTAAAATGAGGCGATTCTAAGCAGATTATCGACCAAAACAAAAAATCCATTACAAGCAGATTTAAGCGGGGTTTCGAGAGAACAGGCTGTTTGGTTAGACGTTGTTATGATGCTATCTCATTGGTCTAATTCCATTGTCATTTGTTTGTTATTTTTACAGCCAGTTGTCAATGTTCCCATACTGTTAGTATACATACACGTGTATACTATGCATATTGTACCCATACTATAGCTTTATTTCTGATGACCAACAAGTGTTGCGGAATAGCTCAATGTAGAGCATATCCCTGTACCATTGTCTATATGAGACTTCGCACACCAGCTAGGGTTCTTCGACATATAGAAAGTCGCGTTTAACATTTGCACAATTGACGACACATACTCTGTGATTCCATTGTTTTGTGAAAGTAGCCCAAACCTCAATGTTTGTCTTATTTAGATATTATTAAGAGAACTATTGATAATAACTTTGAATTATCTCCGTGCATTTCAGGCTGTCGTGGTGCAGTGGTAAGACCTCTATATTGTCAGAAGACAACTGACTGCTCTATAGTGATCACCACACATGATTATGCCACTGAAACACAACTAACCATGGTAGCCAGACCTGCTGATGCACCCATAACTACAGGAGCCTCAGATCCATATCAGACTCCTGTGATGGATATAATGAGTGGTAACCCAGATAGCGTGCTGGAGGACACAGCTTATGAGAATCGAATACAATATACAGGCAGCGCACGGAAAGGGAACATATCATTCAAACTGATGAGAGTGCAGCTGTCTGATGCAAAGAATTATGGGGCTTATGGTGGTGATATCCGTGATTTTTACAATGTTGAGAGAACATTAGTTGTATTAGGTATGTATTGTATGACGTATGCCGTTAGATTATGAAGGATTATTATGACTAGTCTGTTGAAGGTGTCATGTTGGATTTTATAGCAATATTTTCAATAACTTAACTTTATAGATTTAATATGATATATTGCCCATTGACGTGCTCTCCTAAAGTAGTAACTTTGAGCAACAATCCGATGGAACAACAAGTTTACCACATATTGACACTCTGGTGGTCAATCGCGCAACAAAACACTAAATGTCAACACGCATGCAGGAGTCTATCCTAGTTCGAATAAAGGTTGTTTTCAAGAAAACTGTTTTTAAAGAGCGGACACAAGTCTCCCCAAGATCACCAAACCGAGAGTAAAAGAAATGGATGGGAAGCACTCAAGAGCGCCCAGTGTGCTCGAAAAGATCGAGATTTATTCTCCTTCACCTTGCTATTTTTGTCTGAGGTCAAGGTTGGTTAGTGTAAACATATTTGATTGCAATTAAATACCACAAAGGGATTGCGACACAAGTTTTGCAACTTACTTTAAGTCTCTCTCACCTCAAAATTTGACACACAAAATTAACGTAAAATAAGGATTACGCAAAAATATGACAATCTATATGACCAATATATATGTAGTTTTCAGCTTAAAATTAGCTTTACTTTATTTCATGATATGGTTCATATCAGGGGGTGGGTGGTGGTTGTGTTGATTTGAAATTTTACATAATTGTATTTGCAAGCGGGTTTAAATTATAACTGGTATCAGTATATAATATTTTACTGGAGTTCTCAATCTGATGTTAGCCATATTGGTCGAAGCGCGATGTTGACGCCATGTATGATTGTGTGATACAATTTCCTGTTTTGATACTGGTTTAACGGAGTATGCAATAAAAGGAGTTTCTCAAGGGTACTGTTATACACACTAGGCTACTGAGTCGATGAAACAATTGATATCTTTGGTACTAGTATGTATAACGGGGGCAGACGAAAACCTAGTGACTCGCTTCCTCTATGGGATGACCACAGCGACAGCTTGGGTCGTTTGCAATGTAGTTACACAACGTGTCCGCACTTTAATCGCTACAATAGTTTCTGAGTTTACATTGTTCATTGCGCGTTGTCCAGAATTGAAATATTCTGGCGGTGCAACATCTGTATTTACCATTTTGCTGGTTAGTTTTGAAAGCAGTTATGGAAGACGAAACCTTCAAGTCTTGTAGTAATATGTTCCATTCACACGTTGTATTTTCAAACAAAGACTGTTCGAAGTGTTTAGTTTTCATCAACGGGTATGGTGGGAAACTTCAGATTCTCAGATTCTTTATTAACATAAGCACTCTCTAGGATGAATTACATAAATGAATTACATAAAAACAAATATATATATATACATATAGATTGTGAATTTTTCCCCATTGGATAATTATGTATTTCAATGTATACATAAACAATAAAGAAATGTTTACCAAGGCACACATGTATTGAAAAGATGTCATTTACTGTCATGTATGTTTATAAAGTATTTGGCAATGCATGTAGTTCTTCAGTTTTAGAAGAAATAAACCTCGATCTATCTATATATGTATCAGTCTACGTACACATATCTAAATATATCTCAGTCTCAACTTTTGTTCCGAATTGAGAAGAACTCGGCAATGGTATCGCCGATCAAGTTGCACTCGGTTGAATTGTCATTCCGCATTATGTATAGAAAGCGACCCATTTAGTCGGCTTTCCGAAATTGTCGGTTTGTATTTTCTAGTTTTTTGAATAATGGTTCTCTTACATCGGAATATTTCTTACATTTCATTACAAAATGCCATTCGTCTTCTACTTCGTCCGAAGTACAAAACTGAATTTGCGTTCGTCAGCTGGAATGGGATGTCGTTGATACCGCCCCTTTTCAATCCTAATTGAATGCGCACTTATCCGTAGGCGACAGAACATTTCTCTCTCCTGCCTCGTATTTAAGTCTATTAAGTACTGTTCAATTCCCATAGTTTCTTTAATATTTGTGTACGTTCGTAATTTACTATCTTCGTTTTGTGTGTTATCATTGTACGTGTTGATATATTCGTTTTTCAGACCTTCCTCTATGTTTGCGATGATCGTATCGTTTAAGTTTGATTCCGTACTAGGCGATGATGTGTCCATATATGCCATGAAACTAGATGAAAATTGATTAAGAGAGCGTTTCGTTGAATTATTATGATTTGTTCTGACATCTCGAAAGTCATATCTTGATGCCGATTCAGGTCTTGTGGATGGAATATTGTGGAGATAAATCGGAGTCGCACTATTGATAATTGTGTACATAATTCGCATTCGTTGTGATTTTCTTCCGGTTGCTAACGATTGACATCCAAGTTCTACTAATGTGTCAATCGGGGGGACCGAATGCGTGAGGCCAGTGATAATACGACCATAATCTTCGTGTATTCGATCAAATTTGGAAATAATGTTCGGTGATGCGGAGTCGCAGATGACATAAGCATAGTCCATACGAGTCAGTATGCAAGATCGGTAAATTATATCAAGAGTTTTCCTGTTCAGAGTGCATTTAAATTTCCTGACGTATTTAAGGCGACCATATATTGTTTTCGATAGTTTAGTGATATGATTGGCCCAGTCTAGGTGAGACTGTATAACCAAACCTAGATGCTTGTGTTATTAACTTGATGTATTGGTTCTCCATTCAAACAAGTTGTATATCTGGTTGTGCGCCGGAGTAAAAAATGTCATACACTTGTTTTACTACTATTAAATTTTCTAGCCACTGATTTGACCAAGCAGTAATTCCCCTCAGATTAGTGCTCACATTATCCAATAGTTCCTGGAGACTTTCGTTGCTAGATGTGAGGCAAGTGTCATCCGCATACCTTCTAGTAAAATAAATCACATTTTTAGGGAGATCATTTATATAAGCTAGCAATACAAAGGCCTAGGATATACCCATGTGGAACGCCAGTGGCTATGGTTTTATATCTCGAAAAGGTGTTATTTGCTAGCACCCGTTTCCTTCTACCAGTGCGGTAATATTTAATGAAGTCCAAATGTGGTCTGGAAAATTCGTATTGCCCAAGCTTATATACCAATTCCTCGACGTGCCAGACTCTCCCAAAGGCCCTGTAAATAATACAAAATACATCACATGTGTACAGTTTCTTTTCGAGAGCCTGACTTGTCAAAGGGAATGGTTAAGTTCTAAAAGTTGAAAAAAGGTTGAGTGTCCCGGAAGGAAACCATATTTGAAACTCGTAGAAGAATCCTCGCTTTTAAGATGTTTAAACAGATATTTGAGGAAGGACAACTTTCTTTAAAAATGTTCCCCGTGGTCGGTAATAGGGATATTCGTCTATAATGCTTAGGGTTTGAGCGATCGTCATTCTTTAGTATTGGAATCACATTTGTTTTTTTTCAATTCATCGGGTAATTTACACTCTTTGAGACATAATTCGAAAATGATTTCAAGGAGCTGAACAATAGAATTTTTTTTTCAAGCAGCATCCATGCACATATTCCATCGTGCCTGTGCGCCTTGTCTGGTTTTAGAGATGAGATAACATCCGAAATGTCTTCCGATGCTACATATATCTTCAATAGTGTTTGAGTGAGGTCCGGTGCAACAACAGGCCGTATGATGTTTGGTTTGACAGGGGGCAGTGAGGAGTTGCTAATGAAACATTCATTGAGCAAATCGTTTACAACACTATCAAATGAATTTTAAGGGGAGGTATGGATCCAGGTTTGTTCTATTTAGTATAATATTGACCATTTACCAGAAATATCCAGTGAGTCTGAAGACTGGAGATGTACAAATAGTGATTTTGCCTGTTTAAAAAAAATATTATTTAGGGTATTTCGCGCCTTTTTATATATGTTCCAATATTCTGAATTTCCGCTATGTATATCCCGTTTTCTCAGCTTATCGAGTTTCCGAATTTGTTTCCGAATGTCACTGTTAAACCAGTATTTATCTTTGGGCCTAATAAGCATTATTCGACTTGGAACGGTTTCTCGCATTATCGTCAAAAACTCTTTTGAGAACTTTGTAACGGCTTCATTTACTCACAGCCCTGGAAATAGTTACCGCCAATCTTCATTAACTTATATGCTAGATGCACATTTGAAATCAGCAGCATTTTAATTCCACACAAGACGTTCAAAAGTAAGGTCCAAATTATAGTCCAGTGCCAAAACTGCATACGTGTCCTTATGTTCTGATATCCTGGGTTTATAACGCCCGAGTCACTATCAGCTAGTTCATCACTTTCAATTTTTGGATCTATATTAGTTTGGGATGTAGCTATTACGCGCGTGGATTCACTGATGAGATTCCTGATCGCTAAGCGTGTTCTCATCTCATTTAAATCTGAAAAAGGATCTGTAGCATTTGAATTGATATCGCCTGTCAGTATTATGGAGCTGGAAACTTTTAAAGAGGTTTCTAGCGAAGTCTCCAGGAGGTCCCAGTAGTTTGATGCACATAATTGGGCTGACCTATATGACACGGCTAGTAGATATGTGATTTATTTAGATACAATTCTAAACCACATTATTGAGTCATTGACCACGGAACTTGGAATTCGTTCTGTTAATATTTGGTCAAATATTCTCAATCATAAGTTCTATTGCTGGGAATGGGGGGGGGGGGGGGTCAAGGTGTGTTTCAGTGAAACAGATAATGTCGAAATCGCTAATGATATCAACGACCTAGAATGATGAGATGGTTGTAATGGAAAACCATTAGAAATGAAAATATTGCATCTAGCCACTTGCAGTATCAATACAAAACAACAAGAAGAAAATGCACACCAGTTTTGAACATTCATATCGCATAGATCTAGACGATTATTATGTACAATTTGAGCTTGGTGTAGCGTACTGAAATTGTAGTCATGTAGTACACTTTATCTGGCAATTAGGTGTAATGTCGTCAAAATAGTTGATCCATCGTTTTGGCTTTCACGTATTTGGGGATACTGTGGAGATTTCACATAAATTGCCATCTTTTCCCTACCAACAAAGTAAATTATTTCACTTAATGCGTTGATAGATGATTCAAAGAAAATTCAATATACCTTGAGATATAAGTAATTTCGAGACAATGTCATACATTTATAAATGTATGGAAATGGATATTTACATATTAGATGGGTAGGGCTTATGTTATGTGTCTAGAATGTTCCACAATTGTTGGAATAGTGTGTTCAATTAACAAAATAACCATGTTGTTTAAATAAGTAATTAAATTGTTTCATTCTAGACAATGATAGGTAATTTAAAGTACATATACGGCTGTTGTTTATACAATTTGTTCATTCTTCAGGTAGCTATGTATGTAATTTCCACACTCATTTTAGGAATAGTGTGTGGATTTGATATACATAGGTATCTTTTCTTACCTGCTAAGTGAATTATTTCATTTTAGGCAGTGATATATAAGTAAGAGAAAATTGTACTTTTAAATGTATGCAAATGGTTATTTTCATATTAGCTGTGTAGGGCTTCTATTAGGCATCTAAGTATGTCCCAAATTGATGGAATGGTATGTTCAATTGGCAAAATAGTCATATTTTCTCATAATCAAAGAAAATTGTTTCATTTTAAACAATGATAGGTACTTGAAACAAATTTCATACACTTTGGGATATACGTATTCACATACAGTTGTATACCCTTTCTGATTACATACTCATGAGTTCCACACATCTGGTATATATTTGTCGATTTCATATTGCTTGAAATTGTACGTTTACAGCAGTGGCCATACATTCATCGAGAATGATGACGTGGTTATAATGGTGAATCAGTTATAAAATAAATATATTGCAGGTAGCCATTTGCAGCATTAATATGAAACAGCAAGAACAAAAAGTGTTGAACATTCATATTATAGAGCACGGTAATTTTAGACATGTAGTTCACAGTGTATATAGTAGGGTTGATATGTTTTCAAAAGAGTTAATTTTGACATTTGGTGAAGTTTCAAACTTGTTGGCATAGACATTTACAGTTAATTGTCCAAAACCAATCGATTTTTTGGTCATATTTCGTGTCATTCAACTCTCTTATCAGACCACATTTATATTTTGTCAGGTGTTTTTGTTTTCCCTTTCAACAGCCTTTTCCTACAGACGATTTCCTTTCTTGGATTCCAGTTATTGAATCTGATCATGGCCTCAACAGTTTTTTTTAACAATGAGAGGACTGTTTTCTCTCTAATTGCACCCAATGCGTGTTATGTGTATACTATGGGGTTGCCCGCCACAAACTGACGGGTATATAAATGTTCTTTCTTACTTTCTAGTATCCGCGGTCATGAACAACTTCTATATTAGAATGGAATGGTCATGCTTCTCTTTTTTGTCACTGGATGCGCATGAGAACACTTTATTTTACTAAAACTGTATTTCTACACACCGAGCTCATAAATGCGCATGCACATATTGAACGAAACAAAATCAGCATATTACTTTAAATATCTAGTAACTGAAACATACTCAATTCGGGAGCCTTTGTTCAGCGACGAAGGGAGCTTGTGGCACATTTTGATCTTAAACGGATCCCCTTGGGAACCTGTATTCAGCATGCAGCTACAAGGAACACAGGCCCCTGCACTGCGGCCCATTTGTACATGTAGGAACTCTTTATTTCAATAAAACTGTATTTTCTACCCCCACTCTCCAACCCACATGTATGCATGCACATATGGAACGCAACAATCAAGATATTTTACTTTATTACTATATACTAACTGGAACAGGCTCCATTCGGGAGCGTTTATTTAGCGGGGGAGGGGGCTGCGGCCCCTTTGTTCAGAAGGTATATTATCTTAAACACTGCGCGTTTTGCGCATATTTTGATCTTTTACACATTCTTTTATTTTATCAGATTTGCACCGAAAGATTAAAAGAGCATTAATTAGCGTCGGCAGTATTGTTTACACTGTATAATTAGTCCCGGCCCGGGAATGTGGTTTTTCTAACTAAGTTCCGGTGAATCTACTGAACAAATCAACATTCGTTACTTATATTCACACTGAACCTGAACTGACAAATTAATTTGCGTCTATTTACAACAACGCTTTGGTAGAGCGCATGGAAGTTTCGACTACAATAGCAAAGCAAGTGTGGGTTTGCGTGCGACGTCACATGACGTCATTTCGACAAACGTCATAATAAATTGTGTCTATACTTATGTGCAAATACTGCATTCGGGGTCCATGTTAGTTCTCAGGTTTGCTTTGACCAATCGGCGTAAAATATGGTGAGTCACTTTTTACGATACAATATAGGCTATGGTACAAATTTGAGCCACATTGCACGCTTGGTTGAAAAGTTATAAACGCACCAAAAGCGTGACCTAGTTATACACACACAGATACACTCACCCCCCCCCCCCCACACACACATACGACGGGTTATATATATATATATTTATATATATATATGTATATACTAAGGGGTTGCCCGTCACAAAATGACGGGTATACACATGTTTTGTGCTACTTTCTCGTGTCCGCGGCCATGAATACATTCTCATTTCTATATAAGGAATGGAATGGTCATGCTTCCCTTTTTTGTCACTAGATGCGCATATTACTTTAAATATTACTAAATACTAACTGAAACATATTCAATTCGGGAGCGTTTATTCAGCGACGAAGGGGGCTTGCGACACATTTTGATCCTACACGGATCCCCTTGGGAGCCTGCATTCAGCATCACAGGAAAACTTTATTTGAAATAAAACTGTATTTTCTATCACCCCCTCTCCCCAACCCACATATATACATGCACATACAGAACGCAACAATCAAGATATTTTACTTTATCACTATATATTAACTGAAGCAGGCTCCATTCGGGAGCCTTTATTTAGCGATGGAGGGGCCTGCGGCCCCTTTGTGCGCTTCGCGCACATTATATGACCTCAGACAGCGCGCGCTTCGCGCACATTTTGATCTTTTAAACATTCGTTTATCAGATTTACACTCAACTGAAGCATTAACAGAGCATTAATTAGCGTCGGCAGTATTGTTTACACTGTATTAGTCCCGGCTCGGGAATGTGGTTTCTCTAACCGAGTTACGACGAATCTACTGAACGGTATAACCACTGACGGGAGGTCGGACTGTGTCAATCCGCCATTTTCCGCACAACTTTCATAACAAAGACAGAATTCTTTACTTATGGTCACACCGAACTTGCAAATTAAAATACCATATTAGCACCAATTCCCAACGATGGTAGAGCGTTCGAGTCTCGACTCTACACCCACTACATGCCCTTTCACGACAAAATCAACATTTGTTATTTCTATTCACACTAAACCTGAACTGACAAATTAATATAGTGCCTATTTCCAACAACGCTGTTAGCGCGCATGGAAGTTTCGTCGACAACTGTTACAGCAAAGCTAATGTGGGTTTGTGTGCGACGTCACATGACGTCATTTCGACAAACGTCATAAGAAATAGTCTATACTTGAGTGCAAATACTGCATTTCGGGACCATGTCAGATCTCAGGTTTTCTTTGACCAATCAACTTGACATTTGGTGAGTCATCTTTTACGACATAGTATAGGCCGTGGTACAAATTTGGGCCATGTTGAAAGCATGGTTAAAATGTTATAAACGAGCAAAAACGCATGACCGAGTTATACACAGACACACACACAGACGACGGGTTTTATATATATAGATATAGATATAGATATATAAGTGTGTGATTTGTTCAGTTATATTCCAAGGTATAATTGATGATATCAGTAGTGTTTACATTGAATATGTTTCACCTACAGGAACAGGTACATGTAGGTTGTGAAACCTCACACACCATTTCCTGCTGTACTGTTCGCCTTTATCGAACTTCATTTCAGTTGTTTCTTCTAATTGTTTTACTTTTTCTTCCTCTTCTCATTTACATTCTTAAAATTTGTATTATCTGCTTCTAGATTGTCCAATCTTGTTATAATTTGTTATATAGCACCATGATCGACATCATATTTACGTTTATAGTTTCATTAACATTGATCAAAGAGTATAATATATAGCCAAACTGTATTCAACCGACCAACCCTATAAAGTTAATATTTAACTCATTTACGAATTAAAATAACCACTTGCGGTGTTATAAAGTGTTTCAGAAAACAATCCGTTATTAGCGTAAAACACGTGTTATAACTGACAAGCAACACTAAGTTGGGATGAAATCGGGATACTCATTTTGAAATGTAATTTTGTGGCACATGCGATCCCGATTGTACACCAATTGCTATATAATCGTGAAGCCCACACCTTTCAATATTCATGTCACAATGGTGTCATTTTATGTGTTTTCAGATAAACCGTTATCAAATGGAATAATTTCAAGACCATCACCACACCCAGAGGTTGGATCACAATTTTCTCTGACATGTGCCATCTTAAGCACTAGCAAGCCCGATGGTCATGGTCTCACAATGACTCACGACTGGATGCTGAATGGTAACCCGATCACAGACAGCAGATACTCATATAATGCTGATGGGAGCCACCTCAGTCTGAATCCTGTTCAGAAAACCGACAGAGATAAGCAGATAGGATGCAGGGGTACCGAGGATCACGGGCAGACATCTGACTGGAGATACTTTGTACTTGATCCTTATTGTAAGTTACATAATTACTGTACACTTTCATGGTATCAATAACGTAATATTACATAGCGAGTACTCGTCGGAAATTTTATTTACTCAATAGTTCATCTTTTATTCAGGTTTATACAACCATTGCAATTGCGAAACATGTACAAATGGGAGTTCACTTTTGTATACGATTAGTTCGACATTCATCTGAAGTGGAAATAGCAACTATCATATCTTATATGATGATCGGACTTTTTTATACACGCGGATTAAACAGAATCGGCACATGATTTGCATTAGTTTATTTCCATATCTTGGCTAAGCTTCACCCGATTGTGAAGCTGTTTGGGGTCAGGATTTCAGACTATAGACTCGCATAGATATAGGTCTCGTCAGACGTAATTAGTCTAACTGTCATATATAGTTTAGTGACCTTATTTTCTTCTGTTTTATTATATAGGTTTATTATAAATGACTACCTCGTCCACAATATTTTATTTTTCGCACGTACTGCAAGATTGCACCATTTTAATTATTGAACATGTTCCACAAATAAAGCGTACATGCTACACGGAAAACCTCTCTATCAAGTCTCAAGTTCTCACATTAATAGAATTATCCTCTCTGTCAAAACAATGACTGCATTAAAGATACGGATGGCCTTCGTGATCGATTCTGTTCTCATACCAATAATAAACATTGAATAGTAGTATGTTATTGTCAATATCTTACGCAATGTTAGTAAACAAAAGCCATGATATGTCATACAAAATGTACGATAGGCAAAACACTCAACACCGGGGAGATCCCTCTTAATGAACTTTTGTTAAAACTATACCGTGTTGTTTACAACATACATTGTAGTTCTTGCTAACCCTCGCCACTCAATATTTCGGCTCGCATAAGTGTATGTTGTGGATAACATCGTTTTTATACTATCATTATTCTATACTATTAGTATAATCTTGAGGACATTTTCATAAGTTGGTAACTTTTATTTCTAAATTATAACCTAAAACGAAGGTCATCCGTGCCTTTAATAATATATCATAAATTGATAAATATCATACTGTGAAATTGCGTTAGTGAGCTCATTCGTTGTCTTCACTTATTGAAATTTCAATCTCCGTATTAACTGTATACAAAAGAATTTCAAAGGTCAGATGTCATTCGTTGATTATTCTAGAAACCTCTATTCGAAGCCACACTCCCCCAACCATCTGTTTGTTTCTTACAAATCAGATGTTCGATGATCGGATTAGTTACATGTAGTTAGTACTATAATGATTTTTCAGTTATGACTAAAAACCAACCTTAACCTTACTGGAAAATCACGCTGCCAATGTTCCTTTCTCAGGGTCACCCTTGGTATCGATATCACCAGCAGAACCGTTGGTAGTTGTTATGGACAGTAACCAGCCGATAACATTGACACTGACTATCACTGAGCCGGGCAATCCACTGACATACTCATACCAGTGGAAAAGGGATGGAGCCAATGTGGGCAACGCTAATTCAGGTTATCTCAGTGTGGGCAGCGGAGGGAGATATACATGCGTGGTCAGCAACGGAGATCTAACTGTAGAGACGGCTTCAGTGAATGTAAACGAGCAGTGTGAGTACTTCATCTGTATCTGCCACGGCCCACGTCATTGTAGCCTGGGATGTCATATAGTAACATATTGTTGATGGCCAGTCAATCTGCGGCACAATGTATCTGTCGGCTCTACACAAACTGTTTGAACTCAACATATCCTGGCGCAAATACGCACATAATCGATATACAATGTGTACTAGGTACATAATGTGATTATTTGATTATGAAATAAGCATATAATGGAGTCATGGCCGTTATTTCGTGTTATGGCTTGGGCCACAGTGAAAACACATGTTACAGAGCGTAAACCAGAAAAGTCGGGGATTGGCTTATTTGTGCCATTGTCAGCACGTAATCTGCTTAGTATCGCCCCATTATGGGTATATAATGTGACTTTTTTGGAGAACAGGCTGTGATACTAGACTAAGGTTTCATCTCAATCAATATTATGTCCAGAGACTCCGGTACTTAAATTGATTTCAGAGATCAACTGGGAATAGTCATGTTTCCAAATAAAGCACTGCTTGCTGTTTTGATTGATTAAATACGCCCAGAATAACAAAACCTTCGGAATAGCGAACCTTCGGATTACATATATGGTCTTTTGAGATCAAGGCAAATGTCCGATTATATTCCCCTGGTTAAGTGACCCTTATATACACATGTTCTTATATATCGCCTAAGCTGATAATTAAAGCTCTTTATTGCTAATTTATGGTAATAAAATCTTTAGTTACCCCTTTAGGATCAACAGTACCTAACGAGTGGTATCCCCTCGGTCAATTCACAACTGCATACCAATTTACAGCGACCAGGTTCCAACAGTTTTGGGTATATAATTAATTATTTAATTAAATTTGTTTATTATTGGCCCTTTAATTACTATGAGGTCAACAGTACCTATCCAGTTACACCCATCTGGTCAATTTACCCATGTGAATCAATTTTGAGCTATCAGTTTCGGACCATTTTGGGTATATATAATTAATTATTTAGGTAAATTAATTATTAGTGTCCTTTTAAGACATCCGAAGTCATCTATACTATGGCACTTTGGTCGTTCATGGCCAGACATGCAACAAACAAACAAGCAAAATTGAGTTTGATTGACATATATTATATTATCCTGGTATACAATATGCACTAAACATTATTAGCACGAAACGTCTTTCAAAAATCAACGTCCAATTTGACAACACTGAATGACATTGAGGGGTGTGTGTGAAATATTCCACACTCGGCAGCTGGTCTGGAGACACATACCTGTTAGTGATACAAATACTGTCAAACCTTTATTTCCATCAAGCCACATTCTTTCCACTTGTTGTTAACGAAATCGTCAGCCCTGTTTATTTTAACAAGACGTTGTGGTCAGGTCGTGATGAACCATTGACCCGAGTGGCATCACGTGACTTTTACTATAACTGCAGTAAAACAAGACTCGAATTGATTTTACTACATTTTACATTGTACATTTTACTAAACATGTTTTACTAAACTGTCCAACACTCGATTACTATGGTATTAGGCTAAAATCTTACCCAATGGTATTTAGAGTGTACATTTGCAGATATTCCAGATATCAAGATCTTCAGCGTTAATCCTGCGTCAGTGCAAGAAGGGGAATTAGTCACGATTACCTACACTGTGGATAGCCGTCCACCCTCTCAAATTGAAGTGATTTTTGTTGGAAATAATAGTGTTGTGTTCACAAGGAACGATCAGCAACCCCAGCAAGGATCATATGAGTTTAATGCCAACTGTGAAGATATGATGTCCTACCAGCTGAGAACGAAAAATACAGTCACCAAGACAACGAGCACTAAAGTTCAGCTAGAGGTCTTATGTAAGTTTTTCAAACCAAAATTTAAACACGCATTAGTGGGATAATGTTTACCCCCCCCCAATGTATTGTGTTAGAGAAATGAGACCGTTGTCACACGCATTTGTCGGGTTATATGTCTACCCACCATAACAACTTGAGTAAAGCCACCGAAAGAGATTCCCTAATTTTAAATCAAAACTTTTCTGGTCGGACAATAATATTTCTGTGTCTACAAATTATTGTAATACGACCTGGCCTGAAGCTGTTTGCATGGCTCGCCATGATTGGCAAACAACATGTGTTCCTATTGATATACAGCAAAGCTTTGTGGTACAACTCTACACCCGTTCGTAATTAAAATCACATGCGAATTGCAAGTGTATCAA
Organism: Siphonodentalium dalli; assembly: GCA_032622095.1. Lineage (NCBI taxonomy): Eukaryota > Metazoa > Mollusca > Scaphopoda > Gadilida > Siphonodentaliidae > Siphonodentalium > Siphonodentalium dalli. Next base: position 15,783,956 of record CP136068.1, read on the forward strand.
AAGTCTTGAAAAAGATGCCACAGACTGAATAAAAGAAACGGAACTTTTGAAAGCATATGATGGTGAGAAACACCGACCCTTCGTCACTAGGGCCCTGCATGAAATTTGCACCATCTTAATCGTAATCTTCCTGGCGATCTTCGATGTTTATTAACAATTGTGACCCGCCATATCAAATGCAGTCGTAAGTCGGGATTTGTTTTACCCTGTGCCAATGTATTCTCTTATATATGCGATTCGACCATAGGTCGCCTCGCATATATAAGAGAATGCATTGGCCTAACAATGTTTTATCATTTTTTTTAAATAAATGTTTCTGACAATTTTTGGGACATAAAATAAAAAAACATCAATTACCCTGCAGGGAGCCCCACACACATATAGTAGCATATAGAAGAGTGTCGTCTGCTTATGTTTGTCTGGGGCTCTGTATGGGTGAAATAAAAAATTGTTAAAGAATACAAGTGAATAACTTCCGCAACGTCTTTACGGATACCCTTTATTTATATCACCAAACTTCTCTACGTGAATCCCACCGAATATGTATTGCTACACGTCAGTGCACGATTTGAGCAAAGCACCATAATACAATATGCCATTTCGTCCCCACGGAAGTTAGCAAACCAGCGAAGGGGTAATAAATAATGCGAAATACACCCAGCCAATACATGTATCTTTTATATCACTATTCACACATGGATCATGTGGTGAAAATAAATAATTCAACATTGTATATTTGCAACTCAGTACTATTTTCCCCCAAGGCTGTATCTTTGTACTCTCAACGTTCCTCGGTTGGTAAATTGCAGACCGTCAAGCAAGTTATCGTATTATAGCATACCAACATGGTGCATATTTCGAGCCCTTTAACTCTTTCACTGCCGATCGCGACTTCAGTAGAATCCTGACACCTTCGTGCCGTAACATCAATCCATGGGAAGTAACTTTATATTATTCTGTGAAAGCACTGTACGTGATGTAATCAATTTTGTGACGAGAAACTCCCGGTTTATTTTTTTTCATATTTCGGGATGTCGGCCATCTTGCTTTGTGATTAAGTGGTCGCGGTCACGTGACCCTCCTGGTATGTGAAGTGTTTTCCATTCCACAGAGTCCAACACCTACCTGCATACCGAGTTTCAGGAATATAACTCTGCAACTACAAAAGTTATTGCGAAATACCCAATAATAGATTTATTTAGCAGAAATATACTAACTTGTTTTCGGTTCTCATTACTAACACCAACTTATATACCAAATGTCGTCAAAATATCTATGCAGATACAAAAGTTATTAAGAAATAATGCATTTGCCGTATATTTCGGTGTGGCGGCCATCTTGTTTTGTGATCATGTGGTCCCGATCTCGTGACCACGTGTACCACGTGAAGTGTTTTCAATTTGCAAGTCCAATATCTAACTGTGCACCAAGTTCCACGAACATACCTTTACAGATACAAAAGTTATTGAGAAATACCCAATCAATATGTATTTAGCAGCAATATACTTACATTATCTTATATTTCGGGATGGCGGCCATCTTGTTTTGTGGTCACATGATCGTGGTCACATCAAATGTGACACTGGCGGACTAGAACATATTTTCTATTCCCAATACTGATACCTACTTACATGCCAATTTAAGTTAACTTTCATGAAAATATCTCTACAAATACAAAATTTTCTTATATTTTGGGGTGGCGGCCATCTTGTTTGTGGTCACTTGGTCGTAGCCACGTGACAATGGTGGACTGGGTGTGTTTTCGATTCCCCAGACCAATACCTACATGCATACCAAGTTTCATGAAAATCGCTCGGCAGATACAAAAGTTATTGAGAAATACCCAATCCATATGTATTTAGCAGCAATATGCTACATGTACATGTACATTATGCTTGGCAGTGGCAGATATGTCTGTGGTGCTGCATGGCAGTGAAAGAGTTAACGCAAGCAGTTCGCTCTCGAAATCGAACCATGTTAATGATGATTCACTGAGAAGATCATATATAAGTCATTTCACGTCGATGTATGTTGTGAACAAAGAAAAACCGACTGGTGTTAAATTCCAATAAACAAGCAAATAGTAGAAATTACGTAGGAACGCTAACCTTACAAACATAGGGAGTTATAATACGGACCCCATGTGAAACAACCCTTACGCTACGTATTTCCTGTATCGGTAGTGACAAAGATGATATACCGTTCAGAGAGTCACATGGCGATAACACGTTTGCACATCAAGACATTTTGGAAATCGCCATTTGCTCTAATAGTAATGCAACAACTGCATATGGCCTAATAGTTGTGTCACGAAACTCGTGGATTAATTTGTATCTAAAAACGATTCAAACGTAATGTGCCATACCATTGATAGTGGGGAGGAATCTACCTCATTGTGGATCCTGGAGTTAATCGTAATTTATGTGACTGTGCCATAGCACTGTGCTATTTTTTTTTGGTAAAAAAAAAACACAGTCGGACAGAACACTGAATGAACCAGGAAATAATTCTACGTGACGTAAACCATGCATTGACGCACGGCATCCATTGACAATTATACTAACTTTTGTGGTGGTCAACATCGCGTACGTTGTACGTTGCATTTCCGTGTCTATATGGCGGCGTAGCGTACATGTTGACGTATTATAGAAAGTAACTGATTGCTATGCTATTTAAGCTATTTATAATATTATGTGAACGACAGCTTTTTGCCTAAATATTCCATGTACAATTTGCTTAATTTTGGTGTACATATTAAATCAAGTAATTACTCACTTTTCGGTTATTTCGTTGACCCAACTACGCACATAAATGTATTAAATACTTATAGACACATATTTTCAGAAGACATATACATTGAAAAGAATAACATAATGACCGAAATTACGTACTAAGAGGAAGAAATTGGTCTCGTTCGTTTTCTTTAAACATATTTTATTTGTATATCAAAACAATACAAAAGGGATTGGGGAAAAGTTACAAAAACTCACTTAGCCCCTCTCCCTGTTTACACTAATTTTATTCATACAAAATGGCGAAAAAAAGAGCCAAATCATATATAGGTTAAACATATTTACATTTACAATGAGTGGGTTTGGGGTTTGGGGTGGGAGGTGCCAACACCCATTTCGCGACTAATTTGCTTTTTGTGGCTATTTTGCAATGCGTTTGATCTATCCGACTTCGAATCGTTTTGTCGCTGTTATATATCGATGAACTATTTTGAAGAGAATTTTGTTTCTTCTATTTGAGGTATCGGGAATTCCGAAAAGTAAATCTTTGATATGTGTAATTTTCAGTCCTTCTTGATATAATTTTTGACACATTTCCATTCTTTCGGTGTGGTAGTGAGGTAGTGGTAAGTATCTTCGCATGGATTTCTACAATGGCATTTTGGGCTGTCAGATATGTAATTTTGAAACATATCAGAACGTATGCTACTGCATCTGTTCCGCAACTTGGCATGGGTAACGTTTAGCGTTCTACGACCTGTATATAAGTATGATGGTGGTTTTACTGTAGCATCTATTAGTTCGAGATAAATTTTGAAGTCTGCGATAGTTTCGGCATCTGTTATTTCTGTGGGTATGTCATTCCATGATTTTAAAGTAGCGGGGAAGAATGATTTTTTATAGTGTTCAGTGTTACAGAAGTATGAATATAATTTTCCCGATTTTCTAAAGTTATCTCCAGAGACTTCTGATGATCTAGGTGTTAGAAGATTCTGCAGGTATTCCGGGGCATCAGCATTTACTATTGTGTACACTGATTGCAGTTTATGGATCTCTCTTCTCTTGCTCAGTGTTGGCCAGCCAACTTCATTTTGGAAGTTTATATTGGAAACCGATCGTGTGAGGCCACTAACTGTTCGGGCGGCATCGCAATGTAATCAGTCGAGCTTCTCGGTGAGGTATTTGTGGGCACAATCCCAGACTACATCGGAGTAATCAAATAGTGGCAGGATAAAAGTTTTATAAAGGCTTTTAAGCGATCTTCGGTCAAGCTGATACTTAAATCTTCGGAGCTGTGAAGCGTGAGGCTATTCTATTTTTTATTCCATTTAGGTGATTATTCCAATTTAAGTTGGCTTGGAGTTCCAGACCGAGGTGTTGATGTATTTCAACAAATGAGACTGGATCTTGTTTAAAGGTTAAGTCGGGTGCTTCCCGAGAAGTTCATGTTGGTGCATAGGACATACTTATTGTTTTAGAAGGATTGAAGTTTACTAACCAATTTTCAAACCATTGTGCTATGCTTTTGAGGTCACTATTCATGACGCGGCCTAATTCATTTAGGTCATAGTGACTATTTGTAAGACAAGTGTCATCGGCGTACATTCTCGTAAAAGAAAGTATATTGTCTGGTAAGTCGTTGATATAGACAAGGAAGAGAAAAGGTCCTACAATTAGCCATGTGGTACACCAGCTGGGATGATCCCATATTCAGAAAGGGTGTTTTTACTAAAACTCTTTGTTGTCGTTTATGAAGGTAGTCCTCTATCCATCTCAAAGTTATCCCGCGAACTCCATAGTTATGTACCTTATGTAACAGTCCTTGTGCCACGCTCTCTCGGAGGCTTTAGAGATATCACAGTAAACAGAACATGTATATAGTCCTTTATCGAGAGATTGGCACAGGTAATTGTAGAGGTCTATGAGTTGGTGAGATGTGCTGTGACCAGTTATGAAACCCGATTGGTTGGAATAAAGTAATTTATTGTCGCCAAAAAAAGGACTTATTTGTTTTAGTACAATTTTTTCAAACACTTTCCCATTTTTGAAAATTGGGACTACGTTAGCCTTTTTCCAGGTAGATGGAATTTTTTATTTGTTGAAGGATTTATTGAAAATTATTGACAGAGGATATGCGATTGAGTCAGCAGTTGAATTTAACATTTTCGCACTTATTCCGTCATGACCATGGGCTTTAGTCAGTTTGAGTGATTTTAAGGCCGAGATTATCTCAGTCTGTGTAAATTCCAATTCAGTTAGCGCTTTTTCACATCGCGATTTGAATGACGGTACTTTATGGGATGAATCTGGTTCTTTTCGATGTCGCCGGATAACATGAGGGTTAGGAAGATCAGTATCAAACATATCTTCATATCGAGTATTCGGAAGTTGCATTTTAAGAGTGACATTTTTTGCCGCCTGAGGTTTGTGAGTTTTCTTCCTCAAGTCGAAGACTCCAATCGCTGCCCTATACTGCTGTGTCGAACATGTTATAGCATTGTTTTAGTCTGTGATTCGATATGACTATAGGGGAGCGTCTTGTGGAAGATCCGTCGTATATATATATAGAGCTGATTTGTTGTTGGCACCTGACACCCGTGGGTTACGTTGCGGAGTGGGAGGGAATAGTTCGGTGTAAATGTGGTCGGTTGATGGAACTCCTGGTATGTACAAAACATGAAAGCAACATGATACGATGTGGGAATAGATGAAAACATGAAAATGACGTAACAAAGATGAGGAAATGGTGATATGACATAATGATGGTTTGGTGATGGGGTTCCATCGTGAGTCGACTGGCGCGGTTTTGGGTTCGAGACGGGGGGGGGGGGGTGCTTCACTTATGTACGAGGGGGAGAGAGAGAGAAAGAGCTGTCGTTGTTTTTGTCCTTGGTTCGTGATTTTAATTGATTTGATGTGCCAACATAATATCCATAGGTAAAGTAATACTATAATCTCGGTTAAAATTTTCAGGGGTCACGGTTTACAGAAATGTTAAACAAAATGGGTTAAATGCAACGGTATTGTTTCATGTCTTATTTGTAGGTCCAGATTTTGTTAAGATTTAATTGCATTTTTTTCAGATAAAGGGATATAACTCAGCGAGGAGAACGACGACAACATTCGTTATACAACTATGAGCTACAACTTATTGGCCTCAAAATAAACACACGCTTTTAGTGTGGCACTCCTCGTACTTTTCGAAACATAGTGGTTGCAAAAATGTGGAGTATAATAATAAAGAAAAGTATTCGAAAAAGTGCAATAACGTTGGGCCGAAATCGCGATGCATTCATTTTTAGTTGAAGGTAGATGCCTACATTCACTAGAGATTTCGCGTTCATATTGCCATTAATTTTTGAGTATTTCAAATTAAAGGGAAATCGGTACCAATAAAAAATCAATATACTTCATTGCTTACACCATGGAAGTATAACAATTAAAAAAAATTAATAACAATATACGTCGGTATTAAAACTACGGAATTTAAAACAAAAAAAATGAAAATTAAGAATTACAATAGACTTCCATATTAAAACTATGGAAGTATAATGACGCGATTGTGTGAACTGGTTATCGTTACTGCACGAGTTTGTTGTAAGCCGCTGATAGAACGAGAACAATAATTATATACCCGTTGGACCTCACATCACGACAATTGAGTGCAATAAAGTTAACATGATCACATCACAGTATCAATTTTTATTTGTTGCAAACCTTAAGACTGTAGTTTGTAGATTTGTACATGCAGTATATGAAATTTAGGTTGACATTCAGTTGGTTCATTTAATGGAGTAAATACGTTATTTGTGTGTAGAATACTCCATCTTAATTCAGATATTTCACTTACAGTTGGCGCCTTCAAGGGATGTTGTCAGCGTAATGTTGTCAGCGTAATGTTGTCAGCGTAATGTTGTCCTAATGTTGTCAGCGTAATGTGTAAAGTGTAGTGTTCAAGGACACGGCAAAAAACTTTTATTAAACGTTTTAAAACCTTCTGTGTTTTGCTCTATTTCCAGGTATTTCGCATAAATAATCCGACGGGTGTCCAATACACAATAATTGATGTCAGTGAGCTAATTTCTTATTTTTTACATTGTAGGCCAGCCTCGAACTCAAGATGTAACACATGTAGATACACTATATTTGGCTAGTGTTGGTGATTCTCTGATTATGACATTCAATATCATTGCTTTCCCTAAGCCAGGAAATGTGACATGGACCCATAAAGTAACCAAGGTTTCCAGAATAACATCACTTAAGGAAACTGCGGTGAACAGATTTGTCGCACGACTCGAAATAACAGCCATAAATGAGACACAGTTTGGGAAATATGAAGTGAAGTGTACGAACGCCTATGGCACCATGTCAATAGAAGTTGTTGTGAATCCTGCAGGTTCGTTAGCTATATCCAAAAAGTCATCACCATACCTCTTTATGTCGATATTTTATATATCTGTATCGCTTTGGGAAGACTTTTCAGTATTTTGAGTATATAAGAAATGATCACGAACATATGAAGCAACGATCATATCATGCTGAATCAATGCCTCAACCATTCTAATCATATAACATATTTATGGAACTCAGTATGAGTGTCCATTGCTACCAATGTGCTTGCTTCAGTGAGCATGAACGCATTTTCATTTGCTAGCCGAATGACCATGTATCAATCGGAATGGCGAACTGGGGTGTCCCTCGACTCAGTTCAAGCTTGAACATCGGTCCCGATTTTCGCTCATGTCTTGGATATCGTCCTGCGTTGATTTCCTCAATGTAGCAATTACTAGCTAATGTACACATTATTATAATTTTTTTTCTAAGCTTTTACCTATTTGGAAGACCCCATAGAAGTGTGTTTATTTTAAGAAAATGAAAGCCAGTTCGCATCGAAATGCTGACACACCAAAAATAAAGACAAGACGATTTTCGCGTGAATTATGTTGGAATACTGTTACTCATTTAGTTATATAGTTGATTTTCGTACAATAAATGTTAATCGTGGCACCATTCTACACCGATAATTGAGCGATTTTGATGGCCGACACAATAATGCATTCATTGAAACGAAAACAAACCGTATATAAGCGTTAGTGTCAGTTCCAGTGGATACCGGATAGTCACCTAACAACCAATGAAAAGAATGATAGTCCGGGTGCCAAGTCACAAATGCTAGTTTTCGCGTATATTTCTTTCTCTCAGTGATTCCGGTTGTCCAGAGAACAATTCTGAAGTATCCACCGGCTGATCTGCTGGCAGCCTTGGGAAATTTGAGATATTTGTGTTGAGGTCAAAATGGCCACCCTTGCCAAAAAAAGAGATAGTTTCTACTGGACACGAAGCAGAATATAATCGCTCTAGAACAATGATTATGTGCTTAGGACCTCTTTGTGTTATATCAACTGAGTTTGTGTTAGTGGTATTTATGTACACCCCGCCAATTACACATAATCCGCTTAACTGTAGTTAATGAACATCTGAAACGGGGTTTAAAATGGAGAACTGGGGTACATGTCGGTCAAATGGTGTTCCTTCCGATATTTCGGTATACGCCGTCGATATAATCATTTGCATAATCTATATATACACCCGACAATCGCCAGTATATCATTGAGTTAAACTGAATTCTGGAGAATCCGCTGATCATAACCCATATATTACATGTAATTTAAACAACCTACAACATACTCTCTGCATTATAAATGAGTTGAACTGAGTTCGCGAAATCTGCTTAATATCATTTTAGTGTGTAAACTGCCGACCGGCAGCATTTTAGGTACACTGACTAATATTCCGACCCGATGGATTAATTGTGTGGTCATGAACCGACATATCTTGCTGTCCACTTCAGCATCGGATTCCCAATAATTGCCATGCTATCAAACTCGCTATAAAATTAGGGTCACAATATGTTTTTCGTCTTATTTACGTATTTATACAATATTTCTGTTGGACTAAACCACAAGATTTTTTCACCAAAGATTGTCTTGATTTCAGGCCGTCATTTTGACGGCATTCAGATATTTGAAACAACCTTCGCAAACATTATACTTTTCTGGTTATTTCCCAGTAGAAACACTCTCCTGTGGTAAAGACGGCAATTTTTATGACCGGAAAAAACTATATACGCAAAAATACATAATAGCCAAAATAGCAGTTTGGATGTCGCACTATTATATGGCGATACTTAACACGTGGAGTTTCAGGTAGATATGACATATACAACATTAATAACATCAGGCATATACTTGTATGATTATTAGGACGTCTGCAAAGAGCCATATGCTCCGTCCGCTTTTTCGACTGACAGGTCACGTGCCACGAAGCTCATGTCCTGCCTCCGCAACATCCACATAATACGGTAGGGGCCCATAAGGTAATGATGTGTCTGTCCTCACACTTCTGCCTAATATGGCAGGTTGTCTTTATATGTCAGCCCCGCACTTCTAACTAATACGGTAGGGGAACTTAAACGGAATGGTATATGTGCCCCCGCATTTCTGCCTAATACGTCAGTGGTTTATTTCGGAGGGGTAAACGACTCAGGCTATCACAGTGGTTGTATTGCATCACTCTTCGTTAGACACCTTGCTATGGTTACGAAGTGAGCAGTGAGCCAGACTTCCGTGAAGGAGTCATTTCGTGTCATGACGGTTTGGGAAATTGCACATTTTTTGAGTTACCGATTATATCATGCGAATATATAAACTATTTTTTTTCAACTAAATTACACATTTGACACATCACGATTGTGTATATTCTAGTTTGCTGATAAAATAGCACTTGAACATTTTCACAAAGTATGGAATGGACCAATGATGATATGTCTCCCAGTTGGGGGCTAATTTGCATATTCATGACGTCACGAAAGTACATGACCTACTTTCTCTGCATTACCCCAGTTGGGGGCTAATTTGCATATTCATGAGGTCACGTGCATGACCTATTTGTACCGCAGTACACCAGTTGGTGGGGCTAATTAGCATAATCTGAGGTCACGTGTATGACCTAGATGTTATGAAGTACCGTAATGGAGGGGTCTACCCACGCATTTGATGACGAAAGTACATGACCTATATGTTTGGGGGTACTTAGTATATTTATGAGGACACGTAAGTGACCTATTTGTCGTACCTGACCTAGACGTTCCGCAGTAGGAGTATGGGGGCTAATTTACATATGAACTATTCGGTACGCGGTACGCTATGGACACCCGCGTATATGTGAGGTCACTTACCTGACCTATTTATTGGGATATGAACTATTTGCTACCGCAGTTTGGGGCCACCACGCATAATGTGAGGTCACTTACCTGACCTATTGCAGTTGGGGGTTACCCACGCATAATGTGAGGTCACAACAGTAGCTTCCGCCCTGAATATTAAAGGGAAACAATGCGCACGCGATGAATGATGGTGAGCCTCGTCCTGAATTATGTTTCTAACGTGTGTATGAACGATTTCACTCCCAACGAACAGAGTATTATCTACATGTATACCACGTGATGACCTCGCTAAATGATGGGTAGCTTCCACCCTGAATATTAAGGGGAGACAATACGCTTGCGATGAACGATATATAAATACATATTGGGGGCAGGAGACAAGATGGATGAGCTAGAGAAACGTTACTTATTGATAAAATGTACATTAAGAGCCCGAAACTTTGAAGTTTCAAAATTGGTAAATTTTATCTTAATTCATGAAAAATTTGAAGATTTCAAAATAATTTTATTTATTTGGCATCAAAAATTTGTAGATGACTTTTTTATTATTAGTTTAAAAAAAAATAATTTATTTTTGAAAACAAATTGAGTTTTAAAAGTTTGATATTTTTTGTTTTATTTTTAAAATTTTCGTTCGAATTTTTTCTGTTTCCTTTTAACTTACACCCACTCCGAATGCCGTGTGTCCCTTTAAGAGTGCATTGTGTCCCTTTAATATTCACAGACTTAGTGCATTGTGTCCCTTTAATATTTAAGGCTGAAGCTACCCATCGTGATCCATTCAGGGTGAGGCTCACCATCGTTCATCGCGAGCGCATTGTCTCCCTTTAATATTCAGGGCAGAAGCTACTGTTGTGAGCACACATTATGCGTGGGTGACCCCCAACTGCAATATGTCAGGTAAGTGACTTCACAGTATGCGTTGGTGGCCCCAAACTGCGGTAACACATAGTTCATATCCTAATAAATAGGTCAGGTAAGTGACCTCACATTATGATTACACCTACACGTAATGTCACGTATATTATTTTGTCCCCTCCCCTTCTACCCATTCTCCTATTTTGCACAATCTATTATATTTCGTTGCCATTCCGTATAAAATAATCTCTCTCTTTTCCTTCTTATGTTCACTCATACGTCCGTTTTCTTATGATTTAATGTCACCTTTGCTATTTTACCCCTATACATTCTCCATTTCATCCTTCTCTCTATATACCATCACCATCTCATTTGATTTAATTCTACATTGTGCTTACATCAACATTCACTGTCTTCACATTATAATATATCACCCCCTCACCCCTTCTTCCAATCTCATATTTTACCCCATCTGTTCTAATGTCTGGCCCTTTACAACCCAATGCCATGTCCAGTCCCATCTACTTCTCACCCCTCCCTCCGTTGTAATATGAATTAATGCTACATTTGATATTTACCCACTCTACTCCCTTCAGTTTATTGGTCCATTTCCTTTCTCGCTCGGCTGAATGCTAATTTTGCTATTTTACCCCTCTGCATCATCCATCTTATTTGAACAGCTATCTTTCACTTACCCACCATCTCATATAATTTAATGCTACTTTATGCTTACAATTCTATTCACTGTGTTCTGCCAGTCTACTAGTGTACCTCCCACACTTCTCCATCTTCTCATATCTTCCAACACACCCCACTATCTCCTATTATTTTAATTATAATTTATCCGTGCACTATAATTTCCATTATCCTCTTCTTCGCTTCCGTGTCCTCTACTCTTGTTGTGTGTTAAATAAAATATCTACAAAATCATAAACTGAGTATTATAATAGTATTTGCTGACCCTCTCATCATCTTTATTTTACCCCCTTCTTATTACCATCCTCGTCTTCCTCTCCCACACTCAACAAACGACAACAAATCAGCTCCATGCACATCTGACAGAAATATTTGGTGAAAGATTGAGGGAGTGTGCAACTCAATGACTGGACGGAAGAGTATTAGCGAAAGTTGCCGTGACCAATTTAGTTGCCAGTGGAATTAAATATCATGCTAAATGTCTCGATAGCTATTACAACGTGGCAGCAATACTGTATCATTAGGATAAAATACTCCTCCTCACTCAAGGCAGACGGTGCAGGGTCGAGCATACGAGGTGGCAAGGCTCATTACTGAGTGTGAATCCGCAGTAGACAAGTACAGTATAAATGGCTCAACATGTCAACGTCAACATGAAGATAGGCCAACCTTCAAGAAGACATATGTCGTGTGTCTGAACTCAACACATCAAATGACGATCTCTGGTGATCACTACAATGTCAAAACAAGTGATTTGTGACATATTATCAACGCCATTATGTTAGAGTGTAATTATGCGTATGGATGTTTAAAACCTAAAGACACGTATATGATAAAGCGAACATTTAAGTTACAAACACATCGACATGGTTAGGCAAATGTGTTTATAAATTACAGGACCCGTTCAATACTTAATGGGTGTGTTCAATACATAAACGCAATGCTATATTACAAACCCATTAATGTATTTAGCTAATAAGCACATGCAGGCGTGTTTGTGGCTGTTATAGATTAATTACTTGTCCATCCGTGTATGGAAGGTTTGTGTTTAGATAACGAACATGTCAATGTGTTTATGTAAATGTGTTTAGGAAATATATTTATGGTAATGGCTATAAAGTACATTTGTATAGAGTTCGAACATACTTTGTATATGAAGCAAGAAATTTAATTTTCTATGCAGTAAGAAAAATGAGGATATTTATCATCATATTTTCTCATCGGATATTTGCTAGAAAGCGTTTCTGGAACAATAAAAGAAAACATAGCCAAGAACATGTTTTAATTACATATAATTAGACAACAGTTATCAATTAAAATGTTTCATTTAAACTTAATATAGAATTCACATTGTGTTCTAATATACATTTGATCTACATACAGAAATGTGTAAGGAATGAAATTGCATGTACATGTTTACCAGCGACAGTAAGGATGTGAATTAATGTTGATGATGAAAATTGAAGTGGTATGTAATTTTCAGCCCTAACCTTTGACATATAGTGATTATTTGCTTTCGACACGTTCTGGTCAAAGTATGTTGATATATACATTCACTATTTTCACCTGGATACACGAACTATGATATATATTGTCAGCATAAATAATCCTCAAATGAGTATTTTGCGTGTGTATTGACATTCCGATACTATATACTGATATATTATATGACAAATATATATATGAATCATCACTTCGGTCTAATTTTCGCGTGAACACTGGGTGCCGCTTTATCACAATAAGCTGATAGATACATTGACAGTAGTACGGGGGGCTTGTTGGCTCCACATTTAAAAATAGATTTTGTGGCGGTAAAATTGGTTGTACTAAAATATTCCAATTTTTTTTTTCAAAACCCAAATTATTTTCCAAAATTTTCAAAAAAAAAGTTTTTAAAAATCTCAAAAATTTATAATGAGTTTTCGGTCTCTTACTGAAAATAATCTCCGCCTATTAAATGTCGAATGTTTATAAATTATTTGCGTGTAATATCTTTTGTTATTGGCCAACTATTTTTGTTCAAACAAATTTTAAATATTTTTTCATGAAACTCTGTTAATTTTATTAATCGATGTTTAGATACCAATTATATGTGTATGGACTGGTCCGAGTCGCTGTAATTTTGGACATTGACACTCTAGGTATGAATGCATACATTCCAGTGTTTATCATCAGACGCAGTCCATACATCATATAATTGTCTCCACAATACCTGAAATAATTTGACGCCATTACTCTTACATAAATAATAAAGAGCGTTTATTCTTTACTTCTCTATCCCCATGAAGTTATTGAGTATATGACACGTGTGCATTATCGCGAATTATAAATTTTTGAGAGGTTGTACTATTTTGAAAGCAGTCACGAGCGGACGAAGATCGTGATGCGAAATTACTACCCCGAATGAACTGACATATTCGATGGAACAAATTTTCAAATTATGTACACACACACATAATCACACGCGTCATTGGGGTAACACTGTATAGGTCGAAAAGAGTGACACCTTGGATAAATTTACCAAATGACTGCTATTATATCTGTTGACAGCTATGAGTGTTTCGACTAGTTTGATGTTAGCTCTCACTCGCGTGTCTGAACATCATTACCTGTTTAACGGGATATGATCGCGTAAGGTTGATAAGCTGTGTCATTGTTAGCATTAACGCGATAATTAGTTATCAAAAATATGTATACATAATACGTACATGTGATAAGACACTCAATAATAGAAGTTGCCTTTGTGTTGTTGTTATAACAACATTACGTAATAACCACTTATAGACCTATTCATACTTAAGCTCATATATAATCTTATATAATGTTGCCTCATCTGTGCTAACTATGTTAGGTAGTTATGGTATACAAATATCTATGACGAAGCTTCCTTTTATGCATGTTCAGACACGTTTGATGTTAGCTCTCGATAGCGTATGAAACTCTGCTAATTTTATTAATCGATATTTAGAAATAGCTCTATACCAATTGCATGTGTGTAGCTGTTCACATTAGATTTTTTAGGTATTTATTCTCGAAAATGCCAGAGTGTTCAGAGACGTTCGATGTTTGTTATCGCTCGCGTATGAAACTCTGTTAATTTTATTAATCGATGTTTAGAAATAGTTTTATACCAATTGTAGATGTGCAGCTGTTCACATTTGATTTTAGGTATTTATTCGCGAAAAAATATATATATTTTCATAACATATAAGTCATACTATCGACAACCTACAAAAATGCTGCTGGAAACTATATTCAAATATTTATGTTTAGGCCTAACCTCGGTGTGTCCATGTCTAAGTGATCAACACGAGTCTGAACATGAGAACAATACTGGTGAGGCTGTACCCATGTTGGATATACATGAGAACAATACTGGTGAGGCTGTACCCATTTTGGATATCAATCAAGATGAAGACAATGGCCCTGATGACAGAGACGCTGACCAGTGGTCAGCATCCTCAGACAGTTCTTATCGGGACGTGGAGGCGGACTATTGGACCACCAGTTCCCATTCGTCGTGGTCTGATTCCGAGTCAAGCACAGACTGTTATTGCGAACGTCCCGAAGATTGGGACCGTGAACTGGAGTTGGATGCCGAATATGGATATCTGATGGATAGTGCATATTCATCAGAAGAAATGTCTGACTGTGACTGGTAGATTTTAAAAAAAAGCAAAAAAAATCGGTAACGCTGTTGATTGAATTGTATAATGTTATATTGTTTTTGTTTATGTTATCAATAATAAATATATGTATAATATAATTTTCAAAATAATATTTCCCTGGGTTCTATCGTGGTTCTATCTTTGACAAGAGATTTTGTTCACTCAATCACAGACCAACGTGATAATACCCGCCCGCCCCCCACACCACAACATCCCCCAACCATCTTCACATTACTTAACCGCACCAATGATGTTATAAGAACTGTAGGGTTTTATAATATTACAGGTTGCAGTGTCATCCTGGTAATTCGTTTACACCAGTTTTTTACGTGTCTCTGAACATTAGAATGGTCCTCTGTATATTCACCGAAGATATTCGTTCCTGCCATAGCCTCTTCAACCTACACGTTCTCTTCCATCAACCTTATCAGACCACGCTTTCGACCCATATAAAGCTGCTCTACACACGCCTTCCATAACAAATGTTTACTTATGATGTATATAAGAACTGTATAGCTACTAATAAATAGGACACAGTGAACAAAAATGGGGTCAACTAACCATAGCGCCATACCATTTGAACCTTGTTCTAGTATTTGCATCAATGGACCAACTGGTTCTGGTAAGACGAGATGGGTCTACAGATTCCTACAAAATCTTAGTGGAATGTATTCTAGAGATCCACCTAAGAAAATAATGTACTGTTACGGTATTTATCAAAATTTCTATGATGAAATTGAATCATCAATCGAAAATTTGGTCATGCATCAAGGATTACCTACCCAAACAGAAATCGAAGAATTTGCTGATGGTAAACATAATATGTTAATATTAGACGACTTGATGCATCGTATTATTGACCAAAAAGAGATTGAATTACTATTTACGCAGCAACTCATCATCGCTGTCTTTCGGTGCTATTTATTTCACAAAATTTATACGCACAAGGCAAGGCTGTGAGAACTATAGCCTTAAACACAGGATATCTAATTTTATTCAAAAATTTGAGGGATGGATCACAAATTTCCACATTGGGTAGACAATTGTATCCCGGTAAATCTAAAGTACTCATTGATGCATACAAGGATTGTATGAAGAAACCATTTGCGTATCTTATAATAGATATGTCCCCTCACACTGAGGATAAATACAGACTACGAACAGACGTATTTCCCAACCAAGACACTATAATTTACGTACCTACTATTATCGATTATTACGTAAGGAGTTGAATTTTGTCAGAATATTGACATCAACCCAATCAAGATCTCAACGAAACGCATTATTGACATCGATAACTAATAATCAGTTGAAAGTTCTAGTCGAAATTACGGTCAATTTACTACATGAAATTTTAACAGTTACAGTTCAACAAAAAGCTAAATTACGGCGATATAAATCATTTGATATATTCTTGGGTGATAAATCTGTGAGCTTGTTGAGGAAAAGAAAAAGTGTGAATAATCACTCACCCGAACATCGTTGAACCTAAATTGAAACAGTTTTTGTGATGGAGTCTATGAAGAAAACTGTTTTGATCCCGTATGAAAGATATATGATGTACACAGAAAAAAGTGAACACAAAAAAGTTTCATCGGAGCCTGATATTGAACACAGCGACATCTCGGCAAACAATAGTAGCCATTCTGACGAAATGAATAAAGAAAGGGACCCGATGAATAATCAGATTGTTAATACAGTTCAAGCGACTGAAACTCAGGAGGCAATCGAAAAATCAGGAGTTAACACATCTAATAATACATCGAAAAAGACACACACTAAGCAAAGAAAAAAGAAAATAAGAGAGATTAAGCGTGAAATATCTAGACCTCCGGGTATAATCGCCTGTAGACTGACTAAGATAAAGAAGAAACGTTGGATATTGCTGTGAACAATATGGCCGATTGGAAAGATTATTTGAGTTCTATTTATTTTAATCCGGGTCATCCTGCATCGTACTCAGGAGCTACAAAGTTGTATCAGACTGTAAAATCGGAAAATAAGCACATCATTTCCAAGCGCGAGATTGTGGCGTGGCTACAAAATCATGAAAGTTATTCCCTAACAAAAAGTGTTAGACGAAAATTCCTGAGGTCTCGTGTTATTGTAAACGCTTCTGACAGTCAATGGGATGGAGACCTCATGGATATGAATGATGTTTCCAAAGACAACGACAATTACACGTACGTGTTAATAATGATTGACATTTTTTCTAGGAAGCTATGTTGCGAAGCTATAAAGAGAAAAACTGCAATTAATGTGATCAATGCTATGAAACATATATTTGAATGTGGAAGAACCCCTCGACTCCTCCGAACGGACCGCGGTTCGGAATTCACAAACAAACGGGTCAAAAGTTACATTCAGGGTCTTCATATATCTCAAATTTTTACGCAAAACGAAATGAAAGCCAATTATTCGGAACGAGTCATAAAAACTATAAAACATAAGATTTCACGTTATATGATAAAGCATAATAATGCTAGATATATCGACATTCTACAAGATATTGTGAAAAGTTATAACCATACCATACATCGTTCGTTGGGTAACACCCTGACTCAATAACGATTGAGAATGAAGATGAGTCTCGCCTAGATCAGTGGTTAATAAGACAGAAGGGTGGCGTTAAAAGTAAATTGAAGAAAAAGTTCAAATACAATGTAAATGATATCGTTAGAATATCACATACCAAAGCAGTTTTTGACCGAGAATTTTCTCAGAAATGGACTGGAGAGTTGTTCAAAGTGACTAAGAAGTTTTACAGGCAGAACATACCCGTGTATACATTGACAGATTTCTTGGATGAAGCCATTGAGGGCGCTTTCTACGAGTCAGAACTTCAAAGGGTGCGCGTTGATGACGATACAGTTTACAGAATTGATAAAATTGTCAAAAAGAGGAAACGAAAGGGTCAAACTGAAGTCATGGTGCACTGGCATTCATGGCCTGACAAATTTAATTCCTGGATTTTAGAGTCCGATGTCGCCAGATATCAAAATTAATAAGAGTAAGCTATCCACGGGAACCATTACAATCATGGATAATAGAACAGGTACCTTGACGAATATGTTTCAAACAGAACGCGGTCGTCTACATATGAATCTCCTTAAATGGATAGGAATTACTATTATGGCAATAACTCTGTCACTACCATTTATTTTAGTTCCAAAGAAGATACCGCGTGAGCCGGTTGACTATGAATTACTTCATACTAATATGTCACACCCCAATGATTACGAACAACACCCCTGTGGTTTCGTGAAAAAGTGGACAATACGATCAAACATTACTGTTACATTATGTAATAATCAAGGACACATTTATACAGACATTAGGCGAGTTGTGAATAACACTCCGACGATTATAAGTATTCCGTATAACCAGTGGTCTGACTTCAAGTATATATTCAGTGATGTTGATAAAACTATAAGAGAAGAGATGAATATTGATTCTCTTTTGAAAAAAATTAGAAACTAGTCATATGGATAATTATTATCTGTACCTGACTAGCGACGATTCCATTGATAAATATCCAGATAATCGTCCTCTCGACTTCACAATAGAGTTACCTGGTGTATTAATATTGGAAGGAACGTGGTTATGTTGTTTGAAAGACATAAATATAACTGATCATATAGACACGGATTTATTATATATTTGCTCGGACATATGTGGAGAATCAATAGCTTGTGACACATCATCCCCCATCCTCATGGTTATAAAGAGAGACACACGTGATACGGGTGATTGGCGGAGTTTTGAGGACTCATTCTACATAAACGTAAGGCAGGATAAACTTCAGCGTCTCAGGATTTTTATAAGAGGCGATAAACTTTCTAAAATAAATGCAGAAAAAAGAGTGACTTGTACACTACATTTGAAGAAACATGTCGATCACGTATATTCCAAACGATATTGAAAAGTGGAGAAAACATTTCAGGGACATGATTAATGGGAAGTTAACGCCAGATAATGAGGGTCGCTACTTTATTGACAGAACTCAAAATAGTGATAGTGAAGAAGACGTTCTAAAACCACATATTAACGTAGTGACGCCCGTCGCGCAAGCGATTGAAATGGCTAAGGCCGAAGTTGCAGAAAATAAGTTGACACACGCACGTAAGGCGTCCAAAAAAAACAATAAGAGAGTGTTAGCTAGCGGTTTGGCTAATAATCCTAAGAAAGTGAAAACTATATTCGATAAATCATGAATGAATACAGACAGTACCATACCGATAAATTGGCATTATTTGAATCGCCGGCGGTTGACAGTGGAATACAATCGACAGAATGGATAAATTACAGACCCGTGAATCAACTGACAGACACTGCAGCGTTGGAGTTCAATATTCCCGCCATGGCCACAACCTACATGGACCTCAAACGCACATTGCTACTTCTCAAACTCAAAATAACCAAGCAAGATGGTTCGGCTCTAACCGTTAATGACGATGTGGGTCTGATAAATGCACCCCTACATTCAATATTTTCGCAGGTCGATTTGAATATACATCAAGTTCCCGTGAGTCAAGTTGGGCCGAATTATCCATACAAAGCATATTTCGATGTACTCTTAGAAACTGAACGTAAGGAACAGCTACATGGACAAGCGTTCGAAAAGGACACGGCAGGTGGTATGGACCTGGCAGATTCGAAAAGCGGGAACTCTGGCCTGTATTACAGGTCCAAAACAACCTGTACTAGTCAAATAATGGATATTATGGGATCAATTCAGCTTGACTTCTTCCAACAGGACAAATTACTACTATATGGTCTCCCGCTCACTTTAAAATTCTGGCAGACAAGAGATGTTTTTAGACTGATGTATGCGGGAACCACTGAGACATACAAGTTGAAAATACAGGAAGCTAATTTGAGACTAGCGACTGTGAAAGTTAACCCGGGTGTATTACTCAGTCATACTGAGTCACTCAAGAAAAGGAATGCGTGTTATCCTTTTTCAAAATCTATTATAAAGACGTATACAGTGTCAAAAGGTGCATTCAGTTTGGGAGAAGATAATCTATTTCAAGGAGACGTACCTAGTAGCTGTATTATTGGCTTAGTATCATCAAAGGCTGAAAGCGGTTCACGCGATAAGAACCCGTTCAACTTTGCGACTTTTGGATGCAACTTCGTCGGATTTTACGTCAATGGGCAGTCTATGCCCGCCCAAGCACTACAACCGAACTTTACCAGTAAGGAATATGTAGAAGCTTACAATACGATAATAAAAGATGTGAAACGAAAAGCCGTTCATATTACTTATGAGGATTATGCGAAAGGTTATTGCATATATAGGATAAACCCGCAAGGAATTAATCACGATAGAGTCATACCTCAGAAAGGTCACACACGCCTTGAGATTAAATTCTCATCGGCTTTAAAAGACAATTGTACGGTAATTGTTTATGCCAAATTTCCTGCCGCTCTCAAAGTTGACGAGAGTCGTAAAGTTTGCATTGAATAATGAATACACGCGGACTCATGAGGGCGATAAATAGTTTCACAAACCATAATGAGATAGATGTTTGTCCCGTAGACAAATTACTCTTTATATCCAATATCCCCGGATGTATATAGTTAACACTGACGAGAGTAGCCAACCTGGACGCCACTGGACATTGATGATATTCCATGAACATAAACTATCAGAGTTCTTCGACCCGATGGGGTTAAAACCCGAGTGTTACAACGGACGATTTAAACACGTGTTGTTATTGAATGGACCTCGTCACGAGTGTAATGATTACAGATTACAGGGTTCTAATATATGCGGTCCCTATTGCATATACTTTGCATTCTATAAACTGTGTGGATACAGTCTAGAAAATATAATGAGGCGTTTCAGTGCCAATAATTATATGTATAATGATTTAATTATTAAGGATTTTATGTTGAAATATATTCTGTAAACGCTCTTCATTAGCGACAACGAGAGAAACACTCTTTAAATTATATTATGTATATAAATAAAATATTGTAAATACAATCATTTATCGTTCTTATATTATCATATGTATGATTGGGAAAATACATATATATATATATATATATATATATATATATATATGACTGGGTTGAGGGGCTGTGGGGGGAGGCGGGTGAGGGGTATTAGGGCTGTTGCCAAAAAAGCCAAAAACAAAGGTATGTGAGCCACCCCCTGAATGAAAAAAGATAATCGATACATATATATATTTATTCTGAAAGTAATTCAAGTTCACATATAGTAGGATATACAATATTTAACATCTGCTTTTCACTTTTAATGCCTGTAATCACAATTTTTCCATTATGAAAGCATGTAAAATGTATTTTCTCACGTCGGAACATTGCCGCAGGGAACAGCTCTGATTCGTAAGAACATTCCATAAGTTTCACTAAAACGTTTAAGTCAAGTTTTCCATTTAACTGACAAAATGCAGACATTTTTATGGAATGTAATCTCACGCGCCAACCACATTTTTGAATATGTCGAGCGTATCGACGCAGTCGAACGCGTGTCTGTTTGACATTATCAGAACGCCCGTTAACACATATTTTACCAGTGCTAAACACGAGGCAACATCCACCGAATTTAGAATGTTTCCATACAACTCCGCTAAACTTTTTGGAATTGTATTCAATGTTCGAACAGCCGAGTGTCAAATCCCTTAGATTAATAGAACAGTTCAAATCTGCAGAACATACGACATTAGTTATTTGTAGCATCATAGGAGTAATGTTTAGATGAATGTCTGCATCCGGTTAATCAAACATGTTCTATCACCGTTGGGGCAGCATTCCATACATCTTAAGATCCTTCCTGGTTTTGGTGATCGTCGGTCAAATAGCACTGCACAGTCTGATCAATTTCAGGAATATTAGCACACAGGACGAATATAGCTCCAGCTAGTTTTTCAAATTGGTCGAATGTCGGAGATATTCCGTATTTGGTTGCACACAAATCATCTGAATGTTCAGGCAGCCAATACCTGCGAATGTCAACACGCGGGATGCCGCTCTTTATAGTAATGAAGAAATTCCCACCGATATGACGTCTCATGAATACATCGGATTCCCCGGTACGATAACTGACCACTTCTTGATGTATACCTGATAGGTAAGATTTCAACTCTTTGAATCTCCTTAGATTTAATGTTATTCCAGATTTTGTCGGAAATTTTTGGCCTGCATAACCTTCACCGCACTCTCTTATGTGGATATACAAGTTTCCCAGGAATCGACCGTCAAATAGGAAAATGTCATTTCCTAACGGGACTAAGCATTGTGGATGGAACGCTCTCTCGTTGGTTTCATTCCGTTGGTTTCCTTCAACATCGGCTTGATCATTCATTTTTTATTTGAACCTGGAAAATAAGAAAACAAACATTACTTATCAGTTACACACCGGGAGTACAAAGTCCGAAAGGAGTCCGCCCGCCCTGGGGGTCCGCCCCACGCCCCGCCCTGGGGGTCCGCACTGGGGGGTCCGGCCCCGCCCTGGGGGTCCGCACTGGGGGTCCGCCCGCCCGCCCTGGGGGTCCGCACTGGGGGGCCGCCCCCGCCCGCCCTGGGGGTCCGCACTGGGGGTCCGACTCCGCCCCGCCCTGGGGGTCCGCCCTCCCTCGCATACTCAATAAGAATAAGAAAATTGAGTCATTGAGTCAGTTCATTATGGAGAGAATACTACCCGCAGAAATACAGGAGAAAATATACAATCAGCTAATTGACATGTCAACTATAAATCCAGAAATAAAAAAACAACTACTACACAATTGGTTTATAAGAGAAATTAAAATAATACTGAAGAATATAGATGAAGGATATTTTCCTGTACAGCGATTGAAATCTTTGATTGCGAGGTCTGAATTTGAAACTGATTTCTTACAGGATATATTGAATCAAATGTTTTCGAATCGTTGGATATTTAGAGGCGTTCCTAAAAACAAAATACATGACATTCGTGAACTTATTGGAGATAACTTTGTGAGATTTTGCAGAATACCGAGACTGGGTTTTCAATCAGAGAAGTTTTGAAGAAATACTTAACAGAGGCGTGATTTTGGATTACATTTCTACAAGTAAATCGAAATATATTTCAGAATTAGAGAATGAATTAATATGGTCATTCGGAATAATCTGGAATTATGGTGACTCTTCGTTGAGAAAATAAAAAAAACCATATTTGTTTTTGGTTTAAGACCGATATAATATTATAAGTATAAAGAGCGTTAAGACTGTACTGGAGGTAAATGCAATGATAGACAAAACAACTAATTCATAACTAACCTGTATAGAATGTTTCACACACAGTATAGGACTAACGAATTTGTAAATGTGAACTGGATTGGGTAGCATTTTATAGATCGAAAAAATGGACACCGTAGATAAATTGACCAATGACTGCCATCGGATTATAGTAATACGTGTTCAGGCACGCTCGATGTTATCTAACATCGAACGTGTCTGAACACGCCTTAGTATAATCCGATAGCTGCCATCGATCGAATGTTTACACTCTCATTACAACCTTGATCAAATATAGACGATTAAATTATATAATATATATTACGTACCTCGTTCAATATCCATATGGCAGAGTATCCATGTTATCCTGGAGTCTGCGTTTTGTATACACAACTCGGTACTGCTTCTCCTCAGATCTGTTATATAATTTTCTTTTTCCTTTGGACCTGCATATTTTTCGAGGATTGGTTGTGGTGATGGGCACTGTACTTCTGGATTCTAACAGATCTTTAATCGTGTTGAAATTGATGAACTGTGAATTTTCAAAGTTCAAAGAGAAACCCCGAACTTTACACGTCTCTTTAGCTTTATTGGTTCTATAAGCGTAATTCTTGGGTCCTCCAGAAACAAATTCCTCGATGTATTCATCCGGGTCTAGCTCACTAGTCAACTGTCCCAAATAGTCACCCAGTAGGGGATTAATTTGATCCTCGGTGCTGCTGAATACACAACTATCCGTGTCGTAATATAACACTCTTCTGTCCAAGGAATGAATAACTTCATATAACATTAATCGCGCGTGACACGTCGTGAACGTGGCCAAATATATGCTATTCGATGATCCACACGGCGCATAGTCATTTCTATAAGTCCACTCCATTTGAAGAATGTCATCGGTTATGACATGAAATTTTTCCATTTGTTTCATTGGATTTGAAATGAGTTGGAATAGATTGTCTTGTTCCGATTCATGGAAATATTCGGTCTGTTTGAAATTCTGGTTTTGACCCCATTTTCCCAAAAAAGAATTCAGCATCAGCTTGGATATTTGGCGTAATCCTGGATTTCTTTCGATGCTTTCTCTGTCCAGCAATATACCTTCATTGTCTTTATAGTCTGTGATGTATTTGTCCATGTCTTCGGTAGATTTTATCCAATCCGGAGGACCGCTAGCCTGCTGCTTGAACTTTAAGAATGTGTTTATATATTCAGTGAATAATCCATTTTGTTGTCCATAGTCTGACGTTTCGGTCCAATGGTATATTTCATATATTTTGAGAATCTTGTATCCTACTTTGATAGCTGTCTCCAGTTCAGGAATACACCAAACACCAGTCATAGCTCTCTGTTGGCACGTACACGTGCAAGGTCTTTGATTTTCATTATCAGCACAAGTCCTGCACAGTGGAAACTTCAGTTTACCGTTGGATCGATACGGTAATACTGGGTGATAGAGTCCATTAGGTGGTAAAATCTTGACTTGAGCTATTCCGAAGTAATCCTTAAGTTCTGTAATGTCATCGCCCAAAATGATTTTCGGGTGCCCAACCGGGTATCGAGCGTATTTGAGCACATTTGGATAGAGCGACGTGAAGTCAAAATAGTGTATTTTCTCACCAACGTCAGCTTTGTAGTGTAATTTAGTGGCATTTGTTCTGCCGCCGAAGAAACTGTCTCTAGGCTCTAGTCGTTCAACAATATCCAAACTAGTAATGAAATCACGAAGCTCCGGATTAGTCTTTAGGGCAGCGACGAACTCGTGTTCCCAAATGCACACATATTTCAGGCCTCGACTTTCTATATACTTCTTCTTTTTCTGTGTCAGTCCGTATAATTCATTAGGTGTCTGGTTGGTTATCGGATTCTTGACTACGTCTCTATCGTGACTCAGACAAAGTTCACATCCATGGAATTGACATCCGTGAAATTCGAATGCCGTGTTTAACTCTTCACAATATCCATCCAATCTGTACTTTGCACCATCGAGTTTCTTTTCACGTCCGTTCAAAGCGTGAGTTATGTGGATTTTATCTTTGAACATCATCCATTCCAGCCATTGAATCGAACTTTTGTTGTATTGATCTTTATATGATGTCTTGGGGACGCGAGCTATCTGTGATTTGAGAAATTCTTTCTCTCGAATTTGTACGTCGTGTTCATCTTCAAGTTTTGTTTGTTGAACCCATTCACCTTTGTATAAAATCGACAAAGTTCCATCTTTACATTTAGCTGGAAGCCACGTTTTCCCGTCGGTACTTAGGCGCACTCTCCATTCCTCGTCGACGAACTTCGTTCTGAATATCCCCATACATACCGATGCGATGGTAACGTATTGGAATGGATCAACGGCACCAACCAGTTTGAACTTCATATCGCCAGAAACCTCGTCAATTACGGGTTGTATATTTCCAGTCGCGTTCATGATGTGGGTTCTGAATTTTATGCAAGCTTGTCTCAAAATATTGACATCACTGCGACAATAATCCAATAATTCTTTCTTGAAGATGAAAACTGCATTTGTTTGAGCCGCGTGCCATTTCGTGAAGTCTTTTCGTTCAGCCACACCCATATAGTCAGCACCGTAATATTTGGCATCCGGATAGGGTCCTTCATAATTCTGGTTGGCTGGTTTATTGAAAAAGTGCGGGAACCATCCTTTTTTCTCGCCATCAAGACCGAATGTTTTTGGTAACAGTGCCAAATTCATTGGTAGAAAGCTGAGACTGTCCAGTACTTTGATATGAAGATCTTTTTCCACATATAGGTACATCAATTTGGATCCATTATATATAACTTTGGGTCTCAATGATTGATCAATGAGATATTCCATGAGAAAATATCCATCGTAACCCTTGAAGTTGTGAGCCAGTGCTATGAATCCCGTATGTTGTTCAGAGAATAACCATTTTCCAAACTTTTCACCGGTATCAGGACCACTAAATATAACCTCGCGGAGTCCGCATGTATCCAGACATAAATTTCGGTCATTCTTCTTCTTCTTCGCATCACCGTCGTTACAAGCATCACATAGAGGACCGCAATTTCTACAGGTCGGTTTCGTTTCCAGCGATTCATGCATGCATTCATAGCAAGCTGTTTGGGCGACGAGGAAGTTGGGTGTATGCTGAACTTTTCCGCACCATGTTTTTAAACAGTTCTGAAAAGTAATAATTGAACGTTTTAACCTCTAGCTTTATTGATAATAAAAACAAAATAAACGTCTACACTTTGTCACTAATTATTTAAAAAAAATAATGTTTTTTTATAGGTTCAACGTTAATAAAGAGCGTTGACGTATTACTATTGTTTGTGGGTTGACCCTAAAATTACTCGTTCCAATCTACGTGTCAATATTAAAAATGTATGATGATCAGACCATCGACATATAGCCTGTATCGTTGACGATTCAAGCACGCAGATATCAAGTTCAATAAAGTTAAAAATTATATATTATGTTAGTTTACCATATAACAATTACAAAGCTCTTTTCACAAAAAAATATGTTTCACATTTTTCAATGTGTCAAGAATTAAAAGTTAATTAGTCGGTTTAACAACTGTGACTCAGTTTAGTTGAATTTTAATTTTGTGACCCTTAACTTTGGTAGAATTCAAGTATGTAATTGTTATATGGTAACCTCACACGTAGATAAAGTAACAGCTAAAGAGCGTTCCTCGATAATCTAATATAATTTTAAAAATAAAAGAGTGTCTCTACTTATACGCGCCGCTAATAAAGAGCGTTGACGTATTAATATTGTTTTGTTGGTTGACCCTAAAAATACTCGTTCCAATCTACGTGTCAATATTAAAATGTATGATGATCAGACCATCGACATATAGCCTGTATCGTTGACGATTCACGAACTCGGATATCAAGTTCAATAAAGTTAAAAAATGATATATTATGTTAGTTTACCATATAACAATTACAATGCTCTTTTCACATAAAATATGTTACACATTTTTCAATGTGTCAAGAATTAAAAGTTAATTACTCGGTTTTAACATCTGTGACTCAGTTTAGTTGAATTTTAATATTGAGACCCTTAACTTTGGTCGAATTCAAGTATGTAATTGTTGTATGGTAATCTCACACGTAGATAAAGTAAAAACTAAAGAGCGTTCCTCGATAATCTAATATAATTTAAAAAATAAAAGAGCGTCTCTACTTATACGTGCCGATAATAAAGAGCGTTACGTTATCGTGATTTCGACTGTAATGTGTTACATATATATATTACAATTAGGTTAAGACTCACCTGACACCTAGCACATTTCTTGCATATATGATCCTCTTTACAGTCCTGGCAATCCTTTGTATGTAAAGGTGAATATCCTTCTGAACATTCCAGTATATCTTGTTGAAAGGTTTCAAAGTCAAAGTAACAGAATTTAGCTCTTTCATTGTCAGTAACAGGAGGTATGGCCCTTACATAACATTCGTGTCCTGCCATTGTGTATTTATCACGCGATCTACAAAATGTTTCTTCGCACACGTGTTGATTCGGACGTCTTTTCCGTCTCTCCATGACTTTTGTACAGTCCAAGTATTTCCACCATTTCTCGCAAGGAGCTGTTGTTTCTTTCGAAGATCTGTCAATAGGTTTTGCTTTATGACGCACGAAACATTGATGAGACATACACGTCATGTTACAATCTGAACAATGTTCTTTGTTTTCACTTTGGTCGCATTTATCACTTTTACACACAAACAGGTGCGTTCACAATAATGCTTTCCTTTGGTTGAATAATGTTTTAAGCAATGCACACAGAAATATGCTGCACTAAAGAATCCTGTTATGGATTGAATAGCGTGAAAATGTTCATTATCAGTCAGATATAAATATATCACGGGTCTTTCTGCACCGTCTGTAGGCGCGCTGGTAATGAATTTATTACCTAGTCTAGCACTAACGACTAGTATTGTCAAATTCAGAGTGTCCTCGAATGCTTTTAGGTCTGCTAAACTGGCTGGTCTGTCTGTTGGTACACCGGCGATGTCACTAATTACTTTGGCTAATTTTCCTTGCTCAGTACGTGTTTTGGTCCTCATATGTTTGTAATAATTGATCGCTACTTTTCTGTAGTCCATGATGAGCTGTAAATTACTTCTGGTTCCTTTATTCTGGGTTATTTCTAGCCATGCATCAGGACTGCAAATATTTAATTTACACCAACAAGTGGCGATAGCCCGAGCCATACACATATTGTCGGTATTTTCAATCGTAACGATCGATGTTTTATTTCTTAGAATATTACTTTCAGAGTGTAACGCCGTTATCCTCCGCCGTGCTCCACCTTTAGGTAACTCAATGGTGCCTATATCTATGCTGAAACTTTGATTAACAGTCAGTGTTTGGTTACTGTTCAAAACGAGTTCGATTCTGTCAATCACCGTAATAGCATTTAACGTTTGCAACGTTTGTAACGGAACTATTATGGGGTTGTCCAAACTGTCATGGTGAATGATAACTCTGCCAAGATCATTGTCAGCCAAATTTCCACGAGCTCTTTGAATAGTGTCCTCGAACATTGAATGTAGATTCCTGTTTATGTCGATTAACTTTTTATCTTTGTAAATTTCATCTAGTTTGATTTCATATGTTCTCTGTGTAGCCAAATTGTTTCCGAAGGTCCGTTCACTTCTTTTGCGAATGCTATATCCGGTTATTTGATTATCAGAACTGCTGGCTGTTTGACTGTCTGATTTTATGGCTCCTTCGTCTTGATCAGGTGTATGTTCGTCTTCTCGGTTTTGTAAGCCTGATGGTCCAGCTGTATCGGGTTGTGAGTTGGTAACATCATTTTTAGGTGCATCATCTTGTCCGTATCCGATTTGGTTCGGCCATGGGTCATCTCCTGAACAAAGCGTAGATGCTTGAGCAATATCTTCATCAAGCTGATAAGCTTCTATAGCCCTGTCGTATTCTTCGATATATTGTAGAATACATTCTATCTCATAAATTTCCTCCACTTTTAGAGGTGTCATTATTTCTTCAGCCATTTTCGAGAATAAGTCCTGAGAAGTGATTACAACGGTGTCTATTCACTATATGGGATGAAGCTTCGTCATAGATATTTATATACCATAACCCCCGAACATAGTTAGCACGGATGAGGTAACATTATATAAGATTATATTTGAGCGTAAGTAAGAATAGGTCGATAAGTGGTTATTACGTAATGTTGTTATAACAATAACATCAAAGGTAACTTCTATTATTGAGCGTATTAGCACTTCTACGTATTATGTATACATATTTTTGATAACTAATTATCGCGTTAATGATAACAATGACACAGCTTATCAACCTTACGTGATCATAACCCGTTAAACAACTAATGCTGTTCAGACAAGCTATCGATATCTTAATTGAAAGCGTGTCTGAACATGCATAAAAGGAAGCTTCGTCATAGATATTTGTATACCATAACTACCTAACATAGTTAGCACAGATGAGGCAACATTATATAAGATTATATATGAGCTTAAGTATGAATAGGTCTATAAGTGGTTATTACGTAATGTTGTTATAACAACAACACAAAGGCAACTTCTATTATTGAGTGTCTTATCACATGTACGTATTATGTATACCTATATTTTTGATAACTAATTATCGCGTTAATGCTAACAATGATACAGCTTATCAACCTTACGTGATCATATCCCGTTAAACAGGTAATGATGTTCAGACACGCGAGTGAGAGCTAACATCAAACTATTCGCAACACTCATAGCTGTCAACAGATATAATAGCAGTCATTTGGTAAATTTATCCAAGGTGTCACTCTTTTCGACCTATACAGTGTTACCCCAATGACGCGTGTGATTATGTGTGTGTGTACATAATTGAAAATTTGTTCCATCGAATATGTCAGTTCATTCGGGGTAGTAATTTCGCATCACGATCTTCGTCCGCTCGTGACTGCTTTCAAAATAGTACAACCTCTCAAAAATTTATAATTCGCGATAATGCACACGTGTCATATACTCAATAACTTCATGGGGATAGAGAAGTACAGAATAAACGCTCTTTATTATTTATGTAAGAGTAATGGGGTCAAATTATTTCAGGTATTGTGGAGACAATTATATGATGTATGGACTGCGTCTGATGATAAACACTGGAATGTATGCATTCATACCTATAGTGTCAATGTCCAAAATTACAGCGACTCGGACCAGTCCATACACATATAATTGGTATAAAGCTATTTCTAAACATCGATTAATAAAATTAACAGAGTTTCATGAAAAAATATTTAAAATTTGTTTGAACAAAAATAGTTGGCCAATAACAAAAGATATTACACGCAAATAATTTATAAACATTCGACATTTAATAGGCGGAGATTATTTTCAGTAAGAGACCGAAAACTCATTATAAATTTTTGAGATTTAAAAAAAAAACATTTTTGAAAATTTTGGAAAAAATTTTGGGTTTTGAAATTTTTTTTTGGAATATTTTAGTACAACCAATTTTACCGCCAAAAAATCTATTTTTAAATGTGGAGCCAACAAGACCCCGTACTACTATTGACATGATACATTATGTTCATATCTGGACATCATGTTTTCTGAAAATAATTATTAATGTGATATGAATTTATTACATGGATTAACATTTCAAGAAAGTGGTGGTCTACACGATAACGCTCTTTACTATTATCGTATGTTGGGGAAAGGGGCAGATATTCTTATTAAATATTATAATCACAATCGTTCAGAATGTATGTCAAAATATTTACATATCCCGTCTGTGTTACAATAGATCCTGTTTGGTGATTGGTCAACTGCCAATTGGGTCACCGGTCTATACCCAAATAACACGAAGAGTGTAACATGAACACGACATCACAAATTGTTGATCTAATCTGACCTAATCACTAAAAGCGGTCAAAAAAATTAAAGGGCGCGCTTTTCAGCCGAATTGCATTTATATCAATCATGTTATTGTTGTGAAGTGCTTGGAAATCTTATATCGGGCTGACTTAATGTGCTACATTCGCTAGTCACATTGTGAAAATAAATAGGAATACACTCAACTTTTTATGGAAATAAATCATGAAAAGCTGTATAGATATAAAACATGAATGTGGTGGGTATGTGTGTCATTGCAGGCCATGCACACGAGTGTACATGTAGATATGAAACACTATGTAATCCTCCGTAGGATATGGTATCATATAATATGTGATCCTCGTCTCAGGAGTCACTGGTGGCTCAATGAAGGCAGGGTCATATATCAAAATGAGAGGATATGGTGATCCCATGAAACGGGGATACCATATCCTCTCATTTTGATATGTGATCCTAAAATAAGAAAATATTTGTATTAACTAAATAACGGAGATATTTTAAGAAGTGTTTTTGACGAAATAACGGGCATATTTGGAGAAGTGTTTTAAAGATCGTAATTTAATATTAATATTTAGAACTAGAATGCACCCACTGGAGCTGCCTATACTTGCGCCCATCACACATATGGCATGTTTTGTGGTGTCTTACCAAAAACAATTTGAACCACGAGAGCTGGCCCCTCGTTTGAGAGATCGATAACAAAATCTAGACATCAAATCTCAGTTCATCCATCGCTGAAATAGTTGTGTGTACCGACATAATATCTCTGTTATCTCAAGTTGATCTATTACACTAATGATAGTCTTAGTAATACGTACGAGTTGTTTGACATTTTAATAGAACAACGTAGACATCGTCCATATAAAGGATGTGCAGACGATTGGTTGCCGATGATGCTATATTATATACAAATTGGGTTAAATTACTAATTTGATTAGAATGACATCAAGTGTGTATGCCATTGCAATTCAGTGACAGCAACCATTAGTCCAGGCACATTAGGTTTCACTAGCGCAAACAATCCGGGAAAGCTGAATTTTTCAGGGATTAATAAGAACATGTTTATGAACATGATTTTTCGTTATGGTGCAAATTCTGACGAAATTCCATTAGACCATATGCGAATGCAGTCATATGTAGGCTAATTTATGGACTCAATCTTCACACATACCCGTCCATCACGGAGAAGGTGTCGATAGATATGCGTAATTGATGCTAGAGCTTACTAACAGTCGATATTCCATAATTGTGATGACATTTATTGGCGAAGAGAGCATATAAATCGCATGGTGATTCAAAAATTTTCCTAACAAAAGAGGGCGAATAAAGATATTCAGACGACAATGAGCTAAAATATGAACATACTACTAGAACAGTGGTTAGTTCAGGACAGGAAAATGATGAGATATATTGAACCATCACCATCCTTAAGATTTTATAGCCGGAAACATAACACTACCCCCTAAAACCTACGCCATGGCTTTGAGTGTCTGAAAGGCTAAAATTCCACATAATAGTCCTGGCGTTTGACGTAACAATTGTGCAAATGGTGATAACACTATGAAACTTGGCACATAGGTTCCGTATTCACTATTAATCATTTTCAGATGTGTAGACATCGTGGCAGATCCTTCCTTGGTAACGGTTGCTAGGCAACTATCCCACATCGAAGAAATACAAATATGACTGATATTATGGCAGTTTTAACAATCTAACCTACGTCATGCAGCATTTTTATGGTGAAAATAATATTAGTTGTTGTTCGATTGGATCTGGCTGGAAAATTACCATAGTTCTTATTACATGGGTGGTAATGGTTGCTAGGGACATACCCGAAATCGAAAAATGCCGAGCTGACTGATATTATGGTAGTTTTGACAAACTAATATAAACTACGTCATTATCATTTTATGGTCAAACAATTGTAATAGTTATTGTTAGTGTGGGTTCGACTTTAAAAATTACTATATATTTCTGGTAACGGTTGCTAGGGACATACCAGACATAGAAAAAATGCACACATGATTGATATTATGGTAGTTTTAACAAACTAAACTACGTCATGTAACATTTTTATATTGAAAACAATTATTATAATTGTTGTTAGTGTGAACATGGCAGTAAAGTTGCCGTATTTGTTACCTAACGGGAGTGTAATGGTTGCTATGGACATACCCACCTTTGAAAGCATACCATATGTATGAGTTTCTGGTAATTTAACTGATATAACTGTTTCATAATATGGTATGAGTTTCGGGAAATTTGCTTGATATAATTGTTTCATAATATGCCATATTATGCTTATATTGACAATAATGCATAACTAAAGGTTATTGTGTTGTGTACTGATGAATTCTCGTGTGATTCTCGTGTGGCAAATTAGTATTGAGGTTTCATTGTTGCTAGGTAACCACCTAACATTGACAAATCTTCTTTAAACTGACAGACTATTCAGTTAGTTTTATCAGAATCACATACCTGTCTGGAGTTTATTATTGTTTCTTCCATCAATCGATTGTTGGAATACATTTTAATGAGACATGTAAACATATTGACCCACATTTATGTCGATACCACCTGAACACCCCCTGGGTTCGGACATGCGCACTACATTGACAATGGCATCCATGCAGAACACTCTATCACGGTGTTTCCTTCCTATTCATGACATAACTATATATATGTCAATACATGGTCATGAGTCATTTACAAGTCTATAGGAGCTTGTACATGAGCGTGGCCTATATAGTTCAGACTGAGATACCATGAACTACCCTTTGGAACCGGTGACCAATACCCATTTACATGGGCAGCTATGGGCCCATTAACAACCTATATTTACTAAGGAACAGCATCCAATGACGTATCTTAACTACTGTGTCCATGTCATAGAAAGGGGCCTGGACCGATGATATACTATTTACGGTTGGTTTTATTGATTTGCCGTATATACCTGGGTACATGTCATGCGTTCATAACTATAGACACCTGTGTATTCGCACTACATCTGGTGTTCATATGGGTCCAGGGCGTATGCATGGCTGTGGTTATAACCTAGATAGTCATGTAACATGTACATTCGTGGGATGGGTTCATGTCTTACATATAAATGTCTGGTAATAAGGTCATAACTAAATCAGCCTGTCATAACTAAATCAGCCTGGATACATGGGCTGTCCATAGTGGCCCGTCTCAATTTCCTACCTATGTGAGCCTGGGTCCATAGCCAAGCTATGGTGGTGCACACGGCCAATCGATGGGGACTTCCATCCTATAGGGCGTTGGTCTAAAGGCTGCAAATGGACGTACGTATATGGTATTCATATAGATACGTGGATCCATGCGCATGCATTTTGGTCCACGACTTACCAGTAGGCATGGGGTCCATGTGTCTCCTATGTATGTGGATCAGTCGATTGCCTACCAGGATATATGTGAATCTATGAAATGATTAATAACGCCGGTGCCGTAGCTTTTATTTAGGGACCTGTGTCCATGTCCTACATATAGGCACCTGTATCCACTGCATACATCATTATAGTCACCTCCTGTGTATTAGCACTATTTAAACTTGCCTGGGTCTTTGGTGTAGATATATCACATATAACGAGTGGGTCCATATCTTACATATAGACAGACACCTGCTTATGCCTGGGTACAATGCAATATGGCATTCATATATCGGCATTGGTCCATGGCCAACCTACAGTGCCATATGTGTATGGGGCTATTTATAAGGGCCCCCATCCTTAACTTTCGTATATGTGGCATCGGTCCAATATCCATATATAGGCTGGTCTGTCACAAAATTGTCTCATATGTTCATACCATATATAGAGTCCTGAATCGATGGTGCACTAATGAATTGTGCATCAGATTTGGTCTATGGTATCTTAGTACATGGCCTATCTGTGGGCACTTGGGTATTTGCACCATGTAACAGTGTCATGATCATGGTCATAGATACCATACATGTATGCTTATATGAAGCGGTCTGGTTCATGAACTATACATATCCTACGTCCATAGTCTGTATGTATGGACATGGGTCCTGTGACTATATATATGAATGGGTTCCTAACCTAACTATTGTAGGCTATGCCCATGGCTAACATATTGGTGGCTGACCCTAGCTATGTTCTTCATATATAGTAGAGTGGGTCCGTGACTTACATTATACAACTAGCTGTGTGGGTCTATGGCTTATATAACTAGTATGGCCATGCCTCATATTAAATATAAACAACAGCTATTCAACTCTCACTTTGAATTCCCGATATCTAAACTGATGGAGCATAACGGATGATTGTACTCATATTCCGGTTAGGCTCACACTAACGACATTTATAATTGTTTTCACCATAAAAACGTTAATACTACCATAACATCAATCATATGTGCATTTTTGTATTTTGGGTATGACCCTGGCAACAGTTACCACTCATATAATTAAGAATTATATGGTATTTTATTCTGCCAGCTCAACACTACCAACAACCATTCTAATTGTTTTCAACATAAAAGTGCTATTAGGTGTAGTTTAGTTTGTTAAAGCTACCACAATATCAGTCATATGTGCATTTTTATATTGTGTGTGTGTCCCCTAGCAACCGTCACCCATTGTAAGTAAGAAATATGGTAATTTGTCAGTCAGGTCATAACTGACAACAATTATTTTCACCATAAAAATGCTACACGACGTAGTTTAGTTTGTTAGAACACATATAACATCAGCCATATGCATTAATCCGATGCCGGGTAGTTGCCTAGCAACCGTTGCTAAGAAGAGCCTGTCGCAAATGTCGCCACATGTGAAAATGAGCAGTAGCATATAAGGAACATATGTGCCAAGTTTCATGCTTTTATCCCCCTTTTCACAGTTGGTGTGTTTTCTACAACAAGCACTTGGACTAGCGGAAGAGCAAAATGTGACGAGAGCCGGTTTAGGGGATAGGGTTATGTTTTTACAAGTATTGACCACTTATCATAGGTATAGTTGCTAATCCCCAATATTATATTGCAGGAATGATATCTGTGCAGTTTTTAAAACAAATTGCTTGTGCCTACGTAGTGAATAGCCTGAGAAATTTGACATCGAATAGGACAGTTTGTCTGAAAAAATCGTAATTTTTGGGGTCATTATGTTATTTTATATCCATATCTGCGAAATTCATTCAAATCCCCCAGTTGAATTTGTATATCTGGTTCGAGAATTGTGTATTGAACAATATTGAGTACATTTGGTATATGTTTCGGCTGAAAAAATTGTTATATCATCCCATTATTCCTATAATTGTGAAAAATATAAAAGGTTTTTTTTTATGGAAAAAATTGGTTAACTCCGAAAGCTCAACTCTGATTTTAGGGGACTTTTCGTGACGCAACCGCGATGTTATGCCCTAAATAATAAACAAAAATCAGCTTTCCCGGATTTATTTCTTTACTTGTCCCCATTCACGCCTAATGTGCCTGGACTATTGGCTAATCTTTGATTAACAGTGTGTCAAATGTGAATATGCCCTTAGCGACTGATCTGTACAGTCTTCGGGAACATAACATCGGGTAGTCTATTGCGTTGATAACGCGAGAAAGCTTGTTTTCCCAGTTAATTAATAAGGCATTTTAATAATCCATGTTTCCACATTCACATTGTTCAGTGCAATTGTTTTTCCATTGAACCACGGGATCGACTGTTTGGCCGGACAGGATTTATATGCACCAGGATCTTTCGAAAATGTTTTGATCTTTCCAGAAATAAGTTCGCACCTCACTGTCTCTGCGAAAAAAAAAAGATTCCGCACTCATCTTTTCGACATGATCTCAACTCATTTCCCCGAGTTCTAAGTTACATAAATGCGAGTAATGAGGGCAAATCGCCGGCATTAGTCTTTTATGAATCCGTCCCGTCTATTCTTAACAGTAATGGAATAGGAATGTTTGTTTCTTGGTTTCGAGTTATATTAATGGTCATAACATAATTTAGTCGCTTGAGTGCGATAGCAAATAGTTTAGGAAATAAAACGTCAGTATGATAGTTATAACACATTAGATTTCGCGTTTTGAAAAGGAACAATTTTGCGCGTCGGACTACATTAATTGAGGAGCGAGAGAGGCGTATGGATACGGCCTCTTTTCTGCGAGTATCAGGCTGACAGAATTCCACCAAAACATCGTTCGGCAGCAGAAAAGAGCCCGTTATTCTCATTAAACACAACAGGTAATCTGACTTTTTAATTTACTTATTATTAACATTTGTCGGAATTTATTTACACTGTCTACGGTATTCCTACGCTGCTCATTTCCACGTAATTTGACGTTACAAAGAACTAAAAACTTTGAAAGTTGGAACAATGACTCAGCGTCGTTTTCACACACGAGTGGCTGTGATTGGCCATTCCTTTGTTGTGCGTCTTGGTCGTTTCCTCCGACGCAGGTATGCTCGTCAGCTTGGACACAGGGTCGTTCCCGGTGATCGCTTGTATAATTATGCCAATGCATTCAAGTTAAAAAAACATAATGGCCGGCCTCTCGATATTCAGTTTTTTGCCAAAGGTGGCAATACGTTGGCGGACGTTTCTGCCTATCTTAACCGCCTCCGAAAATTTCGGCCCCACATAATCATACTACATATCGGTGGGAACGACCAAATTACCCCAGTCTGTCGGGAGTATCACCGATGATTTTGTTGGTGAAGTTCTGAAATGCAAATCTGTCAGGATGGTTATGGCTTGCCAAGCTTTTTATCGAGTTCGGATCCATGGAGGAAAGGAACCTGCCATCTATGATAAACATGTGGACATGCTGAACCAATATAACTCGGTTGTGCTCCCTGACAGATCTAGTTTGGTGCACACCTGGCCGGTTACAGCCAAAAGCAAAGGCATTCTTCTATGATGGCATTCATTTTAACCCCCTTGGGGAACATTTATGCCAAGGGCCTTAGGGGAGCTATTTTATTTGCATTTAACAGGGTAACCTGGTATTAATGGCACTTTTTTTCGGCTTGTGCCATGCTACAGACATTTTTCAATTTTATGCCTTTTGCACTGGCTGATATAACATCGAATCATATTCATATGACCATATAAACAAGGATCACGATAGTTGCCTTGTATTGACTAATCACACAATGTTAGAGTTACTTCGGAAATCGCTATCATCGGGGCTTCTTCTCTTTCTCCCGTAACATACGAATATAATTACCACTTACAGTGCCACGGTTTGATTCTCAATGTTTAGTTATTTCTCCCCTAAGGCTCCACACCTTGTAGTCATAGCCTGTTTACGTCCCTGCTAGGGGCACGAGGGCAACCTATAATTTGCTTTACTGTTTCCATTTTCACACCTGTTTACGCACCAATGGTGTATGCGGGTACACAATTTTATTGTGCTTTTCAGTCAACGTCTATTTACGCACCCATCGGTGTATGCGGGCACATTTTATTATTTTATTTACATTTAACCGCCTGTTTACGCACCCACGTGGTGTATGCGGGCAGACTTTATTTTTGCATGATATTGCCTGTTTACGCATCCCTGGGGTGTACTCTCAGGTGCCTAATAATTGTGTTCGCATAATAATAGTGATGGGTGGGGATTTAGGCTGAAATTAATAATAGTGATGGTACTTTCACCCTATGTCTCAATTCAAATAATAGTGATCGTTGGGAATTTTCTCCAAAACTTATTAATCATGCTAACATTATTATTTGGCGCCTGCGGGTATACAGGCACATCGGGCTTGGCTTGTTTATTTGGTTAGGCCTGTTTACACTCAGGGATGTATGCGGGTTTAGTTTCAACTATTATTTCACCACACCCCCCCCCATCAACTTCATGCCATGATCATGACATGTTCTACTAAATATTCAATATATAGGTACTGGCTGTGACACCAGCATTTATACCAGGAATTCATGGTGGTTTAATCTTTACTATAATTTCATGCCGACCTATACCATCTTATTAAACCAAATGTTTGACTATCTTAACACAATATATTGTAAATCAGGGCAATCTGTTCTCATGTATTGACCTACTTCTGCTGTGGTTAATTTTCTTTCCACAGCCTACCATGCCTCCAAAGAAGAGCAGAAATGTACAGAAGAGGGGGCGTCGTGTGGCAACAGATATAGTAAATTCCACGGCAGATGATTCTTCCAGGACGGCGCCACTGGACTTATCCCTTCCATACACTGGGAATGATATTAGACCACAGCTTGATATCCAATCACCGGCACACAACGCACATTCTTTACCGGTACAAATACCGGTCTGGGACCTTTCCTGTTCGCATTCAATGTCGGTGCCTACTAGAATATCAAACCCGATAGTTCTGGCACCGACTAATTCTCATATTCCGGCATATTCATCAGTTCAGGCTCCTGTGTCGGTGTACACCTCACCGGCAACCACAAGCACATCTCGCATACATATGCCAAGATTTTCAGTGCCGAACATTCCAGTGTCTTATATCAACACTCCAGCTACATCAACCATCCGGCCGTCCTGGACAGTTTCAAACCCGACCGTCCCAGCTCATTCGCATTCTCTAAACCCGCTTCCATGGACCTTCAACACGTACACGGATCCATCTGTCCATATGAACATTCCGTCGACCAGTGACGTTCAACCTGTGTCGAACTCTCATGCAGTTACCGGTACTGTTGCAGCCTCACATAATGAACTATCGAACAATCATGACATTTCACATGACAATTTGCCATCACAGGTTGCCTCGGCAATCACCACAGTCATGCAGGGGGCAGGTAATACTGTCAGGGATATTACTAGTTTTCAATCAGAACTTCAGCGGGTCATCTCATCTTTCCTACATGTTGACAACAACAGTAGCCAGGGGCCAAGGGTTGATATTAATCCAAGTCCGGTTGTCCCTCTCATCCCTCATATGTCAACACCCGCTGTAGTTGGCACAGCCAATACATCATCAGCCCTCCATACGGCCACCACAGTGCCATTTTTGATCACCTCACATATGCCCTTAAAAGTAAAAACAAATTTGGGATAATGAGCCCATCAATTTGGCCATACTTCTCGCAGGCAATCAAGCAGATGAGCCGACTTGTGACCCATCTGGTCTGTCATGTGAAACTATACAGGGTCAACCTTATCCCGTGGTGTATGTCCCCAAGCCACCCCGCAAAATTACCACATTATATCAGTGGCAAAAAGCATTTAGAATTTGTATAGCCATTTATTGTCAGCGGGATAAGGATGCCACAGAGAATCTTTTGACATATTATGATCGAATTCAGAGGATGGCTGAAAGGGGTTATGACTGGTTATTATATGACCGTGAATTCAGCGCTCTTAGAGCCACTACCTTAGACTTGCCTTGGCAAAACACCAACTGGGATCTACACGAGCGTGCTTTACAACACAACGTCCTCCTCATCAGCAATCTGCTCCGGTCCGGGATCATTTTCAATCGGGATCGGTCATGCAGACATTTCCAAAGACCGCGTTGTATGTGCCCGTTTCGTACTGCCGAAATTTCCACCACGGTCTATTTTGCAATGGAAGTTGTCGGTTTTCCACCAATGCTTCAAATGTTTTCGTGCCAACAAAGCCATCTCCTGTGCTGCCCGCTTATCACGTACCCGTGCCGCCAACAACAAACCCAACCACGGGTCAAAACAATCTGCAGGCCAGCAGCCTACCAACACCCGTAAAGGCCCTAATTTTAAATAGGCTTTTACATGGATACGATGCGACTAAACGTGAGTTTTTAGTTCAAGGGTTTTCTGAAGGCTTTCGATTGGGTTGTCAAACAACACCTCCACTTTTGGATTCACCCAACTTGAAATCGGCTACGGAGTTTAAATCAATATTAATGGAAATAGTTAGCGTGGAACTTCATGATGGGCGTATTGCAGGACCTTTCCTTCACAAACCGTTACCTAATTTTGTTATTTCTCCGATTGGAATAGTCCCGAAAAAGTCTCCTGGACAATTTCGCATGATCCAGCATTTATCATATCCGGCTGGTAATTCTGTCAATGACCATATTAGGCCAGATTGGAAAACCGTTCAATACTCGTCAGTACAAACTGCTATGTCATTCATGCAACAACTTCCTCGTCATTCGTACATGGTTACTTGTGACTTGGCTCATGCGTTCCGTATGAGCCAATTTCCCATAAGGACTACCATTTACTGGGTTTTAAAGTAGACAAGCATTATTATTATGACAAGGCCCTCGTTATGGGGGCTTCCAGCAGTTGCTTTCTTTTTGAAGAGTTTAGTACTCGAGTGGATGGCTTCGTCTCATCTTGGTATGCGCTCAGTCACCCACTATCTAGACGATTTTTATTGGATTTTTCATACTAAAGAGCTTGCCACGACCTATTTACAGGCTTTCTTAACGCTCTGTGAAAAGCTAGGGGTCCCGATTGCACCAGACAAGACATGTGGTCCATCGACCTGTCTCAGTTTTCTAAGCATTGAGCTTGATACCGATCAGATGATGGCTCGCCTACCGGCCGACAAACGTTTAAAATGTCAACACTTAATATATAATTTCTTACAGCGTAATCGGGTTCTTCTCAAAGAGCTGCAGTCTTTGATTGGTCTGTTAAACTTTACATGTTCAGTAGTTCTCCCAGGCAGAGTTTTCCTGCGTAGATTAATCAACTTAACAATCGGAGTAACTAAACCTAACCATCATATTAAACTGAACCGGCAAGCTAAACAGGATCTTCACATCTGGCAACAGTTTCTTCACAACTTAATGGGAAGACACTGTTTCTGGACCGTCATTGGCTCACCAGCGCCAAATTGGTATTGTACACAGATGCAGCCAGTACAATTGGCTTTGGGGCAATTTTTCAGAATCGATATATTCATGGTATTTGGCATCCAGATGAAAAACAGTATAACATCGCCGTCATGGAGCTGTATCCCATAGTTCATTGCAGTCAAAATTTAGGGGCATTTGATGAAGAACCGTTGTGTTTTATTCTATTCTGATAATTCAGCCGTAGTATCAGTCATTAATTCACAAACATCTAAAGATAAGCATCTATTGGCTTTATTGCGCCAGCTTGTGTTATCATGTTTATTAAACAACATTCTTTTCAAAGCTAAACACCTCCCCGGTATCCACAATGTGTTAAGCGATCTCCTATCCCGTTCGCAGGTATCCGAGTTCCTGAAACAAGCGAAGCCTGGTCCCAAGCACCAAGAAATCATCCCGCCAGATTGCTCGCTTCACACCTGGTTACGGCCACAAACATGCTGATTGGACAATCACTTTCCAAAAATTCACTTCGCCAATATGAGCTTGCTCGGGACAATAAAGTCACTTTCTGTTCAGCTCTCAATATCAACCAACAATGGCCAATACCATTGGATACCTTGTGTATTTTCGTGGCTTATTTGTTTACGAAGCAATCTGCTCCAACCTCCATTGTTTCCACTCTTACAGCATTTTCATACTGGCACAAAATTAACATGCTCCCTGACAACACCCATTTATTTTTGATAAAGAAAATCATATCTGCTACCAAAAGGCTTTGCCCGGTCATGGATATTCGGTTACCTATTACTTTGCCCCTACTTCACCAACTTATCGCGGCATTGCGTTACACCACCGATAACTCTTACGATCGTGCCTTAACAGCAGCTCTGTTTACATAAACATTTTACGCACCTGCACGCGTTGGTGAATTTTGACCCAGCACATTCACGGAGGCCTCCTCAGTAGTTCAAGTACATGACTGCTCAATTTCAACTCAATTGGCAACCATTATTTTCCGCCATTTCAAGCACAATATCCGAGGGGCACCTCATTCAATTCAAATACGGGCTCAGCCTAATGCAGTATTTTGTCCGGTTGTCACATTGCGGAATTACTTGACACATCGTCCTTTGACAGCCGGTCCTTTATTCTGTCGATCCGACCTTCGACCGGTACTTCGTCGCAATTTTGATAAAACGCTACAGCGCACACTCACCTTTTGTCAGGTCGATACTACTGTGTTCAAAGGGCACTCTTTCCGTATTGGTGCGGCCAGTCTAGCTGCACAAATGGGTTTTTCGGATCTTCAGATCCAGCAACTCGGCCGCTGGAAAACCGATGCATTTCGTAAATATATTCGGCAAACACCTTTGTAAAGCAGTTAACATGCCCATTAAATCCAACAGAAAGGGAGGTCTCTGCTTCTCTGACTTGGCATGGGCGTCAATTGGGATGCAGCAATTTGTCTTTCGTTCGTTTGGCTTGTTTGCCCAGTCTTCTTTCATCAGTTATGATCATCAGGACCGCTGAAAGGACAACCTTACACCTTCGATCGACAGGGCATGGGCGTTGCGACAATTATGGGTTTTACTTTCTGGTCAACTACCTCAGTCGGGGCGGATACCCCACCCATTTGTTTTCCTCATCTTTTCTTTTTATCATTTTATTTTATTAATCATCTCAATGGAGATTATTACCCTTGCCATTGTGTCCAAATTTTGATATTTAATCACATAATATTCAAAATATCCCGGATGTACATGTATTCTCTGATCTTATAGTTCCATGTCTCGCTCCTTGTGTGGCCGCGTTGAAGTGAATCAAATCAAAGCAAATATAAACAAAAGGCAGAGGTTTGATCCACTTCAACTGTGGCGGTTTTGTCGTCCACCTTTATGTATTTCAACTTTTGTATTTCTATATTTTACATTTTTTTACTCTGTTTGTGTTGGGAAAAAATCTTTTTAAAACTTTAATATCATATAAATTAAAACAGAGTCCATCCGGAAACCATTGTTTCTAAATTCACTTTGTTATCCAATGGGCCGGGATCATAAAATATGCTTCTAATGGGCAGTACTATTGCCCACCTTTGTTTTCCATGCAGTATCTATTATATATTTTGGGAAATATGTCTGTCTGTCTGTTCGCCGAAAAGCAGAGGGGAAACAGCCCGGACGAAGTCGGGTCCACCAGCTAGTATATATATATATATAATAATAAAACACGAAGTTGTTGGCAGATGGACTGGTTTAGCCCGTATAAAACGAGTATTGGCTGTCTGGACATCGACGCGATCATGTCTGGTGTTTTTCGCGCCCATGTAGCTTGTGACGTCCTGATGTGCGTCATGACGTTATCGCGTCTTGATCGGTTTCCAGAAAGAAACCATTCAATATCGTTCATTTATGAACGATTTATAACCAAAATAAAACCAGATAACAATGCAAATTAAGTATAGATGTGGATTTATATTACAATTGATGCAACCTTTTCATATTATTCCGTGTACATTCTTTACAGTAAGTACTTCCGGTATGACGTAACATATTCACGGAAGGACAGACAAATAAACAGACAGACAAATATCCGCACCGAAAACATTACTTGCGTCCAGCATGGACTGGCGCAAGTAACAACAAAACATGGTAACATCTTCGACGTTGATTATTTCACGTAGGCCAAAGAAAAATAAACACCAGATTCGGATAACATGTCAGAAAAATGGGGTTGGTAGCTATTAATTTTTACCTTACTCGCTGTTACTCGTATTTATATTCGTGCAGTATAGTTTTAAATGAGCACACTGTAAATCGCTAACGCTGTCTGATCACGAATTCAGAAA
Organism: Siphonodentalium dalli; assembly: GCA_032622095.1. Classification (NCBI taxonomy): domain Eukaryota; kingdom Metazoa; phylum Mollusca; class Scaphopoda; order Gadilida; family Siphonodentaliidae; genus Siphonodentalium; species Siphonodentalium dalli. The sequence goes on from CP136068.1 coordinate 15,828,837, forward strand.
TGACAAACATACTTTCTAAAAGTCGTATTTCCAATTGCATTCAGAAAATATCAGCTATGGTTTATATCGTGTACGAAGATAGATTTGAAGGCACGAAGGGCATTGGTTGTAGTATATAATTAAGAAATAAATTACCAACTTATGAACATTTCCTCAAGAATATACTATTTGTACAAGTATAATGATTGTATGAATTCCATTTTAATTCGAGCCAATTCCGCTTTAGACAGAGATGAGCGGTTACTTTAAATATGACTACATGTACCTGTGGCGTGGATCGTTCTATCGTTCAATTCAATGAATCAGTTGGTTCCAGTCCAGAAGTGCACGATAAGATCGGGAATGATTATCGTATGTTCACGTCGAGTGATATGCTATACATAACCAGAACTTGGCAAGTTTCAGCATTCCACTATTACCACATCTGTTTAATTTAATTTATGGATATTTCTGCGACTATCATTTCAATTCCAATGTCATTACCAGTGGTGGACTCATTATAACGGATGCGTAACAGACCTGAAAAAATTGTTTTACCAATGTTCTAAACAAATAAGTATACAGAAAGTTCACGGCTTATGGTATTTATCACTATTACGTGCAGTTTTGGAACCACACACAAGACATTCATCGACATAGAAGTTAACTACCTACTAGTTGAGGCGGACATTATGCATGTATGTCATAATTTTATTTATACACAATACAGAAAATTTGTTAAACACTTCAATGCTATATATAACCATATTTAATGCACTAAATCGTAATGGAGGGCTATCACTGGAAATTTAAGACACATCATAGAGTTGTTTGAAGTCATGTATATGGTCTACAGATGCACGTACACTGCCGATAATTATAGGAAATATATAAATGGCTACGTCAAACTTGAACATATAGACCTAAACGCATACAAGCAATCCATCAATAATCTAAATGTTGCGTTTAGATTTCGAGTGATGTTTAATTTGTTATCAGTGTAACCGTGCGTGACCAACTAATAACATTGAGGAGTTGGGCCTGAAACAGTACGAGGATGTTGTCGATGAACGGTTTGGGAAAGTGAAGAGGTAATCTCCTGACGAAACCATCAGCAAAATTTTAAATACACCACAGCCGCACTAAGACATCAAGCGCAGTTCAACTGTGAAATCTTTGAAGAGTGATATGCACTTATATTCGAGACTGTATGTCGCTTGTACAATTCGAGACGGGAATCTTTCTGACTTATTTTCTCACGAGAATCAAACATATCCACCATCTCTCTCTGAAAGATGGAACGTTAAGAGTCACTTATAAATGTGATATAGTGTCTAGAAGCATCCGTGATACAAGAAGATCAGACAGCGGGTGAAGATAGTAAAGTAGTACCGGATGTCGCGGTGCTTCAATGCTATGCCATGTTAACAGTGCATCATTAACTAGGGCTGCCACGATGCATCGAGATTTCGATGCATCGCGATGCGCTTGCTTCGATTCGAGTTTCGATTTATCCAAAACCATAATCGAATAGTTTCGATGCGGACTGTACCGCACCGGCCGGTGCATAAGTCGATCTTTTGTGATTTACTAGTGTATAAAGACACCCCTATAATAAAAATTAAAAAGGGCTATTTTATGTACGAATTATGAAAGTATATAGCCATATCATGAATTTTTTGTGAAACGAGATCTGTTTTATTTGTTTGGATTAGGCATTGCGATACGGTAACTGTCGCCATTTTCATTGGAATTTCCCACTCTAAATATAGATGCAGTTTCGTTTGCTATCTAATTACCGCAGTGTGCAGACGAAAGCTAACATGAGAAGAATGATTTGATAGGCTGATTTCGGTAATGCGCATACTATTGACCAATGACCTGTCCTGTTTTATAAGTCGATCGGGTAATCGGGGTCAAACACGTGACACACTCAAAATCTTTTTTCAAATGGACCTCCAGTTTGTTTTGATCTAGTTGAAGAATGAGGATTTACATTTATCAATTGCAACAAATACAAATCTGGACCTCACTTTCATGGCTTTCTTTGAAAGTTGGCACTTGAAAAATGTACAGTATGGTTTAATTTAATATTGGATCCCAGACGTACATGTACATGTTATTCAGAGATATTGGACCTGTCGACTCGCACATATACTCGACAGTCCCAAGTATGGGAATATGGCCATTATGGGGTAAATTCCGGGTAATACGTGAACATTGAACAACATCTCTAAAAGTAAATGGTATACCATTGGAAATGTTTTTGGTAATTGATTTATTAACAGTGTTTAGCAACTTTAGTGCTGATTAGTATTTACATATCGGATACATACATAGCAGTATAGATGACAGTATCATGACATGAATGGTATTTAATTTTTCAAATAGACTTTCTGGGATACAGTGCCGCTGTCATGACTCTAAATCAGCAGACCTGTTTTTGCCGGTAACTTGCATTATTTGTCAATTTCCCTCATTGTGCAAGAATATATGTATATATTAAATAGAATTTTAAATATACTCTTGATGCTTTCTTCGGCGTATCTGTTTTGCTAGATGACTATATGAATGTCCTAATTTCAGTCCCAATTACATGTGACAGTATAGAAGATATAATTGTTCAAGTGATTTAATTTGATCACCATTAATTTTGTCGAGTTTGTGAAATTTGAACGCCAAAAACTCCTCAGAATGAATGATGGAGATGACTATATATCTTTGGTGGATATCGGCAACTGAAACATTTATATAAATGTTAGTGCCCCTTCTCTCCCCATCGCTGACACAAACGACACCAAATGTGGCGTCTTTAACCCTTATTATTTGATTCCGCGTATCATTGGAGAAGAACGTGTACAAATGTGGTGGAAATTATAGTGCTAAAAATATTTGTATCGGCTTTAGTGCCCACCCTTTCCCATTCATGAATTGAATAACACCGCCTTTGACTTATCTAAACCACGTCTGTTAGACTCATTAAACTAAACAAATTATTGTCAAACGTATTGCCCACCATCTCTCAAACAACGGCACCAATTTGGAGTCTTTAAATCACACGATTAGATTCCTCATATCATGGAGAAGAATATGTATCAATTTGGTGAAAATCGGCGCTTCAAATGTTGTTTTGTATTTTGGTGCACCTCTCCCCTCCGTGCACCGTTGACTCGAACGGCGCCATAGCGTGGATATGATTATGTAAATGTTTGGTGGAAAGCGGCTGCAAAAATATTTCATCATTTTTGCTGCCCTACTCTACCCTTGACCCTAACAGTGTCACCTTAGAAAATTTTAACCCACACCATTATCTTTCTCGAAAACAGTTACCACTGTTTGAACTTTTTTGTGCCATCTAGATGGTCCCCCGTGAAGTTATATCGAACAAAGACAGACATTCGCAAATATATGCCCCAAATGTGGCGTCCTTAACCCACATGCATTTATTCCTCGTATCATTGGAAAAGAACGTATATGAATTCGATGGAAATTGGCGCTAAACATATTTGTTATCAGTTTTTGGTGACCCTTCCCTCCCTATCCCTGAATTAAGCGCGCACTTTTGACATATTTAAACCACACAATTAGACTCAATTTGAAGATGACTATATATAAATATATATATAAAATAGGTGGAAATCCGCGACTAAATTTTTTTTTGTCAAATTCAGCTCCCCCCCCCCAATCTCCCAGACAATACCAATTTAGCATCTTTAAATCACACGATCATTGAGAAGAATGTGTATCAATTTGGTGGAAATCGGCTCTAATTTTGTTTATCAATTTTGGTGCCCTCTCCCCTTCTCTTAACCACTGACGCGAATTGCGCCACTTTGACAGCCTTGTAGTCATGCGCTTGAAGTTAGATAATTGGGTGGCTTAAAAACAATATACATTGTATTTCATTTCAATTTTATTATATTTTAGTGACAACACCTGGATTTAAATTAAAATTGCCCTCAAGTGAAAACTCACCTACGATGCCCTTGTGAGTGGACAACCATTCACACCAAAAGCTGTGAAAAGGCCTGCTATGTGTAGTCGAAGTTTGATTCTTTTTTCGTTCTGAAGAACACCATTTTCCCCATTGGTGTCAGTATTTCGTCATATTGTTACGATCGGAGAATCTAAAAGGCGTAAAAGCTGTGACTCACAAGAAACACACTGCGTGCAGGCAACTATAAATTGCATGCGAAGTACTCAACGTATGAGTGTTTCATCGAAAATCATTCATTGTTTACAATCGCGCACTGGGGGAAATACGTCTTCAACTTCTGACGTCATTTCCGTAGTTCTCGCAAAAATAGGGATTAGGCTCTGATTGACGTCGAGGTGGGGGGGGGGGGGGGACTAAATTTGATAAGAATTTGTTTAGTCGCCGGTCATCACCAAACACCAAGGCTAAATATGTCAAATGTGGGGCCGTTCGAGTCTATGGTGCATGGGTAATGAGAGGGACACCAAAATTTAAAAAAAATACATTCAGCGCCGATTTCCACCAAATTGATACACATACTTCTCTGCGATACGAGCAATCGTGTGATTTAAAAACGCCACATTCGAGGCTGTTTGGTGAGAGATGGATGGGGGTGGGGCACTAAAGTTGATATAAATTTGTTAAGTTGACGATTACCACCAAATTTAAACACAATCATCTTCATAATATCGGGTGTATACTGGATGTGGTTTAGATATGTCCAAAGTGGCACCGCTTGAATCATGAACGGGGGGGGGGGGGGCAGCAAAGCTGATACAAATATGTTTAGCACTAATTGCCATCAAATTCATACACGTTCTTCTCCAATGATACGAGGAACGAAATCATGTGTGTTCAATACGCCACATTCCGTGCCGTTTGTGTCACGGGTGGAGAGAACAGGGGCACTACCATTGATAATAATTATTTAGTCGCCGATAACCACCAAAGTTATATAGTCATTCCCATTATTTGTTCTAAGGAGTTCTGGCGGTCATATATCACAACCTGGACATATTGTGAGCGAATTAAGTGAACAATATAGAGGATCTCACATGAGTTTCTATTTTATACGGAATTTATCAACCGAGTTCACTAAATTCGATTTGAGCCGAGGTTTACCGAGGCTCAAATAGAATTTAGTGGACGAGGTTGATAAATTACGTATAAAATAGGACGAGTGTGAGATACTTTTTATCACATGATCAAATAAACGCGAAGCAATGCGAAATATCAATCGAAAACAACGATAAAAACCGCAGCGATCGCAAGTCATTTGAAGAACGATGTGACGTCATCGCACGCGCTGATATTAAACGTGTCTCTTATCGAGGGGTTCACAAGAATTTAACCTGACAACGCCGGGTAACACTACTAGTATATAACAAGAAAACCAATGTCAGAAATGGTAACGCGCTCAAGATCATCTATTATATATTTTAGAAGATCTGTCTGTCTGTCTGTGTGTGTGTTCGCGATGAACTCGAAAACAGCCGAGCCGATTTCCATGAAACTTGGTATGTGGGGGTACTTTCGGCCGGGAACTGACATAGGCGTATTAATTTACCCGTGCGACGTGACCATTACCTTCACAACTCATATATCCGGATCCGGCGTGATTGTCACCCGATACAGGGAGGATAACTCTATATTCATACGTCGACGAACGTAAGCAATTTGCTGGCAATTACGAATCGTGTATTTATCCCAAAATTATAACATTTACAATATATATTGTCAATTTGCAGGCTATTAAGAATCGTGTATCTATCCCAAAATATATCATGTACAATTTCTGATATATAAATTTTGTTACAGCTGATATTCTTAGGTCTATTGTCGATAGATTATTTTTTTTATATTCACACCACGCATAGGCTCAAGTCGTTTACAGTTACCCCACGGGTAAAAGTTCGCTAAATTATCGTCATGTTTATGGTCTGGAATCTCACCCAAGAATCCATTTAGCTGAAATGGCTTCCTTGTACGAATCTACCGGTGGCCCCCAAGCCGACAATGCCAACAACATCGACATTGTTGAACTTTGACGGCGAGAAAATAATTAGTTATAATGCTAATTTATCTTTACGTTGAAGCTTGATAATTAATGAGCGTGTGTATATGAGGCGCGTTTATATACTTGAGTGGAAATCAAATCGGGTAAAACTGGCGGATTTTTACGGACGAAATTTGATACATAGGGTATCTCGGTATCCGCTGGGCGGATTTCCTGGAAATCCGCTGGGCCGATTTCCACCATTTTTGGGGTGTTGGTGTTGGAAAACTGCCAGACAGATTTTGACGAAATTTGATAATTAGTGGTAATTTTTTCCAGGGAGTGTTTTGGACGGGTCAAATCGTGGCCCCGACCCGACCTTGACCTTCAAAATGATCAATTCGAGGTCAAATTGGGTAAAACCGGATGGATTTCGACGGGTACTTTTGTCGGGTACTTTTGTCCGGGCAGTGTTTTGGACTCGTCAAATCGTGACTCCTCCTGACCTTGACCTTCAAAATGGACAATTCAAGGTCAAATCGCGCAATTCGCCGAAAAGCAGAGGGGAAACAGCCCGGACGAAGTCGGGTCCACCTGCTAGTATATTATAAACCCAAGAATGTAATTGTAGAATATAACATATATTGGTTTTGCGAAGGACTAACTCCGAATTCCGTTAAAATAACAATAACAACCAGCACCTAATTAACTAACCGGTGGCCGACTCGACCGTCTCCGACCACAACCCCCAGTGGGCTGCAGAAATTTCTTTTATTTGTAATTGACATAGTTCATCACAAACCAAAAATCAACATTAATCAACGTTGATTAACGACAATAAACGAAATTGAAATTCCCAAATTACACCTTTTACGGGACTCGGCCTCCAGCTCGCAGATTGACTTTTAATCATCTAAAAAGTCCCATTCTATAAATAAAACTAATAAAATACCCATTGATAATGTAAGCCCCCGCGAGAAACGAGAAACGCCCCACCAGTTATACACCCGGCGCGCGTAATTAATGGCTATCTTCGAGCATATATCACAGTTCAGGCAAATGCAATTGTTTACACCCTAGCACAGTATAACTCTTAACCCTTTCATGATGGGAGCTGCGCTGGCTCATCATTAAACACCTTGTGCCAATGCATTCTCTTATATATGCGAGTCGACCACATGCCGCATCGCATATATAAGTTAATACCTTACCCTAACAATTTTGTGTCAATATTGTTTTATTTTTCTGACATTGTTTAATAATTTTTAATAATTTTTTCTTACATTTTTTAACAATTTTTATCATTTTTTATATTTTTTTCTTACATTCTATAATAATAACCATTTTTTTCTTATATTCTTTAAACAATCTTATCATTTTTTCTTATTTTTTCCTAATTTTATAAACAAATTTATAATTTGTTCTTATATTCTTCAAAATGGCTCAATCGGTGGCTCAATCGGTTAGGGGTACAACTCCAAGCCGTTTCGCCTTCCAGCGCTGGCGATAAGGGTTCAAATCCACATGTTTCCATCGTGGACTTTGTAACTCGAAATCGTTATCTGGGAAAGTTGCCAGTTACTTGCCGATGGCCGGTGGTTTGCCGCACATGGTCGACGAGTTTATCAGCCATTGAAATCACTGTTAGATTAGCCGTAAGTGTGCGGATTTCCTCCACCATTAAAACTGGCAATGTCGTGATATGGCCTTAGTGGCTAAAGCGACATAAAACCCCAATCAATCAATCAATCAATCAATCTTATATTCTTCAACAATTTTATCATTTTCTCTTACATTCTTTAACAATTTTATCATTTTTTTTATCATCTTTTTACATTCTTTACTAATTGTTATAATTTTTTCTTATATTCCTGACAATTTTTATTATTTTTTATCATTATTTCTTACATTCATTTACAATTTTTTATTATTGTTTTCATTTTTTTTTACATTTTTTAACAATTATAAAAAATAATATAAATATGTTAGGCCAATGCCTTTTCATATTTACAAGAGAATGCATTGGCACATGGTTTTCACAAACAGTCAGGAAGCACGAGTCGTTAACGGGTTAAGGATTGTATCAGTTATTTCAAAAACTTTATCATCTTTTTAAATGTGACTAACGAGTGTGATGGTTATTTGTAAGTCCAGTTATGGAACCTTTGCAAACAACCGTTGCTATGCACATTTAAGAAATCCTTGTTTGTATATATGCTTTATTCTCTAATCAAATTTGACATGAGAAAACGAAATTATATACAAAAATATGGATATGTACAAAATATACAGCGACCTCTCGAGGGTCATAATCAGCATTATCAACATCACCTTCATCATCACACCATTTTCATCCTCAAAATAATAGTCATCATTATTATCATCATCATCATCATCATCATCATCATCACTACATGTAATCGTTGTCGTCGCGACCAATATACATGGCATCTGAGATACATAAATGTAAATACAGATAAATTATTCGACAGTACTGTGAATATCGCAACGTTGTTGATATGGCATCATTGGACATAATATATATATCTTTGTCACACATCATTCGCAACTATCCACGGAATACAAACATTTGCTTACCTGTATTTTGAAGAGTTAGACTTACTTAAATACTTATACGTCGGTACCTAGTACTTGTACATTACGCTATGATGATAATATGGCATTTAATTGACCCGGACACTTGTTGCTGTAGTAATTCGGTTTCTAATGATGTATATTATATATATTCTACTTACCGTTGAGTGTGTTGTTGATTCGCAAGTTAGTGTAAAAATCCGACTCTTTGACCCTGTTTAGCGGACGCCATCTCGAACGAGTGATTTTAACAATCGGTTTGCATCAGACCTGCGATCATAACCTGAGTTTGAACAATTTTTCTTCGGGATATATCAAATTGAAGAGTAATGACATAGCTTTCTACCTATGTATGAGGCATTTATGTAACAAATATTATTTTTGTGTAGTTTGAACCTGTTTGTGCACTAGAAAAAATTATAAAAAATTAGGCCCGGCCAAGTTGGATACCTTTCTATGGGATTAAGTATCATTGGGGTGGGTCAATTTTTGTTCTGGGGACCTGTGTTTATAATGTGTTTTTTTTCAACGAAATAACTTTAATAAGCTCACTATGGGCTTATTTCAGAAGAAGATAAGTTCAACATGAACCTATGTGAACTTTTACGCCCCACCATGTGAACCTAATTCCACGAGGATATGTTGGAGATAATCATAGCATTACTCTGGTATACCATAGTAATACCCTATAGTACCACGGTAATATACTATGACAATACATAGTAAATTAATTTACCATGTTATTGGGTATAGTATGACTGTATTTTGGTGATATTGTCGTATATCTATATTTGCGAATGTCTGTCTGTGTTTTATAGAAATTTACAGGGGACCATCTAGATAGCACAAAAGGGGTCTACTAGGGGTAATTTTTACGAGAAAGATAATGGTGTGGGTTAGGATTTTGTAAAGTGACGCCGTTGTTGTCAGGTATAGTTCGATATAGTTTCCACACACAAAAATATAAACCACTCAAAATCGCGCTCTTGTGTCGGGCACATGTAGCTGATATACTGCATAGCAACATTTCTTTTAAACTGAGAATATTTCGCCAATTGATAGCGCAATGAACAGAGGAGCACCTGGACATTTCTTTAAAACATCTGTATCTTCGTGAAGATATGATACCCAGGTGTCCTCAAAATTTTAGCCTAACCAACTAGATTGATTAATACATCTCTATGTATGTAAAGCCCAACTGTCGTCTTCAAATTTTGCAAACTACTGTGCTTAGGATGTTTATGTTTCATGTCATAACGCCTGACGTACACGCATAAAATAAATACTTCTTTAACGGATTAATCGCGATAAACAAAATGGCAATTGACAAGGTGAGCCACTACTTACATTCCATGTGTGAGAATCATGTTTTGTGATGCTATTTTAATATACAATTTGTGAGCATACGTGTAACACTTTGAGCAAGAGTAATCTCTATTCCCACCAAATATCCACAACATGCAGGGTGTTTCACATCACTTTAACCCGGGCAACGACGGGTAACCCTGCTAGTAGTACATATATACAATTAGTACAGTGATATGTGTTATAGTTATACTATGGTAATGTGTAATAGAGTACTACGGTATTGTTGGGTACAGACTATGACAGTACCCTAGTACAAGTACAACAATATTCTATAGCAAAAATTTCTCAAGTAATACTGTAGTAAATTTATCACAACTGTTGTATTACTATTACGGCAGTATCTATAATAAATATACCATGGTAGAACTATGGTAATACGTAGTGTAATACCATAGTATTACTATAATAAGACCATAGTACGTGAACTATAGTACAAGTACAATAGAAAAGCATACGAAACTATAATTGGACTTTATATGTGGTGCCGGTATTTCCATAGCGATGTATAGCAAAATTATAGTTGAATGTAAAATATCTTTGAAAGCGTGATCATTGTTCTATCGCGAAGCCTTACCAATGTCATGAATCGGACATAAAAAATATAGTAATATCATAGTTGATTATAGTTATCATAGTCTAACATATCTTAACTATATGGTAAATTGGCGATTCATTAATTATAAACATGGTGGTTATACCACAGAATACACGGCAAAATTACACATGGTAAATTAAAACCATGGCAACTATGATAAAACCATGTTCACCATAGATCAAATATAGTAACACATGGTAACATTTCGTAATGGACGGCCCTTCGTTCCCTTTTGGTATGGTATCATTTATTAAATGTATGAAATTTTGCACGGACCGTTAAACATATCTGTGATAGTATTAGTTTGAGTTTTGAATGTCATGGTCGGATTCGTCATCTCCTAGATGTTTCCGTAAACCAGGTTTAATCCACCATCTGGCAGTTAGATCCACGATTTAAAACAGATACCGCAGTTTTAAGTGACATTCGTCATTTATGATGTAAACCTGGTCCACTCGGATCCGTGGTTTATCAGTAGTATTTTTACCCGAAGTTAAATAATGGTTCTTGCAGAATGCAGACAGCCGTGATTGTGTTAACATAGTCGCTATATTGCAGTTTGGAATCGCGATTTATATAATATATATTTTTGTGGTAATTGTGGCCTCGAAGAGATAGATTATCTTTATCCGTTGGGTGAAAATTCTGTTACATACGTATTTTGACGCATCTATGACTGTATATCCCAGGCTGTCCGGCGCCACCAGTCGGATTGAATGTTAGCAATATCACAGACTCGTCCGCCACGATCGGATGGCAACCGGGGAACAACCTTAACAACAACAATGCTGAACAATATTTCCTGGTACATATACGGACTGAATCCACCGATTGGGAGCAGGTTTCAAGGATAGAAGGCACCTCTGGAAAGTGGATACAAATTCAAGTCAACAACTTCACTGATGAGACCGCATACCTTGTGAAGGTTGTGGCTATGAATGAGTACCCTTCACACAATAGCTGTGGAAATAGCGCTACCCTCTCATTATTCACAACAATTGCAACTCAAGGTATGTATTCGGACAGTATGCACCCTGACGGCGATGATTGCGTCGAGTGCTTGTTATATATATCAATTATATATATTTCCACGATCGCATGTATGCCCTTGTATTGGCCTTGGAACCAAATTCACCACTTTAGTACATTAGTTGTGCATTCCTAACTAATTTAGAAGCTTCGGATCAGTATACGATGTTTCTTTTTAAAACAATTCAAATTCATTGTAGACGCCCCATGTGAATTGTTAGTCGAAGATGTTATCAGCCAAAATGCCAGTCATGACAGTCATCATCAACGACATCAACCAATTTATTCGGCATCAAATATCCGAGTAAAGTTCCAGACATCATTGTGTTTTGTCGATAAGGCAATTTTGGTTGGAGTGGTGACTATATTAAGTTCAATGCCTACATGTACCTATGTGATATGAATGGCTTCCGAAATTTTTCATAACATCTACATAACCCACCACACTGACCTAATGTAAACACATTTCACGTATCGCATACACGTACATATAGGTAATTGTTTTGTTCTGTCACATCTAAAAGAATTAGGGGACACTGCATCCATAATATCGGTCGCCGGACTAGCTGGAGTGGTTGTTGGTGCTGTGGTATTTGTTGCCTTCGTCTTCGTTGCTGGTGTCATCTTTGGTGTCAGAAGTAAGTTGCTCACATGCGTTATATAGATTATAATAGTGTGCTATTATGTAGCTATACATGTATATCTATTTTAGTTTATATTTCTAAACTGTTTACATTATGTATGCTCGCCGCGGTAAGCGTGATAGTTTTGGTATTCCGTTACATTATAGGGATGGGGCCGGATTATCTCAGTTAGGGGTGTCCATGACTTTGTAATTTCCAAGTGAACAACTCATCTTGAACCAGACCGAATCACACGTTTAACACTTCCATTTGTACCATCCCCTGATGTTTTCCCTAACATGCCTATATGGTAGGTTATTCTGAATGGATCAGTAGTCTAATTGTGGCCACTATAACCATGGGGTTCTACTGAGTCGACAATGGTTCGACACAGAATGAGAACAGTTGGAGATCTGAACCTGATAACTTCCAGGCAAATTGACACCCCGATTTATTGTTCTTAAATTAATTAGCAGTTCTGACTGGCCACGGGAGTGTAAGGGCCCGGTGTAAGGATATTTCGAATTCTGACCATGAAACTTGCAAATTCCTAGCATCTAGACTCTCCTTATAAGCTTTCCAAGTGCTTAGAAATTAGGGTGTGCGTCCGCTACTCGACATTTACCGCGTTTCCGATAAATGCTAAGCCGCATTATCGAAAATGCTATGTTTCATTTGCGATAATTGCTCAGAAAAAGAATAAATCTTTACAAAATCGTAAGTTTTTAACTTTCAGAGAATTTTGCTCAAAGAAATAATTGGTACATATGACTGGTCAGTTTTAGCGATGTTGTATGAGTCACCATAATTTAGACAAGTGTATGGAATGCAAGGTAATAAACATTTATCACCTGGATTGTTGTGGGGTTTTTTGTGTGCAAACACTCCGCACAAAAATAAATTTGTCTGAACAAAGTATCTCTAAATCTTGTGCAAACAAATATATTTAAGTATGCACTATTATGTTCCTCTGGTTATTAGTTGTTCCAATACATTCCGTTGTAAGTGATGGCAAATGTGTTATGTAAATATTGCTATATTTCTGTTTTCGAGATGCTACTTTTCTTACTTCACATAAGTAAATATCGCCTAGAAAATTGGTGCAAAAATCCAGAAGAGTCTGAGTGGTTTGTCAACGTCCATGTATGTTATGATTCAAGATCTGTATACATAGCACCATAACATTGGTAAATCATTAAAGAGAGGTAATTTGGTCATTGAAAAGACCGCGAAGTGTCCCTTACACACAGACGACCCCTACTCCCACATGCCCTCATCGTCCCCACTTTCTACCTCGGGTTCTTCGTCCCACCTTTCCCAGCGCGGCTCGGATATGTCGGCGGCCTCGACTTCCGCGTCTTCCGAACGGTCCTCTCGTCAATTTTGCTCTGCTTGTGCCGGCCGCAGTTTCGAAAGAACGCCGGCAGAGATGGTGAGGCTGTGGGTCCGGCTTTCTCGACGTGGCCTTCGTGCTCGGGAGGTGGGCGGGTCCTTCTCGTTCAGGCCTGGCTTCCGCATTGGCCCCGACAAGTGTTTGTTTGGTGTGACTGTAATATACATGTATAGACAGGAGACGATATTTACGTTTGTATATGCAAAGTGTGTATAGCTTCCTACGGGATATGGTGTGCCGACACATGCGTGCTCGTGTCGTGGCAACAGAAAGAGTGTACTTCGCACCGATTGATATTAGCCTGTGTCCACAGGTTTCGTGATGTAGGAACTGTGCATATGGCTTGAAGTTAATTGCGACGGAATATAAATGAAATGGGATATTCCTGCAATATTACACACCGCTGTACCTCATTGGCTTATAAATCATATTTGCAGTGTGATATAATGTATGCTCGATATACACCTATCGCAATATAACTGTTTTATGTAAAGTATAATGACCGAGTGCAGTGTCTCGGGTCTCGCAAAGCGACCACGTGTGATTATTTGTGTCTCAGACACTTCGCGATGTCATTATCTGACACGATGTAATTTATGCCATGTTTTGCCTGTCCATTTTGTTTGTTGTTGGGTGCGTTTTCAATTGTTATTTTAGAGTATACACGATTACTCGTCTTTCTTCTCATTTTATTATTCGTAGATATATCCAACCCTGGTCTAGTGGCCTTGCTAATTTGTTATGACGTTGGTTCCTGCTGCATTGCTGTGATGCTGGTAGTAGGGCAAACTGATGCCATTACGAAACAGGAACGTTATTTTTCCGAAGTTGTCATTTTCCCCGAGTATGAAATCCGAGCCATTTGAGAAAATGCCAGAGCCTTTGTATATATTTGACAAATTTAATAATGGCTGCGCTGGTGTTTGCAAAACGACGCAACTACCCATCTTGATTATAGTTTAAAATATTTCGCAACATATGTTTTTCAATGTTTGATACACATAATGGCTTTTTCTGGATATGTTCAGATAATCCTAACCCCGTGAAAATGACAACTTTTAAATAAATAACTGTACTTGTTATTAACAGCATGTATCAAGACTCATAGGGTCATAGCACATTGACATGCCCACTTGAATAGGGGTGATGTATTTTAGTTTACCTTGACTTAATTTAGAAATTATGATATAGTATTTGTGATGCGCATGTCTCCTGTCAGCCTTTTTATTGATTCAATCATAATAAAATATCATGGTTTTACATTGTTGATTACTTGTTACTCAACCTTTGAATACAAACCGCGCAACAAATTATCACTCAGCATGGTGAGTAGAGATTTTAATCAACAAGATGTTCAGTGTATTATATATAGCAATACAATATTATGATATGCTAGCAGCTCAAAACAACTCATTTTCAGGAAAAAAGAAACCAGAACATGTCGAACTGTGAGTATACGTGTATATTTCTATGAACGAATATGCCAGTCGTTGTCAGTACAACTCTACCATGAATATCTGCACGAACATTGCAATGTACATTGTCATTTAAGAACACGTTTCTTACTCGGAGAAGCTACGATGAAAGCATTTGGCACGAGCATATTAGTCAAATTAGGATATTGGTTTAGTTTACTCCACAACTGACCATTCGTCACGAAAACATATCAAGATAGTGTTACATTTTATACAAATACACAAACGGGCCATATTAGATTAAACGATACTGTCACACTATGATTCCATTTTAACAAAGATGTAAGCAATTAACAACAGACTCGAGCTCTATCCTTCCGCAATGGCACAAGTGCTGTATCAACAACCCAATTAGCTCAGTATCGTTCTGGGTTTACTCACCCGTCTTATAATCCACACATTAAAAAATCACACGCTCACAAGGTTTATTTAAGCACATATACGTCTTGATTTGTCATGTGAGATGATGCTTTTATTTTATATTTTCGGTTTCTTGGCTGAGGCGAACGTCATGCCCGTCACTTGACGGCAACGCGGTACGCATGCAGCATACGTTCCGCATGACTTTGTAAATATGGAACAGAAATAACACCGTATTTCTAAGAACAAACGTGTAACCAAATTAAAAAACTGACTACATACCATTCTACATATTTAGTATAATGTCGACGGGAGTGAAAGAGGCTGTTCGATTGTTTGCGTTGTTTATGCAAGTTTGTTGTCGTGGGCGTATGGTAAAATGAGTTTAAGATACATTTCAAAGACATATTAAATATAGAGAATCTCCAACGAGTTATGTTGGGATATAACATTTTATTAAACGAGTTTGATAAAATCTTATATCCTAACATAACGAGTTGAAGATTTTGTATATCACATGAAAAAAACTAGAGCTTTATGCATTTTTAATAAATCAAAATCTTTAAAAGAATCTGGAAAATGCATGTAAAATGCATACATGCACAGCATTGGCTGAGACGCCTCACAACCGTATACGACAGTATTGCGCGATCTGGCTTACGACGAAAAATATAGTCCCCAATGTGTCTCATTGTTTTTGTGCCTATTTTCGTTAGTGCAACGAAGTTGGACAATAATTAAACTTTAATGAACAAAGCAATACTTTTGCAATGTCCGTTATTGGAGTCAAGTGCGGCTTTTCGAAATATTATTAATCCGCGCAGTAATTGTTTTTTTGGCGCGATGGAGGGAACTAGTGAGATATAAGGAAATATGTAATGTCTTTTAAAATGATATAATATCGGTTTCATGTGATTAAATACCTATTTCTTTACCGATATTTCGAACTGATATGTTACGACTCAGCCACTACAACCATTTGAGAAATATTCTGAAAATATTCAATATCAACATATATATATGACCTTTCGCAGAACACGACGTCTGAACTGCGTAAAATGTAAACAAACAGTCCTTTATAGACAAACAAACGAGATACACTTTATCTAATGTATACTAAACAGTGCGTTGTGTTCTGGCAACTGTATTACTAAATGTATTGAGATGCTTGTGTTGAGCAAGATAATTCGCTACGAGGCTTATCACAGTGTTTCAAATCACAGTTTCTTTTGATTTTCCTTACCTATGGTATTATTTCTTAGCAGTTTTGTTTAATTTAAAGTTGAAACTGTTGGTGCATATAAATGTATACTTTAGTCATAAGCTGTCAATCTGCGGAATACTGTAAAACTATTCGCTGTCACACACTGAAATTAATGTTATTTCTCGATGACCTAAATTTCTAAATTAATTTCCACTACATAAATTAGATATAAACAATTCGACCCTTCCTCCGATGTAAAAGGGACTTTCGATGTTCTATTATAATTCCTTAGTGTAGGAATGCCATGCTAATAACTATATTGCTAACTACCAGTGAAGAAATCAGCAAGACTTGTGATAACATTTGGGACATGACAATCTGTGGGATGGGATGGGATATGGGACAAAACGACAATCTGCGGGACAGAATTTCAAATTGCGTGGGACGGCCGATATCCCGATGAATACAAGGCGTAGGGGGCTCATTTTGGTGTCTAACGAAAGGCCCACATTCGCCCTATCCACACATATTAACTCCGCCACTGACCGGACACCAGAAGTTGCATTATTTGATCGACAACTGACCTAACATTGGGTGGAATTTGGGATAGAATGACAATCTGCGGGACAGGATTTTCAAATTGCGTGGGACGGCCGATATCTCGAGGAATACAGCGCGTAGAGGGCTCCTTTTGGTGTCTAACGAAAGGTCCACATTCGCCCTATCCACACATATTAACCACGCCACTGACCGGACACCGGAAGCTACATTATTCAGTCGACAACTGACCTAACATAAAATGCCACAAACACGAAAAACTGCGTTCGACATTAATGTTTAGAATTTAGATTTCTCGATGAATACGCTAGCAAACAACAAGTTTTAGGTATCAAATAACGCAGTGGAATACTGTGCATTCGTTTTTAGCTACAATATGGCTGTTTTAGTGCGAATATTGTAATGGCGAACACGCAAACACGCGCCGATAAAACAGCTAAAAATGGACTCCATGTTTACAATTACAGGATCGATTTCAGCTGGTATATTCAATATAATGGGGCGTATGTAGGGCCCTGCGAACCGTTCGAGGTTCGGTTCGGTTCGAAACCGCTGTGATGATTCGGTCCGGTTCGAAACCTTAAACGGGATTCGTTTTTATCGAACCTTTTCTTTAGTCCCGCAAAATGGGCAAATTTTGCGTACTGGGAATTGTTTATTGATTATATACCGTATATTAATTGGTTTACATACAACTGTGTGATACTATGATTTTATGTTTACATTGGACATAATTACTTTGATCATTACTCGGGCGGGGTAACTGGGTGATATTTCATTGAACTGGTCTTTGGCATAACTTTATTCCGCTCCCGCAAAACGGTCCAGTCGGACATGTCAAATTCGTGATAATTAATTAGTAAAACTATAACATTTCTATCTCAGTCAAAGTTCTACCTCGTCAAAGTTTGTTTTATTCTCCATATAACTTTACTAATAGACATAATTATACCTAACAAACGAGACAATAAGTTATGATTATTGATGAATACAGATCGAACAAGCTTTTTTGAATTCTGTAAACTGGCTGAAAGTGAATAGGTATTTCCGGCAGCATTCTGTGTCAACAATTGGAGTCAACCAATCACAGTGAGGAGAAGGTGTGGCCATTGTTTATCAGCATAAATGATTGACATGATTATGTAACCCGATGTGCTTTGTCTTGTGACACTTAATTGCTACAACGCGACGTCGGCACGCTTTGATCTTTGTCATGTGTTGTCGCAGTTACAGATTGACGAGTCTGTTAATAGTTACCGAGTTATGCCACGTGGCGTGTTCATGCTGTCAGTGTGTTAGGAGTTCAATGCGTCGTTTATCGCGTTGTTTACATTCTACATATGTACTACTGGAAGCTTGACCGATGATTCAATCAGACATCTGTCTCACTTACTGTTAGAATAAGTAATAAGTTATGATTTTTCATGAGTGATGCTCAGTGAGCGGACGCGGGTATATACGGAGAATGATAATCGGATATTTGTTTTAATCGGGGTTATGTAATATAATGTATGGACATAAACGGAACATAAAATCAACGTTTTATCGGATTGTCATTCATCTCCAATATAAAATAATTCTTCAACATGTAATTATCTTATATCGTATACGATAAATTTGTATATAACACGTTGATTGTACTATTATAATGATTCACATACGTTCTAACTGGCTACTAGTATTATGAGTACGTCGCTTGGACTCTCTTCAATGACACGGTCGGTAATTGGGTTCGAGGTTCGAGATTCGGTTCGATTCGAAACCAAGACGATGATTCGGTTTCAAGGTTCGGTTCGACCTAAATTATAAGGTTCGCAGGGCCCTAGGCGTATGGTATATCAAAATGTAGGATTAGACACAGGGAATGTATTTTTGTTTAAATGGGTCTACCAGGCGGTGAAATTGTTGCAGAAATTCGCTCCAAGATATTCGCACTTATTTTTATTTCAGTTGTGACTAAAAGCCCAGATGCCGGAGCCCGGCGACTAAAAGCCAAGTTACAAAATAGATCAACTTGTTTGAACGAATGAATATGTCAATGGTAAGACTATTCAAAAGAATATTCAAATCAAATAGTGTTTATAGACTTAAAAACTTATGTGTCCGCCATTCATATGCAGTGGAGGTTCTCATATTATCTGCCAGTCATACGCGGGGGAGGTTCTCATATGAACATATTATCTGCCAGTCATACGCGGTGGAGGTTCATATCACCGCCGGTCATACGCGAGGGAATTTCTCATATTATCCTCCGGTCATACGCGGGGGAGGTTCTGATATGAACATATTATCCGCCGGTCATACGCGGTGGAGGTTAATATTATCCACCGGTCATACGCGAGGGAGGTTCTCATATTATCCTCCGGTCATACGTTGCGGAGGTTCTCATATGAACATATTATCCGCCGGTCATACGCGAGGGAGGTTCTCATATTATCCACCGGTCATACGCGAGGGAGGTTCTCATATTATCCTCCGCTCATACGTAGGGGAGGTTCTCATATGAACATATTATCTGCCGGTAATACGCGGTGGAGGTTCATATTATCCGCCGGTCATACGCGAGGGAGGTTCTCATATTATCCTCCGGTCATACGTGGGGGAGGTTCTCATATGAACATATGATCCGCCGGTCATACGCGGTGGAGGTTCATATTATCCACCGGTCATACGCGGTGGAGGTTCTCATATGAACATATTATCCGCCGGTCATATGCGAGGGAGGTTCTCATATTATCCACCGGTCATACGCGAGGGAGGTTCTCATATTATCCTCCAGTCATACGTGGGGAGGTTCTCATATTATCCTCCGGTCATACGTAGGGGAGGTTCTCATATGAACATATTATCCACCGGTCATAAGCGGTGGAGGTTCTCATATGAACATAGTATCCACCGGTCATACACGAGGGAGGTTCTCATATTATCCTCCGGTCATATGTTGGGGAGGTTCTCATATGAACATATTATCCGCCGGTCATACGCAAGGGAGGTTCTCATATGAACATATTATCCGCCGGTCATACGCAGGGGAGGTTCTCATATGAACATATTATCCGCCGGTCAAATGCGGGGGAGGTTCTCATATTATCCGCCGGTCATACGCGGTGGAGGTTTATATTATCCGATGGTCATACGCAAGGGAGGTTCTCATATTAACTGCGGTCATTCGCGGGGGGGGGGGGGGGGGGGGTTCTCATATTATCTGCCGGTCATATGCGGGGGAGGTTCTCATATGAAAATATCATCCGACGGTCATTCGCGGTGAAGGTTTATATTATCTGCCAGTCATACGCAATGGAGGTTCTCATATTATACGCCGGTCATACGCGGGGGAGGTTTGCATATGAACATATCATCTGCCGATCATACGCAGTGGAGGTTCTCATATTATCCTCATTTGATTTGAGGTAATATGAGAACCTCCCTCGCGTATGACCGGCAGATAATATGAACCTCCACCGCGTATGACCGGCGGATAATATGTTCATATGAGAACCTCCCCTACGTATGACCGGGGGATAATATGGTCATATGAGACAGGGTTGGGGTAATCGTAATCAGTAATTGTAATCAAAGTAATCGATTACAAAATTTTGAGTAATCATCTGTAATCAGTAATCATGACATTTCTTGATTACAAGTAATCGTAATCGTAATCGATTACTTTCAAATGTACCTGTAATCATGATTACATTTTGATTACTTTTTGATTACTTTTACTAAAATATCCATATGGATGGCTATTGGGTACTCATAGTCTCATACTGTGGTACTATGGAGTGTCCAAATATACATACAACATATTAGAAAGTTAATACAATGTTGTCATGTCTTATGTTAGTGGTACAGTGTGTATGTTCATTCTGGCAGGTGACACAGATAACAACACACAATTGTTGAATACATCATGAATAGCAATAAACTTGTGATACAGACAAATGAAATGTTCTAATATGAATCAATAGGGTAGCCAACTTCAATTCAGACTAAATTGAATTGGGACTGTTGCAGACACTGGCTGTAAAGTCACACTGGTACAATGAGCTAATTAACTGAACAAAGAAGGTGTGAAGTACATCGGTAGACCTAATTAGCTGGTTTGTCATTTACTGCACCCATGGAGTTAAGCCTAATTTAATCCTCGTCAGGATTAACAACGGATGATCATCAAATAAATCTTAACGTTATCTTCATCGTGTTGGGTATTGAATCTAACAGAACTTCATGCAAATATTATATAATTGTTTCTGGTGATATTTTCATAAATATTATGCGTTCGTTTGAATGCATGTCAGAAAATTAAAAATATATTAAAAATTATTTACATAAATAAATACAAATAAAACATAATGTATTCCCAATAAGTTGGTGCATAACTTCATGATGAAACCTTTCCAATACATGTAAATATGAGAACCTCCCTCGCGTATGACCGGAGGATAATATGAGAACCTCCCTCGCGTATGACCGGCGGATAATATGTTCATATGAGAACCTCCCCCGCGTATGACCAGCGGATAATATGTTCATATGAGAACCTCCCTCGCGTATGACCAGAGGATAATATGAGAACCTCCACCACGTATGACTGGAGGATAATATGAGAACCTCCCTCGCATATGACCG
This sequence comes from Siphonodentalium dalli, assembly GCA_032622095.1. Taxonomy (NCBI): domain Eukaryota; kingdom Metazoa; phylum Mollusca; class Scaphopoda; order Gadilida; family Siphonodentaliidae; genus Siphonodentalium; species Siphonodentalium dalli. Next base: position 15,850,617 of record CP136068.1, read on the forward strand.
GCGGATAATATGTTCATATGAGAACCTCCACCGCGTATGACCGGCGGATAATATGTTCATATGAGAACCTCCCCTACATATAACCGGTGGATAATATGAACCTCCACCGTGTATGACCGGCGGATAATATGTTCATATGAGAACCTCCCCTACGTATGACCGGATGATAATATGAGAACCTCCCTCGCATATGACTGGTGGATAATATGAGAACCTCCCTCGCGTATGACCGGCGGATAATATGTTCATATGAGAAACTCCGCAACGTATGACCGGAGGATAATATGAGAACCTCCCTCGCGTATGACCGGTGGATAATATGAACCTCCACCGTGTATGACCGGCGGATAATATGTTCATATCAGAACCTCCCCCGCGTATGACCGGAGGATAATATGAGAACTTCCCTCGCGTATGACCGGCGGATAATATGAACCTCCACCGCGTATGACCGGCAGATAATATATTCATATGAGAACCTCCCCCGCGTATGACCTTCAGATAATATGAGAACCTCCACCGCATATGAATGGCGGACACATAAGTTGTTAAGTCTATAAACACTATTGTGATTTGAATATTCTTTTGAATAATCTTACCATTGACATATTCATTCGTTCAAACCAGTTGATCTATTTTGTAACTTGGCTTTTAGTCGCCGGGCTCCGACATCTGGGCTTTTAGTCACAACTGAAATACAAATAAGTGCGAATATCTTGGAGCGAATTTCTGCAACAATTTCACCGCCTGGTGGGACCCATTTAAAAAGAATACATTCCCTGTGTCTAATCCTACATTTTGATATACTATACGCCCCATTCTATTGAATATACCAGCTGAAATCGATCCTGTAATTGTAAACATCTAGTCTATTTTTAGCTGTTTTATCGGCGCGTGTTTGCGTGTTCGCCATTACAATATTCGCACTAAAACAGCCATATTGTAGCTAAAAACGAATGCACAGTATTCCACTGCGTTATTTGATACCCAAAACTTGTTGCATTTTATGTTAGGTCAGTTGTCGACCGAATAATGTAACTTCTGGTGTCCGGTCAGTGGCGGGGTTAATATGTGTTGATAGGGCGAATGTGGACCTTTCGTGAGACACCAAAAGGAGCCCTCTACGCGCTGTATTCCTCGAGATATCGGCCGTCCCACGCAATTTGAAAATCCTGTCCCGCAGATTGTCATTCTATCCCAAATTCCACCCCATGTTAGATCAGTTGTCGATCAAATAATGCAACTTCTGGTGTCCGGTCAGTGGCGGGTTTAATATGTGTGGATAGGGTGAATGTGGGTCTTTCGTTAGACACCAAAATGAGCCCCATACGCCTTGTATTCCTCGAGATATCGGCCGTCCCGCAGATTGTCGTTTTGTCCCATATCCCACCCCATCCCGCAGATTGTCATGTCCCTAACATTTGCAAAGAATTGAAACAAGGAAATGAAACTAACAATTTTCACCATAGCCGAAATATAACAAGAACACGCGTTATAACTAACTAATCTTAAAACAACATGGCTCATTCGAGGGGTTAAAATATAGAGTTATATATAGAATACACCCATAGTAGCCGAGAATAACAAATTTTCACCACGAGTGGTATTGTGGTTTTAACCACGAGCCTTTGGCGAGTGGTTAAAACCACAATTCCACGAGTGGTGATTATTTTTTATTCTCGGCTACTATGGGTGTATTTTGTTTATACCATAATTATTATTCTTCGGTCGCTTCGTAAATGTATTGCTACTGAGCTACTCTGTGGTGAATGTTAACATGTATGTGCACCGAGTGACCCAAATATGTTAAGCTATCATGAATGTGGGTCACGCGTAGTAATACATATTTCTAGGAAATTCGGTGATCCGCCACTTTCTTGGGCATCAGTCAGCTGATGTGAACACACATTCAGATTTCCCACATTGCAGAAACCATTAACAATCTATACGTTGTAGTCAAAATGTAAGCCGTCGTTCGCTTTAAACACGGAAAGGCAGACGAACACGTGCGTTTGTTTTGTTTACATTTTCAACAGCTATCGCCGACCTGTATAAAACGTGTACATTGTCGGTGCATGCACCTAGCATAAAACATCTTTAAACTAACTTTAATGTGTCATTTTTTGACAAGTAAACCCAGTAAATGGAATTGGATAGTATATATCTGTGTGTTTAGACCACTTATCGCATTTCAGTGTGTTTTGTGTCGGAAAAATTGTGTATTTACTTCGCGAAGCGGGCGTGACGAAAAATTGGGCTAAATTTCGACAGCGAGGTCACCAGAGGTCAAATGACGGGTCGTTCTACTATGGGTATAAACTTTTAACACATAAATTGCCGTTGAAACATTTACACAACAGTATAAATTTATACCAATAGTAGGAATCGTTATACCCACAGTAGGGTGTAAAGATGAAATTTACAAAACAGGTGTTATACACACAGTAGCATAGCCAATTATGGTATAAAAATGCACGAAATATTCATATACTGTCTTTATTTGCTCTGACATATACTTGTCATGGTCACAGGAATTGTCCAGCGGTTTTCAGTTCTTCGCACATAAGTGAAATAATCACTCTTTATTACTACCATATCAGGAAATGTAGTTGGCAATTTTTTCCAAAATAAAATAACTGAAAAAATAAGTAAATAGTCGACTACCGGTCTACAATGATCAGCACGAGATTATGCTTGGAAAATCAATTAGTCAGATCAATTTAACCCACTTTTGTCCACAAAGTTCAAGTGATACTGTTTGATACATGAGATTTCGAGTTTGGAAACTTAATATCGATATTAGATATTCCCAATATACGTACGTATATATATATGTTGTTGATCATATTTAATATAAACAAGCAATCAGATACAAATTACACATATCATATACGTAGATACACATGTTGGCACTGGAGAAATAACAAAAGTTGTCGATATTATCAGAGGTCATCCGGAATGTCATTACTAGTAAATGCAAGAAGTGGATTCGTAAATTATTATGATATGCACCGCGTCGACTGGAGAACGGTCACTATTTCGGATAATTTGGGATACGATCCTCTTGGCGTATTATTAAGTGTTGCTGCTGGTGTGGCTGTTGGAGTGAATATGGTCGCGCATTACGCAATACGTGTATCATATTTGTGAGATGAGTATGGAGCCCTCCGCTAATCTCACTTATTATCTCTGCTAATTTGACAGTCGATCAGAAACTAGTGAATTAAATGAGGCGAGGAAACATGCCAATTATGCCGACTATGCAAGTGGAACTAACAACTACTATGAAGAAATGTTTGACCCAGCGGGTGAGTTTATATCAAAATGTATTTACTCAAAACCAATTTCGAATCAGTTGTATTTAGTTCGGTATAATTTATGTACACAATGTAAAAATCATCAGTCAGTCAGCCGGAAAGTATAAGCGTCATTTTTTAAATTGCATACGCCTGTTTTTAAAAAAACAACGTAATATGTTATTGGTCTAGCCGTCCGTCCGTCTGTCCGTCCGTCCTTTTGCCTGTTTCGTTTCCGGATGATAACTGTAGAAGTCTGAACTAAATGGAGTTAAATTTGGTATGTGTATTTACTAGCACAACATACAGGTCAAATTCGAATTTAGGTTCCGCCAATGTTTACCAGAGTTACGACCATTTTTGTTTCAATTTTCACTTAATATTCGTTTCCTGATAATAACTTTAGCAAGTCTGAATTGAATGGACTGAAATTCGGTATGTGAGTGTACTAGCATAAAAGACAGGCGAAGTTGGCATTTGGGTTCTGTGTGCCTATTTTCACCTGAGTTATGGCCCATTGTTTATATAACAAAGGGCGTATTTTGCCACGCCCTAGCATTGATCTTGTTATAGCTTGAACAACCATTAAACGTATACATGAATATACATATAATGGTAAATCAGTCCATCATTAGACCGAACTCATTATCTATATGTTACAGAGTTTGCGTTACTTATGCATATGACCATAATATAATTATACGCCTAATGTCAAATTTGACGATCGTAAAACCGAACTTATCATATATATTATATAGAGTTATCGTTACTGATATGTATACCCATGATGTGTAATCCGACGACCGTAAAACCGAACTCTTTATATATATTATATAGAGTTATCGTTACTGATATGTATACCCATGATGTGTAATCCGACGACCGTAAAACCAAACTCTTTATATATATTATATAGAGTTATCGTTACTAATACATATACACATAACGTATAATCCGACGACCGTAAATCCGAACTCATTATATATAATACTACCCGATGAACCCGACGTTGTCCGGGCTATTCAAAAACCAAATTTCAAGTCGATAGCTCCACCCGTTTCCGAGATCTGGTCTGCGCAATCGCGAAGCTGGCGTCGCACGGGCTCGGCGACCCGATAAAATTCGTATCCGGGGCAAGATACATTCACATACCAAATTTCAAGTCGATAGCTCCACCCGTTTCCGAAATCTCGACTGCGCATGCGCTGCACGGGCGTCGCACGGGCTCGCCAATACGGCAACGACACCGCCTGGTCAAACTACACACACGTACCAAGTTTCGTCCCGATCGGTCGAGAATCGTAGATTTGTATTAATGACAGACAAACAGACAGACTGATAGAGGTCTTCAAAATATATATGAGACTAGCCGATGAGCCCGACGTTGTCCGGGCTATTCAAAAACCAAATTTCAAGTCGATAGCTCCACCCGTTTCCGAGATCTCGTCTGCGCATGCGCGAAGCTGGCGTCGCACGTACTCGGCGACCCGATAAAATTCGTATCCGGGGCAAGATACATTCACATAGCAAATTTCAAGTCGATAGCTCCACCCGTTTCCGAGATATCGTCTGTGCATGCACGAAGCTGGCGTCGCACGGGCTCGGCGACCCGATAAAATTCGTATCCGGGGCAAGATACATTCACATAGCAAATTTCAAGTCGATAGGTCCACCCGTTTCCGAGATCTCGTCTGCGCATGCGCGAAGCTGGCGCCGCACGGGCTCGCCAATACGACAACGTCCACCGCCTGGTCAAACTACACACACGTACCAAGTTTCGCCCCGATCGGTCGAGAATCGTAGATTTGTATAAATGACAGACAAACATACAAACAGAGGTCTTCAAAATATATATGAGACTAGCTGATGAGCCCGACGTTGTCCGGGCTATTCAAAAACCAAATTTCAAGTCGATAGCTCTACCCAGCCCGACGTTGTCCGGGCTATTCAAAAAACAAATTTCAAGTTGATAGCTCTACCCGTTTCCGAGATCTGGTCCCGATCGGTCGAGAATCGTAGATTTGTATCAATGACAAACAAACAGACATACAGACAGACAGAGGTCTTCAAAATATATATGAGATAGATGACAAATACGCTAGCGTACTTACTACTTAACGAACCACAACTGAACCACACTCATAAACTAGGATATATCTGCATTTGCCATTTTTTAATCTTATAAAAATAACTTCATATAGATGGGTTCATCAAAAGAGTGGGTCCTACAGCTAGCAATTTCGTTTATAAATTAGACCAATCATACATCAGAGCATGTTGAAATCAAAGATTCACAATGCAAAGAGACTACGAGCTCAGCACCTCAGACTTAAAACCTAAAAAACCTTTAAAAGCCGTTCCTTTCAGTTCAAAGGTCAAGACTGTTGTTGGTTGTCGAAATGGGAGTATTCTACTGAAATAAACCATTATATTATTGACGCTGTGTGCGCGTTCGGATTGAGATATGTGCTATACGAAAAGCTTGACGCTTTCATTCATAAAAATTAATATCATCATGTCGATTTCAACAAAACTCGACGGACAACGTCATCATGTAGCTTTCACCGTCGACCGAATTCGCGATAACCGGAATGTATCTTCTGCTTTGTTCGGGGACCCCGCAATTAACACTCAGGACTAACATGATTCACTTAACATCGGGGACCCTACTAATAACACTCAGGACTAACATGATTCACTTAACATCGGGGACCCCACTAATAACACTCAGGACTAACATGATTCACTTAACATCGGGGACCCCCCTAATAACACTCAGGACTAACATGATTTACTTAACATCCGGGACCCCACTAATAACACTCAGGACTAACATGATTCACTTATCATCGGGGATCCCACTAATAGCACTCAGGGCTAACATGATTCATTTAACATCGGGGACCCCACTAATAACACTCAGGACTAACATGATTCACTTAACATCGGGGACCCCTCTAATAACACTCAGGACTAACATGATTCACTTAACATCGGGGACCCCACTAATGACACTCAGGACTAACATGATTCACTTATCATCGAGGACCCCACTGATAACACTCAGGACTAACAAGATTCATATTATAAAATTTGCACTGTCTCAAAAATTAAATTTGCTTCTAAAAATAGGCGTCTGGTGTGTTGTATAGTCCCAAGCATGTTCAAAGAGCAATGCTTGGCATGTTTCGGAGGCATAACTTATAACATTGCTACTGTGCTATATCTCCTATATATATAATAACGTTTGCATGCATCACGAATTTCGACTTCGATTCCAGTAGTGTATATTGCCCAACCAGAGTGATTGACATTTTGCCATTTCACGCGCGATTTATATTTTGACATATTGCCATTTCACGCGCGATTTATATTTTAGGCCAATTCCATGCAAATATTTGACAGTCATTAATATGTCATAATTATGTTGTCAATTAAATGTAAACCGCCGCTACGAATGAACTTCACTGTGCATAATTCCGACAGGAAATCCCCTCATTTTGGAATGCCGGCAATTGAAAGACACGATGTTTATTTCCTATTACGACATTAATGCTTTAAGTCCACCGATATACAGTGCTACACAAATGGTCGCTAAAATTCAAAACACCAGTGTCGTATTAGATAATAATTGGTGACGTCACAAAATCAGATATAGTCTGTATACGACTCAAAGCGTCCGGCTTTGGTTCGTTATTATATAGATTTATCGTTTAATATTTATACCCATGTCTAATCCGACGACCGTCAATCCGAACGCATTATATATTACAGAGTTATCGTTACTTGTATGTATACCCATAATGTCGAATCCGACGACCATAACATCGAACTCATTATCTATTATATAGAGTTATCGTTACTGATATGTATTCCCATAATGTCTGATCCGACTATCGTAGAACCGAACTCATGTTTTCCTTTTTGACAGGAGTTTTATCATATATGTTGGTCAACAAATAGTATATACAGTATAATCAGTTATACGTATCATATCCACAACACAGATTGATAAACTATATGCCTTTCTATACTGAATGGATTCTCCTATTTTGTTATAAAATTATCCATTGGAACGGTATATAATACTAGTAGTAATACCAATAGTAATAGTGATAACACACATGCTCATTCCGAAATGCATAACATTGTCTATAGATGATTGTATTTTAAAATGTGTACTGTGATGAGTGAACCAATATAACAATTATTAATGTGTATATGACTATTCACGATGTAATTGTCCTGGAATATATACTTCTTAAGAAGTTTAGCAACTGAACACTTCTTTAAAAGAGCGTTTTTTTTCATTACATATTAACCTGACGTTACTTGTTTATAGATGGAATGGACAATTAGTATCATAGTTATATTATTTATTTGGGGAGGTGTACAGGAAATAAAAGTAGACGACAGACAGAACAACGGACAATACATAGATAGAACCGCATGAGTGTCTGGATTTTGACGAAATTATCGCACGAGATTTGTTGGCGGAGCGATACCTCGACACAGTCCCGCACGAGAGGTATCGCGTTCCGCCAACAAATAAAGTGCGATAATTCGTCATAATCCAGACACTCATGCGGTTCTATTTTTATTACACATCTCCGTATCATAGTAAGTTGAATCACAATCGCGCATCTCCGGTACAGAAAATGTGAATTTAATTGAGTTTAATGGTATTTTAGGCTTAAAGCAACAATCAGACAGGGAGCACGTCAATCCGCGAGTGACATTGACCCATCTTTAATGATTAATTTGGAATTAAATTCTGTGCCACGGCAAATATATTCTTGAAATGAAACTACCTGAATGAGTCATCTCATCAAAAAGTAAAAATAGTAACGACGAGAACCAGTCTAACAACACTGAATGAAATAGTTCCGTCGACAGATTGGACTAGTGCGATTCTGATAATTATCACACACCTGGAAACTCGTGCGATCATGAGCATAACGTTGATAGATATGTAATAAGGAGAATGATTAATATATTCATATTCATTGATGAATTTTCAGACAGTAAGTTCAACAAACGACACGAATTAACTGAACAGTTTAATCGGGAACTACTCGTCAATATAATTTGCTGATCAACTCGGTTTAACACCGAGTGTTATTATTGTTATCTTTTTCCCCCTTTTTTTCCGCACCGGTATTAGTCTTTTCTTGTTCCTCTATTTAGCATGGCATGTATCACTTCATTTTGACACTTTTGACATTTTTGTTTCAATATGCAATTAAGATGAGTTGATTACTTGCAGATGAATTATTTGGTGAAAACGTTTTGCAGTTGTTACCTATATGCATGCTACCTTAGGCCTCAGCTACATGTAACCTGTTCTTTACTAAATACTCATTGGTGATTAGCCGCCACAGTAAATATTCACACAGTACGTTCAAGAAACTTCCATATGTCGTTTGTTGACCTCATTATTTGAACATTTCCCACTAATGGCTTTGAATCATTCTGATCTTATATGATCGGTTTTCTGTCTGTCGTCACTCGAAATGAATCATATACCTTTATAATGCATACTTTCATTAAAATTAGGAGAATCCATTTAGAATATATAGAAATGCTCATAAAAACTGTCACAACAGGTAATTTCTCATATATGTTTTAGTTACAGGTGGTTATTTATAAATAATTGTTACTTACATCGATTCTTCCATTCAGGTGATCAAACTATACATGGGAATGATCCACTGTTAATTTGGAGGGTGTTCATGTATCAAAGGTAGTCGACAGATAGACAAACATACAACACAAGAGTAGAATGATTCATACTCATTGGTGGGACGTGTTGAGATAATAAGTTTTACAAACGACCAATGATATATAAGTATAAGGAACTAACTACCCATGAATAAGCATTTAGAATGGAAATGGTTAAAAATTAAAACATGTTATGAAGTTAAACAATTTATCTGAAAATGAATGCACAGAACACTTGTCTTGCGTTATGCATTATTTAGTTTGAGCGATAGAAATAAAATACAACAATTTAATTTCTTCAGTATTAGTTGGATCTCTGGCGATTCCCAATTGTAATATAACCCTAGCATGAGTTTGGAGAGCATTATGGTCTATCAGCTCCCGGCATAAGTTATTATCAGCCCAACACCACATTAGCATGACTTGCTGTTAATGATTCATGAAGGGCCGCTAATAAATCAGTACTGCCAGATAAACCAATGTTGTTACTAGTATTACCAAGTGGTCCTCTACCACGAGTGACATGACTAAATAATAGTCTAATGCATGTCACTTGTTCCTGAAATATTTCGTCAGTGGGTTTCGAAAAGGACTTATATCCGGTATTGGCGGGAAAAATTTGCTTTGCATAATCAGATTCTCAGTGTAAAATTACACAATATATTAAGAGTGTGTGCCCCTTAATCGTCTGGATTATCCAGCTTCAATGTTTAGCATAACATTTTTGAATTCGAAAATTCTCCCGCCTCTATCCAAAACCTGGTATGTAGATAAAAGTACGCCGATAATTGGTGACATGTCAATAAAGTAGATATATTTATAAAACAAGTTAAAGATTTCATGTCAATAAGAGTAGTCGCCATAGTCCTCATTGTGTGAACTTATTACATGTACATAGTTATTTTGACAGTACATTTGAGATGTATTCAGTTTTATTGCTTGTTCTGTAAATTTGCAAAAATAAATACGCCTTTTTGGATGCCCACCAACGATTTGTAAAATATGGCGTCAAAATAACTTTATCAATTGTTGTTTTTGTTTAAACATATTTTATTTGTTCATAAATTGGTTTTATGACAGAAGGGATTGGAGTACAAGTGCTAAATCACTTAGAATACCCTCCTCTCCCTAATTGTTGTTTACAAACAAAACATTTAAGTTTGATCGACACGTTGGATGCGACGTACGGTTTGTGGAAATAGCTTCAGATGTTCCTACCGTGACGTTATCGTTAAGTGTTAATGAGCGAAAATGTCATAATCGGCCCGCCATTTTCATTATCGTCCCGCCACTTCCAGATGTTATAAGATATCATCTTTCCAGTAAAACTATGTTAAGAATCCAGTAAACGCCATTTGAAGTAGCGATAACATCAGTTGTGAGATTGTAGATAACGATAACATAGAGTTCACGCAGTTAAAAGATAAGATATCCTATACATACAATCTTCATCCAAAAGTTCCTATTTGTTGAGTGACCCCTCATGTTATGCTGAGAACAATCAAATATATCAGCCGGACTATTATGTGCCTAAGTTATGGATTTTCTTAATTTGCTTTCAAATATAATGATCTGTGAAATGTATTTCATATCAAGAACCTGATATACGCTTTTGATTAGATAATGAATTTATTTCCAAATATCCTGGCCATTGTTTATTAATTATAATGTTAATTATAATATAAATAAAATATTTAATTTGTGTTTAGATCTCAAGTTGGTCGCAGTTCTATACTGAATGTATTAAATTTGTCCAAAAAAATCGATTCGATTCACGCTGCAGCTCGGTTCGAATTAAATTTAGTGCACTTGGTTAATATATTTCGTATAGAATTATGACTCTTTAGAGATCATCTATATTTCAATTGCCACAGAACGCACGATGTTGTTATTATAAATGAACTCATCTTACTTACAGAAATACCGGAATCGGAATATATAACACCGTGAGTACTTGTATACTAGCCTAAGTCGGGACTAAATCCAGCTCTAGTTTAAATACTTTATAACGATAACGATATCTGGATAAACAATTATTTTGCTACCAAATTAGTCCAGAATAATATGATAGTAAGTTAGTAATATAGTACGTTATTCGAAAACTTACTTACTCCAAGTCCGAATGACATAGTGTCAGTAACAGGGCGGGGCACATACAGTAAAACTGGTATATATACGTTGACGAAATCATCTAAACAGTATCACTGATTCCAGATTTAAACCGGTATATTAATTAATACGACTTGTGAATATACTTCAATGTATCAGCATGTGTGGGTCCAATTGTTATTTACCTAGTCTACGTGTATGTCTACCTATCATGGCCCTTGGTGGTTAAAACGCATGGATACAATGCATACGTTTTATGGTATTTGTGTCACGTAGAAATGGTATTTAAAACAACTGCACATATCCATGAATTATTCGTGGAAGTTCCCATTTAGATGTACTGTGTACCTATTAATATGATAATAAGCAAGCATATAGAACGACCCCGTCATAATAGTAAAAATTATATGTTATTGAATACGGCTGCTTTATATAATCATTATGATATAGTTAAATCTTTATATATGAACACCATTGACATGGTATTGGCTACTGACTTCAGAAAAAAATCAACATTTCGCTGGGTGTACATGTAAAACTTGATTTGTTCTTATAACTAACTCAGATTACATGTGTATGAGCATGGCTTCACTCGTGGTTTGAGGATTTGGTGAGCTGTTTTCTGCTTTCATTCTGGTATATGTGTGATTCTTACAAGCAATTGGCATACATGTGTCTTATTTTCCCCGTGGAATTAATGTAAACTTGGAAGTCGTATTACTTTTTCCTCAGTTCTAAACTCGCGCACCAATGGGTGTGCAAAAAATAGTACTGCACGAATTTAAATACTAGTAAGGTAGCTAAAATTTAATACACAGTACTAAATCAAACTGGTATAATATAACTAGTAATTGAAGCGCGTGTGTGTCTGCGTTTATATGTCCACTATGGTCGTGAGCTATGGTATATAGCGGCTAAATCGACGTTAAACTTTCAATCAATACATCAATCAACAGATGTCTAGTCTATAGTGAGGTGAAATCAGTTGTCCTCGACACGTTCAGTCATGTCTGGATTCTGGCCCGCAGAGACAAATGACGCTTTGACGTCATGGCGGCGTAACTGCCTTCATTTATAGACCGGCCCCCAGATGAGGGTGGTGTCACACGAAAGGGTAGAAATTTTGACGCTATCTCCAACTATCCTTGCCCAATGGGGGTTCCAAAACACTGACGTATCCAGGGCGGAGCAGGTGAAAATATATATTTTTGACCTTTTTGGTGTTTTTGACCTGCAAATTTCAGTATAAATAGGAAAACGAATAAAATAAGACAAATGTTGAATAAAATATACTTGAATATCAGATACTTATTCCATCTGGATTGCTTAACATTTATGATGTGCAAAAAGTTATATTATCCAAACAATTTTTGTGAAAAATTAATGAAAATGCCAAAAAAAATGTATAAATTGCAGTGCTTTTTCAAAAACGTTTTCCAGAAGATTTCCTATAAAATTTTCATTGTTTCGTATAAAGCTCTCATTGTGCATCAAAATGTTCAGCATTATATACCTGATTTACTAGTATCAACATCACAAGCAATGATATCCAACAAGCCGAGATATTATCAAAAACTTAACCTACCCCCCTAAAACCGTTTTTCTATCTGAAAATACCTATTATACTAGTAAGTCAGAATAGCCTGTTTTCATTCCGTTTTGTTAACCAATTCAGAGTCTGATCATATATCATGGAATTAGCATGTTTCTGAGGAGGTTTGTGTTATGATAGAGTCTATTTTATATTTGATTTTTTGGGGGTAAATTGGCTAAAATTTTGATTATTTTTAAGTTAAATATTTTTGAAAAATTCCCATGACTTTATCAGTTTGATGGAAACAGCTGCACAACATGAACCACAATAAGCATTAATTCTTCCCAAGGCATGAAATGCTATAAATAATCATGTATCAGACCAGAATTAAGAAATAAAGTAAAACTTAACCCTACCCCAAGAGAGTGTTCTTAATGCTTTCAATTTTATGCTATACTAAAGTCGAAAGGTCGTTTATACTAGTTGATAGAATTCATATCATAAATTGCAATAGTTCTGCAAACGGATTATGTAATTTCATCTTCACTGTCACTGTCAATTTCATCAAATGTGATGGTACTAGTATCAGTCAATATAATTTCTGTACAACATCTTACGGGAAGAATGGTTCAAACAACTCAGGCTGCCTATCGGTCGTCCATCTATGAAGTGCTACACCGAGAGTGGTTGATTTGTCAATGGTTGTAAGTCTTCACTGTTTTGCTATCATGCTGGCTCGTTTTGAGTGTAGAATTAAAGATTCATCACATGGTGGAAGTGCTGATTCTCGAACTTCTGCTGGAACTTTACCCACCTAGCTTAATTCACTTTTCTCGAATGCGGACCATAGATGTATAAGGCACATGTTAACTCCTTGATTGTATTAAGCGTGTCACTGTCCAAATCCCAATTCGTTCCTAAATAAGCCACGACTTCCATATATCTTGATGGACTTTCCAGGAACTTCCAGAAGCGTTTTATTTTTCATTTTCTGAACAACGATGAAAGGTAATTATTACCTGTGAAGGAATGGAACCCAACAACTGCATTCTTCTGCATATTTGGCTGCCAAAATGTGGAAATGGTATATCTTGACCCAGCGTGTTCCGCAATCGCTTAAAAGTTGTGGTTGGTGTATAAAATTGGCTATTCTTCCTTCTATACATTGAACACTAACATGTCTGTGCACCTTAGTTAATTTTTACTATTGTCACCACTGACATTACCAGAAATATTGCATTTTTCTCTCACAAGCTTGACATAAATAACGGCACAAAATTTTTCAAGTAAAATGTAACTATGTTTGGTATGAAAGGTGTTTATTGTTCTGATCTACCTTTAAATGTGTCACACTAATGTGTTTATGAACCAAATTACTCAAAATGGCTTCCAAAATGGCAACCATTTTATAAATATATCCCGAACATTATTCTCCTCGCTTCCGAAAATGTAGCAAATTGTGACTCACTTGGTTATTTTACATGTTAGCTAATCAACTGACAACTAAATGTCCTATTCTGGTTGTCCCATTTCCTTATGGGGCATAATACATTTAAAGTTGCCTTATTTGTTTTTTTTCCGAGAACCTCTTTTTGGATACTGGCTATATTTTTTTAATAAATGGGCAGAACTTTGAAATGGAACTGAAACGAATCATAATCTGTGGCTATTCCGGCCTATTAGGATAAAAATTTATCAACATGATACTGCGTGGAGGTCAAGATGACAACCAGGGAGTTACCTCATATGTGAGTTGAATATGTATAAAGGGAGTTATTGTATGGTCATGAATGATGTGAATAGGTGTACACGATTAGCTATATGGTCATGAATAGGGTGGCCAGGGTGAGATGTATAGGGCTGCAAGGAGTGGGTGTACGGTTATGTGTGGGGTGAATAGGTATACAGGGAGTGACTGTATGTTGTATGGTTATGACTACCCAGTACAGGTATACACAATGTGGCTCAATGGGCATTGCTGTGGTTTTGTAAATAACGAGAGTACCTACATGGTCATATGTATGTTTATGTATATATAGAGTGACTGTATGGTCATGGGTGGGATGTACAGGTGTACCTTGTGTGGCTGTTTTGTCACAGGTAAGTGTATATGTATACATGTGTTGTCTGTATGATCATGTGTGGGGTGAATGTGTAAATATATGTGCAGCTATGTGTAATGCGTATAGGTGTACGTCGAATGGCAGTAGTCACAATGTGTATATGTGTACCTGATGTATGCTGAATGGTAATTGACGAGCATGTGGATGGTCATGTGTGGGTGTATATGTATATATCGAGTGGCTATATGACTATTGGCGTGGCAAATATGTATACAGTGAGTGACTGTATGGCCAATGGTGAGGTGAACAGGTATACAAGGAGTAACTGTATGATCATGAATGTGGTGAATAGGTATACAGGGAGTGACTATATGGTCATGGGTCAGATGTAGGAGTATACCTGATGTTCCTGCATGGCCATGTGTATGGTATACGGGTATACAAAAGTGTGGCTGTATGATTATGGAGAGGTATGTGTATAAAGTGAGTGGATATGTCACCATTAGTGAGGTGCATATGTGTACCTGGAGTGATTCTATGGTCATGGTTAGGGGTACATGTATATCCTGCGTGACTATTTGACATGGGTTTGGTGAACATGTATACAACGAGTGACGTATGACCAATGGTGAGGTGAATAGGTATACAATGATTGACTGTGATCATGAATGTGTTGAATAGGTACACAGGGGGCGACTATATGGTCATGGGTCAGGTGTATGAGTATACCTAGTGTACATGCATGGTGACTCATGGCTTTATGGGCATGTGTGGGGTGTACAGGTATATACAAGTGTGGATACATATGGTCATGGGAGAGGGTACGTATATAAAGCGAGTGGCTATATGGCCAATCGTGAGATGCATATGTATAACTGGAGTGACTCTATGATCATGGATGGGGTGTATATGTTTATCTTTAATGGCAATTTTGTCCATGGCGAATAGGTATACGGGGAGTGACTGCATGGCCAATGGTGAGATGAATAGATATACAAGGATTGACTTATGATCATGAAATTGGTGAATAGGTATACAGGGAGTGACTATATGGTCAGGTGTATCTGTATATAGTGAGTGAGTGACTATCTTGTTATTTGTGTGGTGTTTGTGTATAGATGGAGTGACTGTATGTTACTGTGTTGGTTGTACATGTGTACCTTGGGTTGCTATTGCTTTCCACGATAACTTAGTAATATATTAATCGATAGCAAGGTCATGTCAAAGTTCTCCATCTGGATGGCACGATGGAGGAAACGTTAAATGATTTCCCCTGGTAATAGTTAATCAATTTTTATGCTAATGGGCATGTGATTCAAGTCAGTGATATCGAGATGTCAAATATACAGAAGAATGCACTCCTTGGGTTCCATTCCTTCACAGGTAATGATTACCTTCCAAAAAGAAAAACAAAAACTTGTCTGGAAGTTGCTGGAAAGACGATCAAAATATATGGAAGTCATGGCTTATTTAGGAACAAATTGGGTTTTGGACAGTGACATGCTTACAACACTCGAGGAGTTAGCATGTGCCTTATACTTATGTTCAACGTTCGAGAACAGTGAATCAAGCTAGGCGGATAATGGTCCAGCAGAAGTTCGAGAATCAGCAGAAGGTACTTAATCTTACTGCACTTCCACCATGTGAGGGATCTTTAATTCTACACTCAAGACAAGTCAACATGATAGCAAAACTGTGGAGACTTGCAACCGTTGCCAAATCAACCACTCTCGGTGTAGCACTTCATGGATGGACGGCCGATAGGCAGTCTGAGTTGTTTGAACCATTCTTCCCGTAAGATGTTGCACATAAATTCTATTGACTGATACAAACACATTTGAAGAAATTGACAGTGACAGTGAAGATGAGATTGCATAATCCGTGGGCAGAACTATTGCAATTTATGATATGAATTCTATCAACTAGTATGAACGAACTTTCGAATTTAGTATAGCATAAAAGTTAAAGCATTGATAACACTATCTTGGGTTCGGGTTAAGTTTTACTTTATTTCTTAATTCTGGTCTGGTACATGATTAAAGCATTTCATGTCTGATATTTGGGATGAAATTATGCTTATCGTGGTGCATGGTGTACAGCTGTATCCATAAAACTGACAAATTCATACAAATTTTTCAGAATTTTTTCACTTTAAAATAATCAAAATTTTAGCTAATTTACCCCCAAAAATCCAAATTTAGACAAAACTATACTCTACCATAGCATAAACCTCCTCAGATACATGATAATTCCATGATATATGATAAGACTCTGAAGTGGTTAACAAAACGGAACGAAAACGGGCTATTCTGACTTGACAGGTATTTTCAAATAGAAAATCCGTTGTAGGAGGGTGGGTTAATTTTTTGGAAATATCTCGCCTTGTTGGATATTATGTCTTGCGAAGTTGATATTATTAAATCAGGTATATAATGCTTTAAAAATGTTGATGAACCAATGAGAGCTTTATACCAAAAAATGAAAATTTTATAGGAAATCTTCTGGAAAACTTTTTTGAAAAAGCACTTCAATTTATGCTTTTTTTGGGCATTTTCGTGAATTTTTCACAAAAATCGTTGGATAATATAACTTTTTGCATATCCTAAATGTTAAGCAACCCAGATAGAATAAATATCTGATATTCAAGTATATTGTATTCAACATTTGTCTTATTTTATTGGTTTTCCTGATTATACTGAAATTTGCAGGTCAAAAACACCAAAAAGGTAAAAAAAATATATATTCCACCTGCTCCGCCCTGGATACCTCAGTGTTTTGGAACCCCCCACAGGGCAAGGATAATTGGAGATAGCGTCAAAATTTCTACCCTTTCGTGTGACACTACCCTCATCTGGGGGCCGGTCTATTAGCTAACAAATGAAACTAATATAATATGAACATATGCATGACATTTTCATAACGACTTACTGTTTATAAATAAATAAATACGTCAGTTGTCCATTGCCACATTTCGAAAGCTGTGAAGTAGCAAATTCGTTTCATATCTTATTCCGCGATTTTGTGAAACCATTGCCGGAAGTCACGTGATTGTTTTTCACGAAAAAGTTGTGTCGTTAAATTTCACCTTCACGGTATACTAATATGATAATATGCCAGGCATATAAAGAACGACCCCGACATAATAGTAAAAAATATATGTTATTGAATACGGCTGCTTTAAATAATCATTATGATATAGTTAAATCTTTATATATGAACACCATTGACATCGTATGCCTATACGCATGTCAGCGACGCGAATGCTTGATTGTTAGTGCAGATCGTTTTGGATGCCAGTGGACTTCGATGAGTACATGATGCCTTAATATAGTCTATCTGCCTTTGATAATAAAAGCCTCTATATTGTAATGTATATAGTGAATGCTATAGACTACAATGTACGTCGCTGCGATTAAGCGAAGACGACACAATGCGTCCAGTCATGTCTGGATTCTGGCCCGCAGAGACAAATGTCGTTTTGACGTCACGACGCCGTAACTGCCTTCATTTAGCTAACAACTGAAACTGATCTAATATTAACCTTTGCATGACATATTCATAACATCTTACTGTTTATAAATAAATACTTCAGTTGTCCATTGCCACATATCGGAAGTTGTGAAGTAATAATTCGTTTCATTGCTGATTCCGCGATTTTGTGAAACCACTACCGGAAGTCACGTGATTTTTCCACGAAAATGTTGTGTGAATAAAAATTTCTCCTTCCATGTATACTGTAATTTATGTGTGACGTCACAAGTACGCGCGCCCACCTGTTACCTATACACGACCCGAGCTCGGGCGCGCAAGCGCGCCGAGCAGGGTCGTTATAAATTATGTGTGACGTCACATGTACGTACACCCGCCTGTTACCTGTTACCACCAGTGGCATGCATTCGTCAGTATATCATGTGTGGATCAAATTGCTATTCGAACCGTTACCAAGCATGGCCTTTGCTGACCAAAGGCATGTATACAAAACACGTTTTGTAACAATTTTGACTTAGAACTGGCATTTAATACTACTATCAGTTATTTAAATCCAACATTTAGGTTCATTGTACCTGAGCACTAAGTCCTCATTTTGAAGATTCTTCGAAACAACAATAGGGCCCTATATAGCAACCATTTATTAACTACAAAATGTTTGTAAAAGTAAAGCATAAAGTGATCCAAACAGAGAAATGAGCAGAACAAAACACTAATATTTATTTAGACCAAATGTCCGGTTACGACAATTGACCAAGACATTTTAACCAAATATTTAGCATGCCATTTCCATTGTGAGCTGTTTATGAATAATTAATATAACCTGGTGCGAAATCGTCTACAATGAGGGTTACCAGCGTATATTGCTCATTCACAATACATTGTACCACTGGCTCGACGACGAGTGACTCGCCACGCAGTAGAATTTCAACCATGCTGTGCTCATGATTAAATTCTTGAACTAGATATTACATGCACACTGCTGCCACGATATGATAGGCCGCGCTAAATGTGGTGATGATAGGATATAATATGTATATCGTGATTCACGTTAGACTTGAAAGTTATTGGACAACATTGTTGAAATTGCGGCCTCAGTGATCAGGTAAAACAAGCCTAACATTGCGGTTAAATGGTGTATGTCAATATATAATGGCTTATATGAAGCGGTCTGGTTCATGGACTATACATATCCGACGTCCAAAGTCTATATGTATGGACATGGGTCATGTGACTATATATGTGCCTGGGTCCTAACCTAACTATTGTAGGCTATGCCCATGGCTAACATATTGGTGGCTGACCCTATGTTCTTCATATATAGTAGAGTGGGTCCGTGACTTACATTATACAACTAGATGTGTGGGTCTATGGCTTATATACTATTATGGTCATGCCTCATATTAAATATAAGCAACAACTTTTCAACTCTCACTTTGAATTCCCGATATCTAAACTGATGGAGCATAACGGATAATTGTACCCGTATTCTGGTTATGCTCACACTAACAACATTTATAATTGTTTTCACCATAAAAACGTTAATAGTACCATAATATCCGTCATATGTGCATTTTTTGTATTTCGGGTATGACCCTGGCAACAGTTACCACTCATATAAGTAAGAATTATATGGATTTGTTTTCAGCCAGCTCAACACTAACAACAACTATTCTAATTGTTTTCAACATTAAAGTGCTATTAGGTGTAGTTTAGTTTGTTAAAGCTACCATAATATCAGTCATATGCGCATTTTTGGAGATTGTGTGTGTGTCCCTAGCAACCGTCACCCTTGTAAGTAAGAAATGTGGTAATTTGTCAGGCAGGTCAAAACTGACAAGTATTTTCACCATAAAAATGATACACGACGTAGTTTAGTTTGTTAGAACACATATACTATCAGTCATATGCATTAATCCGATGCCGGGTAGTTGCCTAGCAACCGTTGTTAAGAGTATGTCGCAAATGTCGCCACATGTGAAAATGGGCAGTAGCGTATAAGGAACAGTTCGTGTGTTTTCTACAACAATCACTTGGGCTAGCGGAAGAGCAAAATGTGACGAGAGCCAGTTTAGGTGGTAGGGTTATGTTTTTACAAGTATTGACCACTTATCATAGGTATAGTTGCTAATCCCGCATATTATATTGCAGGAGTGTTGTCTGTGAAGTTTTAAAAATAAATTTCTTGCGTCTACGTAATGAACAGCCCGAGAAATTTGACATCGAATAGTACAGTTTGTCTGAAAATATCGTAATTTTTTGGGGTCATTATGTTTTTTTTATATCCATATCTGCGAAATTCATTCAAATCCCCCCATTGAATTTGTATATCTCGTTCGAGAATAGTGTATTGAACAATACTGAGTACATTTGGTATATGTTTCGGTTGAACAATTCTTATATCATCCCATTATTCCTATGATTGTGAAAAATAAAAAATAAATGTTTTTGCGTAAGTATGCACTAAATATAACGTAATGTTCATGTACATTATTTTCTGCAACATGTTATTTGTATGTATATTTTATGTATACACATTATACCTTATACATATGCTTCATGAATACGGGGCACCCGTTGACTCAGACGGAGTGTTCAGTTCATACGCCGTCATAGGCCGCGCTGCCGAAGCTGGTTCCGCCCCTACCAGCTCGGATTCGCGATCAACTATTATGACAATGGCAACGCCGTTTTTTAAATTGTTCACATACTGAAACACACCTTAACTAGATTTATTGTTTGGCTGAAGGTTTAACATCGTTTTAGTGGTTAAGACATATCACGACCAAGAGCATACTCATGTATCAAAAAGGTTTGTAGCGAAACAATTAAGTAGATAAATCAGACAGTAGATCAGATTAAAACAATGAGCTGTGTATAAAAAAGCACCAAAAAAGGAATGTTCCCACCTGGAGTTAGGAATATACATTCAAGAACTGACTAATGTGCAATCATACTATAAAACATATAAAAGCAAGCAAACGTAGAACACAAATGCATAATAGATAGCAAATAAATAGCACAAAATTACCAAGGCTGCACTTCGAAATATGTAAAGTAGTTTTAACTTCTGACTTTGCATTGATAAGGTGTTTGTAATATTTGATAAATCGCGCATGAGCTGCTGGTCGGGTGTGCGAGGTAGACTAATGTCATATATCACTCAACCGACACCCTAAATCCATAAATACTGTTGGTGTCTTTTAGTGTTAATAGTTTCTCATCAAGCATCTGGTAAATTTTTAATAGCTGAAATATGAACCTCTCTTTCTGAGCCTAAACTTCGGAGATACTCTGGCAATTTTTGTTTCGAAGCAACAGGACATTTTTGTTCTTGAACAAGAGCATCGACACGAGTAGACTGTAGTGCAGTAGTTGGCTCAACTTGAGTGGATAATGTATGAACAACGGGTGCAGCTTCAATGGACGCATCCATGGCATATGATACAGGTTCTGGGAAAGGATTTATATCAGTTACATGTACACCAAGTTGTGTTGCTTGTGATGCACGAATGGTGTTGGCATGGCTGTTCTGTCTGAGTGCTGGCACCAGATCACTGTTTTTTTACCCACTGACCGAGGCGCGAAGCGCGTCCAGTGGGTGTCTATATCGTAGGACTTATGCGTTTCTGCTGAATTGAACTAGTGCCTATGCGTTTCTGCTGAGCTGCACTGACGTTTGAACGCAAAATAAAATTATAATCATTATCAAAGCACACGTTTGGATAACACCACCATAAACAGTGACATATTATGATGTTGAGCTCGTAGCGTCAATAAAATTAGAGATATAACTTATAAAACTAAGAATTACTGCTAAAGTATTTCTACCAATTGGGTAACTAGATTCGTGTTGAGCTGTAACTTGAGAAATTTCAATTTCAACCAATTGAAATGCCGTTGAAAACCGAAGGGTTAAGCGATTATCGCAATAGGATATGGGAACACCGTGTGCGTAACGTAACTATCACAAGTATAACGTACTCTGATAACAACTTATCGCCAAATTCATGCTTCAAACAGTTTAAACATGTCATCTTCTGCTTCTTTTATTTTATTTTTATGAAAATGAACAATAAATGGGGTGATAAATATGTATAATATGTATATAACGACAAATAGAGTAAAATTAGCCATTTTCCCGTGAAACTAGGATAGGCAAGCCAGGTACAAAAATTGGTGAAATATGAGTACGAACGTCAAAGTGTTCCCCTGTCGTATTGCGATAATTGCCAACCGTCACTGCGAAGCGAAGCCTCCAGTGGCGATTATTAATTAATTCATTTCGGCTGTTCAGTCTTCTAAGCTATTAAAACTTTCTTGGATATCTTGGAAGGTGTTTTGGGAGGATTGTTCTGACATATAAATGTTGGATTAACCTTCCAAAAAGATGAGTTTGACGCCTGCATTTCTTGGCATTAATATTAAGTTAATGAGCGCTCGTCTGCAAGTACAGTCATTGCCGAATCGGCGTGTTTTTGTGAAAATGTCACCAAGATTTATCCACTCGATTCTCTTAAAATGCACCCTAATCGGTCAAATTCTTTTGATAATTCTATCTAAATACATCTTAGCTAGTATTCGGATCTGCTGACCCGGTCGAAAAAGGTTTAGTTTGACCAAAACGACTATTGACAAAAGTTTGTTTACAAAATGATCGTACTCGATGACCCGTCCATGCTGTAAATTTATTATCGAAAACAAATTCAATTTCTTCCATCTAAAACATAATTACCCGCTTCACTCGTGTCATTTTAAGAATATATAAGTATTACATACATACACACGAAGTCTCAGCTCAAAATTTAAAAAAATGACAGTTTTATCGATAAAAATCGATTTTAATGGCAAATTCCATGTTAAATTTTATCATCGAAAAAAAATGATTTCTTCCTCCTAAAACATAATTACGTGCTGTACCCTGTCAATATAGGAATATATAAGTATCCCACCCAGACACACCGAGTCTCAGCTTAAAATGTTGAAAAATAAGAGATTTATCGACATAAATCGATTTGAATGGCAGATGCCATGTTAAATAAATATTAGGGCCCTGCAAATGTTTTCTGACCTGTTCCATATTGGGCACCAGAGTCCATATTTGACCGGTTCTACCTGATAATGGTGCGACAGTACAGTCGCATTACTTTATACGTCAACATTGGTCAGACTCATTATCACCCGACAAATGTATTTCGGTCTAACGTATCAACCCCTATTTACCCCGCATAGCCTGACTAAGTGTCAACATTGGTCTTTATCGTTCCACTAATTTGTATCGTTTCATCGTATGAATTCCATATCCAATTATCCACATATAACCAACCCAACCTCTAATCCCGGTCCTATTTATTTATTTTTTTACATCATTTTTTACATATTTTATCACGTGATACTTATACTTATATGTCTGTGGTATTACCTTAGTATACTGTATAGGTATATCAATTGCTATGCCTTTCTATATAATCCTGGTGCCATCTATAGAGATAGAGATAATTTCATACCCCCCCCCCAATTTTATATCATTGCTGCTTTAGTACAGTCGCGATGCAGTACATGGCAACATCGCTCCACTAATTTATGTCAGTTCATCGGCACGAACCCCTTTTTCTCCGAGTCCATATAACCAACCCAACATCTTATCCCGTACCATAGAAGTCCATAAATGACTATTCTGGCACTATATAGAGATGACTAAGATTCTGACACCCCCACTATTTTACAGCCTTGTTGCAACAGTAGAGTTGAGATGCATAATATGTCAACATTGGTCGTTATCGCTCTACAAATTTATATCGGTTCAACCCTTAGTTCCCTGTATCACCCACCCCTCGCTCAATTTATTTTTTCATTTGTATTATAGTCTCGTTACGTACACATTTTATCTCTTGTAACCTTTGCTTCAACACGCCGAGTTCCGATGCAGACAATACAAAACTGACAACATTTTGAAATGTAAGCAGGCTTTCAAACTCATCTTATCCAAGAAAAACTCTGGCTACATAAGAAATTTGTGTATAAGGTGTACGCGCATTTATTGCGTTAAAAACTAAAGGTCCCAAGCCAAGGTCCAAATCCCCAACACACTTTGGAGGTTTAACTCCATCTACATACAGTAATGTCCAAAGTAATTGATCACTTAACCACAGCAGAATTATGGGTATTTTTTCATGATTTTAAATCCTGAAAAATTACCCATAATTATGCTGTGGTTAAGTGGTCAATTACTTTGGGCATTACTGTAACCAATATAAGGATTTGAGGTTCAATGATAACTCAATCCTCATACATTAATGTTCAAACTAATTGACCACTTAACCACGGCAGAATAATGGATAATTTGTCAGGAAGTTAAATTCTGAAAAATTGCCCATAATTCTGCTGTGGTCAAGTAGTCAATTACTTTGGGCATTACTGTAACCAATATAAGGATGTGAGGTTTAATGATAACTCAATCCTCATACAGTAATGTCCAAAGTAATTGACCACTTATCCACGGCAGAATTATTGGTAATTTTTCAGGATTTTAAATCCTGAAAAATTACCAATAATTCTGATGTGGTTAAGTGGTCAATTACTTTGGGCATTACTGTAACCAATATAAGGATGTGAGGTTTAATAAGAACTCCATCCACATAACTATTAAATATGTGTGAAAATTAAACAAAAAAGAAATAAATTCCATGATGGCGTCCAATATAGACTGCCTAATTCTGCTCCAAAAACATGTGTATTGAATATATGGATGTTTATTGGGGTAAACCGATTATTTCAATGATATTTTCATTAACTGTGATCCAAAACCCGACCTACGGGAGTGCGCTTCGCACGCGACTTTATCTTAAGCATATGTACATATTTAATAAACCAACAATTGGAATCCCAACAGAGAATATTGGCGGGGGTCCCTTGCGCATAGACATCGTTGATGCTCTCTATGGGAAACCACATTGACATTTAATAGAGAATTTCGATAAACTGCAATAACTTAAGAAATCTCTGATTAGGGCTGAACGGTAATGAAAACAAAACTAATGAAAAATCAAATAACTTATTATTTAACTAACCGAATAACTAATTGCGCTCAATCCCAATAAGAAAATTACTTAAGTTATTGTGCTTAAGCAAAGTTAGAGATACCTTATTGCGCTGTAGCACAATATGATATTGCTGTGCAATGAGGAATATTCTTATTACACATTCCTTATTACACATAAGCGAAATTACATCCATATTGCACTTAAACGCAATTAATATCTATCTCATTAGATCGCCATCAGCAAATATTAGAATAATCCTATATTTGTTCCACCCATTGTACCATGGGAATGGACTACACCACCTAAATTATAAGGAGTTTATGAACACTATATAATATATTCCTTATTAAGAGATACCTTATTGAGTTTTATTATCTAATAGCAATATGAAAATTCCATCATTGCACTTAAACACAGTTAAATACTTCCATATTGCGCTTAAGCACAATGGCGATTCCCATATTGCGCTTAATTGTTATACTTGTATTGTAACTATTGTTTTGTCCTTTAATATTTCCCATACATCATGTACACATATATTATGCTAGAAAAGTAGTATTATTATCTCTAACAGTACTCGTAGTCGTTAATACCACCTTACTGTCAATATTCTATCATGGTTAGTTTCAAAATCATAACGTTAATTGTTATTACTATTTGTGTGTATTGTACATGCACATCAGTCATCAAGTAACAAACTTAAGCAGAGCCTGGTTGAATATCTACCATATACGGTGGGTTATTCCCATCTTCAAGCTGTTGTTGTCATTGAGACATTCAATGTTATTTTGCTATTTTGCATGCGAACTAGTAGACCCTCCAATAGCTTATTACCACTCGGGACAGTGGGTGTTTTCCCCCAATTAATTGAATTTCTTGTTGCAGAAACGACAGCAGAGTATGTGACTGGTTGAACTGATGGTCGAGCACCAAACATTTTCTTTGCATTGATATATGATCGATGTGTATCAGCCTTACACCGTTGCAATTTGTATTCATAGTCCCATATGGGACATGAAAGATCCATTGTAGCATATGTGAACGTTGACAGTTTTAAAAATGTTTTGGTTTAGGGCAATCCTTATGATCATGAACAGAAGCAGAACAGCGTGCACATATTACAGGATTTATCCGGTCTAGAAACTACAAAACGCAATAGGAAAGCCCTCCCTGGTGTGATTAAAATGATCCAAGTCCCATTCCGATCGCATAATAAATAACCCATAAAATAAATAAATAATACCGGTATTCGGAGATTTCCGTGACTAAACTACGAGTGAGGTAGTTGTGGGAGAAAAAATTAAATACACAGATTCGGAGCCGGAGTGTATTATGCTGACTAAGATGACGTAATCGTAAGTCAGCCGATACTAAAATGCGCAGTCGTATGTGCGCGTTTGGTGTATAGATTACGTCGCTATTCAATGTGTTATCTAATAAATACAGATAGTAAAATTTAGATTATGACTGAGGCATTATTGTATACAGCATTTATCACACTTCTTTTCTACCCACTTTACTATATTTCTTGTGTATTTCATAGTTTTCTCCCTATCACTCCTCCATCTTTCTGGTCCCTGCACTCGCTTAACTAACTTCCCAAAATTTATTTGAAAACACAGAACAATATTCAAATTCCCGTCCTCTTTACCATGTAGCTGCCTGTATTGGCACTCGGTGTAACAATTTTGGAGGAAAGGATTTTTATAAATGCCATAGGCTCATGGCTTGTTTTATCTAATCCTCATTTTAACTGTTTTTTCTCAATATGTATAATTGTCAATGTGATGTTCTTTTTTTTCGCAGTTTTTGTTTTTTTGTTTGTTTTACTTTCGATATAAATATCCCGAGTATCTGTCATCTCCATATATGCCACGATGCCTAGTAGATGTAGTATGTTCCGTTGTGGGCGGGCTAGTTATCCATTATTAATTACCTAAAAAAAGACAACTCAGCGCGTAATTTAGAATGCTCTTTATTGTCTATCGCTTTTGGGAGAAGGAAGCATGGACGCTCTTTATATCTAAATGTCACAATACCACATACAAAATCACCCAGGACATATCGAAATAGAGCACGTTCATAATTGAAAACGCACTTTATTGTTTATGCCGTGACGAAAACATGGACGCTCTTTATTAGAGGCAATCATTGGATTTTTTTCTAGGCTAACAATTAAAAAAATCCTCTCTAGAAAAAGTGGATTTCTGCCATCAAAGCGTAAAATAAAACGGAAAAAAAACGAATATCGAACAACAAGCACAAACTTAAAAACAATGCCAGACTAGCCTTCAATTTAAAAAAAAATGTTATGCCAAACTGCAGCCTAATTAATAATTATTGTAGTTTCGACAGTCAGTGGTGTATTCGAGTGCATTATTTTGTTTACGCACTTATTAATCTTGATTTGAAGGATTTTAGCAAGGCTGTTCACAGTCATGCACTTTTCCACACAAAATGTTTCGTGTGAAGAAACAGACAGGAACATTATTATGACGAATATAAGCCATTTAAGCCATAACCACCCTTTTAGTCACACCCCATTTGTATATAGCGCACAATGGAATGACACTAGTGCGTAAACTAGCTTCCGAAAAGTGTACCATATATGAACAACGAAGAAGAAGTTATATGGCTTAACTTGTGTTCTTTCAGAAATAACTAAATTAGTTTCGCACGAAATTCCGCCCGCTAATTGCATTTCTGCATAAATTAATATCATTTCACACAACTTTTATCGCCTCAAAGTGCATTTTAGCCATCATTATTCATTATATAATTCAACATTCTAGCGAATGATTCAACATTATAGCGAATAATTCTGCACATTCAAAGTTTTATTCCGTGATCATATATGCCATGGTAATTAAACGGCCAAATATTTTATACTAATTTATCAACTCGTTTCGCGATTGGCGGAATTATTTCAAGCTCCATCCACTGCTGTCACCGGTATGCGTCTATGTAGATGATCGGTCAGGTGACCGCGGTGTGGGCATGTGATCGCACTTCGGATCTTTCCGCGATTGTTTTAATATCATAATTATAAAAATACTCTCTGCTCGATTTTGAATTTTCTTGGCGAAATGGGTCTGTTAGACATATATTATTAGTATTATGACGATAAATTTTTTTTTTTTTGACAGACTAATTCCTTTAAGGTTTCATTACTTTTACAATGTCCCTGCCAATGACTATACCCCGACAGTTAAGACATAGTACGGTACTTGGAACTTATGCAGACACATATATCTTCATATATCAATGCCGGCGGATGTTTGCTCCGATTTAAAGTCAAAAGATAACAATGCAAATGAACTTTTATTTCACCAACTGTCTTAGAAAATCTGCGAACACCAGTAACTCCCCATTGTGCCATCTCAGCCAATATCTCCGACAGAAGTTTTGGTCAAATCGCGGGTTCACAAAACTGATCTGCTACTAGTCGGTGTTTTGTGAGGAGCAACCATGACTGGTGTTTTGCAATAGGTGTTAACTGCAGCAAAGCATCAGATTGAACTTTTATTGAACATTGTATCAGGAGAGAGCTAGTCACTGGTCCGGTCCTGATCGGTTGACTGATTTAAATTATCCTGAAATACCTTGAAGTGTCTTATCAATAACAAATACGGAGGGTCTTTTCATAGTCGGGTCAAAAATTAGAACCAAGTACTGAGGGAGTAACCCAGCATCATTGGAACTAATTGAGTCATTATTACGATCAGGTCGTGTTTTGTTGATTTGAGTTGCCATATGAAAAGCCAAAAAAAAAAAAAGACTATCACAGCAGTCGCCACGGAATACCATTCGAATTCTGGTCGGGCCAACAACTGATACATATCAGAATCGGTGACCCGTTTAGACACCTGTACCAGCCTCCCGTTACCACCCACACATAGTAAGACATGATTCAACAATAAACAATCATCAGACGAACGCCAGAGAGACAGAAGAGAACATAAATATGAGACGTGAAACAGAAAACATTACTTCAAACATCAGACGAACGCTAGCACAGATAACAACAATTTAATCTGAAACACTGGAGGCATGATTAGCCAATTGAGTGAGCCGGGTCAATTCAACCACCATCTTTAAAATATGTATGACCGACGTGGACCTTGGGCTAAGCCATACCCTCAGGTCGATACCTGACGTGGTATGTCATCCCTTGCACCACCAGGACTCCCACACCATACCTACCAGGATGCACCCCACGATAGGCCTATTTTAGCTTAACTGTGAGTGAAATTGTATATCTGGAAGCTTTAGTGAACATGCTTTTCCGTGCATTCTCTGCTTTGTTTTTAATCCAGGAAACCTGCATGCCATGTGGCGGCTGTTTCTGATAAATGTACTTATTTTTCAAATTGTAGCTGTGACTTTTTGAGACATTTTGAGCACAAATTTCCCTTACGCGGTTGGCAATTTCATTCCAATAAAATAACCGAAACAAGGAAATAGTCGACTACCGATTTACACGAAACCATCACGAAATTATGCTTGGAAAATAAATCTATGGGATCAATTTAACCCACTTTTGACAACATGTTCATGCGATACTTATACTTGAGATTTCGATGTTGGAAAATTAATGTTGATAACAGTTATTCCCAATGTACGTACTTGTATATATGTTTTTATCATATTTAATGTAAACCACACAATTAAATACAAATTACGCAGATTATATACGTAGATACACATGGCACTGGAGAAAGAACACGAGTTGTCAAAGTTATCAGATCTCCTACTCCCGAATTCTATTATAAATAAATGTAAGTGTGGATTCGTACATTATTTAATTATGATATGCATTGTGTCTGCCGAAGAACGGTCAATGTGGATATTTTGGACTAAAGCGGTAGACACCAGAGGGGTACTATCCCCTTGGGGTATTGTTAAGTGTGGCTGTATGTGTGACTGTTTGTGTGAATATGGTAGCGCATTATTCAATATATGTATCGCATTTATGGATATGGCTCCCTTTGCTAATCTCATGTATCATCTCTCCTCATTTTGACAGTCGACCAGAAACTAATGAAGTAATTGATGCAAGCGTGTCTAACAACATCTATGATGATTTGTGTTACCCAGCGGGTGAGTTTACCTCAATGTGATATATAAAAATGTATTTAAAAAAAAAACGATCTGGAAACAGTTGTAATTAGTTTGGTATAATTTGTTTATCCACCGTTCATTACCTCTATTGCCTAAATGAAGCCTACATAATAAACGTTACGTTTATTACGTAAAAGTAGCTTTATTAGGTCAATGTAGATTTATTAGGTTAGTACTACTTTCATGACGTACTTGTATATGCAAATTGCGCAGGTAACTAGGGATGTCAAGCGACCTGAATGACGTCATTGTGATTTTGGGACTTTTGTATCGTCAATAATTCACCGCAATTGATACAACATTCGTAATCGGATATGTGTGTTCGCTCTAAAACACATATAAACCATTAACTAAAGGCCAGCTTAGCATATACATTAAAAAACACAACGAACTATTTCGCTCTAAGTTGCACTCCTGTTTTTCCACGTCACGAATGATAATTAGTTTGCTTCACCTAATAAATGTAAGGGCATCATCGAAGTAACGAATGTAAAACTGTGGAAAATGACAGATCTACTGCACAAAATGATTGTTGTGTGCGATGGATAAATAAAATATGTAGCTAATGTTGTCGCTAAAACTGTGTATGTCCGGTTGGATAATTTGGCATCTATTAGACTCGGCAGAGACTCGCCCAATAGATTATCAAATCCCACTCACGGACATAAACAGTTTGAGCGACGACACTAGCGCTATATTCTATATGTACATGTGTCACGCAATGTCAAAATCATCAGTCAGCCGGAAAGGGTAAGCGCAATTATTTTAGTTTTTATAACTTGCACAATCATTAAATATATACGTGAAATATCAAGTTTTTTTATCGTTAGATTGAACAAATTATATATATATTATAAAAAGTTACCGTTACTGATACGTGTGACCATAATGTAATTATAGGCCTAATATCAAATCCGATGACCGCAAAATCAAACTCATGAAAACTAATATATAGAGTTACCGTTACTGATAGTCTTATACGTAAGATCCATACTATCAAATCCAACAACCGTTAGACAAGAATTCGTTACACATATTATATAGAGTTACCGCTACTGACGTACTTATCCATGATGTATAATCCGACGATGGTAAAATCGAAACATATTTACGCTGTTGGTGCTGGGATCATAATCTGTTGTCCAACTGTGCTTTAGTCGGCTCTAATGAGCATCACGTTGGACGCGTGTGGCGTGTTCCAATCTGAATCCCATGCATATATGCCTAGGGCACAGCAAACATATTCGCCTTTTTTCAATAGGATTTTGTCGACATAATCTTATAATCGCCACAACAGTTGTACATTGCCGTAAGTCTACTTTTGACTTGTTACATCGCATACGCCCATATGAATATCATAATAAATACACGTATTATAACTATATTCATAGTTTATTCTCGAAATGAAATTAATTAAAATTTATCAATTATTTCAGTAATTATAATTATAAGTGCGATAGGACATCGGACATGTCCGTTCCCAACTCACACGGAGAATAGCGCTAGCTAAAATTCTTCGAACATGTGTCCTTTGATCTTCTATATAGCGGTTCCGTGTGACGTCACTAATCCCAGCATGCACTGCGGGCGATATGTTGGAGGTAGCAACGAGTATAAACAAACACACGTGTGTGCGGAGTTCATTATAATCAAGTGTCTCTCTTTCGTGTATCATGCCTCTCAATTGTTTTGTTAATGGTTGTGCGCACATATAAAATTACAAACTAAAAATTCAAAATAGTAGTGTCAAGATCGATGATGTGTTATGAATATTAATTGCGCCGCGAGTAGGCCTACTTT
Organism: Siphonodentalium dalli; assembly: GCA_032622095.1. Classification (NCBI taxonomy): domain Eukaryota; kingdom Metazoa; phylum Mollusca; class Scaphopoda; order Gadilida; family Siphonodentaliidae; genus Siphonodentalium; species Siphonodentalium dalli. Next base: position 15,882,793 of record CP136068.1, read on the forward strand.
TTTATGTGAAGTGTTCGTTCGTTATATTATATATGTACATGCATCTGCTATAACACCGTGGTGATATTGACCTAACATTTCTGCTATTCAAACTTTAAACATGCATATTTATATAATTATACAAGTAGTTCCGTACAAGTAGGGCCTATATCTACTAGTATACATGTCGCATAGAGAGGATAGATGCCATGCTAACCTGTATAGTGTATGATCTTCTACCAACGTTAATCGAAGTTAATCCGTTTGAGAATATAAAGCTTCCTCCTCATGGCTGCGACAATACACACATGTGAATGGGAATCAACAAGTTTTCCAAGAGAATGACAAGAAATTTAACACACTGCACGTGATTCGCGCTGTGTACGTGCAATCTTTGTCGAATGAATTCACTTTGTGCTATTGTTGCCACATAACAAGTAACTGACTCCATCATCGGCGTTTTTTCATAAGAAAATAATTCAATATTTACAAAATATTTGCCAAATACTACATTAGTACTGCAAGCGACTCAACGGAACAGTCTCATATAGGGATTATTTTGAGATGTTGAATTATACCAACTACGGGCTAATTGTAATACTAGCAGGGTTACCCGCCGTTGCCCAGGTTAAAGTGATGTGAAACCCTCTGTGGATATTTTGTGGGAATAGAGAATACTCTTGCTCTCAAAGTGTTACACGTATTCTCATAAATTGAATATCCAAATGGCATAACAAAACATGATTCTTACACATGGAATATAAGTAGTGGCTCACCTTGTCAGGTCGGAGCGATTATCTGTTTGTTTATCGCGTTTAATCCGTTCCACCAATAAAGAAGTATTTTATTTATTTACAACTGCGTATACTTCAGACGTTATAGCATGAAACATGAACATCATAAACTATGGAATCCTATTAGGGCCACTTGCTAATGGCGCTTTCGGCGCGCGCCGAAAGCGACAAAATGTGCTATATTAGCGCATGTTTCGGCGCACCGAAAGCGCCGAAACATGCGCTAATATAGCACATTTTGTCGCTTTCGGCGCTTTCGGCGCGCGCCGAAAGCGCCATTAGCAAGTGGCCCTAATAGAATTCCATAATAAACACATTAGTTCAAAAAAATAAAAGACGACAATTGTGTTTTACATAGAGATGTATCAATCAATCAATCAATCTAGTTTATCATATCTTCATGAAGATACAGATGTTTTAAAGATATGCACAGGTGCTCCTCTGTTCTGGTGCTATACACTGGCTAATCATTTTCAGTTTAAAATAATTGATGTTATGCAAGTATAGCAGCTACATGTGCCCGACATAGCGAGATTTTGAGTTGTTTATGTTAGGCGATGAGTCTGTTCTAAAAAATGAAAGAAATATTCTGTATCGGGCAGATATACCCTTGTCAGATGTCAATATTGGATGATCCTAAAAAGTCATGTGCTACGGACTGCGTTTTCATTTATCCCAGAAGTAACCATATTTGACTGCACACTGTGACCACCATTTTTGAACAGGCCTGCCCTACATTTCCATATCTCTTGGCAATTGTAACTGTTTTGTGGAAACTATGTTGAATGGGACAGACTCAATCGTGTTATAATATATGCATGAGTCATTGTAATATGCAATCCACTAACGATTCAAGGTCCCTCAGTTTAAATGAATATATGTATCTCTTAAATAGATTGATATAAATATACTTGTAATGCTTTCTTCTATGTATCTGTGTTGCTAGATCATTATAGGAATGCCCTGATTTCCATCCCCATATAGATATGAAAGTTGAGAAGATATAATTGTTCAAGTGACTTTATTCGGTCACCATATGTCGAGATTGTGAAATTGGAATGCCAAAAACTTCTTAGAACGACATGGAGATGGCCTGGGAGATGACTATATATAACTTTGTTGGATATCGGCGAATTGGACAATCTTTTACATGCTGGTGAATCTCCTCTCGCCATCCATGACCCAAGCGACCCCAAATGTGATTTAATTCATCATATCATTAGAGAAGAACGTGCATGCATTTGGTAGAATCAGTGCTAAATATATTTGTATCATCTTTGGTGCAACTCCCCTCATGCATGACTTGAACCGCGCCACTTTTGTCATATTTAAACCACGTATATTAGACCCATGCATGCATTATATAATGGAGATGATTATATATAAGTTTGGTGGTAATCGGCTACTAAACAAATTCTTATCATAGTTATTACCCCTCCCCATCTCTCAAACAAACGGCACCAATTTCGCATCTTAAATCACACGTTTATATTCTTCGTATCACTGAGAAGAATAATATATCAATTTGGTCGAAATATGTGTTAACAATAGCCCCTCCCCTGACACCAACAACGTCACTTTAGAACATTTTAACCCGCACCATTATCTTACTCGTAAAAAGTTACCCCTGTTAGACCGCCTTGATGCCATCTCGATTGTACCCTTCAATTTATATATAGAACACAGACATATATTCGCAAATATTTGACTCATTGTATCATTTGAGAAGAACGTGTATGAGTTTGATGGTAATTGGCACTAAACATATTTTTTTAAGTTTTTGGTGACCCTCCCGTCCCTATTTCGGACTCAAGCAGCGCCACTTTTGGCATCATTAAACCACACACTTAGACTCATTATAGAGATGAATATATAAAACATTTATGAAAATTGGCAAGTATACAAATTCGTATCAAATTTAGGGCCACCATTGCATATATCTCACCCAAAAGGCACCAATTTCGGGCATTTAAACCATACGATGAGATTATTCGTATCACGGAGAATAATTTATGTATCAATCAAGTGGAAATCGGCGCTAAACATATTGTTTATCAATGTTTGTGTCCCTCTCAACCTCTAGGCACCCCTGACTCGATTGGCCCCACTTCTGACATCTTTAAACAACAGAATTAGACTCCTGATATCATGGAGATTATTTGTAAGTTTGGTGCTAATCTGCGACTAAACAATTTTTTATCAAATTTAGTGGTCACCCACCCACCCCCATCTCTCACAAAAGCAGCATTAATATGACGTCTTTAACATCACACGGTTAGATTCCTCATATCATGGATAAGAATGTGTATTAATTTGGTGGAAATAGGCGCTAAAAATATTGTGTATCAATTTTGGTGCCCCTCTCCCTTTCAGTGCACCCCTGACTCGAATGACGCCAATTTTGACAGCTTTAAGCCACGTCGTTAGACACCTCATACCATGGGGATGAATTTGTGTAAGTTTCGTGGCATTCGGCGACTAAACCAATTCTTGTCAGATTTAGTACCCACCACCCCCCCTAAATCTCTCATCACAACGACACCAATTTGGCGTCTTTAAATCACACAATAAGATTCCTTGTATCATGGAGCATATCTCAGAAAAATGTGCATCAATGTGGTGGAATTCGGCGCTAAAATTATTGTTATCAATTTTGGTGCCCCTCTCCCCTTCCGGGCATCCCTGACGCGAACGGCGCGACTTTTGACATATTTAAACCACACCATTAGATTCCTCATATTATGGGGATTATTATATATAAGTTTGTTCTGCCCCTCCCCCTTTTCTGCCCCTGACAACAACGGCGTCACTTTAGAAAATTATAGATATAGATTAGGGTCTATGTGGGACTTTTCCATTGGGGTATGTTGTATTTATTGCGTGTACCAAGCAAACAAGAACTAGGTATTTTTACATTTTTATGTTTTTGGCACATGCCGCTGAAAAAGTCTTTAAAATTATAACAATTTATTTGTCTTGATTTGTTTCAAACATAGGCTTTTATGTTTGATCTATATACACGGTAAAGTCAATATACATTATAGTTTCCGATTCTCTGGGCTATTTCGTATTGATTTGGTGACTCTCTCAAGATTTCATATGTCTATATAGCTAACCTAGCTGACACTGACATAAATGATCATGGTCGTATTATGTATGGTATAGGGCCAGGGGCGGGGGCAGCTCCTCCAAAAAGCCGTTGACTTGCTTGCCAATCTAGTTCCCATTCAGTCTGTTTTATAATATAAATGATGTTATGCACTATGTATGTAGTATAAGTGATTGGAACTAAATGTTATTTTTTTGTTATAATTCAGACAGATTTTGATGGCATTTCAGTGAGATATGCGGCAAAATTAAAGTATTTTCCACATGTCTGCCCGTACTGTGCATATTTTATGTTAATAATTTGAATCTAATATGTTAGGTTCACCAGCGTCACCCCCATAGGTGTGCGCCTGTACAGCCATGGAAATGAGTCCGAATATGTTTTGCCATTTCCAAGAACTGACACAATTGACCACCAATAAACTCCCCAGGCTTCCTGTGCGATGCCCCATGGTGCCATTGTGATTGTTGCCAGATAAGCAAGTTATGAGTTGACATAAATATGCGGTCTCGATAAGTAGATATGAAGAACACATGGGCGAATTCATTAGTACAGACTGGTCCAGTATGGTGCTCAAAGGTGCTTGTGGGGATATAGTGCAAAGCGACCATAGTCGCTACTGGGGAAATACTGCAAAGCGTCAGGAGACGCCTATGTGGGCTAAAGATTTAAAAATGTGTATTATGTTGAGTGAACAGATATAACACTTGTTAATAGTATTATGACTATACAAGATGTAATTGTCCGGGAGTGTATACTTGCCGAAGAAGGCAACGTCTGAAAAGTTCTTTAAAAGAGCGGTGTTTTTCATTTTATATCTACCCGACGTCACATGATTATAGATGGAATGGACAATTAGTATCATATGTACATTATTAATTTTGGAGAAGTGTACAGGAAACAAAAGCAGACGGCAGACAGATAAAACAGAAAATACAAGAGCAGAAAGATTAATAGATTCATATTCATTTATGAATGTTCAGATAGTAAGTTCAACAAACGACATATGTACTTATTATCTGAAAGTTTTACAAGGAAACTACTCGTTAATATGATTTGCTAATCAGCTCTGCTCAACACCGAGTGTTATTATTGTTATCTTTATTTTTCACGCACATGTATTAGCCTTTTCTTGATTCTATATTTAGTATGGCAAGCTTCGCTTTCTTTTGACTCCTTTGACTCTTTTAGTTTCAATATCCAATTAAGATGAGTTTCGTTGATTACTTGTAAATTAATTATTTGGGGAAAACGGCTTGCACTTATTACCTATAGTTATGCATTAGTCTAAGCTACATGTAACCTGTTCTTCATTATAAACTCATTGTTGAGTAGCCAACATAGTAAATGTTCAGACAATAACTTCAAGAAACGTCCATTTGTATTTTTTTGACCTCATTATTTGAAAATTTCCCACCAATGGCTCTGAGTCATTCTGCTCTTATATGATCGGTTTGTATGTCTGTCGTCACTCGAAATGAATCATATACCCCTACAGTGCATACTTTTATAACAGAAAGGGAGAATCCATTTAGAATATATAGAGATGCTTAAGCAATTTCCTAAAACATGCCACAACAGGTCATTATTCATACATGTTTCACTTACATGTTGTCATGTATAAATACTTGTTATACCACATCGATTCTTCCATTCAGTGATAAATTTATACATTGGAATGATCCATTATCCATTTGGTGGGGTGTTCAGATATCAAATGTAGACGACAGACAGACAAACTTATACTAAAAAAAGCAGAATGATTCATACTCATTGGAGGGTCGTGTTGAGGTAATACGTTTAAAAAACGGCAATTGGCATATACAGGGATTAGGAACTATTTAGAATGGAAATGGTTAAACATCAAAACATTTTATCAAGTTAAACAAGTTATCTGAAAAATGAATGCGCAGAACACATGTCTTGTGTTATATGGTATGTAGTTTGATGGAAATACAATACAACAATTTATTACACACTTGGACGTGATTTATAAGGATTTCTTGGTGTGTTAAAAGTGATAATGTCACACCTGTGAATTACGTCAGCGGTGAGAGCACGCGATTTTGGACAGTTCCGCTCTAAGCCGGAACTATTTTAACTTTCTGCGGCTCAAACATGGTTGACGTTGAACAGAAACGAACTGCTAACGATGATGCAGAAGCAGTTAATAAACTGGTAAAATGAAGAAGAATCTTACCTATTATCGACTCCGATGATTCGGACGATGTCATATATATTCCAGTCAAATGAACTATGAACAATTCCATGTTAACAATAAATTTATCCAGTTCCGAGCTGAATTTCCACGTGTTCACGGTGTTGCTCTTCGAGAGTTTGTTTACGTCGATGATTAAAATATCGTCACTTCGAAACTTATTTTTCTACTTTTAGCACGATTTCCAAACATTTCCTGTATGAACCAACATTATTTACACACACCATCAGAATCTTCACAATATCCCGTTTCAAGTGCCATGCTTGTTCAGTCAGAATAAACACAATTTTTACAGAAAATTTCCGAAACTTTAAAAAATGAATCGCATCAAATTATGAGGTCAATCGGTATCGTTACGTCACAATTATTTAAATTATGTGTCCATTCGCGTAACTGCACGCGCAACTGTACGTTGGGGTTCAAAATGGGAGAATCAGCTGATCTGGGCTATTTTTGTCACATCTTCTCTTTAGAATTTGCAACTTTTAGTGGTTGAAAGTGTGTAATAAACAGAATAAACAATTGGTTTCGATGATTACGTGACATAATTCACTCGGGTAGCCGGTCCTATTGGTAAAACCCTCGTTCGCTCCGCTCACTCGGGTTTTACCAGGCCCGGCTCCCCTCGTGAATTATGTCACGTAATCATCGAAACCAATTGATTACTCTCTATTTAATTGCATCAGTATTAGTTAGATATCTGGCGATTGCCAGTTGTAATATAACACTAGCATGAGTTTGGAAAGCAGCAAGGTGTATTAGGGCCCGGCATAAGTTATTGTCAGCCCATGGCTACTGGCATGAATTGTTGTTAATAATTTCTGAAGGGCCGCTAATACATGTAAGTCAGTACTGCCAGAGAAACTCATGTTGCTTCTAGTATTACCAAGTGGTCCTGTTCCACGAGTGACATGACCAAATACTATTCAAGTCTAATGCATGTCAGTTGTTCCTGAAACATTTCGTCAGTGTGTTTCGAAAAGGACGTATACCCGGTATTGGCGGGGGAATTCTTTGTTTGCATCATCAAATTATCCGTGTAAAATTACACAATTTATTTAGAGTGTGTGCCCCTTAATCGTATGAAAAATACTTTTTCCCGCATTATTGAGTTATAATGTCCAGTATAATATCATTTTGGTTGGGTGACTGGAATGTTTGTTTTCCAAAATATCGCACATCTATTGTTATTGTTTGGACACACTACAAATGAAAAGCGCGGGAACACCAGACCCGTTCTGACCCACACAAGGGAAGCGATATACTAGTAATCCAGCCTTAACATTTTGGAATTCAAATAAAAATTTCACGTCTCTTTCCAAAACCTCGTATGTAGAAAAAAGTACGTAAAAAGTCGGTCACATGTCAATAAAATAGATATATTTTCAAAAAAACTCTTAGGTCATTTCTATGACCAGAGTGGGTATATTCCCCATTGTGTGAACTTATTATATATACACAATTCTTGTTATTCTGACAGCATATTTGAGAATTATTCTTGTGTATTGCTTCTCCTGTAAATTGGAAAAATTATATGCAAACGACACTTAAGTTTGATCCACATGTCGATGTACCTTTTGTTGAAATAGTTACAGTTGTTCATTCGTGACGTCGTCGATAAGTGATGTTGAGCGGAATTTCCATTATCGTCCCGCCATTTTTATTATCGGCCCGCCACTTCCGGGTGTTATAAGATATCATCAGTCCAGTAAAACCAGGTTAAACCGCTAGGAAAGTGGCCAAAATATTAGTTGTGAAAATTGTAGATAACAATAACATAGTGTTCTCGCAATAACAAGATAAAGTGTAATATGTATACAATCTTTATCCAAACGTTTTTATGTGTGGGGTGTGTTTTCCCCTCCTGTTGCTCTGAGAACAATACAAAAATATCAACCGGACTATTATGTGCCTAAGTTATGGACTTAAATTAATTTGCTTTCAAATATACTGACCTGTGAAAGTTATATCATATCAAGGACCTGGCTTCTGATTAGTTAATTAATTTATTTCCAAATATTCTGGCTCGTAATATGTTGATCTAGTTAAGAAAATGGTGCACTTATATGCTTACGACAGCTATGTTCGGAAAAGCTATACCTCCTCGTTTTGGTGACACAAAAAGCAACAGCATCCGTATCAGTATCGTTCAATTGTTGCACATTGCTTCCAACGAACCATATACATGTAAAGTCATTTATCGCATAAATAGCCCCTAAAAATGGCAGATGTTTAGTAAGACACATGTGTATTATCGGCACGCGAAATCACGTAATAGCTTACCGCAATGGTACCGACCAACGTTATTATGTTAATTATAATATTATAATATAATTTAAATATTCAATTTGTTTTGGGTTATTAAGTGTTGACTGTGAGATAAATATGGGCGATAGGGGTGGCAGAACAGTTTTGTCTACATGAAACACACATCTAAAAAGGAACTATAGTTTTTCTTGAAGGTGACTTTCCTTCATCTTTGATTGTGATAAGGACATTAATATTAGTTTGTTTTAACGTCAACCGATTCGAGATCGTCTTCATTGTTAAAATGTGATTATGTGATGAAAAAGGATCTCAAGTTCGTCGCAATTCTATACTATATGTATTAACTTCGTCCACTAAATTCGTCCTTCTTCAGCTCGGCTCGAATCGAATTTTGTGCACTTGTTTGATAAATGTTGTATAGAATTATGACTCATGAGAGATAATCTATATATAAATCGCATGAGAAGGCATGACTTTGTATTATACAGTAGCTACATACACTCATCTTACTTACAGATAGACCAGAACCGGAATATTTGGAGCCGTGAGTATACGTATAATAGCCCAAATCGAGACTAAATCTAGCTATAGTTTAAATACGTTTTAATCTAGTAATGATATATGGATAAACAACTATTGCTGCTACCAAATTAGTCCAGAACAATGTGATAACACACTATGCTATTCGAAAACTTACTCATTCCAAGTACAAAATGACATGGTTTCAGTAACAGGGTGGAGCACATACATTAAATTGGTATATATACGGCCACGAAATCTAAACATCTAAACAGTACCGTTGGTAACAGATTTAAACCGGTATATTAATTAATGCGACTTGTGAATATACTTCAAAGAGTGGGTCCAATTGTTATTCACCTTATCGAATTATATTTATACCTATCATGGCCCTTAACTATCAGTTATTTAAATCCAACATTTAGGTTCACTGTACCCGAGAACATCGGGTGGGATAAGTCCTCATTTTTAAGATTCGTCATAAGCACAATAGGACCAAATATAGCAACAATTCATTAACTCTCAAATATTTGTATAAGTAAAGCAGTGATCCAAACAGACTAATGGACAAAACTAAAGCACTGATATGTATTTAGACCAAATTTCCGGCTACCATAATTGACCATGACATTTTAACCAACTGTTTAGCCTGAAATTTCCCATTGTGAGCAGTTCATGAATACTGAATAGATAAGAGAACCATGTGTGAAATCTCTACAATGAGGGTTACGAGCGAATTTCACCCATTCACGATACAAACCGATCATAACACCATACATACATACATGGCAGCAATAGCCCGATAACGAATGTGACTCGCCAACGTAGTATATCAGCCAGGCTCTGCTAATAATTCAATTCACGAGCTGGATATTACATGCACACTGCTGCTATGATATTATAGGTAGCGCTAAATGTGGTGATGATTGAATATAATATGTATATTACGATTCTCTTTCGACTTGACAATTATTGAACAACATTATTTAAATTCATTTCAACATGCAGTGACCAATGGTGCCTAGTATAATGATAATTTTGTTTCTCATTTCTAATAGCTTGCCATCCATGCCTAAGCTAAACAGCGGGATGTATTATGATGTGTACATGCAGTGCAGTCTCTGGATATATAATTTAATTAGTTTAAACATATTTTATTAGCAAAGAATAGCTAATTGGATTGGGGCACAAGTTATTGCTAACTTATTGACGCCCCTTTCCAACAAACAATTGACAATTAACAAAAAGAGTTAGGCTTCCTGCCTGCAATACATATAATACAAAGGTATACAAACAACACTTGTATGATTAAAATATGATAGTAAAGTGGGGTACACGTTAAGATGTCAAAGTGTACTGTTTGCGTCAGAATGAGGGTATGATTGTGGGCCTTCGATCGATGATGTGATATTTTGTTTCCTAATTTATATAATACCATTTCCATTCGCTAGGTTTAATACACTATTAATCATGAAATCGTTGTGTTTCTATGATATACTTTTGAGCAAAAATGAATAACTGGCAATGTATTTGCTCAGTCTCATGTGTGGAGCCGAAAAGTATGTTCCCAATGGTCAAGTGTAGTACGCCCAGTTTAGATATACTATCAAACAGTTTTAATCTTTCATGAATAAAGTAAGGACATTCGAAGAAAAAGTGATATGCTGTTTCCTCTGGTGCACCGCAACAGCATTTCGGCGAATCGGCAATATTACAGTTATTTCGCAATTTAGCGTGTAGTATGTTCCTTTCTCGGCTTCCAACTAGGTAGAAAGGAGGCGGTTTCAATACAACAAACATAGCAGCTATTTTTTTCTCTATATTATCTTTATTTATTTTCTTCTTATTGCCGTTATCGTCACTCTTGGTGAGGTCATCTATGAATTTGTTCCACTGGATAATCATTGAAGGAAAGAACGATTTATTATAATATTCAGCCTTTCTAGATAAAGAGTTAAATCGGTAGGGATATCTGGAAGGATAGTTTGTGTTGTCTCCGTAACGCGCAGGTAATATATCAGTCAAATATTTCGGAGCGTCTCCAGCTTGGATTCGGTTGAACATTTTGAATTTATGAAATTTTCTTCGTTCTTGCAGCGATTGCCAACCCAATTCTGTAAATAATTTATGTATAGCACACGAGCGAGTTAAGCCCGATACAATTCGAGCCGCATCTATGTGTAATTTGTCTAGCGTATTTAGAAGGGAGTCGGGAGCACAGTCCCAGATAATATCTCCATAATCCATAAGAGGAAGAATGTAAGATGTGTACATTAGATTTAAGGATTTGCGACTAAGTTTATATTTAATTTTTCTAAGCATGGCTAATCGACCAGAAACACGAGTTACTATATCATTTATTTGAATGTCCCACCCTAAGTTGGATTGAAAGTTTAAACCTAAGTGTTTTTGTGAGACCGTTTCCTCGAGTTGGGTGCCACCAAAAAGGATTGGGGAGAATGTTGGGGATTCCTTTTGGGGAGATATTTGAAATCTTATCAGGGTAGTTTTGGTGGGGTTGAAATTGACAAGCCATTTTTTGGACCAATCGGTAAGTTTGTCCAAGTCATTGTTGACTTTAGTAACAAGATGGATCGGATCAGTTTCCGCTGTGGTGATGGATGTATCATCAGCATAGAGTCTAGTCAGGGATTCTAAATCTTGGTGAATATCATTAACATATATGAGGAACAAGAAAGGTCCGATCACAGAGCCCTGGGGACTCCAGCTGAAAGTGTTCTGAAAGGGGATGCAGTGTTATTCAAAATTACCCTTTGCTCTCTGTCCATTAAATAACTCTTGAGCCAAATTAAAAGATCACCGGTAACCCCATACTTCCTAAGTTTGAGAAGTAGTCCCCTGTGCCACACTCTCTCGAGTGCTTTAGAAACATCACAAAATACAGCACAAGTGTGTAAATGTCCTTCGAGAGATCGGCATATGTCATGGTGTAACTCTAGTAACGAAAATGTAGTGCTATGTCCAGGGAGGAAGCCTGATTGGTGTTTATATATCAGCTGATTGATTTCAAAATGTTGAGTTAAAGTTTTCAAGACTAATTTTTCAAGTATTTTCCCAACACAGCATAAAAGGGATATTGGGCGGTAATTACCTGCATCAGCAGGATCACCTTTTTTGAAAATTGGAATGACATAATTTAATTACTACAGAGTGGCTTAGCCATTCTATAACAAATGAATTTGGTATCCAGATAAGTCGGCCCCATTATCAGCAGATTGTGCATTGCAGGTATGCAGCATAATACATTTCAACTAATTTAAAGGTATACTTTTGGGCAGAAATGTGGAGATGGCATACAGCGAAGAGTATCTCATATCCACCAAAAACACTGCTGGGAACACAATCCTGGTTGACACTATGCGAAAATAGCTAAGATAGTAATCATATACCCATCGCGATATCAAGAACCCATGTCAGGAAAATTCAGATTTGTTAACACACCACCTGCCTGATCAATGTCGGAAACCAGCATTTTGATAAGCATGACGTTGTTAGATGTCAACACGGGTTACGCACGATTCAAAGTTTCCAAAATGCACCACAACCACCAAATTCCCCAAAACCAGGATATTCAATTGACACCCCATTTATTGCAATTTTCCAACTGATAATTCCACAGTCCCTACTGCTGGGCATGTTGTCACAATCCCACGGTCAGACAGTGTCCACCTGATAGCACATATGCGTCCAAACTCTCAAACTCATTTCATTTCCCGGTCGGGACAGTCGTCCGTCTTGCATGTATATATATTTGCGAATATCTGTCTGGAGGTGTGTATGTCCGCCATAGACATTAACGAGGAGCACCTGGATGGTTCCAACGTTTTGCACGTTAACGGTTTGTGGGCCCGTGGAACCGGAAATAATTACATGAATACAATGTTACCACGATATTATACTGAACCTTGGGAAATATAAACCTCCCCAATGGAATTATCCTGTCTAAAATTCCAATGAATCCCTATTGGCATTTGAACCCGATCTTGTCAATCAAAGTTTGATTGACGACATTGTTTCACATCAGTGATTACCCATCGATTATAGCGGTTGATGTGCCGGGTTTACCCACTATTCGAGCCTCAATTGGAAGCCATTGTGAGCATGAATACTCTCGACCGGAATCATACCTCCCGGGCTAACGGTCCTGCAAATTCGTTGTTGACACATCCTGTATTCTTAACGGTGAGACTGGACCGAATGCTAGTCTGTAATATTTTAATGATGATACACCTCGTGAGTTTAATGATGGTTCAGATGTGCTTAGAGATGCAAGCAAAACCATTTTCTTATAGTAATGAAATTTTGTCACATATACATGTACAGGAAAACACACTTGAACGTGTTCGAAAGAATACACATCGTTTAATAGGCACATTGATACCAATGCGGACATTTCTGTGTAAAAACTGAAAGTGCTTACACTGAACGTATGCACTCAGCCACATGTATCATGTGTAGGTCGTGCCACCAACATAGATTAGCTAATCTCATATCTGAAATGTTGTCTTATTGCAGAACGAACATATTCTTGGCAAAATTATATGAATAACACAAGTAGTGGTCATATACCAAATTTTCTAACAAGACTTTATTTTTTGAACACTATATTGATGTACTTAGCGACCATAACCGAAAACTGTTATGCAACTTCCGGACTAGTAACCATAAATTACCAATAGAAACGGAATGGTGGAACAATACCGACCGTAATGACTGCGCGTTATCAATACACCAGTAATTGGTGACGAATTGCACTACCTTCTCACGTGTAATTACCAATACCCGGAGCAGATTGCTTCAATGTTAACTGGTCGACGTCCTAATACAATCGTGACGAGAGACTTGCTCAGTGAAGATAATAGAACACATGTCCTCAATCTATGCGCATTTATTAAGTAGTAGATCAAGAAATGACCGAATTACTCAGATATAGCTGTACAAGAACAGTACCGACATATGCATAAGCATAGTTATACTTAAAATATATACATATCTATAGTCTTGATATATACATGTTACAGTGGTATAAATAGTTATGTAAGAATGTTAGTTATGTACCCATATAGTAGATAATTTGTCATCCGGAAGTTCACATGACTTCTATACTTATTACATACATGTATATTTAATTATTAGTATCTTCATACCTATGTTATGTTTATTGATGCATGCTATATACGATTTATGTAAAATATTTATAAAGTGACACCTTTGGATTGATGGATAGAAAATGGGAGGGGCACAAAATTAAATGAAACATATCTATCGCCGATTTCTACCAAACTGATTTATAGTCGTCTATATGATAGATGTGTTGTATTGATGTGGGTTAAATATACTCAAGTCTTCCCGATCAAAAAATTATGCAGCAAGTCATGATGAGTTTGGATGAGTGCGAGGACTTTCGTTTAAACCAGTGGACTTGAGAACGTCATTTCTAAAACCGGTTCACGCCAAGTGGTTGATCACTGCTATCGAGGCAGTGTCACAAAGAAAGGAATTAATCATATCTAGATTCACAAAAGCTGGATTTTCTAGTGCTAAATCATAAATATGTGTTAAATGTTAAATGTTCTGAATGTAAATATTGTTTATGGTCATGACTGATATCTGAATACAATTAATTTCGTTTCATCTCGTCTTCCGCATATTTTTTGTTGACCCATTTTACGACATGTCGAAAACAGACTTCATGTCCGATATGCATTTCGATCTCGTGTATTGAGATTTTCTCAGATTTACTCAGAGTCAATTATTTCGTTCGGTTTTGATTTCATGGTTGGGTCGAACCACGAAATCAACGAATAATGGACCCCCACAGGATTTTACAGTATGCATCATGAACAATCATATGACAAGCTTTAAAGTTCCCAAGGTGGCGAAAATGGTGATAACGACAGGTGAGAATTGGACGTCGGGGAAATGGCACCAACATTGACAAAAAAGTATTGCGGACATCAGAAGACTTATCTATACTAATCTATATTTCTTATCTGACAAACATAGTTTAAACTTCCCCACGTCGCGCGGTCCATGTCAGTGATAGGAGTCGGGGCACAATAAAGGCCATGGTAACGGGAGTAATCGTTGACATTGATAATGACTGTCGAACTATTCCAGCCAAATTCTTGTTCATGTTTTAACCAATGTATAACAAAGCTTTCAAAGCTTTTGTTACCGTACTTTTAGTCTGAACTAACCGGGATCCTGTGCTATTCTACAAATGAAGCTATTGATTAACTATATAATTTGACAGTCAATCAGAAGATCATGGAGTGAAATACAAGAATACCATCGGTAAGAGTGAAGCATACTACAGTGAAGTTGAACGGTCAGCATCGGAACATATAAACAGCGGGTATGAAAATCACCGCGATGACCGGACAGCAATGATGAGTCACCAATGATGACTAGGGCGGGTAAGCCAACCACACCATGATATATCAAATCGTTTGTTACCAAAGCCTGCTCTAAAATATAGAAAATTGTAAGCACGCTTTTCTCAATATTTACAGTATTAAGCAATCATTAAAAAACTTACTAGATATACCATCAATGTAATTTCTAGTTCATGCCATAAATCTCTACTCTAGTCACTCACGTAGAGATCTTACTGCGACTGTTCAAATCATGTTATCCCTTGTTATCATGTTCAAATCATGTTAATGCAAACTTCATAACATTGAAACAAAAACAATACAGGTAACAATTCTCTTAATCAGTAACTGTATATCAGGATGTGGTTGAGGTAAATGCTACCGTATATCAGGCTTTTTGCAGTACCGAAATCTCCAAATCTTTCAAACCGGAGCGGCATTATCATATAGTTCAGCCGGACTATTGCAGGGATCGGGTCATTACTTAGCAAAGTAATTCATTACCATTACAGGTACTTACCGGGTTCTGCAATAACATTACCATTGCTTTTGCAACGAGAAGTAATGCATCACCGTTAGAATTTCTTTCAAAAGTATAGCATTACCAATACCATTAATTTCAGTGTTAGGTTTAAATATTAAAATATAAAATTGTGTGTTACCGAGCATATGGAATGAGATGTTAGTCATAATTGTCCTTAAACACCAAAAGACTTACTATAAGCAGTACACTTTTTAATTTAAACGATAAACAAGACGAATCCTTACCTATCATATTTCTTCCAAGATAATCTTATATTATTTAGGCCTAAGATAAATGACACTGAGGACAACTTCGATCAAGTAATTCAAAAATTAATGGGAGAGTATTGATTTTTGTGTGAAAAAGTGCATTACGAAACGTTGTTACATGTAATACTCAAATGGGTACATCCTTCATGTAAGAATACTCAAAACCACACAACCCATCCATTGTCCATATGTAGTATGGTTAAGTTACACATTCATTTTCATTACCTGAGAATAAGTAGTGCGTTGTAATGCATTAACAATAAATATAGCCATTACCACACATACACCATATATAACAACCTTCTACATGTACATGTATATGTCAGATATGTTAGGAACCACTAACGACCCCACACTTGGTGGCACAGTAAGCTACAAAACATGTATCAGTATCGTTACATTACATTAAACCCTAGATCAATCGTTGAAGGCAATACGTTGGTATCATGTGATAGTTTCACGAAAATATCTAAATTTCAGGAATAAAGGAAACGGAAAATGTTGAACAGTGAGTACACATATTCTAGTTTAAATGTTGAACAATGAGTACACATATTCTAGTTTAAATGTTGAACAGTGAGTACACATATTCTAGTTTAAATATTGAACAGTGAGTACACATATTCTATTTTAAATGTTGAACAGTGAGTACACATATTCTAGTTTAAATGTTGAACAGTGAGTACACATATTCTAATTTAAATGTTGAACAGTGAGTACACATACTAGTTTAAATGTTGAACAGGGAGTACCCATATTCTAGTTTAAATATTGAACAGTGATTACACATATTCTATTTTAAATGTTGAACAGTGAGTACACATATTCTAGTTTAAATGTTGAACAGTGAGTACACATATTCTAATTTAAATGTTGAACAGTGAGTACACATACTAGTTTAAATGTTGAACAGGGAGTACACATATTCTAGTTTAAATGTTGAACAGTGAGTACACATATTCTAGTTTAAATGTTGAACAGTGAGTACACATACTAGTTTAAATGTTGAACAATGAGTACACATATTCTAGTTTAAATATTGAACCGTGAGAACACATATTCTAGTTTAAATGTTGAACAATGAGTACACATATTCTAGTTTAAATGTTGAACAGTGAGTATAAATATTCTAGTTTTAATATTGAACAGTGAGTACACATATTCTATTATAAATGTTGAACAGTGAGTACACATATTCTAATTTAAATGTTGAACAGTGAGTACAAATACTAGTTTAAATGTTGAAAAGTGAGTACACATATTCTAGTTTAAATGTTGAACAGTGAGTACACATATTCTAGTTTAAATGTTGAAAAGTGAGTACACTTATTCTAGTTTAAATGTTGAACAGTGAGTACACATATTCTAGTTTGAATCTAGACGTTGGCTATGTAGCCTTGTTAACAGTGTAATGCTACACGAATCACAGCTATTGTTTGTACCAAACAAGTGTGGAATATTAATTTTGAACTCATTATGACTCCCCTTGTAAGTACATGTATACTCAACATGACTTTTTGCACCAGGCTTGAAGTTGTGGTGCCGGACATTGGCAGAATAAGGTCCGCAGAGGGTTAATTTACTTACCTTAATCCACACAGCGGGCTATCGTCACAGAATACATGCTATTGGTACCTCATTATGCATTGCTTCACCTGCTGTGTGGTACCTAGACACACATCTGCGTTTCAAGATGGTGATGTGCATCCATTATGCACATCGATTATGTTGTCTGGCCATTTGGGGATATAAATAAACTAAACTAAAATACAAAGATAAACTTTCGAAAGAAATTTCTAAAGAAACTTCTAGAAAAGATGAGACAAAAGCAGAATAAGATTCACGAAGGGTGAATTGGGTGACACTAGCCCGTTGTGTGGGGTAGCATCGATCAATTCACCTCCAGGTGACCTCATTTTCCATGTGACTGGCACAATATTTTGAGGCCTCTTTGCAGACCTCGATATCTTCAAACAAAAATAACCGATTGATTTCTCAGTAATAATGCTAATAGTTGCATGCAAACCATTTCTTGTTATCAATTAAAACTGGTCGAAAATTAACCAACATAATCCCTCTCCTGACAATCTAATTATTGAATTTGAAGCTTCAATTGTTAAACATTTGGAGGTGTTGACCAAACAGCCCCAGAAACATTAATATTATACACCATATAGATTGCCCCCACTATTGGAAAGTTTCCACGCGATATATCCTATGTTTATAAAGACACAAACTCATTTATGTCAAACAATTACCAAGAGTAGGAAAATATTCTACATTTGGTGAAACATAACTAATTATTGGTTTCAAGACACATCTGTCAGATCCATTTCAAGCTACGTGTCCATTACACACATATAGCCCTAATGTCATACCCGACGATAGTATAGGCAACGTAATTTTTCTTTGAAAATGACAATTTATATAAGTTCAAAGTCACATGTTCACAGATATACCAGATTGCCCACCACCTTCAACATTATGATTTTGTATAGTTTAATTGAGCTCACATGTTGTTTTATTCCCCATTAACGCATATACGGATATGCGGTAAATGTATGTAATGTTTGTAATACACGAGTCACTTGGTGGCGACTAAAAGATAAATAACAGCCCTGTCGGGTCCGATTTCTAAATTATGCCAAACACGTCGGCAAAGTTCGGGAGTAGCGTCCGTTTATCACCACTCCACATTGCGAGCAGATTTTGGTAAAAATTGTAACAGTATTTGAGTTATTTTGAGTGCAAGTACGGGTTTAGAATACAATAGCAATTTAAATGATCGATACATTCACATTCTTCGATTAATCTAATTATCGTATGCATTCAGGGTGGTTTTTAAAATTGGTTTTATGAATTTGTCTCGCCTGTAATTGGGCACTGCATTGTTGTTATTTTTATTTTGGGAATTCCTCCACTGGAACCACATGCAATAAACCCCGTTCTATACTGAATGGATTATCCCATTGAGTTATAAAAGTATACATTGTAATATTATATTGTTCATTTGGAGGTGTGTTCAAGTATTAAAAGCTGACGACATTCATAAATCAGATCATACACGGGGAGAATGATTCGTATTCATGGTTGGGAAATATTCAGATAATAAGTTCTACAAACGACCACAATATCCCAGATAGCACACCTATGTTGGGCCAACGTTGGGCCAACGTCATTTCTATCGTTGGGCCAACGTTGGAATCCAACGTTGGGCCAACTATGGCTGTTGCCGCTGGCTCGGCGTCGGCGCGACGTCGGATCCCGTCGTCGACTCGACGGTCGTTCGACGTGGAGCCGACGTTGGTGCACCGTCTGGCACCCGACGTAGAAACGACGTCGAATCAACGGTGAATTCCACTAATAATACGACGTTGGGTCAACGTTGGGCCAACGTCATTTCTATCAACGTTGGAATCCAACGTTGGCCAACTATGGCTGTTGCCGCTGGCTCGGCGTCGGCTTGACGTCGGATCCCGTCGTCGACTCGACGGTGGTTCGACGTCGAGCCGACGTTGGTGTGCCGTCGGGCACCCGACGTAGAAACGACGTCGAATCAATGGTGAACTCCACTAATAATACGACGTTGGGGCAACGTTGGGCCAACGTTGTGTTTGGGCATTGACAGGGGCGGATCGAGGCTCCATTCGTAGGGACGATTCCCCTCACATTAGGGAGTCCTTATAAAGTTAACACCAATAAATTTAAAGTCCCACATAATTTGTGCAACTTCAAAGTATTATAATTGGAAATAACATTCAAATTCACAAATAAAAAACCAGAAGAAAATGAAACATATATTGAAAAAAAGTGTATGCCGATTTAAATAAAGACAAAATGACATGTCATTAGTTGTTGATTTTAAGAATCTTGACCATCTACTCACTCTAAAGAAAAATATTTTGTATTGGTCTCCTGAATAAAGTTATCGAGAATGCTACATATTTTTGTTAGCTTATATATCCCTTACCATACAAAAGAAATGTGTTTATTTCAGCTTAATTTGCGATTTTGTGCTCTCGATAATGTTGGGAACAAAATGTTCAAACATTATGTGTCTTTAAATTTTGGTCAAGTTACATCTTCTTCGAACATCATTATTCTGGAGAGTGATCTGATGTAGATGTGCAAAATTTGAAACGGCTCAAAGTGCATATGATTAAATTAAACCTAGTAATTGCTCATTTACGTACCAGTGCTATTATATAGAGCATGGTGATATAAAATGTCACATAAGAAAGAATATCGCGTTTTTGAAATCCTTTTTCTGATTAGTCCATGATACTTTAGATTCTGAGTATATAAATTCAATACAATGCATGTACAGCAATTAATTTTATCTGTTGACATATTATGAAATGAGCAATTACTAAGCTTATTTGTATCTATGCACATATGTATGCCGCTTGTTGCACATGTTGGAATGATTTATCTGGGAGAAATTAAACCCATGGATCCATAAAGATTAATTTATGTATACAAAACCCAACATATTATATGAAATATAATATTTCCATCATTCCATGATATGTCATGAACTGGATTCATTGTACTCATGGCTCATGCATATATGTATGCAGGAACTTGTATGAAGCAACTGTTTTGTTGGACATTGATTGACAATTCTTCTGAAGAAATCATATCGCGAGAGAAACCATTTTATATTCACCTCCTTGAATATCTGGAATTTACCATTTTCATAGGTTATCATTAAGTTATTAATAACTGATGTATCAGATGTATAACTGCCACACCAAGATGAACACACGTCATCCTTTCAGTGCCGATTATCGATACACCGATGAATGCCGAGTTGTTTTTGCATCTGATTGAATGCACAACACAGAACAAGTAAGAATTTCCATCCAAGTGAATAATCATAAACTGACGAATTCATGTCGTACATGGTGTTATGTCGCTCGCGCTGGTGTCAGTCGTGCAATAATATTCACAATATAACGATGTGCAACACGATATAGACCATGCTGGAATACTGGTACATGTAAGTTCATATCCCCAAGCCGTTGATGCTTTCGACAGACGAGTAAACTTTGATCGAATCCACTTCTATAGTACCGTAGCTTATACACAACCTATCCAGATCCGGAAACAGGATAGCAAGTAAATAAGTCCTGAAAGAAACAGAGAATAACGTTAGCCCAATGCATTTTCTGTGTGCAGCTTGACATTGTCACATACTGTATACATCTTGATATATAATAACCAGACCAATCCGGGAAATTCCTACATGCATTTGCATGCACGAGAGTACTTTAATTATTTGACCGGCTGCCAATAATATATATAAAATATGTATGCATATGGTACTTTAATTATTCGAACGGTTCCCGATAGTATCTATAGGTACCATACCTTTGCACGTGGTACGTAATCGTTACATATACTGGTATCGAGGAATTCGTGAGTTGTAAGGACTTGAGCACGTGCTGATGCATGACACCGACCCCGGTATGCGGAGGTGTTATGCGCGCGCGAAGTTTTTCTCAACTCATGAATATCTCTGAGAACAGCAGGTAATTATCTTATATACCCTATACCCAGGATCGTCTCAATCAACCAATTGGTCACGGATTCTCAAAACTCGCTAAGCCTACGTAATGCTCACTCTCGCGTCGGTGTCAATTTCCAGCAAAACTGTCAATCAGTTCATTAATAAAATTGCACAGATCCCACACGAGCCAGTGCATGGTAAGTTTCTTCTCATTGGAAATTTTCCCCAGCAAATATGAGACCGAACATATTAGTAAATTCGCAAGATATCGAGTAATTATTTTAGCAGGTTTTGAATTGTTGTCAACCGTATCATCAACGATAAAGAGCGTTTGTGTTTCAATGCCCATTTACTAGTACGATGAATATTAAACAGCGGTTCGAAAACTTGCTTTATTAAAAATATCAGCATTTGGTGACAAATCGGAATGGATATGCAGAACGGGGTTTGAGAACGGGGGGGGGGGGTAATATGTCAGGGACTTTGACAGAAAGCCTTCCTTTGTTGAGGGGTTAAATTGCAACCACCCGTGAACAAATCTGTTTTCCCAACTTGATCAAGTTTCATCTGGTCTCCCATTCGATGCTGAGTTTGAAATCCAACACACTAGTGACACTGCCATTTAATAGATATATTATAGTCTTTGTAGAAAATAATATAATGTACTCTAAATATTACATATATGTTGGGAACCGAAACTATCCAGATGATCTCAGAAAGATTTTGCCTGAAATTCAACTTATGTTATTGAAAATTCCAAATCTTGAAATTAGCTCACCGCATTATAATGACCAAAACGTTAGGCATTCCATGGCTGCCACGATATTCATTAGAATTTTTGGAAATGTAAACTATCGAAATGATCTCAAACAGATTTTGCCTAAGATGTTCGACTTATAAAGTTATTGAAAATTTAAAATGTTGAAATTATTTGGGGGGGGGGGGTATACATCGACCTCTATCGCCACATCCATGTTGCGATCAAACTAATTATTTGTTCTAACCCACAACCTCCTAGAGTGGGCAATCTTACTGTCAGGTCAGGGACATACGGGTAAGGTCCCGCCCCATTAAATTTGACAACAGCATGTTGATAGCAGACCGCCTTTCTGCCAAACTGCTCTAAATGTAGGCCTGCTGGTTAGAATAACAAACTATTTCAGTTGGTAGCTTGGTGAGCCCCAAGCCAAGTAATTAATTGATATGAATACCTCAGACAAAATATGGGATGGGTAATATTTGTTTATTGGTTAAAAATGCCCCATATGTATCGCCAAAAATTATTAAAAATTTCCAAAAGTTGTGCATGTCGCCACCCCCTGCCGCCACGTCCCACATATCCCCAAAAAGTTAAATCACCCGCCCACGCGGCATTTAATACAGTGACAACGTCCATTATGTAGTCATTGGTCGTTTGTGGGGGATGCATCAATACACAAATTGACCCCAACCAAATACATAAATCCTAATATTACTCAACGCTACGACTATAGGCCTACACTACAGCTGAAATACTTATTGTGACAACGTAATAACTTCCTTCCAACAGCTCCAGTCATGTGAACATTGACACAACGTATCAATATGACGTGCTTCTTTGACGTAAACAATGTAAAATGATACGCACGTAATGTATAGTTTGTAAAATGAATATTTTTTTTGCAACCATGGGTGTATGCCCATTGCTGGGCAGCGGAGCGCGTTTCAAACCCCTGTGACGTGAGTCATTGTAGAAAAGAGTTGAAAATTTCATGTCTGACACATCATTACTTGGTAACTTTAAGTACGTGTTTTCATTGTCTGATTTTCCAACCATCAGTAGGAATATTTTTGTTTACACCTCCGGTATCATATTTTTTCAACTTTTAGACTTTAGTAAAAATTGTTGTCTGAAATGAACACCATTTTGGAAATGTTCCAGTCTTATTCAATTTGGAAATTGCCAACTTTTACAGTTGAAAAGCCTGGGTGCCGGTTGGAAAGTTTCAACGCAAATCGGGGGTGGGGGTGGGTGGGTGCAAATGGAAACTCGCTAAGGAGTTTGGTGTCTGGTTCAAGAGGAAATTCAACGTTGACACACCATAACAAAGACTATGTAGCCACGTCACTGATTCGGAGACCATAAATAGGTATATGTGCATATTTCAGAAACTAAAAACTTCCCCGGGAACCATACTCGAAAGAGCAGATAGACCCTTTCACACCTCAATATATCCCCCCTCCGATTAAGTATATATGTACTGCATGGTAATCACACAAGAATGGCCTGGTTGACAAAATATTGATACATTGGCGCCATATGCTCTGGTAAGTACTTTCCATTATCATTTTCCAGCTGGTTTAAATTTTTCGCACAGAAGTGAAACGAACGCTCTTTATGTATAACATATATCAGGAATATATAGACTAACACGGAACGCTCCGTGTAAATAGCTGATTTTTGGTTGGGACCCAAACATCGTGTTCAAACATGTAATATGTTATGACTTCAATGCATCTTTTTGTGACATGTATTTATCGACCTATTTCGATACGGGAAACAATTCACAAGAGAATATTATTAGGTGTATTTTGGAGCGCAAACTGACAAGTGGATTTAACCGGTTGGAAAATACCGAATTAAGGGGAGGTTGTTCAAACTCCATGCGTAAATCAATCTCCTACATAACAGGGCGTCAGACACCGTAGCGAGGGTACTGAACTCTGGTTTGCAGCTTGAGCATTTTATTCAACAAAAGGGGGTGGTGCAATCGTAAATTCCTATCCTGGTAGTACACGTACACCCCCCAACAGCTATAAGCATAATAGCCTAGTAGGGTATACAACTGAAAGTGGAACGGTGTCCACTGTCGTAGGCTGAACTTAATTATCCATGGAAATCCATGACAGGGACGTGGCTAGATGGGTTTCAGCGTTGGGGAGGGGTGCATCCACCTTGGAATTTTCAACTGCACCCCCTTTGGGGTTTGATTTCCCCAAAAGTTACTGGCCCCTCACAGCCTGGATGTTAGCATTATTCTAAATGGATCAGTAGTATTGTTGCCACAACCAGAAGAGGAACGGAATACATTGAGAACATTTTGAGATCCGAACCTGAAAATAGCAAACTCCTAACATCTAGACTGGTCTCAAGAATTCCAATAGTTGGAAAGTTCCAACCTGAGACCCCCCCCCCCCACCCTAAGGTTGTAAAATTTCCAACTGATGCCATTTCAGTCAATTTTTTTCTCTCCAAAAGTAGGACAATGTGCAAATGATGTTCCAAAAGACAATTAATACTTGTTGGAAAATCAAACTACGAGAACAATCTCAACCTATAATATTGTTGGTGTGACCGGGGGGGGGGGGGGAATTCCGGCACGTATGCCGGGTGGGTGGGTGGTCAAAGCCACCAACAAGCAATTTTTTCCGCAACTAAAAAAAAAAAATTCCTGCTTGTTTTTTTAGTGTTTGGCAATGAGTTGGGCTTCAAAACCACTTTGAATGAGAGAAATAATGTTATTCTAACTGGTAAACTGACTGCAGGTAGTTATCGTGTTGTATTTTGTTGCAAATTTTGAAATCCAAGATGGCCGCTGGCAGCCATGTTTTTTTGGCCGAATGACCTCAAAATGACTCATTCCTATTTACATGTCCATGTTAACATCCATGATAAATAGTATGCACAAAAATTCATATACAGCTGTTTACAGTGAATTTCCCCCCCGCAAATCTCTGTTTTAGTGTTAAAAGGGGGTGGGTGTCAAATTTTTTTCGGAAAAAACTGCCGAAAACGGAAAATAATTTGGCGGTGGGGGTGGGTGGGTACAAAAAATGATCGAAAGGGAAAAAATGCCATACGTGCCTGAAATTTTTTCCGACCCCCCCCCCCCCTGGTGTGACCGTGCGAAAGTTCCAATTAATGTTGTGTCACGTATGAAATATCCAAATGTTGACAATTTTGACCAAAGTTGTGGTGGGGTGGGGGATGTGAGACACCCGTGCAACACCCCTGCCGCCATGTCCCTAATCCATGCATTATCACACATGGATCGTGAAATTTAGATAGTAATTAGAATGACATTTTCTTCCTCATACAGTCGGTTGCCATCACACGAAACTGTCATAAATTTATTTGTTTTCGTTTCTGAGAATTGAAGGGTTAAACTTCAAATTCAAACTTTAAGTTGGTTGTGGCGGAAATGAATCCGACGACGCACGCTTATCGTTGAAATTCCAAGTTATTCGGCATGATATTCTCAACTAAAGTACTTACCGGTACTTCTTCGGGTCCCTAAAGCTGGTGATGGTGTTCCGTGGTGCATTATCCAAATAATAATCCATTAAACCGAGAAGCTCACTCAGAACACAAATGCAAGTTCAGTCAATAAACCAAAGCGTTATTTGAAAAAGAAACACGCGACCAGTTAAGAATGACGTTAAAATGACGCTACGACGTAATCGACCGATTTATCCACACTATGACCAACGTTGGGCCATCGCTGGTCCAACGTCGACATCTAACGCACCTACTAACCTCGCGTATCGCCTAGTGCGTTACGGTTTCAACGTCGTGCCAATGTTAAACCAGCGGTAAAACCAACGTTGTCCCGTCGGGCCATCGTAGCCATGTTTGAAACGCGCAAAATCTGACGCATGTCGACGTTGCGCCATCGTTGTGCCAACCACAAAAGACGACGTTGTGCCAACGTAATTATTCCAACGCAAGTCGACGTTGGGCCATCGTCGTACCAACCACAAAAGCTGACGTTGGGCCAACGTAATTATTCCAACGCAAGTCGACGTCGGGCCATCGTCGTACCAACCACAAAAGCCGACGTTGGGCCAACGTAATTATTCAAACGTTGGCCCAACGTACGTGTGCTATCTGGGATGGTTTAACTGATTAGCTGAACCCAAAGGATCTACTCGTACAGGGGTATTTAGCAGGGTTGTGGTAATCAGTAATCGTAATCAAAGTAATCGATTACAAAATTTGGAGTAATCACCTGTAATCATTAATCATGACATTTTTTGATTACAAGTAATCGTAATCGATTACTTTGAAATATACCTGTAATCATGATTACATTTTGATTACTTTATGATTACTTATACTAAAATATCCATAATAGCTATTGGATACTCATAGTTTCACAATGTAGCCCCGTGGAGTGTGCACAGATACAAACATCATATCAGAAAGTTAGTACAATTTTTTCATGTGGTACACAGTGTACATTATAGCAGTGGACACAGATAACACACAATTGTTGAAATGTTGAATACAGTATGTATAGCAATAAACGTATGATACAAACAATGAAATGTTCTAATATGAATAAAATAGGCTAGTCAACTTCAATTAGGATTAAATATCATTGGGACTGCTGCAGACAATGTTTGTAGAGTCACACTGGTACAATAGGACTGATTAACTTAACAAAGCAGGTGTGATTGGTAGACCCAATTAGCTGATTTGTCATTTACTGCACACATGGAGTTAAGCCTCATTTAATCCTAATCAGGATATTAACGGATGATCATCAAATAAACTTTAGTGTTATTTTCATTGTGTTGGGTATTGAATCTAACAGAACATGCAAATAATTTATAATTGTTTCTAATGATAGTTTCATTCTTGTGTACATAGCTCTGTATATACTTTTTCACTCTGTATTGCACACAGATCATGACTGAGTGAAATAAAGCAATTCAAATAAAAAATAATTATGCGTTAGTTTCAATGCATGTAAGAAAATTAAAAAATATTTAAAAAATATATTTACATAAATAAATACACATAAAGCGTAATATATTCCCAATAAGTTGGTGCACATCATGGTGAAACCTCACCAATACATGTAAATGTAAAAAGTGTATGTGTTTATTGCTTGCTTCGTTCTATTGTTTCAGTCGCTTCGTGTGTCCATGTTATGTAGTGATGTTTTATTCAATCAAATTTGATATTTTATTTTAATTTGATTTGTTTCATTATTTACTCATATGCGATCAAAATGGATGGACACTAACAATTGTAATCAGATGTAATAAAAAAGTAATCGATTACATTTACTAAAGTAATTGTAATCGTAATCGATTACATTGGAAAAAATGTAATCAGTAATCGTAATCGTAATCATGTAAATCAAAAGAAATTGTAATCGTTATCGATTACATTGGCATGCAATCGCCCCAACCCTGATATTTAGTATATAACGTATTACCTGACCATTTCCTAAGGGATCTACTCGTCTATGATTACTTGGACTACCAATAACCCTAACGCTGGCATGTTCCAAATGTCTAATTATTGATTATCTTTCCATTTTAGTGATTCATACTAATCAGGAGGACGACAATCACATACGAATGCTGCTCGGTGTCAACTGACCACGGATACTGTATACCAGCGAAGTGACAGTTATTCATACGTTACTTAACATAATGAAGATCATCGCATGTTAATGGTGTCTACTGACCACGTGTCCTATACACCAGTTATCTGCTAGTCATTAATACTTTACTGAACATAATGAAGATCCTCGCATTTTAATGTTGCCCATCAACTGACCACGGATATTGTGCACCCGAGAGATGACATTTATTCATACATTACTTAACATAATGAAGATCGTCGTATTTATGAACTGGCCATGGATACTGTACACCAGCGTGGTGGTGGTGATTAATACGTTATATGACACAGTGCAGATCCTGGCATTTGAAAGTTGTTCGTGAACTGTCCAAGGATACTGTACATCAGAGATGTTTCCCATACACTGTTATTGTTTCATACATTACTTAACAGTGTCTTCGTATTTGAATGATGTGCTTCAACTGTGCACGGGTACTTTACATCATAGATATTTCCCATACAATATTAGTAATTCATGTATTTTTTGGTCCATGAATCAGGATCGTCACATTTGAATGTTGTTTCTCGGTTCTCAATTCTCTCATCGACGTTAATGCACATATCAACAACGGCAAGCGTGTCACGGTGTGATGATGGCGGGGTGTTCAGTGCACGCAGTACGATATATGTTAGTTAACCTGGGGTAGCCATTGGGGGGCACATATCAACAGATATAAACATGAATTAATTTAATTAAATTTAATAAATACAAACAATAGCATGGAAAGTATTCAACAACATAATCTTGTATCTGTCGTCTCAGCTTCTCGTGTGACCGAACACACCATCAACACTCTCAGTTATAATTACATTTAAACTCCAAAAATACACCTAGTACTATTCGCTTTTTCATTTTGGAGATATCGAAGTAGGTAGATAAATACTTGAACTACCGTCCTACGGGCATTAAGTGTCCCAGAAAAATACGCATTGAAGTCGTAAAAAATATAACTTTGAACACAGTGTTTGGACTTAATATTCTGATATATATATTTCTAATGGCTTGGAAGAAATTTCCATCGATATCATATGACATATGTTTTAAACATGTTTTAAATCCGAACCTGACTGAAATCTGCAGTCTTAGAATATATATGTACTAGCCGATGAGCCCGACGTTGTCCGGGCTATTCAAAAACCAAATTTCAAGTCGATAGCTCTACTATCGATAGTTCTACCCGTTTCCGAGATCTCGTCTGCGCATGCGCGAAGCTGACGTCGCACGGGCTCGGCGACCCGATAAAATTCGTATCCGGGGCAAGATACATTTACATACCAAATTTCAAGTCGATAGCTCCACCCGTTTCCGAGATCTCGTCTGCGCATGCGCGAAGCGGACGCCGCACGGGCTCGCCAATACGACAACGGCGACCGCCTGGTCAAACTACACACACGTACCAAGTTTCGAGAATCGGTCGAGAATCGTAGATTTGTATAAATGACAGACAAACATACAGACAGACAGACAGAGGTCTTCAAAATATATATGAGACTAGCCGATGAGCCCGACGTTGTCCGGGCTATTCAAATACCAAATTTCGTTGTCCGGGCTATTCAAAAACCAAATTTCAAGTCGATAGCTCCACCCGTTTCCGAGATTTCGTCTGCGCATGCGCGAAGCTGGCGTCGCACGGGCTCGGCGACCCGATAAAATTCGTATCCGGGGCAAGATACATTCACATAGCAAATTTCAAGTCGATAGCTCCACCCGTTTCCGAGATCTCGTCTGCGCATGCGCGAAGCGGGTGCCGCACGGGCTCGCCAATACGACAACGTCGACCGCCTGGTCAAACTACACACACGTACCAAGTTTCGTCCCGATCGGTCGAGAATCGTAGATTTGTATAAATGACATACAAACATACAGACAAACAAACATACAGACAGACAGAGGTCTTCAAAATATATATGAGATAGGTCTAACTACAGACAAATTCAGGCCGCCATTTTGTTTTAGTTTGATTTAGTAGTAATTTGTAACTGATTAGCAGGTTTTGACTGGCCAACGATTAGTGAGGTGGGAGAACAATTAATTTAAAAAAAATATTACTGGCCTCAAGATTTCCAAACTGACACTAAGATTGGGAAATTCCCGTCGAACGTTTTGACCGAATGTAGGAAATTCCCCGCTAATTACTAATTGCCTCCACCCCATATTAACGCACGAGTCCCTGTTACGACAGACGTTGTATGTATATTTTTATTCTATTTTCTCGACTCAATTCAATTCAATTTATTAGTATTCTGATCATCAAGGTAGATATAACAGAAACATGGTTGTTACAAATATTGACTCGCGACGGGATGATACAATCGTTGAACTCAATTAAATTTGTTTTTCAGTAATGCTATTTATGTCATTTACGAAAATAAAAACAAAATGGATGCCATTATTGAGATCTATGTAGCGCTAATATACAGAGAACGACAAATAAAAATTATGTCGAAAGCAACACGCTGCATGCAATACCATTTAAATTCGCGTGTAATTATATATGGCCTTGGTTTATTGTCAGTTATTTATTAACTAGTATATTCCAAGTACACTGTTGACAGTACACTAGCGATGTATACAAAAGCCAGATTACTCAACAGCCAAGTACACTGTTGACAGTACACTACCGATACACAAGTCTGATTACTCAACAGCAGTCTGGTGTATACTTGGTGTAACTATACTAGTACACTAGACTGTTAATCTCGTATGTGTATATCGGTAGTGTACTGTTAGTGACATCGGCACCTGTATACAGTCGAATTAGTGACTTGTGTCGTATATAGTAATACGACAGAACTATATATATGTCATTTACATATTTTGAAAACATGATTCTAGTCGATTTGTCGCAAGATGGCGTGGAATTATACAGTATATTAAGTAGTCTACTAATCGATCTATAGCCTCATAGATCAACCTAAAAATTACGTTGATGGCATATGTAAAACGCACAATGTACGAGGAAAAACAATTGGGAATATTAAAATATTTTATTTTTCGGGAACAGTACCTTTTTGTCGATTACAGCGATCATCTTGTGTAAATTTTAAATATTTCGATGCATCGTTTGATACTTAGAATTAATTACCTACAATTTCCAAAGTATTTTTACAATAGATTCAATAAAGCGAATTTCATATTCATAAATGTATTGTTAATAAAAGTCATGCTCCGTATATTTTTGAGTTGTTGAAATTTTTGTGAAAATAAGTTGTTGCATACGAACCCTGTGTATTTGTGTGTCATCACCCCGCATTCCCGTCCCAACATACACATTTACAACGGTAGTGTGTTATTGTCGGCGCTCTAAATGTTTATTGTGCCTGATGGCAGAGTCGTAATTTCGCTAAAATCCGGATTGAGAATCCGAAGCCGATTACGGGGGCGGGGCTAATTCCCGATTCTAGGTCAGATTTTGAAATCCACGTGGTCTCCGAAACTATGTTTAATGTTCTCCCAGCGTCAAACATGGCGCATATATTTGACACAAGTATCATTTGTATCTTATATTTATAAAGTTCATGTTTGTTGTGAAAGTCATGCTTTTCTTCTATGTGTATATACACGGCACATAATTTGCTGCCAATCCGACTTAATCGCATCTTCTTCTTTTTTCAAGTTAAAGTGTGTTTATTGAGGATGGCAAGCATATTTAAACGTGACAGCTCTAGGCCTCCCGAATCAAATGCCGAAGATGTTGTGAAGAACACACGAAACTTGTCAGTTGAACAGGGACGTGGCGACAGGGGTTGATTGTGTGTCCCGACCCCCACCCCGAACTTTGGTACAATTTGCTAAGCTGTGCAGTCATTCATACGTGAGGAAAATAATGATTATTTTGACTAACTGTTTCAAATAATGATACGTACAAGCCAACAAACGCAACAAACAAACCCGATTTTAAATAAATACATATACAAACTTATGACTAACTCGGGAGAGGGGGGTGTCAAGTGATCTGTATATATGTTCAACTTGTTTTGGTAGTCATGTTGCTTTGCCATTACTAATTATTTATTTTTTCAGTGTAATAACATATGGCAGTGGGGTACCCTTAAGTGAGTCAGTACTTGTCCCCCAATTCCTTTGTATGTATAAACAAATGTATGTGTTATATATCATGTGTTATCTAAATTTGACATATATTTTAAATAAATATATCTAAACTAAACTTTGGTACATTCCAGCAGTCGGAAATTGCATGCATGACACAACATTAGTTGGACATTAATTTGACACCATATATAGGTTGGCATTGTTCTCATTGTTTGATTTTTTTCAACCAGTAAAAGTTGGTAATTTTCCATTCTTAGTGTTTGTCGGATTGGATAATTCCAAGGGGAGCAAATTGAATTCTGCGAACCTGTGAGATTGATGTTTGGTTCAATGGGGGGGGGGGGGGGGGGGTGGGGGGGGGGGGGGTGCAGTTGGCCGGAAATTTGAGGAAACTTCTAGCCACGTCCCTAGAACATGTGTCTGTTGTCTATACAGAGACTATTGTGCAAAACGACTGCATTTAACGAAACAAAACATGTTAAACGTGAAATTGCTATAACTTTAAGACTAGAAGATAATACATACGTGTATCTGATAATCCATCGATACCATATAATCCTACTATTTCTTGAATAAGAAGAGACATTATAATAACGAACACAGCAGAAGACATATCCATGCAGGTTCATATGAATTCGGTCAATGGTGACGTATCCGCCGAATTCGAAATAGACATGCGTTCGGGCGGTATTTTAAGGATGGAATTATGAAATGGACATATGAAAGTGACAATCAACAATGATTTGCACCGAAGTGCTCCCCCAGCGTTACTATCAATAGCGTTATATTTGGCTAATTTCAGTAATATTCTCCCAGTTTACATTCAATAAAACAAATTTGTCTCCGCATTTAAAATTCTTTGATATAGATCGTTTATATTCTGCAATAATTTGTACACAAGAGACGGATTCTTATGTTTTATTGTGTTTTTAAACTCTGATGTGGCGAAATCTCGGTTTGTTTACATTACGAACATTTGAGTCCGTAATCGGAATCCGAATCCCAATCGGATTACCACGAAATTGAGATTACGGTCTGTTCGTTTACTGATTCTGTCAATTTCTGGTCTGTTCTTTTACCGAACCAAGTCGTACGGGGACCAATCTGTAATCTGAATCCAGAATCTGAATCGGATTTTAGCGAAATAACGCCTCAGTATATACAAGAAAACTAAGATGCATGCATCAGATCGCCCGTGAACTATTTATCATAGAATTCGTGTAGCTATCGATTATACATTTTGGAATATCTGTCTGTATGTATGTGTGTATGAATGCATGTATGTATGTGTGTTATAGACTCGCACACTGCTCGACCGATCCGACTCGGATTTGGTATTTAACGTGTCAACCTGACCTCGCTCATAGGCATGTTTCTGGACCTTGACCGATCCGACTAAAATTTGTGTGTAGGACTACTTCGATCCCGGGAGCAACATGGACGGGTCCAATTTCACGTGCGACCATGTCATCGAACATGCTGATATATGCATGTTTCTGGACCAATTGATAGTTTGTCCAGATGCTGTATATACCGGGTACTGCCCAGATGAAGGCGATCACAAACAAATCCCGAAATAGCCCGAACGAAGTCGAGTACATCAGCTAGTCTACTATATCAATTGAGAACTCCGTATATATGTGTGTGAGGGTGTGTGAGGGTGTGAGGGTGTGTGTGTGTGTGTGTATAAGGGTGTGTGGGAGGTGTGTGTGTGAGTGTGTGTGTGTGGGTACTTCATAGAATCGAAAATGGCTGGTCGGATCGAGCTCAAATTTCCTATCTAAGGGTAAAAACCCACGGGAATGGTAAACGTCACGTTTTGGACAAGATCTGAGCAATCATTCTCCACTCCCAATCATTAAAATCACCGCAAACGGCACATCGGGGGTTAAGGCAGGCACGATCTTTATATTGACCATATTTTTAGTTGTTAACCGACTAACGCTCTTTATTGTCACCGGCGTTGCTAAACGGTCGCATGTGCCTACGAAACTACGGACGTAAAACCCGAAAGGGATTTATCTTGATTAAAAAGGCAGAATTAACTCATCGGAAAACAAAACATGCGTGTTGTGTGGTTCTTATGTATGTCGTTCCTAGGAACGGGGGACATTTTCATCGGGTCAGTTTTTCCGCCCGATGTACCTTAAATCATACCTCTTTTAGGGACGGGTACTGCGTGTTGTGTGAAC
Organism: Siphonodentalium dalli; assembly: GCA_032622095.1. Taxonomy (NCBI): domain Eukaryota; kingdom Metazoa; phylum Mollusca; class Scaphopoda; order Gadilida; family Siphonodentaliidae; genus Siphonodentalium; species Siphonodentalium dalli. Next base: position 15,917,025 of record CP136068.1, read on the forward strand.
AAAAAATGCGTGATGTGTGATTCGTATGTCTGTCGTTCCTAGGAACGGGGGACATTTTCATCGGGTCAGTTTTTCCGCCCGATGTACCTTAAATCATACCTCTTTTAGGGTCGGGTACTGCGTGTTGTGTGATTCTTATGTCTTCTTCACCTTGAAACGGGTACCCACTAATTATATATATGTGTGTGTCCTTTATAGACTCGAACCGATTGAGCTCAAACTTGCTACCTACGGGAAGTGTCATGGATGGGTTAAATTGTGACCCCGACCTGACCTTGACCTTGAAAATGATCAATTTAAGGTCAAAATCTGGAAAAATGCACAATTAACTCATGTTATAAACAAAAAATTAATATTAACTCATTGAAAAACAAAACATTAAATTAAAAAATTAATTATAAAAATTAACTAAAAAACATAATTAAAAAAATTAAAAATTGTCATGTTTCTGACGAACGCTGCCAGTGGCGGGCTAACCTGCTAGTATTATCTATTTCTAGATTTAGTTACTAACTTTATACCTGTATATTGTACAAAGAAATGTTTGACAAATGTATCTATATCAATATTACCATAAGGGTCATTACAAATTAGATACGACGAAACAAAATTTTGAAGGGTGCATGTGATTGTGAGGATTAATAGGATCATAGGTAAATTTAATTCATGGACGCTTGTTAATTTTAATTGGACTACATGTATCAGGTAAATTTTTATATTTCAAATGATGACAGGAATGTGGAAAGTTGAACTACCCAAGTAATACTGGCTATCCGCACGAGGAGATATACATGTATATAAAAAGCAAAATAGAAGATGGCTGCTGGCGACCATGTTTTCCAAAAAATTCAAATAATTCGATAGCTCCCATCTAGTGGTCACCCCGATGATCAATATGAAGCTTGGTGACTATCATATGAGGGATGTGGTCTGTAGAGGTGCTAAAGAAAAGAATTCAGTCATACAAAGAGTAAGATACAAAATTGCTGTCTGTGGTCATGTTTTTAACGAAATTCGGAGAAAAAAAATAGATCACTCTCATCCTGGTTATCCAGAAGATCATTGTGGGAATCTGGTGGCGATCGGACAATATATGTCGTCGGTAGGATCAACCAAATTATTTAGCCATAAAAATAGTAAAACTCAAGATCACCGCTTGCAGATATGTTTTCACAAGGAAGTTTTGAGAAAAAAATATGGCTCCCATCTAGTGGTGACCCAAAATATCCATATGAGAAACAGTTCTCCAATAAATGCTGGCTGCAGGGTGCGCCAATTGATTCAAATTTGAAATTTGGCAGGGTGTACTGCTGGTGGCCATGTTTTCCCCGCAAATTTGATAGACTAACGAAAAAAACCACTGAATCCGTTGAATCAATATACATATACACATATATATATATATATATATATATATATATACATATATATATATATATATATATATGCATTGTTATCCACACTACTGGTATATAAAGGTACTGAAAATAACTATAGTATACTAGTATACACAAAATAAACCATATATTATGTCAATGGGTTCTAATATCCCAACATAACAGCTGAGAACTTGGTGTGAATTGAAGAGTAGTGGGGTCTCAAAAATATCTATTCCTCCACGTTAGAAACATGCCATTAAATAGCATAAGTATAATCTAGCTCGAAGACAGAAGTGATCCATCAAACCACTCTTAATTCAACCAGGTCATCACACCCCATGTATGGTCATCACATGATGATCTAGGTGAAATCGGGCTTCTCAAAGTACCACCGGTACCAAACATGCCGGTACCGGTATCGATACTTTGCTAGTACCGTGGTTCCTGTACCGGTACTGTCAAGCCATTTTATAGTTCTAGGAATATCTAGAGGTAATACAGTGCTGAAAATCACAAGCCACGAACTCTATTATTAACATGAACTAATGATAATTTGATATCAGAATAAAGAAACTATTTCGGGATATTAGATATCATTTTGGAATATACTAACAAACTTTCACGTAGAGTTTAGTGATGCGCAAATGAAAACATAAACAATTCAATCAACCAAAATAGAACTATTCGTTACACACGTTTTGTGGTTTTAACTTATTGTTCTTCTGTGTGTGATAAACTGATAGAAAGTAATGCGACACACGTCGATGGTTTTCACTTCACAATATTCAATCAGATTAAATGTATTTGCAAAGTCGCGCGGTTGGCCATTTTGAATCTAAACAATAATGAGTCAAGTTAGGCGACAATTTCTCTCCACGAGTTCCTATACACTCTAAATAATGGGGATGCAATATTGCTCCTCGGAGGGGCAATATTTGCATCTCTTGAGGTGCACTATTTCACCTACTCTCCAAAAGGCTAACTTGCTTCTCCATTGGGGTGATAGGAGCCGAGGAACAATTTGACCCTCATGTGACCCAAGTTCATCCCCGTTGAAGCACAATTTGTCACTCAGTGGGAGATATACGTAATCACTCAGGAGGGGCAAAGACGACCCCCCATGGAGAGGTTATAATCTACCCCTTTTGGGGAGATGGTGAAATAGTGCCCATCCGGGAGGTAGTTTAGGCACCCCCCCCCGAAGGAGGGTTCATATTATACCTCCCGGAGAGGCAACCTTGCAGTTTTTGGAGAGCCACTCCGGGATGCACTTTAGCCAACCCCCCAAGGAGAGTTCATATTTTACCTCCCAGGAGAGGCACCCTTGCAGTTTTTGCAGAGCCACTCTGACACTCTTGGTGTGCAAATTTACGCACCCAGAGAGTCTAAGTAGCATCAGTTGAGCATTAGGATGTTCCCTCCCCGGGGAGGCAACCTATCACTCAAGAGAGGTAACATGAACAATCTCGGGTGATGGCACTCTGACACTCTTGGTGCACAAAGTACCCCCCAAGAGTGACAGAGCACAAAGATGTTACCTCCATGGAGAAGAAAGGATGGTTGAGCCCATTCTAAGCCAAAAAGAACCTTTAAATTGATTTGCACATGTGGATCAAATAACAATGGAGAAAACAATTTAATTATTTATTTAAAAAATCCAAAAATAATAAAAACATAGTTCAGAGCATTTATGGTTTCAGCTTGATTTAATTACAACACCATGTTTCTTACCATGAATAATAAGAGAAATGAAGGTCTTTAATGTTCTCAGAAATGTTCACTAGATTTTGCAATAAAATTATTTATGCATCTATGTATGTTCATTGCATGGAATTTGTCCGCAATCCAGAACTGTGGTTATGAAATGGGATATTTGAGGTAATTTAACTCAATAAATTGATAACCACGTAACACTGGGTATAACTACACAACATTGGCGATGAAAATCTTTGAAAAAAAAAAGAAATAAAAGAAGTCCATTTTGGGGGTTTTTTCTCCATTTTAAAGATATTCGTAAATAAATAGAAGAAAATCAATGAGTGGTTTGATACCTTTGGTACTAATGGGAGCTTGCACTAATGGGTCTATCGTTCAAATGCAATTTGTCCCACACCCTTCTGTTAGAACTATAATAATAATATATGTGTTTGTTTTATCTTGTGGACTACACAGCACTATATAAATAATTCCAAAGAATATAGACATGTCCGAAATATTATTAAGTTTTAACCAATAAAAAAACAGATGGAAGCACCCTTCAGACATTTCTGTCTTCAACCCAGTAAACATTGCGGGCATGGTAATATTAGTATCCCTCGTCACAACTGGGCGGAGCCACTCTCCCATATTACTTATTAAGAGCCTCGAGACACCAAGTGCATGGCATAGTATTGTCTCTTTCATACCATTTCAATCGAGCAGAATTGCCTCGGCTCATGCACCTGGCTAAGCCAAAAATCAATTTTTAATATAATTTTGACAATATGTAGTCCACTTGAAGCCAAACACACCCCTGATGTCGTAATATGCATCAAAGAAAATATCCATCACCTAATTAGTCAAAATTGCTAACAGAAAGTGATTTTTTTTTTAAAGTCAATATCCGGCCATCAAATAGGCTCATAAGCTCGGCTCGACAAGTACATGTACATTTTATTAACAATACTGAGGCGTGTTACAAATTACAAACATAGTAGTTACATTTAAAACAAAATTTATTGTTGCAACAAATCGTCAAATGCATCAAAACATTTTTCAGTCAAATAAACCGAAACATATTCACCTTTCCTATGTCCTCACTAGATTTTGCACAAAAAAATATTACTTTGTGCATAATGTATGTTTCATTCCATGGAATTTGACGGTGAAAATAGGGTGTAATGAATCATGAATCCTTGTTCTTGACTTGTGTAATAAATTTTATTTGTTTAAACATGCCATTTTGGGCCGTTTTTCTCCATTTTGCAGATATTTCGCGGATAAGGGTGCATTTACATTGCTATAGAACTGTACACAGATCTACACGCAGACTAGTGTAAACGGGTTGATATAGAAATGCACACAGAATGAAAACGGTATTAGTTCGTGTGAGCAAAAATCGTGTCCGCTATACGTCACGGTCAACGCCGAATCATTGTGACGGGCAAATCTGTTTTGATTAATTGTTACTCGGGCTTGGCGAATGTGTTATAGCGTTCGTTGTCATTTCAACCCGTGTATTTCGAATATTGAACACGGACAGGGACGTGGCAACTTTGGTCAAAATTTTCAACAGTTGGAAATTTCATACCTGACACAACATTAGTTGTAATTTCCAAACCAACAATAGGTTTAAAATTATCTTGTAGTTTGATTTTCAAACATTATATTGGGGGGTATTGTTTTCGGACCAATATTTGCATAATTTCCTACTTTTTATCAAAATTTTGGGCTGGAATGGCCATCAGCTGGAAGTTTTCCAACCTTATGGGGGCGGGTGTCAGGTTGGAAATTTCCAACACTTGGAAAGATTGTGTCCTGGTCCCTCCCCGTGGCCAGTCAAAAACTGCTAGTTAATTTAAGAAAAAAATATTGTCCTACATTTGGTCAACATTGCCATTGGAATTGTCATCAGTTGGAATTTCTACTACATTTGGTCAAACAAAGGGTGTTGTATGGTGGATACCCATTTCATACAGATCCAAAATGGCCACCGCCCAGATGGTGTCAAACGAGAGACCTATAGATATATAGATGATCACCTGAAATCCTAAATATTGGTGGAATCGCCATCTAAAGCTGTATGGGTGCTCTCTAGCCTCTCTATTTGTGCACACGGTTGTTTGTTGTGTATTCCTATGCGATTTTCATTCTTTCTTCGAACCATTATCAAGTGGTATAAGGATACACTTTAAATACATGCGGCACATACCAAATCGCTGTTGTCTGCTGATAGTTGATCCATTTTTATGTCTGGCCTAAATTGACACGACTCGTAATGAATTGTCAATTACCAGAGTGCTGATCAGCGCGCGTTCACTATTAGTAATTATGTTGTGATCACAGTAATGCGCGACACGTGACTTCATACAGATCTGTTACAGTTCTATATCAGTGTAAATGCACCCTATATATAACAAAATCGAATGAGTGTTTGTCCCACGCCCCTTTTGTTATAATATTAATAATATAATTAAAGATGCTTGCAAATTACTATTTCCTTGGCTTCGGGGGTCAAAAATACTTATTAGAGTCGAGGAACCCACCCAACAAAGTTCCGAATGATCAGATATCGATTTTTGAAATCTATTATTTTTCACCACCGATAATTTTTAGTGCCCCAGTAAAAGGTTGACGAGAAGTCTCTGACAAAATTGCGGATGAAGATGAATAACTCTAAAAACACCCCTCACCTGGCGTTATATGCAGTCAATATCAATCCCCTAATTAGTCAAAATTGCTGACAGAAAGTTAGTACGTGTAAATACGTGTATAAACCGTACAAACATTAAATCGGAAGTTGCTTTCGAAAAGACGAAAAATGCAATTTCGCTCTATCCACAACGTTGTTCAATGTAAATTACATCATGAAAAAGGAGGCAAACGAGAGACGATGAAATGGTTGTCTTGGATTGGGTGATGATCATCGTTGTCACCATGTTAGAGAATTTCCAGCTAGACACCCACTTTGATACAACTTTGACGTAAATATGCTGGTGATCTGGTTAACCTGTTGCTCAGAGCCCGGAATCGCAATATTAGGTGTTCCTGTTGAACTCATTCTCTGTAATTCCAAACATGTTCCTACCTGCAAATAATGGACAGAAGCGATAATATACAATTATACATTAATAAAAGAATTAGTGACACTGTAGCTCAGCTTGCGCATGAGGCATAATTCTTACAGAAGGAAATGGAATGATAAAGGGGGGTGAAAATTTCCAGTATATATGTACCACCCTCTATTAACCAGATTCATATATCACACACATATCTAGGCCATTTCCCGACCTGTTACAATAGGTTTGGGTGCCCAAAATTAATTTTAACCAAACAGTAATAATCAAGGTTTGTCCTGTTTTTGTACATCTATATCAATATTTGGTAAACCAAGCAAAAATACCATTGGAAGTCATAATCAGTGCCATCGTATTATCGCTGGAATAATTGATGATTATATTGATATCTGTTTGATTTATAAACCACAATGTTTTGTGCTTTCACATAATGTCATGTAAATTGAAGCCAACAAATAACTTCCAAATACTGGAAATAATGGCTGAACATACATGTATACATGATGTATGTAAAATAATCAAGAACTTTTGACATAAGACAAAGTAAATAACTCATTAAACATTGCCATTATCAATTATATTTGTCTTCCAGTTCTGCCAGCATGAAACAATTTTCGTCTACGTGAATTTATCGATTAAACATGGTATGTGGGTTCCATATAGTCATCATTGGTAGTATGATACATGTAGTGATGTACGCATACAATGTTATTAATATACCAATGTGTGTGCAAGGTGTGTGTGTGTGAGCTGTGTACGAATGTCGACCCCCACCATTTCCGTCTATTCAATCGTTGTCAGATATTGTTCTGTATATAAATGTACTAATAACATAAAAAAAAATAAAAAAAACATTACTGATGGTCTATTCTTCCTGAATAAGTTGTATTATAGATTCCAGGGCATAAAATAATAAACATGTCAAAGACACCTGTCAAGAAACGCTTCCATCAATAAATGTTGATTTCATATCAATATTTTCTTATATTAAATGGGACAATATTTCATTACTATTTTTAGAACAGACGTTCACAAAGTGTTCATGTGATGAACGTGGGGATTGAGTTCCCCTGCGTGTTAAATAAATAAATATCAATTGTTAAAAGCGTTTCCGAACAGTGGTCGTCGAGGAAGAGATAGTCCATCTTAAATGAAAATCCAAGTATACAGCTTTTAAAACTCCAAATTGTTGAAATTGTTTTGAAACATTACATGAGGAACTACTAGTCAGTCAGTATTTAGTACAGAAAGGGCTAAATTGAAATGCTTTCATAAGTTTCATCAAGTATGACTATGAGGAGAATAATTATGTGTTTTGTAGTTGATAAATATATTCCTGAAAGTCTCGATCATTATTCGAACTTAAAACCCACTTGCGCGTCTGCCTATTGTTGTCGCTTAAGTATTATCCAGACGAATGTCCTCCACCGAGGATGCCGAGGTGTTAGCTCGCCGAGGTGGTAATTAATTTGCGAGTCATTATAAGCTCAACTATGCATAATCTGAATAATGACCACCTCGAAAAAGGAATAAACACTCCTGGTTAAGTGGATGGATAACATTTGACATGATAATCCTCCAGCGACATAAAAAGGGAAGAATTGACATTTATCCAATGTTAAAATTAAAATCGTTCTTATATTTGATGAATATTTGTACTAAAAGTGTCATAATTTGGAAAAATTACCACCATAGCGGATGTTTGGCGAGACATGTAATGTATACAACAATTGGAAAACTTGGGATATACCAGTTGTATACTAGTATATACTTGCAGCCCAAATATAATTTTCCAGATTTGGTTTGGTTACAAGTGCAATTAGAAATTCCTAGTTGGACATACCCAAACGGAATCTACATTTCCATGTCAATATTTAAATATAACACGTTGATTACCAAGCAAAATAAAGTTTGTATACATTGAAATCTTATATTAGACCGATCATCGTGTATGATAAGAATTGCCAAACAACGCGGCCCCCACCTCCAGTCATACTATAGAAATAATTCATCGGTCTATTTCTAAATTAAACAAGAGATGGACTGTCGTCTGGTGCATACCCCCTCGTGGCATACCGTCTAGTGTGGGCACATCTATAACTTATGATGGCTATACTCAGACATATGGACCCAGAAATCAGCATTTTCATATTAACAAAGTCAATACAACAAAAAACCAAAACAAACAGTTGAATGTGCCATTAAACGTCCTCATAGTGGTGAATAATATGAATATCCATACAAAATTTCATTGAGATCCGAGTAATACTGTTATGACATGAACAGACATCGGACGGACGTACAGACGGATGCACCAACGGAGAGGTGCAAAACAGTATACCCACCTTTTTTTTTAAACAAGACAGTCAATGACTGTGGGTCGCTCACCAGACTGTAAAGACTGAAAAGACTGGGACTCTGAAGACTACAAGAGTCAGTATGTGACTATCACTTAAGACAAGTAGTTCTAAACATAGACATAGCTGGAGGTTCTCCGTTGAGCAGGGTTCTTCAACTTGATATTTCTAATTGCACACCACTGACAAATCTCCAAACTCTTCCTTTTAAAGAAGACAACCATACCACAGTACTAAGTTCACAAAAATCATTTTGCATCCCTCTTAGGTTGAATTTAACAACTGGTACCAGTACTTCAAGCTCTCTCTCTACTCTCAAACGTTTGAAAATTACTATTTACAATTTGTGGCCAATTTGGTCCAACAGTTTAACCTGAAGTAGGAACATATGGACTGTTGGTATAAAAACATACATGTTGAAAATAAAACCAAACTATGAAAACAATTCTAACCTATTTTTTATGTGAACATCTAATCTACAACAAATGTTATACCAGGCATGAAATTTTCAACTGTTTAAATTTTGATCAAAGTAGGCGTCAAAACCCCACCCCTCTACATTTCTTCCACATTGCCTCAAACATTGCCCCATCCAGGCTGCCTAGAAATCAATATTATCATACCAGTACCAAACAGGATAGAGGAGAGTTAATTCTCTTAGCTCTGCCCCTTAGAACAAATGTGAATCTCCATCTACTAGTATGAGATCCATTCATCTAGTATTATCAATATACCCCCCCCCCCCAATATTCAATATGATATGATTTCACCTGGATAAGTGGCGGTTAAGAAAATAATATTGGAACAGCCAAGTCTGTATTTGGTATGTTTGATCTTTGCAGAATGAGGTCCCCAAAAGGTGAATTTAATGTCACTATTCCCCAGGTGGAATATCATCAACGAATTCACCCTCTGGGGACCTCATTTCCTAAAAATGACCCCATTTGAACAAATCTGAAGTTCTGAACACGGTCACACAAGGCCTATCCATACCAAATATAAGTTACATGTAATATAGGCTTAATTGTTCTTGAAAAGAAATTATTTTAAGATTTACAATAAGGGAAAGAGTTATGGCCCTAGCTTTGCACCTATTTGATCTGATGAACTTATTTGAACAAACCTGATCGTTAGTCACCTAGGGAACATGCACGCGGTTGAGAAAATAATATTGGAACAACCAAGTCTGTATTTGGTATGTTTGATCTTTGCAGAATGAGGTCCCCAAAAGGTGAATTTAATGACACTATTCCCCAAGGTGGAATATCATCAACGAATTAACCCTCTGGGGACCTCATTTCCTAAAAATGACCCCATTTAAGATTTAATATGGAGGGAAAGAGATATGGCCCTAGCTTTGCACCTATTTGATTTGATGAATTTATTTGAACAAACCTGATCGTGAGTCAGATAGGGAACATGCACGCGGTTAAGAAAATAATATTGGAACAGCCAAGTCTGTATTTGGTATGTTTGATCTTTTCCGAATGAGGTCCCCAAAAGGTGAATTTAATGACAATATTCCCCAAGGTGGAATATCATCAACGAATTCACCCTCTGGGGACCTCATTTCCTAAAAATGACCCCATTTAAGATTTACTATGGAGGGAAAGAGTTATGGCCCTAGCTTTGCACCTATTTGATCTGATGAACTTATTTGAACAAACCTGATTGTGAACACATAGGGAACATGCACACTGAGATATATAAACATATTTGGTCGTTAATATGGAGAAGAAAACAAATGTTGATAGATGGATGGATAGACATCCCAGCAGACTGACGGATGGAAAGACCGCATGGCAGAAGACAAATTCAAGCCAATATACACCCCCAATGTTTCTTTAAAAAATCAGGGTATGATTTCATCGGTATGAGTGAGCCTGGTTAAGAAAATAATATGCCAGCCAAGTCTGAATATAGTGTGTCTGACATTTGCAGAATGAGGTCCCCAAAAGGTGAATTTAATGACAATATTCTGCAAGGCGGGCTAGCATCACCAGATTCATCATCTGGCCTCAGCAGCCATGGGTAACCTAGGAACAATTGAAGTTCTACAGTTGAAGTTGGTAATGCACACCCATTGAGCACCTCAATTATGCATTTAATCTTCTGCCAATTAGGGGGACATAGAAACTGAACAGAAGGGAACAAGTCAAAAATTTTAAATTTCAATTTGATACTTAACATACTTCGATGATGCCTAAGCAGAATTAAGTCCATGGATGGTGTATTTGGTGATGCTAGCATGCTGTACATGGTAGCAACACTAAATTCAACCTCTGGGAACCTCATTCTGCAAATGTCAGACACACTAAATTCAGAGAGTGTGTTTAAAATTGCTAGCAGTTACAATGTTTACACAAGCTGCTAGATGACATTTTATTCTAATCTTGATTAATGACCTGTTTCTCTCTCCATCTATCCACAAAGATATATCCGCAACTTTAATAGAACAGGTATTAAGTGGAAGCTGGAGATTTGGAAGGAATGTTGGTTGGGTGCAGTTAACCGCAGTGTGGGTGGGTGGGGTGGGTGGGGAATGGGGTGGATCTGGGCTATGTGGCCTCAGATGGGTAAAGAATTATTTCCGTAATTTTTTTATGAGTTATGTCACTGGCTCCACCCACATTCGACCCAGTGACCTCATTTGAACAAATCTGAATAACAGCCCACCAAGGACACTTTGTACCAAATATGAACCCATTCGACCCAATAATATTTGAGAAGAAGTCGTTGTAAGAATTACAGAGTTATGGCCCTGGCTTCAAAACTATTTGACCCAGTGTCCTCATTTGAACAAATCTGAATGAGATTCACATAGGGCACATCCACACCAAATATGAACCCATTTCGTCCAATGAAATCAGAGAAGAAGATGTTCAAATAATTGTTGACAGACGGACAGATGGGCGGACGGACGGCGGATGAGGAGTGATGACTATAAGGGGTATAATTAAGGTCAACTAAAAGTAAGTTCTACGAATAATAGAATGGATGTGAAGAATGATAATTATTTCAATGTGAGTACTCTACTCTAAAATAACAACTAACATGAATGGGCAAAACAGAAAAAACAAGAGGTGTGCACTCGCGTGCTAGGCTGCTAGCATACCCCCACTGTGGCAAATTTAACCCGCATTATCCGTATACCTAACATTTCCAATGGGAACTACTCGTCAATGAGTATTTTTAGTATAGAAAGAGTTGAAGTGGTAAATTATGATAACTAATACTTACCGAATGAAAACTCAACAACGAATCTCCACAATCCTTTAACAATGGTCTGAACAACTTCTAATGCATAAAGCTTCAACTTAGGGAGAATTAATTGGTAGTATGAATACAGCACCTGTGTCTGGAAATAACAAATGTCAAAGATTACACTCTCATCAAAATGACTCCCTTCAATTGACACCATACGATTACTACTCTATTATTTTACTATTCCCCACTATAAATTGAAAATACCCAATCCCGATTGAATGAGGGCATCAGTTTGCCATCTTGACACAGATTCAAGTCAATTACATGTAATTTGACTGCTGACTATTCAGAAAAAATTGATGGCTCCCATCCAGAGTTCACCCCGAAGGTCCATGTGAAGTTTGGTGATGATCGGATGAGGGACGTGGCCAGCAGGGTGTGCCAAGTATTTAGACATGCAAAGAGTAAAATCCAAGATGGCTGCCGGTGGCTATGTTTTCCATCGAAAATCACTAAAATTAGATAGCTCCCATCTAGAGATGATCCTAAATATGCATGTAAATTTAAAAAAAAAATTGCGAGCTGCAGGGTGTGCCGATGGATTCAAATTTTAAATTAAAAATGCCTGCCGGCTAGAGCTGGGCGGTATTTCAATATATTGACTATAGTCGGTTTGGAAAATAAAAACCGTATTGAAACAGTGTGTACAATAAAAATTCAATATATCATAACCGCAATTTTATCACCTCAAAAGACGGTTTCAAATTACAATCCAATACTGAATTGAATACTTTAGCGAACAGCTGATTGAAAGCAGCCTTTATCGGTCGCTCCCATGTTATGTCTCTGTTGTATTCAATTGTAACCAATGATGCAATGGTTGTGTTTTGGGCTGAAGTAGAGCAATGGAGTATCTTCTTCTAAATTCAACCTGATAGCGGTGTAACGTCACAAGCTATACTTCGTCCAAACTTTTCGACTCACAACTCGGCGGTATTTGTCATTCAATTTTTTCTAAAAATTTGACTAACAAATCCGGGAAATTTATTCAACTAGCCCGCCATTGAGTATTTGCAGATGCAGAATATGACCTGCAGGTGTTGGCCGAAGTATATCACTTGGGACGTAACCTCGCTACCATCAACCCCAATTTTAAATATAGTTGAGCTGCATTGTCTCCCTTCCGTTTCACCTTGCTATTATTATTTCATTATTATGATAATACATGAATAAAGTTCTCCCCCTTAACTAAATCCCGTGTTCAAAAGTTAATTAAAAATGTTCCGTAATTCATTGTGTGTGATAGACTGCAGACAGCCCAGAATGAACCATATTGGCCCAATTCTACTAGGTCCTCAACATATGAGCACGTGCTGTGATGTCACGGGAATGTGAATCGCGTGTTGAAATTTAAACAATGGAGTGATCAGGATAACGAGAGCCTGTAATTCACTCAATGTTGTTGCGTATTCCAGAATGCAGGAACTTTATATAATGGACTCATGTCATTCTGAGAATAGTTTATCATTTAATGCCTGGCGATAGTGTGTAGAATTTTAATCCCTAATAACGGAAACCCGGAGTGTTATTTCTCTCGTTTAAAATTTTATTTTACGTGATATTTTTCAATAGTAAAATAATATTCAATAAAACCGTATATCGTGGTGTTATTTTGGAAAAATCGCGGTTTTTAAAAAACGTCAATACCGCCCAACCCTACTGCCGGCAGCCATGTTTTTTTAACAATATTTGGAAATGTCACCCCGAAGATACATATGAAGTCTGATGATCGGGTGAGCGATGTGGAATGTAGGGTGAGCCAAAGGAAATTGCAGACGGATGCAGACAGACGACAGACAGGAACCCATGGCAATAGCTCAAACTTTACAAAGTTTCAATGACTGTAGCTCAACTTGCGGAGGCATTAATAATTCTATGCTGAGCTGTCAATAGAATGCAGACGGCCACCTGTTTTAAAAATATTTCTGAAAAATTTGACAAACCCCCACCTGGATCACCCCGAAGTACCATACTCTCGGGTGCCTTATTATAGTGTCAACACGTTTATTAATTTTGGAGAAAATTACCAATGATCACTATTATTTGGCATTGAGACATAGAGTGAAATTGCCATCACTATTATTAATTTCAGCCTAAATCCCCATCCATCACTATAATTAGGCCATCACAATTATTAGGCACCTGAGAATATGAAGATATGAAGTTTGGAAGAGTATGTGGCATGTTGGGTGTGCTGAAGAATTTAGTCATGAAAAGAGTAAAATCCAAGATGGCCACTGGTGACCATATTTTTTAACAAATTTCAGAAGCTATCATTGGCTCCCATCTAGAGATAATGCCGAAAACCTCATGATGTTTGGTGCAAAATATCTCAAATTGAAGTACAACTATGATCAATTTATAATCAGTCACCGATCTGCATTATTTACTCCGGCAGTCAGTGTTTTTATAATGGCGGTGACATACTGATATGCCTGGTTCAACCTGAGGTTGCGATCTTTATTTATTAGGATCTATCAGTCCAAATACATGTACGGTACCAGTACATTCTGTAATATGCACATTCACCCCAATTGTGTCCCGTTATACCATATACTTTGTGCTGCCATGGCCATATATTCAGAATATGATCTTATGGTTGTTTGCACACAAAAAACACAATAAACAAATTTATTTCTGCTTATATCAATGTTACCAGAAACAACAAAATTTCATTTTAGGCCTACCGGTACATGTACATATGTAGCTATACTTACAGCGCCTGTGGTGTCAAATGTCCACTGTTCGGCAATTTGGGCCATGATTGTCATTGCATTATCATCTTTTATGCTTTCAAGTCAATATTAAACATGCAGTTGCCACCTTACATGTATCTCTTAGAATGTTACTTAGCCTCAAAACTTCTGCTTCGTCCTTTGAAGATCATACATGTACCTTAAGGGAAGGAAAGAATGAAAGAATTAGATAATTTTTTCACGCAAATGAGGTGCGGTCAATGCTCTTAGCCCGTTTATATATACATGTAACTATGGGTATATACCAGATATAACCATACAAAAAAAAAACGCCATGCTTTTTATAGTGTACCAGTATTTATACATGGTGTATGTGCCTGTGGTTGGCCGTAATCTAATGTCTGGTGTTATTGTTTTGAAGGGTTATCATGTTCGACTGGTATTGTTAGCTTGGTAATGGGATTAGCAGTTTCTCTATGTCTTGTCTGGACAGATTTTTTTTTTTAACTTTGTCTGAAATACATGTAGAAGCTGGTAGAAGGACTTTTTATACTGGAATTTGCGCAAACAGGAGTATGGGAAAATTACATGTAGAGTGTAGCCCCACCCTGAACCCTCCCCGTGATTACAGCCCTTTTAATTCAGATTGTTTGGCTTCGGCAATCTGCTACGGAAACCCTTTATCGTAGCCCAGCTTGCTTCAGCAAATGGCTTCGGCATTGCCG